>OY856412.1:818103291-819303291 GCA_963693085.1 Alisma plantago-aquatica | reverse complement strand
TGATCTATTTCGAACACATTGGGAAGGTATGTTGGAATAGATACGTATTTTTTTTGTTTCTCAAAAGATGCTATACAAGAATAGCTAGAGCGTAGTAGTGGAATAATATTTCATGACTAAATTCAGTTTATGCATGAGTACATCATCGTCTCCCAAATGGATTTATATGAAAGTTACAATATAAGTATGTAAGTAGAGGGATATCCAAATATCTCAATTCTATCTCCGATTAAGAGTCTTCTCTATAAGCTAGGTCCATGCATGAATGTAGTGTCCTCCATGTTCTAAACCTGGGTTTGTGCCACCTCTGGGTGGGTCTAAATATAACACCCAGGAGGAGGAAAACAAAAGGGACATCAGCAAAAATAGAGTAGGTGCATTAAATAACAACTAGGCCATACTTAAGATAGAAAAAATTCAATGTAGGATATCAAACAAAGGAAAGGTTCAAAAGAAAAAGTTCCAAGAGAGTTTAATAGGCTAAAAGATGAGTCATTATAATAAAAAAGATGATTAACAGAAAGAAAATATTCCCTATAACAACAATAACATTTCATTAACAGTGCATGTAAACAACAAGACTACTTTTATTTATGTAGGGTGAAGACCCCTAAATCTCATGCTTGAGTCACGAGGAAAGGCATACCCATGGAGGAAGGGCACACCAATTATATATATTATGAGTGGAAAGGAACACTCATGATGGAGAGGCATACCCAAATTATGGTTAGTATAGATGTACATGCTACTATATATGAATCTAGTCTATATGGTCATGTACATCATATAAAGGAAAGATATAATTTTGAACATCGTCAACTTTATTCAGATAAGAGGATGAGACTACCTCAAAAAATAGGCTAGATGACTTCAATAATATAATCTCATTGTTTCAATAAATTAGAAAATAGCAAGGGAATAGGAAAGTATATTTAATGATGAACATGATTTAACCAAGAATACTTCATATGGGAATATTTATTGGTGATCATAGTAGTTCCTAGATAACCAGGAATGATACACACACCTCAGATAGTGTTTTCATATGAGTAAGGTCAAAACCCTAATTCCATATCAGATCACAAGTAACTTGTTAAAGGCATATACAAAATTATGGTTAGGTTTTCATTAATTTTATACACCCAAAAAATCTCCTTTTTATTGTAGGTTATCAAGAAAAAAACATTTTACATATTCTGTTTTTTTAGTTTGTGACATATTTTAATATAGTTTTTGTAACTTATATATTATTAGTTATGAATTTTAGTATATATTACCCAATTAGGAAAGTCCTTGAAAAGTCATATATTATTATTTTGCAATTTGGTGATGAAACCAAAAGCATTGCTTAGAGAACAATTTCTTGATTCCAGAACATATTTTATCTGATTTTCCAGAGCTTTAAATATTTTTCTATGAATTATATATTACTCGACCAATTAGAAAATCTTAATAAGCCACATGGACAACATTTTCCAATCTTTTAATAAACTCGACTGAGATGGCTCTATCAGGGCTAGTTGTGTGGTCTAGGCCTACAATAGACATAGAGGCATACACTTCAGTGAGGAAAGGTCAAAGCAAGATGTAAACATTTGATTTTTACCCTTAGTGAAAACAAAATAAAAGATTAGAACAAGGATATATATGTCACATGCTCATCCATGAACTTCCCAATTCATGCGATCCAAACAGCCAAAGCATAGAGAGCTTAGTGTAGTAGAAGACTTTTGATCATATATGACACAACAACGAGTGTTACCAGCACATTTAGCTCTAAGAGACGATGCCAAGCAATAAACAAGGTCAAGATGAGATGAAGAGTCTGATCAAAGGGGCAAGAGATGCACACATCTCTCCTTTTTGCCAAGTTAAGAAGGTGCACTAGGGAATCAAAAATTCATTAATCATGAGAGAACTAAACAAAAAAGCATCACACAACTTGGATTATCTACTCCAGAATCAATTCACATTGTCAGGATGACGAAAAGGTAGATGAATCCACTTTTAGATAAACCATGTTCATTTAGACATCTAAAAGATAATAGTTTGGCTTCAATCTTGAAAACCACAAACCTGAGCAGGGGAAGGATTACCAAGAAAGGGGGAATTTCTATTACCTCTCTTTGGACTCAAGGAACTGATTTCTGGGCATGGAGGCACTAAGAACTCACCTAACTTACTATATCTAGAAAGAACCACCACCTCGAGTTCAATGATGCTAACCACGCCACTACATTTTGTAGAAATTGTAGAAAGATGTTCGCGGTCCATTAGGTAATGTCCTGGATGAAGGAATTGGCCAAGGATTAGACAAGAAGAGGAACACTTACAAAGATCCCAAATGAGAACATTGAGTTTATGGGAATGCTTCATGACATGACAATAGCATTTAGCGACTAGGTGGGTACTAATGGATGTTGACTTCCTCGGTAGATTGCTATTTATAGGTGGGGTGATGAGGAGTACGCATTGCTAACCTGCACCAGGAAAGCCCTAGATGCAATAATTGGGAACTACCAAAATAGGGTATTGAAAGGCATGAAGTAACTTTAGTTAGATTCAGGAAATAAAGATAGAGAAATTGGAGAAGGAAAATTGAGAAAAAGTTGTAAGATGAGATAGTTATAGAGGGGAGAAATTTGGAGCATGCTTCAATCGATAACCTATAAAAAGTGAAAGGTAGATGTCAACCGGCGAGTTTAGGATTAGGATCCAATGGCTGGAAGTCAGGTGTGACATAAACACTTTAGGAAAATTGATATTAAAATGCATGATAGGGAAAATAACGTGGAACATTAGGAAAACAAAGTACATCGAATAATAATTATATATTTTACATATTTAAGGTGCATATTCTTTCCTAATATAGTTTGAGTGTCCAAAAAGGGTCAACTAATACCAAAATTGACACCTAGACTAATAATTATATGTAGAATCTGATTTTGGGATTAGTTTTTCTTAAAATGTCTAGTATTTTATTTAATATTTTTAGATCATATCATATATTTCTTTTCTTAATGAATTAGAGGCTTCTAGGAACACCCAAAAGATGTAAAACTTGGCCTACAAGTAAAATTAAACATGAGGAGTATGAATTTGACATAAATTTTCCATTTTGATAATGTTTACTATCTATTTAATATTTTAGACATTAAGTTATTTTTGCTATCCTAAACTAAACCAGGATAAATAAGATTGTCCAATTCATGTGACAATTCACGCATAGAATAATTTTCACATGTAGAATTTGAACTTGTAATTTGTTTCCACTTTTATACCCATTTAATAATTTGTTTTAATACTTTTCATGTTTTCTCATAATTTCTTCTCTAAATAAAATTAGGATAGTTATTGTTGTACAAATCCTATGAAACTCAACCCCCAAACTAAATAGGACTCAAGGAAAATATTTTACCTTTATATTCGAGTTTTGTAATTTCCTTTTGTGAGTTATATCACCATTATGGTTTAGACAATTTGTCTACATGTATATTGATAATATTCAATTAAAGTCAATTTAATTTCACATTGTTACAAAAAGAGTTATATTTTATTATTATGCACGAAATTACACATTTGACTCATTTAACATATTTAGTCATTTAGTTCCACTTTAATTTAGATGATTGTACATGAAAAATCCAACCATTATTCTAGTACATGTTTTTAGTACATTATTCTTCTTATCTAATCATTTTGTGAATATTAGTTAGTCAAGAATATATATGTAACATATTTCATGAAATTATTTATATATACCGGTACATATTAGGTCACTATGTAAAGGTGATTGGATTCTATCCTCTTGTTTTGTCAAATCTAAGGAACCAAACATTCTGGTATCCTAATCATGGGAATACGATAGGGTTCTAGATTTTGGGATGTACAACACTCCAGCCTTTAAAAGTATTTCCTCCTCGAAATCGCAACATCCACACCTTATCCACCAATATTATCAACCCCTTAGAAGTTTTAACCTAATAAGATAAACTAAGCCACATCAAGGTATTAGGAACACTTAAGCCTCTTTTAGTTGTGAATATTTTAGGGGTTTATGTTGTTCATAGATCATGCATCCGGCTAAAATCTTATAGCCACTTAGGGTTGAATCTTAGGTCCTTGTGTTACTAACCCACCAACCATGAGGTTCATGTCTTACAAATACTAATCATAGCAAGGTAAAGAGGGTAGGTCCAGTACACCTTTATCTTAAGAGACATCTTTCTAATTATCACCCTAAACACCAAAAATAGGGTTTATGATATCCATTTCAACTAAATCTAGGGTTTCTCTATCAAGGCTCCATACATCTCATCATTGTGACTTAGTTCAAGAACCCCTCTTAAAAACTAGAAAACCCTCTCTTTTTACATATGGTATTATAAGGAAAAATTGTTTGATGTGAAAACCTTGCAATAGATAATTTGAATATAGGGCCCAAAATAAATTTGATAAACCAAGTCAAAATAGTATCCACATATTATATCCTTATCAACTACCTCAACATCCTTGTCACCTGTCTACATCATCAAGTCAAACCTCATTATATTCAAGGGTGTATATCAAAACTCAACCTGCATCGTAGGATATGAGAAACTAAAGTCTCTTCACATTAGGGTATACTAATCATGATTCTTATGTGTAACTCATATAATTCTAAATTAACCATTCATCATCTCATGAATAACATAGGTAAATTCTATAGTATTTGACTTAGAGAATGACTATGTATGGTATGGGTTTTGATTAGGGAGACAAAATTGAAATAGTTAGAAATATAACCACTATGGCTTTGAGACAATCTTGTAAGTAGTGAGACCCGAAAGGGGATCCACTCCCTACTTAATTTAATAAACAACCATCTACTCCAAACACACTGGGAAGGAATGTTTGAATAGGTGTACATTATTTTTATTTATCAAATGATGGTATACAAGAATAACCAGAGTATAGAAGAGGAAAAATATTTCATTTCTGCATTTTGTTTATGCATGAGTACATCATCATCTCATAAATAGTTTTACATGAAAGTTACTATATAAAGGATGTTAGTAAAGGGATATCAACTATTTCAATTCTCTTTTGCATGAAGAGTCTTCTCCATAATCTAGGTCCATGCATGCATGTAATGTCCTCCATGTTCTACAACTGGGTTTGTGCTACCATTGGGTGGGTTTGAAAACAACACCCAGGAGTAGGAAAAAATGGATACAATGCTAGCAAAAATTTAATATTTGTAGTAAATAACAACTAGAACATACTTAAGATAGAGAAAAATCAATACATAATATTGAATAATGGGAAAGGTTCAAAAGAAGAAGTCCCGTGAGAGTTTAAAAGGACAAATATGAAGCATTATAAATGAAAAGATGACTAACGGTAAGAAAATCTTACCATATAACAAAAATAACAATTCATTAACAACACATGTAAATAATTAGACTACTTCTATTTATGTAGGATTGAGACCCATAAATCTCAAGCCTAAGTCTGGTGGAAAGGTTCAACTTGGCTAGAAAGACGTGCCCATTACATATAATACTAGTGGAAAGGTGCACTTAGGGTGGAAAGACACACCCAAGTATTATGGTAAGTACATATGTGCATGCTACTATAAATAAATGTAATCTTTTTTTTTTGGAAAAATTAGGTAAATATATTTCCAACCCTACAAGAGGGGTGAAGGTTCAAGCTACAAACAACTTATATCTTACATGACATATTAAGAAAATAAACTAGTGCTATGGACTTAGTTTTTGGTTATGGTTCCCAATTCCTAATTACAATAGGTGAAATTGTGGCTAGATTATCTTTATACAAATTGTAAAGTGTCATAAGTTCTTTTTCAATAATAGTAAAGAGCATAATGTAATCCATTCCTTGGGCACCATGCTTCCTTTTGTTCCATTCTTGTCAGATGAAATGAGAACATCCAGTGATCATCCATAGCACAAGATAGTGTGTATCATTACATATTCTATTAACATCTGTGAGGTAGTCAAAGAGGTAGTAGGGCAGTCTGATGATTGTCTTGAGTTGAGCTTATCCTGAAATGTATTTCTAGTAGGAGCAGCTTCCATAGAGATGGCTGGTATTTTTAGTGCGGGTATGGCATAAGCATCATGTGTCATCAAAGATAGTGTTCTAAGCCTTGAATCGATCCATGGTTGGAAAGAGGTTCTTCATTGATTTATAAGTGGTCAAGCTCCATCTGGGTTGATCCAATTTGAAGTAGAGTTTCTTGTAGGCTAGATTGATATCATTCTTTTGTCTGTAGGTTTCCCACATGGTGGTATCATCAGCATTAGTGAATTGCGACCATATTTTGAGCATGCTCCTTCAATTTGTAGAATAGCCCCATGAATGTGTGGGAGTAACATTGAGATTATTGTTGTATCTGTGTCTCATCCAAACACTCCAAGTAGAGTCACTATGGGGAAACTTCTTGATTCACCTGAGTGTATGGAAGTCACTGAGCTCGTTCAAGTTCTTAAGGTTGACACCACCTTCTTCTTTCAGAAAAGTGAGCATATTCCAGTAGGATGGATGAATTGGATTACACTAGATGAAGTTATTTATCAGAATTACCATTCATCATAGAGAATCTAGAGAGATTTCACCTTGCCTTAACCAATAATTGATCAGACCCATGGCACATTGGTTTATAAGTATTATTTTTATGCCATTGGTATCATTGAACCTAGCCATCTTCCAATCATGTACTTGAGTTTATCATGGCATTCATGGAAATGTTTGCGTCTGAGATTACACCCTACCATGTGGAATCCGAGATATTTTGTTGTCCAATCCCCTTTCCGAATGCCCAAGGCACATATCAATCTCTCTTTGTCACTACAAGACTTGGAGAGACTTAAGGTTCTTTAAGCTTTGAGTACGACCTTCAATGAAGATGAGTACATCATCAGGAAGGAGAAGATCATTCATGACATTTGTGCATCTATCAACAAAGGATTTGATCAATTGAAATTGATGAGCTTTATCAATTCTCCAACTCAATCCCTCCATGGCAATAACAAATAATAGAGGTGATAGTGTGTCACCTTGGGGAAGCCCATTGGAATTCTTGCAGATACCAACAGAACTATTGTTCAATAGAAGAGAGAAAGAAGGGGATTCGACATATTTCTTTATCAATGAGATCCATCTTTCACTAAAACTTAAACCTTGTAGAAATTTTAGAGATAAGACCATCTAACTAAATCAAAGAATTTCGTAATATCAAGCTTGACACATGCAGAAGGAGAGTTGTTCTTGTGGTGAAAATTCAATGTGAACTTGACATCTAGCATGGAGTATACTTTAATGCTTGTACCACTAACAAAGGCTCCCCGATTGATGGAAATGATTTTTTAGAGTATTCAGGTTAACCTCTTAGTGATGACTTTGGTAATGATTTTGTACAACATGGAACAATAAGAAATAGACCGAAAGTCAGTTGGTGATGTAACTAGATCATTCTTAGGAATGAGAGTAATAACACATGATTTACTTGTCGGACCATATTGCCTCCTTGAAAGATCCATTGAAAGCTTTAATAAGATCTGAGCTAATTAGGTTCCAATTATCTATTTAGAAGTACCCATTGAATCCATTGGGACCAAGACTTTTGTTTGGTACAATATCCCAGACAACATCCTTAATCTCAAGAAGGTCAGGTATTTTGTAGAGAGCTTCGTTGTCCTCACCAGTAACATCATCAATCCATTCACAATTATGAATAGGAAGAGTAGTAGTATCTTGGTTGTATAGGTTCTCAAAGAAATGAAGAGTTGCATTAGCAATGTCATTCTCCTCATTTAAGCAATTACCTACAACATCATAAAGTTCAATAATAGTGTTAATAGCATTTATCCTTTTGATCATGGAGTGGTATAGTTTGGTGTTTTTATCACCATTAGCTGTCCAATCCAAATGGCTACATTGCCAGAAAAAATGTTGCTTCAACTTTTGAAAGAAGCTCTAATCTTTCATAGGTAGCCCTCTCAGCCAATATGAGGTCATAATAGAGGGGGTTCCTTATGAGAGCCTTGGATATATCATCTATCTCCATATGTTCTCTAGAAGTTAGATTCTTCAAGTTGACAAATTACTTCGACCATTTCTTTAGTTCCCCTTTAATGAACTTACATTTTTGTGCAAATTTAAACAATGGATTACCTTGAACTTGTTTTGTCAATGCTTGGTTAATAAGCTGCTTGCAACTAGGCCATTCCATCCAGATGTTTAAGAAATGAAATGGTCTTTTCTTCTTGGACAATTCTCTGAGATTAACATTTATGGGAGAATGATCAGAGAAGGCACATGTTTTCAATTTCATTTTAGTGTCAGGGAACCTGGTAAACCAGTCATCCTTTACCAATGCACAATCTAATTTACAAGCAATACACTTAGCAAAACCTTTCTTGTTATTCCAGGTGTATATCTCGCTTCCTACTAATGGGAGTTCAGTGAGATTATAGTTATCAATAGTTGTGTTGCAAGTACTGAGAATGTAAGCAGGCGCTTCTCTTCCTCCAACTTTTTCTTGACACTTCCAAATATTATTGAAATCACCAATCACTAACAGGGGTCTTTGATATTAGTGTAAATGGTTTCAAGATCTTCCTACAAAGCAAGGCATTCCTGAGCCAGGTTCCTGGCATAGATGACAGTAAGAATAAGAAGAAGACCTCCTTTATTACAACACAACATGGTGATCTGTTGATCATCCATGTGTTTGATATCCCAGGATTGGAGATTCCAAATAATACAAATCTGACCATTAGGATCAGTGTCATGATTGGTAAACCAGCTCCTGCCTTTAGGTAGTAGCTTGTCAGAAGAGTTCTTCTAGTAGTTCTTGATTTTGGTCTCAAGTAAATAATTAATGGAGGCATGTGATTTAATAACAGTTCTCCTGAACTCCCTTTTCTTATGTGGTTTCCTTGAACCACGTATGTTGTTCATTATAATGGTCATTAATGTCCTCTTCTATATGAGAGGGTTCTACATGACCCATCCACTTTAGCACTTTTATCAGTCATCTTCTTGAGCTTGGTGCATTGCAGACTTCACCTTCCTCCTTCTCCTTATTACCATAAGTAGCATTCCTAGGAGGTTCCAGATCAGAGTTCAGACCTGGAATGTTAAAACCAATGGTGTTAATGGTGTCCACCTCATCTACCACGATAGTGGTTATAGCTTCTACATCTTCTATCACAAGATTCTGGAATCTGTTGCTTACCAGTATCTTAGGAGTCTTGCTTGTGTTCTCCTCTCGAGGTTTATTCTTCTTGTTGCCAACAATATTCCATTCTTGTGCATCTTTTTTGGGTTTGGGTTGAATGACTTTGGGCTTTAGTGTACAATCTTCACCGTCAAGACCAAAAACTTTGTACTCAGGCATCTTTTGGGAAGGTGCTCATAACTGATAGCACCAACCATTGGTTCACGACGAGGTAGGTTGACCTTGATTTCTTTAGGACGTGTTTCATCTACTTCAACCTCTACCAGGGCATGAGCCTTGCCCAGGGACTCCTGAGCTATAGATCTATAGTCAATTATTAGGAGTTTACCTTCTCCACTGGCCATGATACCAACAACATGGGGACACCCGTTTTTCCCCATGCTAGGTATGATGATCCACACTATCCTTGAGTAAGTCATCATTGGGTTTTAAGTCCTTAATTAACATGAGTTGTCCATTGAACCAGTGAGGTCCACTCTCAATGATATACTTCTTGTCTTCAACAACATTGAAACGCAAGAGGAAGAACTGATCTGGTTTTGAGTACAAATCAAAGCCTCCTTTAGGTTTCCAGATTCTTTTGAACCGGGCAAGAAGATGATGGAAGTATGGTCATTTGCCATTCACATAGAGGATTTTAGTGTTTTCCCATGATTTTTCCATCGCCTCATAAGTTTTGTCATTGATGGTGACAAATCTCTTACCTCCAATCTTCTCCGGGGGTGAGAATTCATGTTCCTTAAAATTCTCCAAACCTCTAAGGAGTTGGGTCCATGTTGTCTTGGCCATCATAGTTGCAATGTTTCTCATCATGGTGGTCATGGTATCAGTGTTCTCCATCATGGTTGGGGTGAAGGGGGGAGGCCACCTATCAATGAACCTTAGAGTTGCCTTCCAGATCCCCAGAGTGTCAATGGAAAACCCTAGGCGACACACACTAGAAGTGTTAAATCTAGTCTACTTGCTCACACATAATGTAAATGCAAGAAATGATTTCAGTCATCATCAACTTGATTTAGATAAGAGGATGAGATTATCTCAACAAATAGGCCATATGACCATCAAAAATAGAACCTCATGGAATCAATAAATTAGGAAATAGCGAGGGAATAGGAAAGTATATTCCATGATGAACTAGATTTAACCAAGAATCCCTCATATGAGATTAGTTGTTGATGATATTTCCTAGATAATTAGGAAAGATGCACATTTCTTAGATCCAGTTTACACATGTCTAAATTCAAAACCATAATTCAATATTAGTCAACAAGTAACCTATTCAAAGCATATATGAGATTAGTGTTAGGTTTATACTAATTATATAAACCCTAAAAATCACCTTTTTATTATTATTGAATTAGGTTATCAAAACCACACCATTTTTTAGATTATATTTTTTCAGTTTGTAAAATATTTTTCTTTATTTTCTAAATTATATATTATTAATTATGAAATTTAGGATATATTAGACAATTAGTAAAATCCTCAAAAAGTCATATATTTATTATTTTGGAATTAGGTGATGAAACCAACACCATGGGTTAGAGAACAATTTCCTTATTCTGGAACATATTTTAGCTTATTTTTTAGACCTTTAAATAATTTACAACAAATTTATAGTTCTTGACCAATCAGAATATTTGAATAAGCCACATGGACAACATTACACAATATTTTAATAAACTCAAATAAGATGGGCTTGTCAGGTCTAAACATGTAATCTAGGCCTACAACAGGCATAGAGGTGTACGACTCATTGATGAAAGGTCAAAGAAATATGTGAATAGTTGATTTTGCCCCTCATTGCAAAAAAAAAGATTAGAACAAGGGTATATATGTCACACACTCATCCATCAACTTCCCAATCCACACAATTGGAATAGATAAAGCGTAGAGAATTCAGTTAGTTAGAAGTATTTTGATCATATCTAACCCTACAGTGTGTGTTTCCCTCACTTTTATCTATAGGGGATGTTGGTGTCATTTTGAGAACCAATCACTAGGACAAGTCCTAGAATTTAACCTTATGTAGTAAGGTATCAAATTCCAAAGAATGGTGAAAAAATGGTTGAAATATAATCAATCATGAGAGAACATGAAAAGAAAATTCCGATTGTAAAGTTTGAATTATGCTAGAACATATGAGGGAAAGTTGCAATGAAAAAAAAATTACACTATGAACGAGCAAATGAAGAGTGATTAAGAAACAAGTATGAACTAATAATAGAAGATATCAGATTTATGGGTTTTACCATCATAGCCTTAATGAAACTAGATCAATGAAATCTATAAGATAAAACTATTCAGAAGAAGGTATGCAAAAGCATTCAAAAATGCATTCAAAAAAATTAGAATCCCTGTGGACCCATTAGTCATGGCATCTACATGTCTTAGCCTGAACATCCTAATGAAGATCCTTCTGAGGTTTCATCAAGATCCTTGTCGTTTAAGTTGAAAAAAATCCAAAGAAGGAGTCATCTAAAAAATATTACCATATAGATTTTGATCTTGTCTACATTATGGCTATGGGGCTATTTCCCACGCCCCAAAACAAAGGACTACTCATAATTGACGGAAGTTAAAGAAAGAACAAAGCATGGAAGAAAAGAAGCCATAGATTAGAAAGAAGAAAAATCATGAAGGATCTTGCCTAGGGACAATGAAATTGCCACTCTTCTTCGATCCTAGATCCCAAAAATAAAACCAAAAACTAGATGGGTAATACTAATTTTATTGAAGAAATGAGAGTACATATTTCTTAATACAAAGTGCAAGTACAAATATTGTACAAGTAATGATACTAAGAATGATAGAAGAAGATATTACCAGATCATGATAGAAGAAGAGATGACATGTTTCTTTCGAGTCCCCTCTCCTTCTATAGGGAGAAAGGAGGTGGAATTGCCCAATAGGAATGACTTGATTTATCTCCAAGTCACATTGGTCAAACATTGACTGCATTTGATGGCTTTCTCATTTTAGCATTTCACCAAGTCTTCTCTTGTATTTTTTTTCTTTTCATAAAAGCATGTAGAATTTGCTAAGTTTTCTAGTCAAAGTAGTGAACTTTTATAATATTAATTGATTGCCCTAAAATGGAGGGATTTATTGTTTTTCCTTTTTAATATTTGACCATGTGACTTTCTTTAAAACATAATTCCACAAAAGAGATTCCGAATGGATTTTGATCCTATAAAAGGCTTAACATTGGTCCAAAAAATAGAATTTAATATTAGAAAATTTAATTTCCTTTACAACATACATTTGAACACACAATATGGAGTTCGAACACAAAAGTTTTGGCACTTTTGGTGTGGAATATACATGAATTTCATGCACTATGGGAAATTGCACAAAACATATTCTAAGAGAACTCTAAGGAATCTTCATGCTTTGAAATAATTATCTATATTCCTTCAAAACACATAATAATCAAGTAAAAACTCCAATTTAAGCAACAAGAGCTAAACTAAGAGAATTTATACTAAAACTATTTAATAGCTAACAATTTATTATCAATTCAAGATTAAAAATGTATAAAAAATGGTGATGAATATGCACTCATCAAAATACTCTCAACTTAGTGTTTTGAATGTCCTCAAGCAACATATAATACAACACAATAGTATTTCTGACTTGTCATCCTCACATGCATCATGCCACTTCAGTCCTTCCACCTTATATGTCCAAGGGACCTGTAACACCCCATCTTTTGAATATGAGCATAAGCATCTATCTTGGAGGGGGATGTCACATTAATATGATCATCACAAATAAATATATAAATCATAATTGAGATTCCTACATTGTTATTTCAATAGGAAACTACAATAGACTACTTATACATGTATAAATGTCTAATTATCTATAAACATTGAAAAACTAGTCATCAGAATAAACATTTCTAAGTGATTGGATCGCCTAGCAATGATGGCACTTCACCAGTAACCTATTCTATGTCTTCTAGTCCTTGTTTTCTCCTCTTGAATCCTTAGTTGCTCCAACTACTGCGGACATTGCATCCCCATCCATTAAAAGGGGGAAAAACACATCAGTAAACGATATTGGTACTTTATAATAAGAAAAAAGAAAAGTACACATGACATGTAAGAAAAATTGACATGAATTGACGATAAGCATTCTTGAATCATTATTAACATGAAGAATTGGGTGTAAATACATACATCCCTCTATGACGCTCCCTTAGGACCACGTGATTGCTAGGAAAGTCATTGATTCTAGGAAAGTCCTTGATGACTCCTTGATGTCCATGATTAAGGAGAATATAAAGATAGTTCAATTCTGATTAACTGGATGATTACCATGATATTAACACTAATATTAACATGATCCTTGAACTTAACATGATAGAATTTCTCCCTCTTAAACTTGAACATTAATTTTAAATAGTCATTAACCATAATCTATAATCTTAGTGAACATTATAACCATAGGACATACAATATATCAATGATCAAGCAATTTGATATAGTGAGCATGATTGAACATTAAACTTGAAATCATAATGTCTACTTATACTTCAAATGCAATCAATCATAAATGCATGTCCTCAGTAGCATGAGGTGTTTACCTTGGAATAAAGTTGATTCTAGGATTTTCCTTTGATCAATGAGTAATTCTATGTCAAACCCTTTCTTGTATTGATTAGACTCTAAGTACAATTATTAAACATCATAAATCAATTCTTTGTATTGATCCTAGGTTGAATTATGGTGAATTAAGGTTTGAGTGCATTACGATTAGGCTTACTGATCAACATCATTTAATTAAGAAAACTTGGTTGGATAAGGTCACATTAAACACATTGATACATACTTAGGGCTTCATGATTCAAATTAGGGTTCACAAGGAGGAAAATCATGGCATGCAAACCCTAAAATCATGTTCTACTCGAAAAATCCTTTACAATGACTATTTATTCATATTTTTTTGACAAACAGTTGATTTATTGTGAATTTTCAAAAACTGACCAATTAGGGAGAAGAGAACTATATTCTGACACTGATTTAAGTCAAGATTACTCTATTGTAAATAATGGACAAAACAAAAAAATGACCTTGCGCATGTGTTGCATTTAATCAAATAGTCAGGGAAAAACTTGTGATTTAGATCAATTGAACCTCTTGGTTTTATAAACAAAAGCATAGTTGAAATCTCCAAAATACCCATGGTCAGCGGGATAGAGTTATTTACACGTGGGCGTACTGAGGTCATTCAATGAATTGTGATCTACTTGCTTGATTCATGGCTATAGCAGCTGATCGGGGCACTCAGGTTCTCATCTTCTATGAGGATCCCAACTACTTCTCAAGAAAATGATGTGATTGTCAACCTTTTCACACCAAGCTGAAACCAAAGAACATTGGTTGTGACTGGGAGGTCCACATGACCTCAAGAAATGCTCTAATAGTGTCAAAATGGGGGATAATTATTGGGGAACGAAACTATAGAAATCAGGCCAAAAAATTCAAACCAAGACCTCATCGATACTTGCAGGGGCAAGGCAAGGCTAAGAGAGGCACCTCTGAGGTAGAGAGACACAAGGGTAGCATGGAGGTGATCGACAATGATAGACTGGTGTCAGCCCTATAGGATACAACTTCTTGGACAATCTTAGGGGAAAAAAAAGATGCAAATATACAGGAGGGAGGTCAAGGATACTCATATGGTTGCAAATTAAATCAAAGAAGTCGGAGAGCGGTGGGGCGAAGCAGTTCTTATTGGAAAAGGAAATTGAGTAGGTCTAGTGATATCAAGCATTGGTGATGAAATTGGTGTTGTAAGAGAAAAGGTGGGAGTTTGAAGATGCTTTTGTGTTAGTTATATAGGGAAGGGGAGCGTTAAGATGATGTTTGTGAGTTCAAGGTGAAGAGGGGATTCTAGCCCTAGTTGGGTGTTTTCCCCACAATCAATGACGGCGGGTGAGTAAATACTCAATCAGATCAATAAATCATGGTGAAGTTGGTGGTGAAGAAATTTTGTGGAACCATTGAGAGATGAGGGAGAGAGGGGCCAACAAAGGAAATTATGGTGTGTGTTCAAACTTGTTAAATGGTTAGAGCTAGGTTACAGGTTGGGAACTGTCATATCATGATCGAATTGAATGTTAACCATCTGATGAGTGTTTGAAAAAAGGAAGAAATAAAAGGGGTGTGCAACATGAGGATAAACCAAAACTATAGGTTTAGTTGCTCGTATTAAATGAAATCATATTAAAATCTTAATCAAACATTATGGAATTTTTTAATTCATTTTGAGGGTAAACATGGTCCAAATGACTTCAAATTTTAACCATATTCTAATTCGATGGTCTAGAATATTCCTAGATACTTAGATTTAGGTTTTGTACACGTTCTAGTTCATAACTTATATTGTCCATTAAACTTAATAGTAATGCATTTAAAGGGTTAGAGAATTTGAAAAGGCTTTTCTTAATAATAATTGAGTAAAAATTAGAGATATACATTATTCACTCATTCAAGAGTCACATGATTATATCTTTATCCTCTTTTTATGGTTTATTTCTATATTGGAGGATAGAGAAAAGAAAAGAGGATCATCTTGAGTTAATTGTACATTTGAAAGAGAAATGTATATTTGAGTCTCTTTTTTTGTTTTCGTGTTCCATTTTCATATAATGTTTACCAATATTGATCATTTTACATTTAACCCCTCAACTGTAATTATTTGGAAAAAAAATACATTCTAAAGTTTAAGTTACTCTATGAAAAATGGGATGTTACAATTCTACCCACCTTAAAACAATTTTTTTCCTCAAAATTGTATAGGGTACTACCCACATTAGGTCTTGTCTTACACCTTCATTCAAAGAAATCTTGCACACTAAAAATTTTGCATGAAAGGAAATGTATTCCATAAAAGGTTCATGTATCATGAAAAAGGTTATTTAACATAGGACATTTAAGATTCATACATTATATATTTAAGAATGAATTAGATATTACCTTACTCCTCATCTCTTCCACATATGTTTAGAGTTTATGAAACAAAACCTCTTTTTACACTTAGGGAACCTACCTTCAACCTTGTAATGATCTTCTCGTATAGAATGTATATAATTGTCTAACATTAGGTCTTTAGCTACCTCCTACATTCCTAGATATGTGGTGATCCGGAACATACTCAAATATGTGGGATCTTACCATGATACCTCTCACTAAACTACTAATACATGTTTCCCATACCACATGTACTAGTAAGAAAGGAGAGTTGCATCAAAGGCTCAATGCTTATGATATATCTCTTCAATTCTCATTCGGTAGGGCATTACTTTTGATAATGAAGAGGCTCTATCATTAGCTAGGTTTAGGTTGATACTTGAGATCTAAACTAGGTAAACATTTATATCTTATATCTCTATCCCTTCTAAGGTGGAAACTCTACTCATTATAGTTCATTACATTTTTCCTTCGAGAATATATCTCTAAATACTAATCTCAGGTCTTCATTCTAGGGTTAGAAAATATGGATGCAATTCCCTTCTAGTGGACAACCATTTATTGGCTCTAATACCATTAATGTAACACCCCATCTTTTGAATATGTGCATAAGAATATATCTTTGAGGGGGATGTCACATGGATATGATCATTGCAAATAAATACATAAATCACCATTGAGATTCATACATTGCCCTTTGAATAGGAAACTATGATAGAATTCTTATACAATTATAAAATTCTAATTATCTCTAAACATTTAAAAACTGATCATGAAAGTAAATATTTCTAAGTGATTGGATTGACTAGTATGGATGGCACCCCACAATTTAGCTCTTAAGGGACTTCTAGTCCTTTATTGCTCCACTTGTGTCCTTACCAGCTCCAACTGCTGGGGACACCACATCCCAACCTTACAAAGGGGAAAAGGAACACATCAGTAAATGGTACTATCAGTTTCTAATAATAACAAAGTAAAGTATAGTTGAGAAGTAATAAAAGGTGACATTGATTAACGATAAGCATTCATGAATCATTATGAACATGAAAAATTGAACAGTAAATGCATGCATCCCTCTATAACACCCCCTTAGGAGCACATGATTGCTAGGAAATCCCTTGATTCTAGGAAAGCATTTGATGTCCCCTTGATGTCCTTGATTCGAGAGCATATAAAGACTAGTTCAATTCCAATTAACTTGATCATTAATATGATATTAACACTAATATTAACATGATCCTTGAACTTAACATGATAGGATTTCTCCCTCTTAAACTTAAACATTAATGTTCATGAGTCATTAACTGTAACACATAATCTTAGTGAACATTATAACCATAGGACATGATATATAGCAATCATCAAGCAATTTGATATAGTGAGAATGATTGAAATATTAAACTTGAAATTTTAATGTCTATTTATACTTAGCATCCAATCCATCATAAATACTTGTGATCAGTAGCATGACCTATTTACCTTGGAGTAAATTTGATCTGAGGATTGTCTCTCTGATCTTTGAGTCAAATCTAAGTCAAACCCTTTGTTGTCTTCATTACTAAGTACCTATACAAATACATTGTATTGATCCTAGGTTTAATTAGGGTGAATTAGGGTTTGAGTGCATTAGGGTTAGGCTTACTGATCAACATCAATGAATAAAGAAAACTTGGTTGGATTAGGTCATATTAATCACATGGATACATACTTGGGGCATTATGAGTCAAATTAGGGTTTCAAATAAAACATTAGAACAAGGAGTCAAATCATAGCTTGAGAACCCTAAAATCTTGTTCTACTCCAAAAATTATTTCCAATGACAATTTATTCATATCTGTCAGACAAACAATTGATTTATTGTAATTTTCAGAAAATGATCAATCATGGAGCAGAAAACTATATCGTGACACTTATTTAAATCAACATTACTCTTATGTAATATTGAACAAAAAGAGGAATGATCTTGTGTGTATGTTATATTTATTAAATCGGTGGGAGAAAACTTTTCATTTATACAAATTGAACCTTGCGGTTTGATAAATAAAGGCATGGTTGAAATCTCCAGAGTAGCCATGGTCAGTGTGAAAGATTTATTTAGATGTGGGAGTAATGAGGTCATTTAATGACATGGCTAGAGTAGTTGATCGGAGGTCTCAAGTGCTCATCTTGGCAGGGTATTCCAATTGCTTCTCGAGAAAATGATGTGATCATCAACCTCCCCAAACCAAGATGAAACCAAAGGACCTTGGTTGCAACTGGGAGGTCTACAACAGCTCAAGAAATGGTCCAACAACGGTCAAAATTGGGGAGAAGTGTTGGGGAACCAAACTACAAAAATCAAGCTGAAAAAAGTAAACCAAGACCTTGTGATACTTACAGGGACAAGGTGAGCTCAAGAGAGGTGCCATTGAGGTAGAGGGCCACATAAATGGCCTGGTGGTGATCAGTGGTGGAAGACTCATGTCAGCTCCATAGGATACAACTGTTCAGACAATCTCAGGGAAACATTATCATGCAAAGATAAAGGAGGGAGGTCGAGGATACTCATCTGGTGGCTAATTGAACCAATGAAGTCGGAGTGTGCCAGGTCAAAGCGGTGGTCATTAGAAAAGAAAACCGAGTAGGTTTAGAGAACTTGGAGTGTTGACGATGAAATTGGTGGTGGAAGAGCATATGTGGGAGTCTAAAGACACTTTTGAGTTAGTTATATAGCCAAGGGGAGTGCTACGATGATGTATGACAGTTCAAGGTGGATAGGGGATTCTTGTCCTAGTTGGATGTTTTCTCCACATTCCACGAGGGAGGGCAAGTACAAACTCGATCAGATCTAGAAATCGTGGCGAAGTTGGTCACAAGGATATTTTTTGAAACCGTCGAGAGATGAGGAAGAGAGGGTCCATCAAAGGAAAGCCTAATGTGCATTCAAACTTGTGAAATGGTTGGGATATAGGTGATTTGTTGGGAACTGTTAGATCATGATTGAATTGAATGCTAACCATTGGATGAGTGCGAGAAAAAGGGAAGAAATAAAATGGGTGTGTGACATGAGGATAAACTGGAACTATAAGTTTAATTGCTCATATTAAATGAAATCATATTCAAATCTTAATCAAATATTATATAAATTTATTTAGTTCATTTGGAGGGTCAAACATGGTCCAAATGACTTGAAATTTAACCATAGGCTAAACAGACGGTCTACAATATTCCTAGACACTTATATTTCAATTTTGTACACACTTTGGTTTATAACAACTATATTGGCCATTAATCTTAATAGTAATGAATTTTATGGGTGAGAAATTTGAAAAGGCTTCCTTGAATAAAAATTTGAGATATACATTATTCACTCATTCAAGATTCAAATGATCACCTCTTTATCCTCTTTTTGTTCTCTATTTTCATCTTGGAGGAGAGATAAGTGAAACGAGGATCATCTTGAGTGAATTACACATTTGAATGAGTAAAGTATACTGGAGTCTCTTTTTGATTATTCTTATTTCATTTTCATATAAGAATTACCATCATTAGTATTTTTACATTTAAATAATCAACTATAATTATTTGATAAAAAATACATTCTAAAGTTTAAATTACTATATGATAAATTGGGATGTTACATGAACATAATTTACTGGATTCATAGAAAACAACTTTTATATTTTATATTTTATATTTTATATTTTAAGATTGTTTCATAACTTGGTTACATTTCAAGACTTGTAGTTAAACAGATTTCATATTCCCTTTGCATTTGGTAATCCCACATATTCATTTGAGTTAATGGAACTAGAACATCGCTCAAGGATTTGATGGGATTTTTGTAGATTCCCCTCTACATAAAATTGGAGTGAAGGAGGTATGGAGGGAGCGACCTCTCCTCTATTCGATTTGAGGCTTTTTAGTTCTTTGTATACATTTACATGGACCACATGTTTTGATGTACACATTTGGAATCTTTTATTGATGTAACCCTAATAAATTTATGAGGGGTACGGAAGAAGCATAAGAGGGGGAAGGGTGCCACCCTAAAGTTAGAGTTCGGCACATTGGATTTTTATTATTATTTATTTGTGCATGAAGAGATAATAAGGTGATGGAAGAAGTGAACAATAGGTTTTTCTTTGTGAAGCTCATTTATTTAATTTATGAACATAGGGGGTGTCATACTCTGGGTCAATTAAGTTTTGAATTATGCAAAAAAAAATTCAAGTTAATCTATAACTCTAGACAAGGAAGAATTGTTTTTTAATCCTATCAGTTATCTATGTCTTTCTGTCTTTTCCAAGGAAGGTTGTTAATTTGGATCATAAGTGACAAGATAATTTATATCAATAGAAGATTTATAATTATGTTACAAAAGAAGTTGCATCATTCAAAGGGGTATAATGACAAACATGCATCTCAACATGTCCAACTAGATAAAGGCATGCACGACTGGGTAAGGGCCAAATTAAAGAAAAAAATTGAAACCTAAACTAAATACCATAATGAAAATTGTGAGAATTTTGATATAGAGTGGGTGCAGTGAGAAAGTAACACCCACCTACACCTCAAATTTCAAATTTTGCTCGTCCCAAGTAAAACATAAATCCAAAATGGAGGGAAGAAAATCACTTCGATTGCCAGGACACCCTGGTATCTCAGAAAATCTCCAACTAAAGGGACGTCGATGATGGTTGGATCTTTGAACAAAGGAGCCTCATGGTACACCCAATTGACGAGTGGTCGTGGAAGATCAAAGGGGTTTTCTTCTTGGTTAGAATGATATTGTTTGTCACTTCACAATCCCAAAAGTAGGTTCCATTTATCTCCCTTCATCAGTGGATGACCGTTGATTATGTCTGTGGACGGGGGGGTTCGATAATATCATCGATTGTCTTTGGGGTTAATATTTCCCATAATACTCGATGTGGATCTTCTTTTTTGAAAGGGAAGGTGGCATTAAGACGAATACACTATGTGTAACGTCAATAGTGGTAGATTAGGTAGAGGTTCTAGCTCGGGTTTCACTTCGTGACTTGGATCTACATGCAGTAGACATGGTGTCGATATGAAAGGAACAATTTGATTTGATTAAACATCATAAATATTTTTTCTCTTCTCAAAAATCATGCAATCAACATCGTGGTTAATGGGATTATTAGATTTCCTTATTGACATGTCATGTGTTCATGTTCCTCTACATAGGAAGTTTCCAAGGGTTCACGAGGATGTAAAATGTGAATGTCGTCTTCACAATCAATGAGTGGGGCCATGTGACTTTCTTCAAGTGGTGGCTGCCCATCTAGATCATCCATATGTGAAAAAGAAATAGTTTGTGGTGGAGTCTAAGGATCTTGAAGAGGAAGCCTCTCTCTAGAAACATCTACTTATTTATCATGGAGTGGTGGCTCATTTTCCCAAAAGGGTTCAACCCAAGTGGATTGGTCAATGACAACATCTGGGTTTATGTAATTGATTGAAAAAGTTGTTGGATTTTTAGAGTGACTCTCCTGCTTTGATGTTTCATACTCAAGTAATAAAGCCTCTAGAGGAAGGGTCAGAATACCAATGTCCTCATCACACAAAGAATATGATCTTGATCTATTCTATTTCTTCAAGATCCAATATATATGACACAAAAATGGAATCATCATCATCATTGTCTAGAAAAACTATCTTGGATTGCTCTAACTCTTCTAGGGGTCTCTATGATTGGTCCTCTAGTAAGGTACTAACCAGACTAGTTGTCTTTCTAGTACTACATCTTTTGCACTACTACAACCTGCTACTCCATTACTAATCTCTCTAAGACCCTAAGACGTTCCTTTTGTTGGGGAGTAAGTTGAGTTTTAAAAATGGAATCATACCCCCCAAAATTTTTGTCATCCCCACCATAACCATCATGATCTTATTGGTCGTAACACCCCTCATTAGGATATTGGTTAACCTTCAAAAGATTGTTCATTTGAATTGTAACCATCAAGATAAGGATCCTCGAGACTAAAAGGTGCTAGTGTCGTAGGAGGAGGCACATTAGGACAAAATAAGGATGTATGGTTGCAATAACCACACAAATTGCAATGTGAACCATAGTGTGTTTACCATTCCATTTTCTATGATTTCTAAATGATAAGTAAATGATTTTCACAAAAAGGAGTAACACAAATTTAATCAACAAAGTAAAAAAAATAAAACAACAAAATAATCTAGGAAAGCAACACTACAGGAATGGAAATTCAGTAGAAATAGGAGTTATACTACTGAAATGAGACTTGGTAGGTAGCAAATAATTCCAAAAATCTAACAAGTTAGATATTATTGAACAAGACTAACAATTATTAAACAAAACAGATTATAAAACAAGTATAAAAAAATAAAATAAGTTAAAAATAATAAAATAAAACTAGAAATTATGAAAAGAAGAAATCCTAAATATAGACAAGAATCAGATTTGAAAAACAACGTGTGCCTTCCCCAACAACAGTTCTAGTTTCATGTGTGTCATTTTGTGCACCAAACACTAGGACAAGTCCTAGAGTCTAACTTTATGTAGTAAGGTATCAAATCCCAAAGGATGGCAGAAAATGGTTGAAATTTGAATCTATCATTAAATAACATGAAAAGGAATCTTCGATTGTGAAGTTTTAATTATGCCAGAACAGATAATTGAAAGTTGCAATGAAATAAAACGTACACTAAGAGACACTAAGAATAAGTAAGGGAAGAGTAATTGAGAAAGAAGAATGAATCGATAATAATAGATATTGAGATTATGAGTTTTACCAACATAGTCTACGTGAAACTAGATAGATGAAATGTACAAGATAAAACTAGTTAGAAGAAGTTATGCAAATATATTTGTATATGCATTCACAAAAATCAGACTCCATGTGGAACTTTTTGTCCTGGACTCCACATATCCTATCCGAAACATCCTTATAAAAATCCTTCTGAGGTCACATATAGATCCATATACATTGGTTTGGTTGTTCACAATCCTAGCCTCTGGGATCACATCCCTCAAACTAAAATTCAGTGAAAATGGGAGACCAAATCGTTTAAGTAGACAAACATCCAAACAAGGAGCTATCTAAAAAATATTTCCATATATAATTTTATCTAGTCTACATTATGCTATGAGACTTTTTCCCACACCCTGATATAAAGGACTACTCACAATCCATGGAAGTCAAAGAAACAACATAGGATGTAAGAAAAGATGCCAGAGACTAGGAATAAGAAGATTATGAAAGGATCTTTCCTAGTTACAATAAAATGGACACTCTTCTTAGATCCTTGATCCTAAAAAGGAGAGCATAAACTAGATGTGAAATAGTAATTTTATTGAAGAAATGAGAGTGTAAAGTGATGATATCTAAAGTGCAAGTAAAAAAATCTACAAGTAGTGATACACAAAATGATAGATGAAGAAATTACCAGAACATGATAGAAGAAGAGATGCCCTTTTGCTTTGGAGGCCGCATCCTTTTATATAGAGAATGGAGCATGAAAAAACCTAAGAGGAATGAACTGCTTCATCTCCAAGTTAGATGGATCAATCTTTGACTACTTTGATGACTTTCTCATTTTAGCATATGGGTAAGTGTTCTTTTGCATTTTTCCTTTCATAAAAGCATATGAAATTTGGAAAATTTTCTAGTTAATGTAGTGAATTTTTATAATATTAATGGTTTTCACACAAATGGAGGAATCTATTGATTTGTCCTATTTAATATTTGTCCATGTGACTTTCTATAATGCAGAATTCCACAACAACAATTTTGAGTGCATTTATCTCCCATAAGTCTTAGAAGTGGTCCATACGATAGGATTTTCTTTTAGAAACTTTCCATATTTATATACTCAATACGGAGTTCATACGAAAAAGTTACGACACTTTTGTGCCGGATATTCAAGAATTTCAGGCATTGTGGGATATTGTGCAAAATATCTTCTAAGAAACTTTTAAGAACATTTGTGCTTTACCTAATTGCCTATTTTCATAAAAAAACACATAATAATCAAGTAAAAATTTCAACACAATTAAGAAGAGCTAAACTAAGAGAATTATGCTAAGACTATTTAATAGCTAACAATTTATTGTCAATTCAACATTAAAAATGTACAAAAAAAGGTGATGAGTCTACACTTATCAGGAGACAATGTTAAGTGATTTGCAAGGTCAAGATGAGGTCAGGGACCCTGATCGAAGGGGTAAGAGATGCAAAAAAAAATCATATATCTTTCTCCCATTGCCAAACGGAGGGCACACCAAGGAATTAAAAAACCAAAAATCATAAGGGCACTAATCAGAAAAGTGTCACACAACATAGATCACCGACTCCATAAACAATTCATATTCTCATCATGAGGAAAAGCTAGAAGAATATGTGGTTAGATACACCAGGTTCATTCAAGAGTTGAAAACATAACAGTTCAGCTATAATACAGAAAACCATGAACCTGAGCAGGGAAAGGAGAACCAAGAAAGGGGAAGGTTCTATTACCTCTCTAGGGACTTAAGGAACCGATTTTTGGGCATGCAGTTAAGCACTCACTTGACCTGCTATCTGTGGTAAGCACCACCACCTCGAGTTCGGAGAGGCTAACCACACCATTACATTCTATAAAAAATGTAGAAAGATGCTTGAAGTCCATTAAGAAATGTCTTTAATGGAGGAATTAGGCCGAGCATCAGTCGAGAAGTGGAAATCTCACAGAGATCCCAATTGAGGACATCGAGTTTGTGGGATCACTTCAAGAAGTAACAATAGAAATTAGCAGCTTGGGAGGGTAGTAATGGATGTTGGGTTCTTCTACAGATCGCTATTTATAGTTGGGGTATGAGGAGTAGGCATTGCTAAATTGTACCTGGAAAGCCCTAGATGCAATAAGTGGGAACTTCCAAAACATGGCACGAAAAGGCGTGAGGTAACATTGGTTAGGTTTCAAAAAATAAAACTGAAGAAATTAGAGAAGGAAAATTGAGAAAAAGATCATGAGATGAGAGAGTTATCGAGTAGGAAATTCAGGGCATTGTTTTCTATGGAACCCACCAAAAGAAGAAGGTAGATGACAACCATTGAGCTGTAGTATTAGGATACAATGGCTAGAAGTTTGATGTGACATAGACACTTTAGGATAATTAGATTTAAAATGTCTCAAAGGACAAATAATGTGGAACCTTAGGAAAATGAATTATATCGAATAATAATTGATTTATTTTAGATACTTAATGTGCATTTTCTTTCCTAATTTATTTTGAGAGTCCAAACAAAGGTCAATTTATAAAAAAATTGACACATGGACTAATTAAGATATGTACAATCCAATTTTGAATTTTGTTTTACTTTTCAATAGTATTTTATTAAATATTTTTAGATCATATCATACATTTCTTTCTTTGAATTTGAGGCATCTAGGATCCCTTAAAAGATGTGAAACTTGACCTACAAGTAAACTTAAACATGAAGAGTTCGGATTTGACATAAATTTTCCATTTTGGTAATGTGTATTAACTTATTTCATATTTTTAGACTTTACATTATTTTCACATTAATATAGAGAAGATTGTCCAATCAATGTGACAACTAACATGTAGATTGATTTTGGTATGAATTAGAATTTTTGATTTGTTTTCACTTTTATAGACATTTAATAAATTTGTGTAATACTTTTTGTCTTTTCTCACATTTTTTTCTCTAAATAAAATTAGGATAGTTATTATTGTACAAATATTTTGAAACTCGGCACCCAAACTAATTAGGACCCAAGGAAGACATTTTTACCATTATATTTGAGTTTTGGAATTTCCTTTTGTGATTTATATCACCATTATGCTTTAGACAATTTGTTTACATATATATTAATAACCTTAAGTGAGAGTCCCATTAATTTCACATTGTCACAAAAATAGTTATATTTTATTAGTATGCATGAAATTACATATTTTACTCATTTCACATATTTAGTCAATTAAGTCCAATTTAATTTAGTTATTCTATCTGAAAATTCAAATTTTTATTCTAGTACATGTTTTAACTACAATATTCCTCTTATATAATAAATAGTTAGCCAAGAACATATATGTAACATATTTCATAAATTTATTTATATATATTGGCACAAAATTAAGTTACTATGTAATAGTGTTTTGATTTTATCCTTGTTTTGTCAAATCTAAGTAACCAAATATTCTAGTGTCCTAATCATGGGAATAGGGTTAGGTTCTACATTTTGGGATGTTACAGACACACACAATTCATGTGTGTCACAAAGTTTATGGCAATCCAACAAAAATACAATGCAATGCTTAAAGCTACCAAGTGCATTTCACAACCCAAATGATAAACGGACAAATAATAGGGGTCTTGTCCTGGTCATCAGGGTGAATTCAAATCTAATTGAAACATGGGTAGATGTCCAAATAGAAGAATAATTTCAAATGTACTAGCCACTCTATAAATTGATCCATGAAGGTGAGGGGGAGTGATCCTTACATGTGGATTTGTTCATTTTTTTGTAGTTGATGCACATCCTCCACCCCAAAATTGTATCGCTAGGGATGAGTTTGTTCTTGTCATTATTCACAATTGTAGTGCCACCCTTGTTTGGGACAATTTTCATTGGGGTAACCTAAGGAAAAACTAAAATGGGATAGATGATCATAGATTTGAGAAAATTTACTCAATCTAGATAGACCGCCTCCTTCATGTTGTGATTCAATTTATGTCTGGGGTCTTTACGCATCTTATAATACTCCACCGTTAGGATCTTGTGCATCCAAATAGCCAAGTGTATACCTATTAAATCATTAGTCTTATAGCCCAAGGTTATCTTGCTTTTCCTTAGCTACGTAATCAACATATATTCCTTGCCTAGTGTGAGATATGAATTTATAACTAATGAACATACTTCCTACTCATCGTGAAAGAAGAACTTCAATCTCTCAGTTAATGCCTTCAACTCTGATGCTTGGGGTTCTTCTACCTCTTCCTCAACTACGACAATCAATTTTAGATCTTGAAATTTGGCATTTCATTCCTCTTCATAATTGTATAATGTGGCATTGATTTTCAGTCACTTTTCACATTCTATTCTCGTTGCATTTATTGCATATATGTTCATTTTGAGATATCATTATGTATTGTTTATCATTATTAGCATGTGAATTAATATTGCATAAAATACTAATTATTTATACTAGATCATAATAAATTATTGCTTATAGTTTTAATTAATGTTATTTTTACCTTGTTTCAGGTGAATTGAGCACTTATATGATAGCTCGGTGCTATCAACCATTGTTTCACTGGTACCAAAATGACACAAACTTTCAATAGGGAAATTAATAAGTTTTGGAGCTACCAGGGAACGAGTCGATGCTACCAAACTACTAATTGTTGCTACCAACTTACTATCCTAGAAGCATCAAAAGTAGAGCTTTATTTTCTCAGTGCCAGAGAAATACTTCTTAGTTTTACCTACTTCAACTATCAATTTACATCAAAACTCATATAGAGAAACTTGGTTCTATTAACACACATGTTAGTAGTATATACATAGTGTGAGGGTTTCAAGTCAGCTAGAAACAGAGTGCCACCGACACCCTATTGTTGGTATCTAATTTTCAATAAGTCAGATCTAACTACTTTGACTTAATGATATCTAAATCCCCACTCATGACCAAATGGGAGTTTGTATGAAAAGAAAAATTTTGTTCTATAACATTGTAATCAAGCATGAGGCTAGGAAAGGAGGTGATGAAGGAGTAAGACATGTACCGAACACTCTAGGAACTTTTTGGAGGGTATATTTGTGGGTGAAATGCTACAGATCAAGGTTTTTACTAGCGGGGATCTCCGAGACAACTTCTCTCGGGGTTCATATATTGGTTTTCTCATGTTCAACATGTTGACTCCCTCTCCCTCTCTTTGTATGATGATATCACTCATGCGGGGCTAAAACCCATATTCCTTAGGACTGGGGAGTAGCTTGATATTGCTTTGTATTTGAATTATATGAATTAAAAATGTATTTCCATGATTTTTGAAGTAAATTTATGATCTTCTATTGATTTTTTATTCTTGATCAAAATAATCAATGTAATTGACCGCTAATCACCACTGTAGATGGATTAAGGGTTAGACAAATTTGTAAATTCCCATAGCCTATATCGCACCTCGGGTGAGGGTTTATGTCTGTGAAAGAACACCTAGATATTTTTTTTAATGCACCCAACTAATTCCTTAATCTATACAAGTGTGAGGTTTGTTTTAATTTAGGTAGTGTATTACATTGTGAGAGTGGGTAATATTTGCTATGGGTCCTTAATTCAAAGTTAAGGGTTAATAATTATAAATGAAATGGAATTTGAATTCAATGCATGTTGTGGTGAAACCATAGTCTCGAGGAATCCATTCTTTCTTGATCAAAATTGCTTAATCTAGATTTAATTCTTTGCTCTTAATTATCTTAATGATAAAAAAACCAATCAAGCATTTTTCTAGCCTAGATGATTAGGTTTTAGTTAGTAGTAGTCTTTGTTGAATGTTTTTCTTAGTTCGACACTCAGGCCTTGTGGGCATGTATTATGCGACACATAAACTTGAGTTTTATACAAACAATTTCAGAGTGTCATGATGTAGTTACATGGAAAATGGAAATACCATCACTACAAGTTTTGCAACTAGTCACTATAAGCCATTTATTTTTGTTATTATTTTTTTCAATCTTTTCTTTTAAAAAATAGTATAATTGAAGATTTTTGTATGTAAAATCACTAGTTTAGTATCTCACATTTCCATTTCAATATTCAAATACTAGTCCATACTTCATACCCAGACTATGAACTATGGAGAGTCCACTTCTCTATGTATAGGTCAAGAAGAGATTTTGCAAAAGGCGTGAGTTTGGAGCCTCATCTGAGAATCTCATTCAGACTACCCCACTACTTGATATGCAAGCATAGGAAATAGACATGGATGGGAACGGTGGAGATAATGTTAAGGTCAAGCATGAGGAATAGATGGTTTGAAAGAAGATATATAATCATTTGCTAAAATCCAGTTAGGTCTAATAAAATGTCAAGCAATTAATTTTTGGAATCTACGACATGGATCCCATATTGGTCACATTAATTTGATCAAATCCTTTCACAACCATAGTGTGATAACATGGAATTTTCTCTCTCTTCAAACATGTACTATGAACTTCATCATTTCTCAAGTTTCTCAATCTTGACTTTACTTGTTTGATTGAATGTGCCTCGAACTTAGTCAAATCATCTTATGTACTTGTTTCTAGTGTTGACACTCAATTTTCCTTTAGACCTAAGTTTCAATTTCTTAAAATATAAGAATCTTTAATATTTGTTTGAACCAAATTAATGTCCTCCAAAAAAATATCTAATGTATTCATATTATAGAGCTTTTAAATGTGAATCCAACGATGCAAATATTGCCATAATCAGACCCTTAGAGCCGAAGATATGTCTGTTTTGAACATTACAAATTTATATTTTATTTATTTCAATTTTGAGCCTGAATTGGCCAAAATATTGGTGTGCGGCCAATTCTACCCTTTTTGTTTTTCCTTAGACCCCACATCCGAGCATACCTTGGTGCACCAATCAAGAAGCTTTTGCCTCACATCTAGCCCCACATCCAACGGTCCTTGACCCCTCTCCAATCTACATACGAGGACCAGTGCATAGGGAAACAACCTTCACCTAACCTGAGTTTTGGCTCCACCAATCGTCAATGTTCTAGATTCATTACGAACTATGGAAAACCAAATTCCATACGATTCTCATTCCTAATCTTTCCCCCTCTTTTCTATTACGCTATCACAAAACCTAAACCCCCTTCTTCTTCTTATTTTAAATGCCCCTGTAGAGGCCACCACCATGGTCATTTTTGGGTGTTCGGCCCAAGCCCTCTTCATCATCGATTTCTACTACCAACATTATCAACGAGATGTGGAGAGCTCATTTGGTACCTTGTTAGCCCCCTTTGTGGTCAGGACCTTCAAAAAATGCCCCATATGGAAAACTCACACCATAATGAACGAGGCTTCTCATGCAGGCATACCCTGAAGATGGGGTTGTGGGCAGAGACTACACAGTCGTGCACCATCGAACTCCTCTTCTGGAGTGGCCTAAAGCATTGAGTGGCCATAGTTGGCCCTCAGCCACAAAGCTCATGGACTGTGCATGGCGGTTTGGGTCATCCACTAGAGGGTGGGCCTGATCCAGATGGAAGCCACCATAGGATCCTGGATCCACAGCTTGAGTTGATCAATGAAGGTAACACCCTAACTTGACTACCCTATAGTTTTAAATCAATTATTCAAAAATTGATATATCCCACATATTTTGGCCAGTTTGGAATATTATATATCATTTTTGATCCACTCAACGAGATCTACCCAATGGCACTAGTTTTAAAAAGTAGTTGTTCTTCATTTTTATAATATCCTAAAAATGTCTTTGTATGTTATTTCAATGTTTAGAAATGCATCTTGATCCCATATATTGTTGTTTCTTATTATATCAGTCTTGATCTTTATAACATTAACTTTTATCTATAATTTGCATTGAATCATGAAGTAGATCACATTTGATGTGCACTTTTACTTTATGGACCTAAAAATGGTCCTTTTTGCTTACACATGATATTACATGCTTAATTCTTAGAGCTTTAACATATATAATCATCCATCCTCTAAATTAGTAAACTTTAATACCTTTTCGAACCAAGGAATCTACTTAGATCAATCTTAGCTTTATTGATGACTTTATGTTTTACAATATTCCACATGATGTGACTTGCATGAACTTTTAGTATCTAGATCTTGAACATTGTACTTGTGTTGACTAAAAATGGTTAAAACAATATTTATGACCCTAAATTAGTTCTCTTTTGATTCTATATGACTTATCATACAATGATCATATATTTACTACTTTGTACACTATTTGGTGTAGTATGACTAGTCATGATCTAATGTGACTAAACCTTGATGGAAATGTTTTTTTTTTGCTTCACTTACTAAAAATGGGAGATGATATGACCCTTGTATCTAATATAATGTGGATTCTCCACTTAGAATAGAAATTAATGGTGATTCTTGGATTGTGTTGAATAATGCATGTATGTTAGGATCCTTGGAAACTATGTATAGTCTAGTTTAAATCTAGGTCTAAGAGAACATCAACATACTCATGTGATTCTTATATTATCAAACCTAGTGATATAAAACTCTATGTTGTACCTCTCTACATCCTAGGTCCAGTTGATTTGGGCCTCCTCTAGACCGTACTCAAGAATCATAAATTGTTAATGACTCATAAGGTATGCTTTATCTCTTGACCCTACTACCTTATTGGCTTGAGTGTATATATGTTGGTATGAACGCTTGGATAAAAAATTACTTGATTAAGATATTGTTCCTATGATTACTAATTTTTTTATTATTCTATGTTCATAAACTTTTGAAATAATATAGAGAAATCCATTATATATGTTGATATAACGGATAAAGAAACCTAAAGAAAGCTTTGTATAAAAGGTTCTCTTTCAGTGTTCTTGCCTCATTTCTACTTTTTGTTCATTATCATGTTTCTAGCCAAGCAAGTTTTGTATTACTCATTAATTGTTTTTTACTTTCCCTTTCATAGCGTATTTAATGTTATAGCATTAATATGTTTTGTTTATCAGATTTTTAGTTGACAAACACAGATCCACTTCACTCCAAATTCTACGCTCTATAATGAAACACCAATGGGTTATCTTAAAAATAGAAATGGGTACGTGCTTCTCTATCCCCTTTTAGTATTTGGTTATATCTAGTTTTTACTTCTTTTACATATATATTGCATGTGTGAAATATTTTTTCCATTCTATAGATAGACGCCCAAGTCCACTCACCTTTAGCTTTGTAGATATTAGGAGTGTCGAGTTAGGGTAACAAATACTTCTGTGACAAATGGTATTAGATCAATACACAATGTCTCTATATATGTGTAAGGCATAACACATTTTCACCTAAATCTTAGAGAGTCTTCTAGAATCTCACCTCTTCATGACGAACTATTTAACCCACCCAAGTAGACAATGAATAATTAGTTTTCTCATATCCTCATTTGATTCTTCTCTCATGACTATTAATCACATGCTTTCTTGATTATGGGTAACTTATGTATGGAAAAACTAAAACTAATTTGAACTGATGAAAGTTGATCTAAATGATATGCCATGATCTGATCTTAAATGAAAGACCCTATTTGATACATGAAGGTACTCGTGATAGTGATGTATGCATGCGTAAAGTTCATGTAAACTCAATGTTACCAAATTGGCTATAAGTGCTTTCTATGATTGAGGTAAATCCTTGTGTTGGTGAGATAAGGTGGAACTCATGTTTAACACCTCATGTTTGTTGAGGTCCCTATTGATTAAACCTATGTTGCTCTGTTGTTCATCAAACCTCAAATGTAGTTTATCAAACTTTTCACCCTATTTGATATGTAGCATTATCATTCCACGAAATGACCACACCTTTGGATGCCTAGATTATGATGTGGTGACTTGTTACAAGAGGAAAGTCTCTGGTTGACAATTATTCCTCTTTCTAAACTTAAATTTAAATAATATGATGGACCTAGCTCTCAATATTGCCCAATTATGCTCAAACTATTGAGTTTGCAATTTGACTTCTCGATTACCAAAATCTACCCTTACCTTGATCTTAAAAGGAAAAGAATGAAATTATGACTTTGATCTTCCAAATCTTGAACTGTGGGTTCCCTATCATGATCTTGATCTTTGAAATCGTGACCTTATGAAGTATGATGTGACAATTGTCACTGGACTTATTTGGATATGTTTGATGGTGCATGACTATTGTGGACTAATGAGCTAGACTAGGATGGTAGTTAAATTATGAAACCCCTAATCTACGTAACATCCCTATTATGACTGCCTCTAAATTCTCAAAATGTTGATTATTTAGGGTTCTAGAAGGTAAGAACTTCCACCCAATTTTAAAATCTTGACCTAAGCCCTAACATGTTAAGTCTATGATGATATTGATACCTGAGATTGAAATAATGATTTTATGAACCTGAAATACGATGATGTTGACTATAACTTGTAGCTGACTTCCAGGAATGACCAAGGTCTAGATCATTCACCAACCTCAAATACCATAACAATAAAATTGATGTTGATACCACAAAATGTCGCTCGATTGTTGCTTGATTAATGTATATGGATAAATGATCACCACTAGAAGGATGAATTAACCAATAGATTTAAGAATTAAGTTAACCTTGAATGCCACCAAATATTTTAAGGATTAAGTAAAGAAAGCATGAACAAACATACATGGTGTATAATTCATTTAACCCAATTATGCCATCTCTGAGGGATAAAAGAAAATGTCACTGAAGAAGTGAGTAACAATATGTGACCAAGTCTAGGATGGAAGGTCACCAAGAGGCCAAGCCCAGGAGGGAAGGCCACAATGAAGACCATGCCCAGGAGGGAAGCTCACTAAGAGGACAAGCGTGGGAGGGAAGGCATCATTGTAAAGACCATGCTTAGGAGGGAAGGTCACCAAGAGGCCAAGACCAGGAGGGAAGGCCATTGTAAAGACCATGCTTAGGAGGGAAGGTCACTGAGAAGACCAAACCTAGAGAGAAGGCTGATATGATCCCAATGCTAGGAGATAAAGTAAATGATTCACATCCTAGGAGATGGAGACAATCTTGCTTAAAGAACTACACAAAAATTAATGTGCTCAAATATTGTTAGAAAAACCTTAAGAAAATGTGTATGGCACCTTAATAAATGTTTAGTAAGGGTAGATCCCTAAGTAACCCCTAAGGTCTAAAGTAGGAATCTGAACCTTACATTTGGAATTTTGGGACCTATGACTTTGATGTCAAAACTTGACTCTTGATATTGAATAATGAAATTTTGACTCATGATTAATGATTTTCATATTGATTTGACTCCTACAAACACTTCATTCCGATCTTGAGGTTACCCTTGGCATATATTTAATGACTTCCATGTTCCCAAATATCAAAAAAGAAAAATGATGATTATGTTAACTTGCTCGATTTATGACTTAGGGTTAAACTCCATGTGGACTTGGGTGGGCCCTTCCATCGATTTAGAGAACAAAATCACTGTGTTGAAATATGATGTTTGTCTATAATTATTATAATATGAAATTTCAATCATGGATGTATAACCCGACCTAATGCCATATAAAATCTTAAATTAAAAATGTTGGTAAAGGAAATCATGCCTTATAATTGAACTCTATCCAATCGACTTGGAATGTGATCTCTCCAAATTTGGTAATATATGGGATAATCCCTCAAAATTTTTGATCAATTTGATGATCTCCCAAATTTGATTATCATGTTACTTTCCATGAACTATGGTGCTCAATTGCTCAATTTTGAAATAGCCTGATGTTGAAGGATTACCAAGTGGATTATGATAAGATATATGAAATCCAAATCTATAAGTACCCTGACTTAGGTTTTGGGATAACCCTATTTATTTTGCTTACGTATGTTGGTTAGAACTTTAATATAATCCTTTGAGGAGTTTTGTAATCATTGACACACTTATGTTTCATGTTTGGTCCTGTTTGAATGCTATTTGTGTAATGTTTGTTTGCTATGGACCAATTTGCAATTTACCAAAGATGAAGGGTTATCTTTCAATATGTCACATGATGAGTGTTCCCTTTGTTCTTTAGCATCATAAGAGAGAGAATTTTGCTATGGGGAGCCTTGTGAAGAGTTCAAGAATAAGGTTGAGCATGTGTGAATGATGTTTGTGCTTTATGTGTCAGTTTTGATGTAAATTGCAATTTATCCAAAGTGAAGGGATACTACACAATTTAACATCTATAGAGTGTTCCTTCTCTCTCTTGAAACCATCTAGAGGATAGAGGAAGAGGTGGGCACCTTGTTTGGGTCTTGGTTGTGTGGTGACATCTTTGGTGGTATTTGGAGCACACAAGTGAGGTATGTTTTGCTCTTAGATGGGATATCTCGGGTTAGAGACCTTGATGAGGGTGCCTATCGGTTTCTAAAGTATGTAGGGTTGTGCTCTATCAGTTTGTGATAGTTTGGGTTTGTGCCTATTAGTTTGAGGTTGTGCGAAGTATGTTGTATCGGTTTGAGAGTATGTTGAGGTTTGCCATATCATTTTGTGAAGGTGTAGAGCTTTGGCATATCGGCCATGACCTTGGTAGGAGACCAAGTGGATGATATCTAGCCTATATCTTATCACCATGCCTTGCATGTTATCAAATGTGCCTCTTTTCTCATGGACAAGCATCACCTTAGGTGGTGACACCTCTTCCATGATCTCTCTCTCATCCCTCTTGTATATATATTCCTTTCTCTCCATGCAAGAGGATCCTTTTGGTCATCATTGATCTCCCTCTTCCTTGGTGGAAGAATTTAAGAAGCTGAGGATCTAGAGGAGTCTCTCTTTGATCTTGGTGGATGAGTGCCAAGCTTGTGGTGTTCCCTACATCTTCTACCTTGGTAAGACATGGTTCCTAGCTCTCCTTCTCTATTTCTTTCTTCTTCTCGGCCATGGATCTTCGTTATCTTTCTTTCCTCCTCAAACCCTCTTAACCTTGGTATCATATTCTTCATTGTATGTGTGGTGGTGACCAAGTTTGGAATATCATCTTCTACCTTGAGCTTGTGATCTTGGAGCTTGACCTTAGAGCCTAGATCTTGGTGGTGATCTTTGTGGTGGGTTATATAACTCTTAACCTCCTTTGTTATTATCACTCTTTATATTCCTAAGTTTCTCTTCATCTATTGATTGTGTACTTCTTATAAGTTAGTATCTAGTGATGGTATGAGGACTATTTTGATGATGAAACTCCGTTTAAGTTGTTGCCCATATTTTACACATTCTTGCCATGATAGTAGATGTTTTAGTGATTGAGTGTCCTAAGGTTGAAGATGACTAGGCTGACACGTTATGGTGTGTGTCTGTTCTGACATGTGAAGCTACAAACTGATACATAATTGACCAGTCATCACAACTTAGAGAGACCTAAGTCCACATGTTTTGTTGGTATTAATCCTATATGTGATTGCTAAACTGATATGCATTGTAGGCTGTTAGCCATCACACTCTTGATGTACATAAAATGTTATGCCTTGATGAGGGTAATATGTCATGACCTAGAAGTGCCATGAATCGAGACGTGTTGAAAACTGAGACACATTGCCAATTGATGCTTTCGTTATGTGTTGCTGCCCAACATACGTTGTTGTTGTGTTAGCCCGTCATGGCTATGGATGCACCTTGAATGGTTGGTCCATTTTGGAGGCTAAGCATGATGCCCAAGATGGGTCTAATCCCATACACCTTGCTAGCTTGTCATGATCATAAGGACCCTTTATGTGAGAATGTTTACTAGAGTGCTAGTCATAACACCCATGATCGAACTAATGACCGTCATGACCTAACCCTAACCCTAGTGCTACCCAACACACTATGTGAAGCTCGACACCCCTCCAAGAATGGATTCCTAACACACCATGCATTTCCCACCACACCTTAGGGGGTGACGCTCATCACACCCTCAATAGGTGATGCCTGATATCCCTTCAATAGTTGATTCCCGTTACACTTTCAAGAAGGATTGCCCGTTACACTTTTAAGGAGCCAAACCAACATAACCCTTGTTTGGATAAACTGACACCTCTAGTGGTGTTAAACCATCACACCATATGTGAATGAACCCGACATGATCATATAAGATTCTCGAATCTGGTAGACTACAAGAGGGTATAATCGGATACCTTTGGTTAATGGGGTGAAATAGGGATTGTTTGATGAAGGTTGAAGGGTATGTTTGGATACTCAATGATGTATACATATGCGCAATATATGATGGAGAAGAGTGTTGTTTTGGGGAATGTATGAGTAATATTCATTTCTTCTCTTAAATCTAGTACACCAAAGAATGATGTTACTATGAGTGGTCCATCCTCAATTAAAGAGCCTAGCCCTAAACTCTCCAACTATGTGGGAAGTATTGGATGTAGGGTTTAATAGTTGAGTATGCATATGTTAATCTTAATCATTGAATAATTGACAAATGTTCTTATCTTAATGAAAGATTATAATCCATGGCAAGTGTCAACTATATTTCCCTTTCATAATCTTAACATGTGGAGTAAGGTTAATGACACAACTATGTGATGGTGATAGGCCTTGTTGGAATACATGGTGATAAAATTTGGGAAGGAAACACATAAAGAAGTCTAATGCCTCTACAGTTTCCTTATGGACAGTTTATCGTGAAATCCTCCAATTATGTAGCCTATGGTTCGACTCTCCTTTGTATGATATGTGATTAATCAATTGTACGAATTAATAATGTATGGTTCACTTACTATTGAGACATCACACTAGTGCAATGGTCAATGTGTTATTATAATGCATTATTGTAACCCACACATAACTTAATGAAGATGATACAGTCATGTATTTAAGGGTGATACCTAGTACTGATAGTGTGGTAAGTTTTTCATATGTAGCTAATGTTACCCAAACCTCATCAGTTTCAAAAAAATGGGTTTTGGTTTGATTAGGGTTTGGTTGTGTAACCATGAAGTAAAACCCTAATTGGCTCTATGTGAAGAGCATTGACCCTAATTCTAAAGGCAGGTCATAATATTGAATGAGTATAATAGAAATCATGGTATCTTTCTCACTTAAATACATGGAAATAACCTAATGGGTTAATTGAGTGTTTTGACTTGTGAATACTATGAAGATGGTTATATAATAGCAATCTTTGGTTATGAACCTCAAAAAGGCAACATGGGAAGTATGAACATGTGAATGTGCATACTTGGTTACACTAATTAATTCTAAGTCTTATACACTCCAGTTATGGTTGGAAGTTCATGTTAGAGATGTGAGGTAGAATGATGTTTGGGGACTTTATGAGAAATCAACATGAAGCATAATCTTAGATTAGAGATCTTATGATGATTTGCCTGCTTTAACTAAAGGTGTTTAATATGTTTAACATTTTATCTATCTGAACATAATGACTATTATTTCCATGGCAAGTACATGTGTTGTGGCATAAGTGATGTGGCATATGTGATGTGGTATAAGTGATGTGGCATGAGTAATGCTTACATATGCAATGAGGCATGATAAGATAATCATGAATCATAACTGTAATGTGGTGGGTCTTTGGACCTGGTAAAGGCTTAGTTCCTAGTTGAGTTGATAACCTCTAGTAATGGAATGAGGGATTGATATCTCGAGATGATATGATGTTGATGATAGCCTTGTGGATGGCACTGATATAGTAGCCTTGTGGCTGCCAGTGATACAGTGTTATGAGATGATGGGAATCAATTTAAACGAGGATATTTGTTGTTGTTATACTATGCCCCTTTCTTTTGAAGGATTTGTTTGTGGTTTGTATGTTGTAACATGATTGATTTTGAAAGATATTTTAATTAGTCTAATTAAGAAAGTGAAATCTAAGCATGTAGGTTTGCCTTGTGCCATATATCCATTCAGTGTCAACACTTGATGAATGGTGAAATGAGTTTAACTCGGAGCGCATGTTGTTGAATATGTAGGGTGCAAGTTGAGGTATCTCCTTGTATCCTGAACTTACAAGATTGTCTATGGGCCATACCCTGATTAGAGTGTGGATATGGGTCGTAGCTCCATAATATGTGAAACACGATTGGATGCAGGCCATACCCTTATCAGAGTGCGTCTGTGGGCCGTAGATCCATAATATATGAAACAAGATTGGTCGCAGGCCATAGCCTAATTAGAGTGCGGCTACAAGCCATAGCTCAATTTTCTAGTGATGTGACATGTACCAAGGTGGGATAGACTTATACAACTGGACTATATGCCACGACTACTGATCTTCAAGATGTTCTTACTCAATTGAACATCTTGAACATCTTAGAAGGAATTTTTTCCCTTAAAATCATACCTGGTAAGGTTAAGGTGAATGATAACTCAACTTAGATTCATATCTTAGTCCGAAAAACCCTTCTTAGATATCGTTAACATCTTTTATTGATATAAAAATTCCTCAAATTACTAAGGTTGGTACTCAAATTCAAATCTAGGCTATTTTCGCATCCATATTTACTACATGATATCATCGCTTGGTGATTAAATTTTTCTTGGTGACTATCACATAACCTAGATCCCCAACCTATTATTCATTTCTTTTTCACATAAGAGTGAGTTAACACATCACCCCCTATATCATGTGATCAAAACTCAACTTAGGCTATTAATTTTCATAAGTTAACTTTAAGCATAGAATGTGTCTACCCAATCTCTCTCACTCATAATAAGAAGATATAAGTGTATGTTTGCATCCAAAAAACAAAGTTCATCACATTCCAAGAGTAGAGATGGTGTACTCACACATTACATTAAATGATTCAGATTTAGGTTGGATCACTCCTAGCATGACTCTAAACCATACCTACTTTTTAATTCCACAATATTCTCTATTTCATTAAATTAAAAGCTTTTCTCACTATTTAGTTTGTTCACTACTTTCTCTAAAAATTTCATTATTACATGACTTCTTGTATCCTTGACATTTACACGTAATGTATTATTAGCCTTTTTAATTTCCTCAAAATCTATAGGGATTTAGGTACCTTTAGAATGATCTCATTTTGGCCTTGTGGGCCTTATGTACTTAGGAAGTGCCCCTAACATTTCCCTTTGGGATGCATAATCTCATGAAGGTGGCCAAACTCCTGACCCATCGACCTCAGGCAAGAATGGATTTCTATCTCTTGACCTTATGGTCTTATGCACTTAGGGAATGATCAATCAACTCCTAACCTCATAGGTCGTATGTGTTGGGAAATATAGGCACAAAGTATAGCAGTAGAAACAAAAAATTTATATATTGATATTCCCATAACAACAAGATCGTGCCAACTAGTATGAAATAGGAAGAATATTTTAATGAGTTTATACCTAGTCATGGAGCATGTCCAGCGACAACAACTCGTTACAATGCAACTATCTTCTAGTTGCTCTTGGACGGTGGTTGTGCAACTCCTGATCTTCACCATGGATGGTGGATTAAAAAGCTTTAGCAGCATCTCCTGTGGTCTCACCATGGACTGTAGGTTGATGTTTCTCTCCTAGTAGAAAACAAAGGACTCCTACCTCTAGATTGGTCCACACAAACCTACTAGAACTCCTATCATCCTTCTAGAATAGACATGGAGGAGTTGTCCCTACCATTGGCGTACTAGTCACCAACATGCTCTTCCACAACAGTGATCCTCAGTTGTTCTCTCTCATTGCTACTCCTCCATATTCAGGTAGGACTTTCTTGGGCTCTCTTGGTTACCACAACCAAAGAGGACAACAATTTTCAGAACTACTAATTCTCAAGTATATATATTGTTTTATACTCTAGGAAGCCCTTATACCCCTCTATTTATATGAGGGGTTAGGGCCAGGGTTCCCAGTCGGTTCGGGATCTGTAGGGGAGTGGAAGGGACAATATGATCTTGAATATTTGCAACCTATGACATCCTAGACGGTCATATAGATGGAAACAAGGTTGTTTCTATCAGTGATATGGTCGTCTGGTAGTTTCCCAATTGCATATGAATTTTGCAATTCTGATCCAATGAATGCATGCCATGATGTTAGCGCTAATTTCTTGTTGCAATCAAATTTTCCCCACAATCTGAGCAACCTTGTACATGCAAGACGGTCGTCTCATTCACCCAGACGGTCATCTGGTGAGTTGAGCCAAATTGGTTGGTTCAACAGATTGAACTGGTTGGTTCACACCTCAGTTTGGGCAGAACCTAACCAATTCAATTTTTGATCAATCTGACAACCCAATCGGCCATCTCAACATTTTAGTCGATCGTCTTGTGCCCCTAAGGGCCATTTGACCTTGTGAGATGATCAGTTGGGTGCAGTCATCTGACTTGTTGCATGAATTGAGTACCTAAAAAATTTAGTAATAAATCTAATGATCATTCAAGATTAAACTCCTTGTGAGAACCCACTTAGAAACATTTGCATAAGAGCTCAACATCTTTCTTATATCCATACTATGCCAAGAATTTGATACAAATGGTTCTATCACCTTAGCCACAACTTATATTCACATGAGAACCATATTTGTATGTCCCACACAAACAAGCATTAACATGCTAAGAAAATTCGGATTCGTTTGAAACACCATATAAAAACTTTTCTTGCCCGGACCTGAGAGTACAAGGACGACTCTAGGACACACTTGACATCTAATCAACTTTCTTAAAGATTCATCACTATAGCTCCTCTTTACTGCCACACATTTGTTTCCGTCACTTCCGATTACCTAAAAAAATGTGATGAACCATAAGGGTGAGACCCATGTTCCAGTAAAAGATACAACCTCCAACAACATTTATTGATTACAACATTTTTTAGTAATTAAATAGTTAAGAAGTTTAATCAGATATAAAAAATAAGCTCAGCAAAAATGATGATTAACAAAATACATAAAGGAGTAGATAAAAACTATCATCATTAGCCATACTATCATCCTTTATCTTGTTCACAATATAAGCAATTTAGTAGCATATGCATATCTAACATCATGAGCAAGTCTAGTAACATAGAATCTCTATCATTATGAATAAGTCTAGCAACATAAGCATAGATAACAACATGAGCATGTCTAATTGGTTGAACATATCTACATCATAAGAAGAGCTAACAACATAAGAATAACTATCTGGATAATCATGATTAGCAGTATATGCATGTCTAGTTACATAGGCATGGCTAGCATGCTAAACATAACTAACAACATGAGATAGCTAGCATCATGATTATAATCAAAAGTAGCAATATAGTTATCAACACAAGCATAGCTACTACATGTACGCATTTACAATCTTAAGCATATCCACAAACTAAGTATATCTACTATCTCCTATTTGCACTAAGCATCATCTTTATGTAAAGATAACAAACAAGGGTTATCGTCCAATGTGAAACATTGTGTATAACCCTAAACATATATGCTACACGACTGTATTACATCTTTTATTACACCCTGGGGAATTTGAATCGTGCCATTCGAAGTCCAACCAACCCCTTTGAAGGGTTATTTGGTTCTATACAAGATTTAGGAGTGCCGGTATCCTAAGATATCTTCCCCTCAGTCAGTACGAGTAAAAAGGTAGTGACATATCAGTCAAAGTTGCTACCACATCGACATATTGTAACATCCCTGACTTGGGTTATGCCTTAACCCTAGGTGTTTTGTTTAAGAAAGATAATTATATGCTTGCTCTTATCTTTTGAAAAGTAATTAAGGCTCAAAAGGAACATTATGTTTCATTTTGAGTCTTTTTTGAATAATGTTGAAACAATGTTTTGCCCGTTTTGGACTAAAGTGTAAATTACCCAAGTTGAGGGGTTAACATGAAAATGTTACATGATAAAATGTTCCTCAAGTGTTGAAGCATCATAAGAATGAAAATGATGTAGGGGTATGGATTGTGGTAGCCTGAGAACCAAGAAAGAGCTTATTAAGCAATGTTTGTGCATTAAAACCTAGTTCTGGTGTAATGTGCAATTTACCCAAAACATAGGGTTCAATATGCAAAATACCACTTCTAGAGAGTCCCTAATGTTTCTTGGTATCAATTAGAGACAGGAAAATCTGAGGGGCGTCTCATTTGAATCACTTTGGAGGAGAGAGAATCTTGATATTAAAATAATCAAGATTTAAGCATAATTGAAACCCTAATTCAATTTAATGCAAAAATAAATATATTATTGGAAGTGCCCTTCAACCAAAAATGTGATGGTTGAATTTATATAAGTGTGGATGTCCTTGTGCCTTGCAATGGCACCGAAATATCTAAAGTGAGTGGAGAGTCCACTCACATTAGTTAAAGAAAAAGTAATATCGACCAATTTTGGATATTATTATATTGATTAAGGTGCTTAATTGGTTTTATTTAATTCATGGATAAAGAAGTGGATTTTGAGGGAGAGGATTATGTCTTCATATTCAAGGAAGCGAAGGGGATATGTGGCACCAATTTTGGGATTGAAGGAATTTTCTATTTCTTTCTCTCTCTTGAAATTCCCTTACATATATCCCATTTTCCACCCACATGAAAGACTCTTTTTCGAATCCACTTTCTTTCTTTGCTTGGGCCAAAGACGAAGAAGCTTAGGATCAAGAGGAGAACGTGCCCCAACCTGTAGGTAAGCTCCATAGTCATCTTCAACCTTGAATTCATGGTTGAAATCGAAATTCAATGCTTATTTTCTTCTTTTCTCCACTCAATGCTCAACCTTGATCATCCTTTGCATCCAATGATTTGAGAACGGACCTTGGACAGTTGAGGAAGCTTCATTCACCATTAAAGACATGAAGCTTTAAGCTTGGATTCAACTTTGAAGGTGGGTTATATAACTTGAACCCTTAAATGCTATTATTGATTCCATTTCTTCATCATGTGTTGATTCATTTTTCATTCACAATTTTCCTTTTGATTAATTGTTGAAATCACCACAAGGATCATAGAAAATTTCGAAGGTTTGTAGCTTGAATATGATGATGTCATCTTAGCACACACCTCAACAAATATCATGAGTAAACGGTTTGCAATGTTGATGACCAAACGGTCTCAAGACCGATTGGTGCTCAAACGGTCTCAAGACCGTTTGAGGGCAAATGGTTTGAAGACCGTTTGAGGTTAAATGGTCTCAAGACCGTTTGGGATCAATTGTTGATATAGTTGGATGAACATCCAATGGTTCAAATTGATTTAATTATAATGGTTACAGTGAAGGATGATCCATTGATTACAAACCATAATCGAATTGATTTGGTTGAAAGCCTAATGGGTTGAGTCGATTTCAATGTTGAATGGCTCAAACAGTCTTAAGAACGTTTGAGGGAAAACAGTTTCAAGACCATTTAAGGTCAAACGGTCTTAAGACCATTTGAGGTCAAGTGGAGTCATGGATGGATGGAGATCCAAGGGTTGTAGATTGATGTACTTTCAATGGTCTCAATGTTGGATGGTTCAATGGGTGCAAACCCTAAATCATTTGAGTGAAGGAAACCCTAGCTGATCCATTTGGTTTCAAGGTGGTTTGGACCAAACAGTCTTGAGACCGTTTGAGTCCAAATGGTCTTGAGACCGTTTGGGATCAAACGGTCTTTAGATCATTTGGAGGTCAAGCACCTCAAGACCGTTTGGATATACAAGGTTCAAGACTATTTGGAGATTTGATTGAACCAAGACCATTTAAGGTCTAAAAGTCTTCAAGACCATTTGTTGGTCTAGTAATTTCAAGACCGTTTAGTGGTCTAGTATTTCAAGACCATTTGAAGGTCGAGGAGGTCAAAACCATTTGAAGGTTCAAAAGTATCAAAACCATTTGGAGACCTAATAGTCTCAAAGCTATGAAAGATCAATTAACCCTGTGATTGTTAACGATGTTTATCAAAGATAATTACAATGGTTGTATCTTTAAGGTACTTAGATGATTAGTACCCTTAGAGGGGTTAACCTTTGATGCTTATGGAAGTAATACTTCAATACACTATGCTAACCCTAAATGTATGCACTTGAATGAAGGGTTGATTTAATCTAATCAAGTTTGAAGTAATCAACATCCTAGAGAGGATGAGAGAGAGAGGAATTCATACATGTATAATAATCATGTAGTGGTTAAGCCTCAATACTTTCAACATGAATAAAATATGTAGTTAGGGTATGATTCTTGATAAAGAAATCATGAAACCCTAATTGAGAAGGTTGATGAGCCCTAACCATAATTTAGGGCAATGTTAGGTGAAACCTTGATCTAGGGTAATGGTGTAACCCTAATCTACGGTGATGATATGAGTAATCCCAATTCAGGGTAATATAATGAAAAACCGTAATTTAAAAGGATGCTTCATGAAACCCTAATTGTGGGTAAAGTTACATGAAACCCTAATTTGGGGAAAAGCTATAAGGAACCTTAATTCAAAACAATGATGTGTGAAACTCTATTGTAGGATGATGCCATGTGAAACCCTAATGCAGTAATGTGATGAGAAACTCTAATCCATGGTGATGCTATGTAATGATATATGAAACCCTACCCTAATATAGGGTGAAGATATGTAAAACCCTAATTTTTGGGTTATAGTACATGAAACTCTAATCTTGGGCAATAAGATGATAAACCATAACCCTAACTTTGGGCTATTAGTTGAGAAACCCTAATTTCAGGAAATACTATGTGAAACCCTAATATAGGATGATGTTATATGAGATCCTAATGTAGGGTGAGATTATGTGATATCCTAATATTGGGTGATGTTATGTAAACCCTAATTGATAAAGATGGGAAACCCTATTCCTAATAATGGAATATTGATTAATATATTGATAAGTGAAAAACCTAAAGTGGTTGATAATGGATAACCTTATATCAATAATGCCTTACTCGAGATAAGTCCATATCATTTGATAATGGTTGAATAATTCAAATAAGTGACTTATGACCAATACATTACATGGTAAATGTGATGAACTGGTGCATAAAGTATTAGGATGGGAAATACCCTAATACAAGATAAGTTGATGAAGTTAAGTAAGATAAAGGTGATGAGGGAAGTGATACATCAAGACATTATAGATATCACATCCAACACCTCAAGATTGATTCACCTTAATGTATCCTAAATACAATATACTTGGATGAGTAGCACATGAAGTGTGTCATGTCAATTATTATATTATGAAGTAATGCACTTTGATAAGTGTAGGCTAACATACCTAAAGAAAAGGTTAAGCCAAGTTAATAAAGTATGATGTAATCATATTCTGGTAAAGTTGACAGAGGAACTCATATATTGTGTTGATGATTCATTTAATGATAAATGATGAGAATAAATAAGCACGATTGGATACTTATGTTATCAATGTTGGCTCCTAGTTGTATGTAGCAATGAATTAGGTCTTGATCATTAATAATATGATCCTGAGAACCTAAATGGTTAATAATGGAAAAACCTAAACCTAATGAAGGGTGATGATATGTAAGAGAAACCCTAATCGATAAGGAAAGGAAACCCTAACCCTAATGATGGGAAGGTTGTAATTATTTTGTTGCATAAGCCTTGTTAGGCATGTTAAATACTTGAATAAAAGTATAATGATCAATGGCCTTGTGAGTCATGTGAATAAGCTATTACCTAGTGAGAGGTGACAAGATGTAATGGCCTTGAGAGCCATGTGATAATTGGTTTCCTAGTGAGAGGTGACAAGATACTTAATGGGCCTTGTGAGCCATGTGAGATGCTTGTGTAGCAAGTATCATGTTTACCTTGGTCAGATGACTTGAAGGTATTAGTTACCTGATAAGTGGTAACAAGTGTTCCTTGATAAACTGAGGATTTGAATACCCATATTTATTAATCATAATGATGAGATGTTAAGGGATGAGAATGCCCATGATGTGACAAGGGATTGAGATCCCAATGTTTTATAAAGTTTTGAAAAGTACTTGATAGATGTATTATACTTTTCTTTGTAGAATTTGTCATAATAATTCTTGTTTGAAACTTGACTGATGCTAAAAGAATACGATAATGTACTTAATTAACCAAGTAGAAACTCATCATGTAGTGCCCTGGCCATAGATCCACCAGTGTCAGAATTTGCAGAATGGTGAAATTGGTTGCTCCGCGGCATAAATCGGAAACCACATATTTTTGAATATGTGAGGGTAATAGGCGAATATATCCTTACGCCTCATAGGAATGACTGCACGCCATATCCTTTGTACAGGAATGATTATGGACCATATCCCAATAAGAGTATGACTATGGGCCATAACTGCACAATATCAAGCATTGTCTACGGGCCATATCCTGAAAAGAGTATATGCTACGAGCTATAACTCTATAGAGAACTTACCAGTATACCCTGGAAAACTATTTAGCAGAGACACAAGGTGTCCTGCATATAGTCTCACACTGACCGGGACAGATGAGGTGATGGAGTCCGGCTCTTCCATTGACCTTGTATGGCACCGATTTTGACTTCGGAATGGTCGGTTGGAGTATGAGTGGTATACCTCATCTCCTCAGGGCATAATTGTGATTGTAAAATGTAATCAGCCATATAGCATGTTTGCTTAAGGATTGAATACGAAAATCATTGGATGATGTTGCATTTCTTTATGCATCTTTAGTTGATAGATGATATATTTATGTTTCCTTACATTCCCTACAAAGTAGATAGATGATGTATAATTCTACCATGGGTAGATGCAATGTTTTTCTTAAGAAAAGAGATTATCTTATTTTGTTCATACAATGATTAATACTGCTATTAATATAAAAGAAATCATGCTCAGTTTTTTACTATTTATTTGTAATAATAATGTTTCTGGCAGAGAGTTACATCTCTCGCTGGGACAATTTCAATAGTCTCACCCCCGTGGGATCCAACATTTTTAGGTGAAAGAGGACAAGGAGATAGAAACCCTACAACAGAGGAAGAACAACAGCATCAGGGACAACAGTGACATCTTAGTTGGAGATACTTTACTATCGTGTCTTGTAGATAAGAGTGCTATGTGTCATCTATGTACTCTCAGGTCCTTGGAGTCAGTAGATAGTGCTTTTATGATCGATCTGAGATTTTGGCTTGAACGCCTCGAGGTTTTATGTTGCTTATCTATAATTTTGGCAAAACAATTGTTGTATGTAATCCTCAAGAAAAGATGGTACATGGTATGTACTTGTGAACCAGAATGTATATGTAATACTTTGGTTCTTGTTATAAGAGTTTCCTGGAATTGGATCTCTTTACAAAAGGTTTAAATTTTTAGTGATTTTTGTTAATCCGCTGCTAATGATCGCTCCCGCTTAGTTAATGATGTTTTGATCAAACGATGTGTCACAATTTAGTGGTATCAGAGCTCTAGGTTTGCTAAGTCTACAGAGACATAGGATTAAGGTTGTTGAGTCTGTTCTAGTGTTTTCTAGTTCATCTGATAGTGACTTCTACTCATATAGGAGAAGAAGAACTTAAAGATGTCTTGATCACACGAAGAACATGCTGCTGAGAGCAGCATTGCTACACCAACAGAAGGTGCAAGGGACCAGGCGAGAGAATAATGAATGCCTGAGAATCCCCAAGATGATCCAACTATGATAAGGGATCCTTCTTTTGACATCACTGTTGGGAAATTTAGGGCAGCAATGATACATTTAGTGGATTTGGTATTAGCGACACAACCCAGATTACCAGCCCCCAATGATGAAGTTTTGGACTCCAACAGAATTCTTGCTCAACATCAGCATGTTGGAGCAATGAATAATGATGAAAGAAATAGGTTCCAACCTGAAATTAGGACTTGCCACAGATGTAGGCAACCTGGACATATCAGAAAAGACTGTCCAAAAAAGTATAATGAGGAAAGAATTAAGAAAAGGCCTATCCAAACTCAAGATCAGGGGCCAGTAGTTCCAAAAAGGGGAAGTTTTTGGTACCATCAATACAACCAGAGTTTAGTGCACTAGGGAAAGGACTATCTAGAAAGGGTAAAGGGCCTTTTAAAACATATCAAGAGAATAGAACATGTTACCAGTGGACAGGTAGGACATATAGCAAGGGATTGTCTAGTTGGGAACACTATAATAACCCAACCACCGAGGCGGAAACATCAAGGTCATCAAAGGAAACATTTTTATAGTGGCACTCAAGAATGTGGACAAACTTCCCAAATAAGATTATATGAAATGAATCATCTTGAGGCAATAAACAATCCGCGAGATGAGACAGGTCAAATGAAATAGTATCATTATGATATGTCATTTCATAATTCTATTTGTTAACTATAAGAAAGTGGTTGTTATTGAGTTTCCTTTGACTAGTCCTATAAGGACACAAGGAAGATGAGAACTTACATTTTACTCAGTATTCCTTGAAAATGCTTTATAATTTCTCTTATCTGTGTGAAAAAGGATGAGATATAGATGTGATTCCTAAAGAAAATCCAGGAATGCTAAATCATGTGTTTATAATGATATGAAAAGTGAGGAACATGATAGTAAATAAAGTGCATACTACCTAATCTCAGTACTTGTATACCCTAACCAGGTATATAATTATTGGAGATAGGATAAGTGTGGAACTCTTAGATTGTTATCTTTTTTATTACTCTGATCAAGTAGTCATTATAAAACAATCTAGTGAGTATAATGAAACTATAAATATGGTATGGATATGTGTATCACATCCTAAGTGTATTAAAATGGAATCTGAGATGATCTCAGATTAGTCGGTGTGTATGAGGAAGTAAAAAGTATAATCCTCATGATAAGAGAATAAGAATAAGAGAGATGATCTTTGTTTGATAAAGTCTATGTAAATAGTAAAGATCTTTTCCCATGATGTGGAAATGGGGAATGTGGTAAAACCATGAAATGTTCATGAACATGTTAGACAATAATAAAGAAAGGAATAATGACATGTAATCATCCTTATAATTCCTATGCTAATGGAAAGGAACCTAGGATGAAACAAGAGTAAATAATTCATGAATAGTTGAAAGATTCATCTTATAATTAGAGGAGATGATAATCCCTTCTCTTTGATAAGCAACCCTGGGTGATGATGGGGTGATAAGAGGAATATGTTTCTTTGTGTTCTCTTCTTTCTGGAACATGACAATCAAGTGAGTACTATGACACTTGATGTGCATGGATTAGAAATAATCCAATGTTGGATACTTAGAAAAGTATCAGATCACTTTGGACTTTGGTTCCACAATAAAGATATGTGTAATAAATAATGTTCCAAAGATAAAAGAAAGATCCTTTTATATGTGTGACTTTGGTAATAACAACAGAGAAATGGAAATGATAAGGATGTGATGTGTTTTTGACACATGTGATGGATACCAAAGTAAGGAATTCTGGTATCTAAGAAATATCAGGTGGTATGGAAAAGTAAAAGCATAACTCCTAATTAGATGACTTATGTTGGTTACCTGGGTTGGCCAACTATGAAATCAGTCTAGTTACATAAAATAGTATGAACATCGCATATTAGGGGTTTATGCTCCACATAAACATAACATCAAAAAAGATGTATTAATTGAAGGAACAATTGTAAAATCATTGTGGGAAAAGCTTATCAATGCTAAAAAAACAATTCCTTAGATCTAGATCTGTTAAAGCAATTTATATATATAACATCTAGAGATGCTTCTAAGATAAGTTCTTAATTGGTAAGTAACCTCCCCTTATGACAAAAGTATGTACAACTAATAAGATAGTTGGCACAAGCAGTATGAAAGTTTAGTGTTGTGTCAGCAGATTGAATGGCACAATAGATGTATAATAATACTTGTAGTCACAAGTGGGTGACAAAATGTAACCCTGGTCTTTCCTTAGAAGTGAAATGCTTAACTAAATGAGGAATATGGAAGACTCCTCAGAATCAAGAATCATGTCACATAAAGTTATAAGTTGAGAACGGTGATAAACCAGTGAGGTTTGACACCTGAATTAAATGAGGTGTGTATAATGTATCTCTGACTAAGAAAAGCATTATCTGACACAGAGTTGACTCTACAGTCAATAATGAAAAGAAACAGTAGAGTATGTGTCCTGTATGACAAGTTCTATGATAACCCTGTATGGAAGGGCTTTGTGTTGATCAAATTTCTATGGCATCTCCATGACATTAAGATGTTATGTGGAAACCTGATGATATGATGAATAAATAATATTTATCTCCCTTTTACTTGATATTTCGGGGACGAAATCCTTGTTAGGGGTTTATAATTGTAACATCCCTGACCTGGGTTATGCCTTAACCCTAGGTGTTTTGTTTAAGAAAGATAATTATATGCTTGCTCTTATCTTTTGAAAAGTAATTAAGGCTCAAAAGGAACATTTTGTTTCAATTTTAGTCCTTTTTGAATAATGTTGAAATAATGTTTTCCTCGTTTTGGACTAGAGTGTAAATTACCCAAGTTGAGGGGTTAACTTGCAAATGTTACATGATAAAATGTTCCTCAAGTGTTGAAGAATCATAAGAATGAAAATGATGCAGGGGTATGGCTTGTGGTAACCTGAGCACCAAGAAAGCGCTTATTAAGCAATGTTTGTGCATTAAAACCTAGTTCTGGTGTAATGTGCAATTTACCCAAAACCTAGGGTTCATTATGCAAAATACCACTTCTAGACAGTCCCTAATATTTCTTGGTATCAATTAGAGACAAGAAAATGAGAGGGGCATCTCATTTGAATCTCTTTGGAGGAGACATAATCTTGATATTAAAATAATCAAGATTTAAGCATAATTGAAACCATAATTCAATTTAATGCAAACATAAATATATTAATTGAAGTATCCTTCAACCAAAAATGTGATGGTTGAATTTATATAAGTGTGGACGTCCTTGTGCCTTTCAATGACACCGAAATATCTAAAGTGAGTGGAGAGTCCACTCACATTAGTTAAAGAAAAAGTAATATCCACTGATTTTGGATATTATTATTATATTGATTCAGGTGCCTAATTTATTTTCTTTAATTCATGGATAAAGAAGAAGATTTTGAAGGATAGGATGATGGATTCATATGCAAGGAAGTGATGGGGATATGTGGCACCAATTTTGGGATTGAAGGAATTTTCTATTGCTTTCTCTCTCTTGAAATTCCCTTACATATATCCCATTTTCCACCCACATGAAAGACTAATTTTCGAATCCACTTTCTTTCTTTGCTTGTGCCAAAGACTAAGGAGCTTAGGAGCAAGCAGAGAATGAGCCCCAACCTGTAGGTAAGCTCCATAGTCATCTTCAACCTTGAATTCATGGTGGAAATCGAAATTCAATGCTTATTTTCTTCTTTTCTCCACTCAATGCTCAACCTTGATCATCCTTTGCATCCAAAGAGTTGAGAACGGACCTTGGACAGTTGAGGAAGCTTCATTCACCATTAAAGACGTGAAGCTTGAATCTTGGATTCAACTTTGAAGGCGAGTTATATAACTTGAACCCTTAAATGTTATTATTGATTCCATTTCTTCATCATGTGTTGATTCCTTTTTCATTCACGATTTTCCTTTTGATTAATTGTTGAAATCACCACAAGGATCACATAAAATTTCGAAGGTTTGTAGCTTGATGATGATGATGTCATATTAGCACACACCTCAACAAATATCATGAGTAAATGGTTTGCAATGTTGATGACCAAACGGTCTCAAGACCGATTGGTGCTCAAACGGTCTCAAGACCGTTTGAGGGAAAACAGTCTCAAGACCATTTGAGGTTAAATGGTTTCAAGACCATTTGGGATCAATTTCAGATATAGTTGGATGAAGATCCAATGGTTCAAATTTATTTAATTATAATGGTTACAGTGAAGGATGATCCATTGATTACAAACCCTAATCGGATTGATATGATTGAAACCCTAACGGATTGAGTCGATTTCAATGTTGAATGGCTCAAAGGGTCTCAAGACCATTTGAGGGCAAACGGTCTCAAGAACGTTTAAGGACAAATGGTCTTAAGACCATTTGAGGTTAACTGGAGTCATGGATGGATGGAGATCCAAGGGTTGTAGATTGATGTACTTTCACTGGTCTCAATGTTGGATGGTTCAATGGGTGCAAACCCTAAATCATTTGAGTGAAGGAAACCCTAGTTGATCCATTCAGTTTCAAGGTGGTTCGGACTCTTGAGACCATTTGAGTCCAAACAGTCTTGAGACCGTTTGGGATCAAACGGTCTTCAGACTATTTGGAGGTCAAGCACCTCAAGACCGTTTAGAGATACAAAGGTTCAAGACCGTTTGAAGATTTGATTGAACCAAGATCGTTTAAGGTCTAACGATCTTCAAGACCGTTTGGTGGTCTAGTAATTTCAAGACCGTTTGGTGGTCTAGTAATTTCAAGACTGTTTAGTGGTCTAGTAATTTCAAGACCATTTGAAGGTCAAGGAGGTCAAAACCGTTTGAAGGTTCAAAAGTATCAAAACCATTTGGAGACCTAATAGTCTCAAAGCTATGAAAGATCAATTAACCCTGTGATTGTTAATGATGTTTATCAAGGATAATTACAATGTTTGTATCTTTAAGGTACTAAGATGATTAGTACCCTTAGAGGGGTTAACCTTTGATTCTTATGGAAGTAATACTTCAATACACTATGCTAACCCTAAATGTATGCACTTGAATGAAGGGTTGATTGAATCTAATAAAGTTTGATGTAATCAACATCCTAGAGGATGAGAGAGAGAGGAATTCATACATTTATAATAATCATGTAGTGGTTAAGCCTCAACACTTTCAACATGAATAAAAATGTAGTTAGGGTATGATTCTTGATAATGAAATCATGAAACCCTAATTGAGAAGGTTGATGAGCCCTAACCCTAATTTAGGGCAATGTTAGGTGAAACCCTGATCTAGGGTAATGGTGTAACCCTAATCTAGAGTGATGATATGAGTAATCCCAATTCAGGGTAATATAATGAAAAACCCTAATTTAAAAGGATGCTTCCTGAAACCCTAATTGCGGGTAAAGTTACATGAAACCCTAATTTGGGGAAAAGTTATAAGGAACCTTAATTCAAAACAATGATGTGTGAAACTCTAATCTAGGGTGATGCCATGTGAAACCCTAATGTAGTAATGTGATGAGAAACTCTAATCCAGGGTGATGTTATGTAATTCTATATGAAACCCTACCCTTATATAGGGTGAAGATATGTAACACCCTAATTTATGGGTTATAGTGCATGAAACTCTAATCTTGGGCAATAAGATGATAAACCATAACCCTAACTTTGGGCTATGAGTTGGGAAACCCTAATTTCAGGAAATGCTATGTGAAACCCTAATATAGGATGATGTTATATGAGATCCTAATGTAGGGTGATATTATGTGATATCCTAATATTGGGTGATGTTATGTAAACCCTAATTGATAAAGATGGTAAACCCTATTCCTAATAATGGAATAGTGATTAATATATTGATAAATGAAACACCTAAATTGGTTGATAATGGATAACCTTATATCAATAATGCCTTACTTGAGATAAGTCCATATCATTTGATAATGGTTGAATAATTCAAATAAGTTACTTATGACCAATACATTACATGGTAAATGTGATGAACTGGTGCATAAAGTATTACGATGGGAAATACCCTAATACAAGATAAGCTGATGAACTTAAGTAAGATAAAGGTGATGAGGGAAGTGATACATCAAGACATGATAGATATCACATACATCACCTCAAGATTGATACACCTTGATGTATCCTAAATCCAATATACTTGGATGAGTAGCAAAAGAAGTGTGTCATGTCAATAATTACTTTATGAAGTAATGCACTTTGATAAGTGTAGGCTAACATACCTTAAGAAAAGGTTAAGCCAAGTTAATAAAGTATGATGTAATCATATTCTGGTAAAGTTGAGAGAGGAACTCATATCTTGTGTTGATTATTCATTTAATGATAAATGATGAGAATAAATAAGCATGATTGAATACTTATGTTATCAATTGTTGGCTCCTAGCTGTGTGGAGCAATGAATTAGGGCTTGATCATTAATAATATGATCCTGAGAACCTAAATGGTTAATAATGGAAAACCCTAAACCTAATGAAGGGTGATGATATGTAAGCAAAACCCTAATCGATAAGGAAAGGAAATCCTAACCCTAATGATGGGAAGGTTGTAATTCTTTTGTTGCATAAGCCTTATTAGGCATGTTAAATACTTGAATAAAAGTATAATGATCAATGGCCTTGTGAGTCATGTGAATATTCTGTTACCTAGTATGAGGTGGCAAGATGTAATGGCCTTGAGAGCCATGTGATAATTTGTTGGCTAGTGAGAGGTGACAAGATACTTAATGGGTCTTGTGAGCCATGTGAGATGCTTGTGTAGAAAGTATCATGTTTACCTTGGTCAGATGACTTGAAGGTATTAGTTACCTGATAATTGGTAACAAGTGTTCCTTGATAAACTGAGGATTTGAATACCCATATTTCTTAATCATAATGATGAGATGTTAAAGGATGAGAATGCCCATGATGTGACAAGGGATTGAGATCCCAATGTTTTATAAAGTTTCAAAAAGTACTTGTTAGATGTATTATACTTTTCTTTGTAGCATTTGTCATAATAATTCTTGTTTGAAACTTGAATGATGCTAAAAGAATACGGTAATGTACTTAATTAACCAAGTACAATCTCATCATGTAGTGCCCTGGCCATAGATCCATCAACATCAGAATTTGCTGAATGGTGAAATGGGTTGCTCCGCGGCATAGCCCGAAAACCACATATTTTTGAATATGTGGGTGTAATAGGCGAATATATCCTTACACCTCATAGGAATGACTGTGGGCCATATCCTATGCACAGGAATGATTATGGACCATATTCCAATAAGAGTATGGCTATGGGCCATAACTCCACAATACCAGGCATTGGCTACGGGCCATATCCTAAAAAGAGTATATGCTAAGGGATATAACTCTATAGCGAAGTTACAAGTATACCCTGGAAAGATATTTAGCAGAGACAGAGGATGTCCTGCATATAGTCTCGCACTGATTGAGACAGATGAGGTGATGGACTCTGGATCTTCCATTGACCTTGTATGGCACCGATGTCGACTTCACAATGGTTGGTTGGAGTATGAGTGGTATACCTCATCTTCTTAGGGCATAAGTGTGATTGTAAAATGTAATCAGCCGTATAGCATGTTTGCTTAAGGATTGAATACAAAAATCATTGGTTGATGTTACATTTCTTTATGCATCTTTAGTTGACAGATGATATATTTATGTTTCCTTACATTCCCTGCAAAGTAGATAGATGATGTATAATTCTACCATGGGTGGATGCAATGTTCTTCTTAAGAAAGGAGATTATCTTATTTTGTTCATACAATGATTAATACTGTTGTTAATATAAAAGAACTCCTGCTCATTTTATTACTGTTTATCTACAATAATAATGTTTCTGGCGGAGAGTTATATCTCTCGCTGGGACAATTTCAATTGTCTCACCCCCGTGGGATCCAACATTTTTAGGTGGACGAGGACAAGGAGATAGAAACCCTATAGCAGAGGAAGGACAACAACATCAGGGATAGCAGTGACATCTCAGGTGGAGATACTGACTGTCGTGTCTTGTAGATAAGAATCATATGTGTCGTCTTTGTACTCTCAGGTCCTTGGAGTCAGTAGATAGTGCTTTTATGATCGATCTGAGATTTTGGCTTGAACGCCTCAAGGTTTTATGTTGCTTATGTATAATTTTGGCAAAGCAACTATTGCTTGTAATCCTTAAGAAGAGATGGTACATGGTATGTACTTGTGAACCAGAATGTATATGTAATACTTTGGTTCTTGTTATAAGAGTTTCTTGGAATTGGATCTCTTTGCAAAAGGTTTAAATTTTTAGTGATTTTTGTTAATCCACTACTAATGATCGCACCCGCTTAGTTAATGATGTTTTGATCAAACGTTGTGTCACACATATAGTCCTGTAACTAGCCCACCTTGGTACAGGTTATGACACTAGCATCAAGGGTATTCAAACCCAATCACTGAGGTACAACCACAGTTGTCCTCTAATCACATTATGTTATAATCATCAAGACACGACCACAGTCATTCTCAATCACATCAGATGTATGAAGCATGACCATAGACAACCTCCACAATCTGCATTGTGGATGAAAAGGATATATCCTCAACATACCACCTCCACATACTCAATAGTATGCAAATTGAGTTTTCCTAGGAATACTCATTTCACCATCCAACAAGTTGTGACACTGAAGATAGTTCTACGGCACAGGGCACTACACGATTAGAGTTGCACTTGATTAGTTATGCCAATTGGGTGAATTAAGACTACATCAAACAAGCAAACATACAAACCCTAATTCACTTCTACAAAGCATATAAATATCACAACTTTGAAAAGATATAAAAGATGTGAAACAATATTTTTCATCTCATCATCACATGGTACTATTCACTTACCACTCATGAGACCACACTAGTCATCATACTATCACACGATATAAATCCTTTTCACAATATCACATGGTATCAACATGTATCAACATAAGAGGATTACACCTCATTCAGGGCTCAACCATGCCCAAAGGTCATTAAGACCATCATACTATCAAAGGATATAAATCCTTTTCACAATATCAGGGGGTACATGAAATAAATCCTTTTCACAATATCACAGGGTATCAACCCTTATCAACACAAGAGGATTACACCTCATTCAGGGCTCAACCATGCCTAAAGGTTATTAAGACCGTCATAATATTTCCTACAAGATCATCATTATCTTTGCATACCTTATAACAAAGATCAACAATATAACTTACATATAATACACTAGATCACACAATATTGCATTAATGAGCTAGGACATATTCATAAACAATCATTATAGGGTTATATTAATGTTAAGAAAATTCCTTTATTACATCAACATGCAAGGAATCTAGATATGATTAACCCTCATCATATTCATAATGCACATGTTTAGCATAAGAAAGTATCAACCATGCAGCTATGATAACCACCAATTAACATATTAATGTTATGATCATATTAACGAGGTTATTCCACCATCATTCCATCATATAAGAATGTTAAACATGAATACTCATTGTTCTCCATTTTCATTAGAGTTAGGTTCAACATGATAAATTATATCAATGTTACAAATTAACACTTATACCCAAACCCTAACTCATGACATCCCCATTGGATCATGGATGCATAAGGTGAAGCATCACCATCACATTCCATACTATTCTCAAGTATGAACCCACACATAAATCAAGATGTAACCATTGGGTTATAGGATACTAGGGTTTCAACAACAATAAGAGAGTACCCCATTATTGCATTAGTCATTCTAGGACTATTCATACATAATTATCATCATTCTGTTATATTAAAGCTAGGTATAACAAGCTATACCTCATTCGGGTTACGTATCCACACAATATGGTTATCATCCCTTTTATTCATATGAGTGAATAGGTAAGACTACATTGTTAAGGGTAACCCTCCATTTTTTCCATCATCATTCAACCCATATCACCACACCACAATGTCACCCGGAACCATTGGATGTTTAAAAGGTAAGACAATTGGTTGTTTACATAAGTAAGCACCTTGGATAAACCACCAATGAAGTCCTTGATTTTTGCTCTAGAAAGAGTCACCGTTTAACCCTAGACATCCCTTGACTAACAACACAAAGAGTTCCATTGAGAGTAGGGTAAAACCCACAATCGACTCTTCATTTAAAACAAGCCATCCATTGTCAACAAGTAAGATCGTCAAGTTGATCATATAAAGGAAACCATCCAAATCAAATCATTAGGACCAACGTATTACATTAGACATCATTCCACTTTACTGTAGGAATAAACATTAGATCTTGACCATTGCGTCAAGTTCATATGTTAAAACCATCAATTATAGTATAGGTTCGACCATTGCATCATGTGACCCAAGAAACCATTGGTTTAAGGCTTAATTGATGCTACAACTACAATGCTAAAATCACCATAAATTTTAGAGACTTGATCCACCACCATTAGTGACCATTAAGTCACCATAGGTTGTTAGATCAACACTATATTCATTAATTAGCATCAAATATTAAGCTAATGTCATCATTGATTGATAACAATGTACTTAATGGTTGATCATTAAAGTGCTAATTGATCCCAAATCTGAACTAAGGGGGTGACCATAGGTTGTCACCATCATCTGACACCTTTGATCTCGACTATCATTTGTCATGAAGACAACACCATAGGGTTGTTTTTTTTTGGTGAACGTAGGGTGTTGCCTCTTACTATTAGAAAAAAGCATTCAGCAGTTACAGGGTGTAACCACAGAAAAGAAAGGAAACTGTACAAGGGAAAAAGAAAAGCTAACTATGTACAACTATCATATCCTTTTGACATAACAACCAAAACCTTTTCGTATCTATGTAGCAATCTCTAAAGATCCTTGCATTCCTTTCTTTCCATATCATATAGATGATTAAACAAGCTGTAAACTTCAGCATGCCCTTCAGTTTCAGGAGATCACCAAACGCGCCCAGCTGAACATTTCTCCCCTGATCAGATCTCCAACGCTTCCAAATATCCTCTGCAAATATGCATTCAAAGAAAATGTGCTCAGAACTTTCTACATGTTCTTTGCACATAACACATCTCGACGCCATCTGATAGCCCACTTTCTGAAGATACTCAACAATAGGAATTCTGCCCAGAAATCCCTTCCATAGAAGAATGGACCATTTTCTTGGTACTTCAGACCAAATCCAACTGCCCCACGTAACATTTTGATGATGCTTTATCATAAGATCCCAACAATCCTTCAAACAACAATCACTCTTACCCCTAAAATGGATATGATCTTCAAACTAAATTTGACATTTAACATTCTTCAGAATATCTTCAACTTTATACGACCCTCTGAAAAACGGCACTTTCCAACTATCACCATCAATACAGGTTTCCACACGGCAATTCAGACCTTTTCCCATTCTGAACACAAAGTCTAAATTCACCTTCTCAATCATTTTTTCCTTCCCCCTAGCCAGGGGTCTCTCCAAAACAAATTTTTTTACCATTGCCCAAACAGAAAACAACCTCTTTAAGAAGAATATCTCTTTGTTCAAGCAATTTCCTCCAAAGCCAAGAAGAGTTGACTCCAGACTTGACAGACCAAATAGACTCATTTTTTATGTACCTTCCATTCACCCATTTAACCCACAGGCTATTCTTTTCAGCTACAACATTCCACATGTTTCTAATCAAACCTGCCTTAGACCAATCATCAATACGGCGGATGCCCAGCCCGCCTTCCTTCCTGGGTCTACAAACAACTTCCCAAGAGACAGTATGTAGATGTTTTCTTTCTTCAGAGTCTTTCCAAAGGAAATCTCTCATTAGTTTCTATAATTCCATGGTAACAGATTTGGGAAGAGGAAAAGCAGATGTCCAGAAAATATTATATGTCGAGAGAGTAGAAATGATCAACTCAACTCTACCCGCTTGAGACAAAAGATTACCTTTCCAAGATTCAAGTTTAGACTTGAACTTATCAATAATGGGATGGCACATATCTTTGGTAAGCCAGCCAGTAAACAGGGGGACACCAAGATATCTCACCGGCAAAGTGCAAATCTTCATATTAAGCACATTCCCCACAATAGGCTTATCATCATTCTTACTCAGAAAGATATGACTCTTGCTATTGTTAAGCTTCAACCCAGACACCATACTAAAGGATTCAAGGATGTCTCTAAAGAAGCTAGCATTCCTTTCATCAGCCTTAGAAAATAAGAGCAAATCATCAGCAAAGATAATATGGGACACACTCACATCCCCTGCACACAAAGGTTTCAATCTGCCATCATTTACCTCTGCATTAATGATCGCGAACAACCCTTGCATAGCAACAACAAAAAGTAAAGGAGAAAGGGGGTCTCCTTGCCTCACCCCATTAGAAGCCACAAAACTCTCATTAGGACAACCATTGATAAGAACTTTATAAGAAGAAGTATCAAAAATCTCACAAATCCTCTTAAGCCAGCATTCAGGGAAATCCATTTTCATCAATAGAAACAAAATATAGTCCCTTCTCACCGTATCGTAGGCTTTGGCTAAATCAGCCTTAATGCACATATTTCTTTGAGTGCCTCCAAAACTGATGAGAATTTCATTGGCAAGTAAAATGGCATCACCTATCCTTCTCCCCTTCACAAAAGCTATCTGATTAATATCAATAATAGACGGCAACACCAAGGCTAAACGGTTGGCTAAAATCTTAGCAATAACCTTATAAACAATGTTACATAAAGAGATGGGTCTGAAATCCTTCAAATTGACCACACCAGGTACCTTCGGAATGAGAGTAATCATGGTACTATTGCACTCTTTAAGAAGCCTTCCAGAATAGAAAAAGTTAAGAACAACTACAGAAACATCATCTTCGATAGTATCCCACATCTCCTTAAAAAATACTGCATTAAAACTGTCGGGGCCAGGGGCTTTGTCACCACTTAGATGCATAACAACATCATCAATCTCTTTTCTTGTTACCTCACTTCTGAGCATATCAAACTGCTTTATGTCAATCTTAGGCAAGACCCAGTCTTCCTTCCAACTCACTACATCCTTCGAAGATCTATTAAACAGATTATAATAGAAATTATTAACATTCTGACGAATCACTTCCATATCATAAACTCTAACCCCCTGTTCATCCTCCAAAAAATTTATATTGTTTTTTATCCTCCTTATTTTCAAAGACGCATAGAAAAAAGTAGAGTTTCTATTTCCCAACTTGAGCCACTGAACCCTATTTTTTTTGCGAAGTAAGTCCTCTTCATCATTGAGAGCTTTTACAGTCTCCATCCTTAAGAGATTCATTCTCTTTTGTTTATCTACATTTAAAGGATCAACATCAATTTCCCCCAGTAGGCTGAACAACTCCCTTTCAAGTTCCCTAGCTTTAGAGAAAAAATTGCCAACAACCTTACTGTTCCATTTTCTCAGAGCACACGAGACAACATATAACCTTCTATACAACCTATACATAGGGGTCCCATGAACCTCAGTATTAAACCAAGCATCCCTTACTATGTCTTTGAAAGAGTCTTGATTCACCCAGGAGTTAATAAAACAAAAGGGAGTTCTACCTTTCTTCTTCACCCCCAGCCTTAACATCAAAATCTTATGATCACTAACAACAGCCGGAATGACTTCACCCCAACAGAACGGGAATTCAAAGAGGAAGCTGACATTGGTAAAAATACGGTCAATTTTAGAAAAAGTACTGATCCCCTTCTTACTATGGTTGTCCCAAGTAAAGAAAAAAAACCCTTTGCTTGCAATTCAATCAGGTTTGCCTCCGCCGTAGCTTTATTAAAATCCTCCATGCTGCGCTTTGAAGGAGGCTGCTTCCCAATCTTTTCTTTCATCAAACGAACAACATTAAAATCTCCTAACACACACAAGTTAATTGGATTCCAACTACTAATAGTGACGAGAGAGTCCCAAAGCAGAACACGATCCAGATCTAGATTGGCGCCATACACTGTAGTCATATGAAAATTGGACATATCCCTATTGATAACACAATGGATACATTGATCATTTTTCTTCATCACCCTGATGTCAAGCTCCCTTTTAACCCATATGATCATAATACGAGTGTATGAATAGTACTCAGAATTATCCACAAAGCTAGCATCAGGACAAATCCTATCAACAAAATTCCTCAGATTTTCTTTCTGAATCCTAGATTCCAAAATAATATAAATGTCTGCCTTATTTCTCCTTATCTCATCCCGGATGTGAGGAATTTTATTACTCCCTCCTCTCACATTCCAAGATAGGATACTAATAGGTTCAGTCATTGGGAGGAAGGGAAGAAGGTTCCCCAACCACCACAGGTGCAACCACTGATGTACTGACCTCCTCATTATAAATTTCCCCCTCATCAAAATTATATAGAGGTGAATATTTATTCAAAAATTCTGGGATCACTCTTGTACTACTTTTAGCAACACCTTTTGGAGCAGACTTCCCCTTTTTATTTTTAGTTTCCCATCCTGAGTTTGGAGTATCCACTAGAGTAATCAATTTAGAAATAGCCGCAGATTCAATTGGCTTAGAAGGATGCTCCACACTAGGACCTCCAATACTTATATCCCCATCTGCTATTCTATCTTCCGCATGAATGAACACTTCTCCATCGTCATTATCATTACGCTTTTTAGGAACCCATTCCATCGTCGTCTTCTTTTTAGGAGCTCTTCTCTCCATCCTCCTTTGGTCTTCACACAAGGACGACTCATGTCCATATAGACCACATGACAAACACTTGTTGGGCTCCCATTTGTACTCAAACTAGATCGTATCAATCTGGCCATCATCACTTTCAATCTGTAACTCTTTAGGATACGAGAAAATAGAGGATATAACAACCTGAATCCTCGCGTAATCCAGTCTATGGAACTCCGACGTCAATTTATCCGGTCACAGAGGAAGCCCCAGAATAGAACTGATATTACTGAACATCTCCATGTCCCATAGCTCTAACTGCAGATTATAGATCTTCAGCCAAATGGGGATATCAGTCAACTTCATCTTCTCTAGAGGTTCACCCCTCTCCCATTTCTTTATTATCAACGGCTTGCCTATTACGAAACATGGACCTCCGTCTACCGCCATTGCTAGATCCTCATCATTTTCAAAAGATACGATGAAGAAACCTCTTCTTCTAGAGCATATATCAATCGAACCTCTGACTTTCCATAACATAGCGAGATGCTTCACCAATGTTGTCCAGTGAGGTTTGAGCCCAATGACATATCCAGCCGCCGTTCTACTCCACCTAGCAAGATTCCTCTCCGCGATGGATTTAGGATACATCAGCTTACCATCAACTAATTGCACTTTCGTTTTGCTCAGATGAACCGGGCTAGCAACCTTCTTATCCTTGAACAACCCCGACCAATCCATCGCTTCCTTGGTTACCACGACACCATATGAAACAGTCGAACCACTCCTCTTTCATGAGTCGGAGGTCACACCACCTGGATTAGGAAAGTCCGTCGTCGCCGTCACCATCTTTGCACTGCCTGGATCTGGAGGGTCGGACGCTGCCATCACCTTGGCCATCGCCCCCTCGATCGCCCCCTCGGACGCTCCTTCAGTCATAATAGAGAAATACTTAATTGATCTTTTTTGACCACCATAGGGTTGTTGCAATGCTACCATCATTGAGTCATGGGTTTATAGAAGAAGTCAGCTTTAAACCCTAAAATTGACCATTGGTTTATAGGTGTTTAGCACCATTTTGTCAAACGAACCTGATCCAAGTCATATTATACCATAGGAATAATTTGCACATGATCATAGGTTCATCTAGAACTGAAATCAGAATAGTGAACATTATATAAAATCGAAATCCAAGTCAAGTATAGCTTTTTAGTGCATGAATCATCATTTTCAAGCAAGAACATGAGCTAGCAAGCTTATGGTAAGCAATAAATATTGAGCAAGTTATAAAAATTGCCTCAAATGTGAAGATGAAATCCCAAATAGAAGAAAACTTGAGCAGGTAGGGTAGAAAATTCAAGCATAAGCTTGGAACGCATCCATCTAGCACCTTTCTTCAATAAATGAGCAAACCCTAAGCATAAGGAGCAAGAATGGTAGGGTTTTAGAGTTTCAGGGAAATTTGTACCATGGAAAAGCAAGGTTCTTACCTGTAGAAAGGTAGGATGAAGGATAAAAAAGAAATAAATGGAGGAAATAAAGATTCTTACTCTTTTAGGTCAAGATCACTAGAAGGAAGCTTTTTAAACCCTAAAAGGAAGTCAATTGCAACCCTAAATTCTTTTTCCAAGAAGGTCCCCTCTTTCTTCTTCCTTTGATAGGAAATTCACAACAGAATAGAGGGAGGATGAGGTTTGTAGAAGGAGGGAAGTGGTGGAGAACAAATGGCTCATTTTGGTGCTTAGAGATAAGTATATGAAACTTTAAGATAAGGAAAAAGAAAACGTTGAAGTTCTAGTATCTTTCCAAGTGTACATGGGCTTAAAATATTAATTATATACAAGAACACACACAAGCATATCCCTCACCGTCCATAGAGACATTCTTATCCCTCATTTATTGAATTTCCAAGAAAAACAAATAACTCACTAGTTGATAGCTACTAAAGGTACCTCATCAATGAAGGCGTAAACCCTAAAATACCCTTGGAGAAAACACCTTCAAACCAAGGTTTAAATAGGTTCCCCACGTCTCACAAATCTCAAGAATAATGATATAATATCCAAGGAACATAATGCAAGTGATAAATTGCAAGGAAAACCGATCAATTGGGTAAATTGTAGAAAAGTCCAAAATGTGCATAAAATTGCATAAGTTGCTCAACCAATGTCCAAATTGGACCAAATTTGAAATTTAAGCTTTTCTTATGATTTCAAAGCATATCAAAATGTTATATTAGGGTTATAATAATCCAATTATGATAATTAAGTTTATTCAACTCATTAAGCAAGTTTAGGGGCCTTACAACTATAAACCCCTAATAGGGATTTCGCCCTCGAAATCTAAGGTAAATAAAGATGGGTACTTCCTTTTCACCTAATCCTATTACCTTCACATGGTTACATGCATATCATGGTGATGTTACATCATTCATACATATCTCATCTTGGGTCAGCTCAAAAACCCCCACATAAGAAGACATTTGCAAATATGGAACATAGGAACTTATTGTGCCACCTGTACAAATCTAATAGTAACTTTCAACTTTAAATTCTAGCTATCATCCTAAAATTATATCTATTGTATCAACACATTACTCAAAAGTCATACTTTCTAGCTTTTTACCAATCTTGGCATGTGTCACATACCATTCCTTGAAGTATAAAAAAAGCGATGTATCCATTTTTTTTCTAGACACACTGACACTGGAACACTTGTCAGTTCTTTTTCAGCATCAAAAGAAATGTACGCTGGCACCTGTCATTCCCTATAAGGAAACATCATATCTAGTCAACCTTGTTAGGGGTGAAACAAAAACACCATCTTCACCTTACTAGGATTTACACAACCAACTTAGAAGACATATCATGATCCCATAAAGATATTTAATCAGCCCCATCTCACTCTTGTTCAACTTGTCTCATAGCTATTGCTGCTTCGGAATCCCTAAGGTTTTTGAAGAAACATTAATCATATTTTTTACCATATTTGAAATACTTTAACATGTCATCATTCAAAGCTTGATATAACTTGTATGACATGACTGGAACACTATGTTCCTCCTATTCATAAATTCTATTTGTACATTGGTTATTCTATATGACATAACTCTAAACTCATCATGGTCATGTGAATTATGTCATCCAATCTAACTCTTATACATTGATAGTTGATCATAGTTTTATCTTAAAGGAACATAGTATCACATATCTATTGACCAACAAACCATCTATCCTTGATAGTGGTCATGCCCAACTATCACTGAACCATACACAACATTATAGAATCACTTTTTTTCCTTCCAAACAACATTTAGAGGGTCATCATCAACTCTCTTTCTCTCTCAAAGGGAGAGGAACACTTGGAATGTTCATCTAATAAACATCAACGGGTAAATCATCATATTCCAAATTTTCTTCATTAAACATGGATCATCTGCCTTAATTTCTTTCAAACGCCATGCTTATTTTACATTAACACTATCTTACACACATAGGGTGGTCTAAGATTAACTCAGGTTCCACCTTATTCGTTTGTCATTGTTCTCATTTATCTTCTCATTTTGTACTTATTAAAGGATTTCTTTCCATCTTATGTGGATTTCATTCCTTAATTCACCTTATAAGCATAGAATTTTCTATCTTTTAATTTATTATCTTCTTGAATCACATCTTCAAGAACTCCTCTTTTTCTAATTTGTATTCAAATTTACATTTCATGGTGTTGTATCTTTCTCTGACAGTTACCAAACATTCAAGTTTTGATAGATTGTGATGCAGTTCTCATCTTCTTTAAGGTAGGATTGAGATATTCAAACCATGATTTCTTATTCATTATGCTCTTTAGATTGTCTCAAAATGACTACTTCATCAGAGTAATAAAAAGATAACAATGTAAGAGTTCCAAACTTATCTTTTATTCAAAAATTGAATCCCTGGCCAGGGCACCCAAATACTAAGATTAGGCAGTATGAACCATATTTTTATGTCATGTTCCTAACTTAGACATCATCCTAGTCTTAAGTCCTAGTGTCCCTATAGACTCAGTGAACTTAAAGCTTTGATACCAACTTGTGAGAACCCTCTTAGAAACATTTTCACAAGAGCCCAACATCTTTCTTATATCCATACTATGCCAAGAATTTGATACAAATTGTTCTATCTCCTTAGCCACAACATATATACATAGGAGAACAATATTTATATATGCCACACAAACAAGCATTAACATGCTAACAAAATTCTGATTCGTTTCAAACAGCATATAAAAACTTTTCATGCCCGAACTTGAGAGTACAAGGATGATTCTAGGACACACTAGACATCTAATCAACTTTCTCAAAGATTCATTACTATAGCTCCTCTTTGCTGCCACACGTTTGTTTTCGTCACTTTTGATTACCTAAAAAAAATGTGGCAAACTACAAGGGTGATACCCATGTCCCAGCAAGAGATATAACCTCCAACAATGTTTATTGATTACAACATTTTAAAGTAATTAATTAGATAAGAAATTTATTCACCTATAACAAATAAGCTCAGTAGTACTGATGATTAACAACATACATAAAGGAGCATATAATAACTATCATCATTAACCAGACTATCATCCTTTATCTTGTTGATAATATAAGCAATTTAGTAGCATATGCATATCTATCATCATGAGCAAGTCTAGTAACATAGAGTCTCTATCATTATGAATAAGTCTAGCCACATAAGCATAGCTAACAACATGAGCATCTCCAATTGGTTGAACATATCAACATCATAAGAAGAGCTAACAACATAAGCACAACTATCTAGATAAGCATGATTAGCAATATATGCATCTCTAGTTACAAAGGCATGGCTAGCATGCTAAACATAACTAACAATATGAGATAGCCAGCATCATGATTATAATCAGCTGTAGCAGTATAGTTATCAACACAAGCATAGCTACGGTATGTACACATCTACAATCTTAAGCATATCCACAACCTAAGTATATCTACTATCTCTTAATTTTACTAAGCATCATCTTTATGTAAATATAACAAAATAGGGTTATCATCCAATGTGAAATGTTGTGTATAACCCTAAACAAATATGCTACACGGATGTATTACATCTTTTATTATGCCATGGGGAATTCGAATCGTACCATTCAAAGTGCAACCGACCCATGTTAAGGGATATTTAGTTTTGTACTAGATCTAGGAGTGTCAGTATCCTAAGATCTCTTCCCCTTGGTCAGTACGAGTAAAAGGGTAGTGACATATCAGTAAAAGCTGCCACCACAATGACATATAGTCCTGTAACTAGCCCGCCTTGGTACAGGTCACGACGCTAGCATCTAGGGTATTCAAACCCAATCACTGAGATACAACTACAGTTGTCCTCTAATCACATCAGACTATAATCACCAAGACACGACCGTAGTTGTTCTCAATCACATCATATGTATGAGGAATGACCGTAGCCAACCTCTACAATCTCCATTGTGGATGATAAGGATATATCCTCAACCTGCCACCCCCACATTCTCAATAGTATGTGCTTCGAGCTTCCCTTAGGAATACTCGTTTCACTGTCTAGCAAGTTCTAACATTGAAGATGGTTCTACGGTACATGGAACTACATGATTAGAGTTGCACTTGATTAGTTACGCCAATTGGGTGAATGAAGGATATATCAAACAAGTGGACATACAAACCCTAATTCACTTCTAGCAAGCATATAAATATCACAACTTTAAAAACATATAAAATGTGTGAAACATAATTTATCATCTCATCATCACATGGTACTATTCACTTTCCATTCATGAGACCACACTAGTCATCATACTATCACAAGATATAAATCCTTTTCACAATATCATAGGGTATCAACCCGTATCAACATAAGAGGATTACACCTCATTCAGGGATCAACCATGCCCAAAGGTCATTAAGACCATCATACTATCACATAATATAAATCCTTTTCACAATATGATAGGGTATCAAACCTTATCAACACAAGAGGATTACACCTCATTCAGGGCTCAACCATGCCCAAAGGTCATTAAGACCATCATATTATTCCCTGCAAGATCATCATTATCACTTACATATAATACACTAGATCAACACAATATTGCATTAATGATCTAGGAGATATTTATACACAATCATAGCAGGGTTATATTAACATTAAAAACATTCTTTTATTCCATGAACATGCAAGGAATCTAGATATGATTAACCCTTATCATATTCATAATGCACATGTTTAGTATAAGAAAGTATCAACCATGCGGCTATGATAACCACCAATTAACATATTAAGGTTATGATCATATTAATGAGGTTATTCCACCATTATTCCATCATATAAGAATGTTAAACTTGAATACTCATCTTTATCTATTTGCATTAGAGTTAGGTTCAACATGATAAATTATAGCAGTGTTATTAATCAACACTTCTACCTAAACCCTAACTCACGACATCCCCATTGGATCATGGATGCATAAGGTGAAGCATCACCATCACATTCCATACTATTCTCAAGTATGAACCCACACATAAATCAAGATGTGACCATCGGGTTATAGCATACTAGGGTTTCAACAACAATAATAGAGTGCCCCATGATTGCATTATTCATGCGAGGACTATTCATACCAAATTACCATCATTTCGTTATATTAAAGCTAGGTATAACAAGTTATACCTCATTAGGGTTATCTATCCACACAATGTGGTTATCATACCTTTTATTCATATGAGTGAATATTTAAGACTACCTTCTTAAGGGTAACCCTCCATTTGTTCCATCATCATTCAACCCATATCACCATTCCACAATGTCACCCAGAACCATTGGATGTTTAAAAGGTAAGACCATTGGTCGTTTACATAAGTAAACACCTTGGATATACACCTATGAAGTCCTGGATTTGTTCTCTAGAAAGGGTCACCATTTAACGCTAGACATCCCTGGATTAACAACACAAAAAATTCCATTGAGAGTAGGGTAAAACAAACAATCGATTGTTCATTTAAAACAAGCCATCCATTATCAACAAGTAAGCTCCTTAAGTTGGTCATATAAAGGAAACCATCTAAATCACATTATTAGGACCAAAATATTACAGTAGCCATCATTCCACTTTATTGGAGGAATAAACAATTGATCTTGACCATTGGGTCTAGTTCATATGTTAAAACCATCAATTATAGTATATGTCCGACCATTGCATCAAGTGACCCAAGAAACCATTAGTCTAAGGCTTAATTGATGCTACAACTACAATGCTTAACTGACCATAGGTTGTAGAGACTTGATACACCATTATTAGTGACCATTAAGTCACCATAGGTTGTTAGATCAACACTATATTCATTAATCAACATCAAATATTAAGCTAATGTCATCATTGATTGATAACATCAGTAGGGCACTTGATGGTTGATCATTAAACTTCTAATTGATCCAAAATCTGACCTTAGGGGGTGACCATAGGTTGTCACCATCATCTGAAACCTTTGATATCAACCATCAGTTGTCATGAAGACAACACCATAGGGTTGTTGCAATGGTTCCATCTTCGGGTCATGGGTTTATAGAAGAAGTCAACTTTAAACCCTAAAATTGACCATTGGTTGATAGGTTCTTAGTACCATAGGTTGTCAAACCAACCTGATCCAAGTCATATTATACCTTAGGAATAATGTACACATGATCAAAGGTTCATCTAAAATTGAAATTATAACAAGGAACATTATAAAAATCAAAATCCAAGTCAATCATAGCTTTTTAGTGCATGAATCATCATTTTCAAGCAAGAACATGAGCTAGAAAGCTTATGGTAAGAAATAAACGTGGGGCAAGTTATAAAACTTGCCTTTAATAAGAATATGAAATCCCAAATAGAAGAAAACTCTAGAAGGTAGGGTAGAAAATTCAAGCATAAGTTGTGAACTCATCCATCTAGCACCTTTCTTCATCAAATGAGCAAACCCGAAGCATAAGGAGCAAGAAAGGTAGGGTTTTAGAGCTTTAGAGCAATTTATACCATGGAACAACAAGGTTCTGACATGGAGAAAGGTAGGAGGGAGGATAAAAAAGAAATAAATGAAGGAAAGAAGGGGATTCTTACTCGTTTAGGTCAAGATCACTCGATGGAAGCTTTTTAAATCCGAAAAGGAAGTCAATTGCAACCCTAGATTCTTTTTCCAAGAAGGTCCCCTCTTTCTTCTTCCTTTGATAGGAAATTCACAAAAGCATAGAGGGAGGATGAGGTTTGTAGAAGGAGGGATGTGGTGGAGAGAAAATGGCTCGTTTTTGTGCTTCGGGATAAGTATATGAAACTTTAAGTTAAAGAAAAAGAAAAAGATGAAGTTCTAGTATCTTTCCCAGTGTCCATGGCCTTAAACTATTAAGAATATACAAGCACACACACAAGCAGATCCCACGTCATCCATAGAGACATGCTTATCCCTCATTTATTGTGTAAAGAGTTGATATCAACTCTCTACTAAAGTAATGGTAAACTAAAACACCAATGTGAAGCAACAAAATTTTAAACTTTGACTATATTCAATTGTATAAAGAGTACTTCACAAAATTCCCAAAAGGGTGTGCAACTTTATACACAACAAAAGTATCTTGGTAGAGGAAGACTAAATCAATATCAACTTGTCTCCAAACATAGAAAACTTAATATATATATAGGCAGATGTGCTTGAGCTAGAAGATTGAACTCATATCTCTTAGCCTTAGATAGGTGCACCAAGCTTCCAACTACGCACTCTGATCCTATACCTGGGTGGTTGGGATCACCCAGCAAGAGAGAGATAAAAGTATGTGTTAATCAAAAGGAATAAGGACAATTATAAGGTACAACATTGCATAATAAAATGATTCACTATACTAAGAGAGTTAAGAGTATGAGGCAAGTATAATAATTAAGATTTAAGAACTTCTGCCAAGATGCATCTACCATAATAATAATCAACAAGCATGAATGATATTTTGACAACAAATATTCTAATGCAGGGTGAGGCACCTATCAGACCTCAACCAAGAGGAGAGGGCAAAATGAACATCGCAAACCTCCAAAATATATATAATATGGGGAGAAAATTCACATTCCCTAGGGATAAATTACACATGCCCTCTATGGGTGGTTTGTACACATGTACACTACATTAGTTATTTGGTCAACAATTCCTCATGCTGAGTAATCCACTAGTGGAAATGTAAATAATATTGCATCATCGAAAATGGGGAATAAAACCCATGAAATAGATCAAGTAAATGATGGGCCAACATTGGCCATAGCATTATTCAAATAACCAAATAAATGAGCCACAATGGCTATAGAAGATTCAAGTAAATAAAGAGCGAAATAAAAGGAAATAGAGATATTCCAAGGCTAGCACATTATAAATGTAGGGTTGGATAAAAGCCCAACTGGAGGTTAGGTTAATTGCACGTTCTTACAAATTAGGGTGCACATATATAAATAGGTTTCACATACTGAAATAGGGATCACAAACTGAAATAGGATCCACATACATAAATAGGCTTCACATACATAAGGTTCACATACTAAAATGGGATCCACATACCTTATTGAAGATTCACATAACCATCATTATCACCAATTAGATTGTATCCATTCCATATTATCCTAGTTACAAACATTACACATGTATACGTATGTAATAAGGCATAAAGTGTATATAAAGATACTCATTTTAGACCATATTCCAAAACTACTGATTTAAGACTCAAAACCTAGACCAAAATCTCACATAAGTTTCACTGATTAAGAAAACATACTTTATTTCTCAATTTGGAGTTAAAATGAATTAATTACCAATTTTAGAACATTTATTATAATCAAATTGGTATCCAAAGCAAACTTCGAAAAAGAATAAAGAATCAAGGCTCAAAAACCATAAATTTGGATTCTAATAAAAAAATCCTTTCCAACGACTATTGATTTGTATTTTTCTGAGCAATGACCGATTTATTATAAATTAAACAAAACCAACCCATCAGGAGGTGAGAAAATGCCACGTGGGCCAAGTGTCTTGCGCGAGAGAGGGGCGATGGATGACAAAAATGACCCTAACATCTAAACAAAGAGTGAGGCGTGTGTGAGGGCAGATTCGTAAAAACCGCATTGGTCATCTTCCTCCTCGTGAGCCAGCCATGGCCGCGATGGAGGTGTTTGCCCAGTTGGGTGTTTCCACAAATCTTGAACAAAACGAGAGTTCAAATACTTGAAATGAAGAGGAAGAGAAACCAAACTCGCCTAACCCATTAATTTGCTTGCTGGTGCAACCGAGTTCCAGGGAGAGCCGCCGCAAGGTCATGGAAGAACTGGAGGTATCAGTGGCTAGTGGTGGGAGTTTCTGGAAAATTAGCTCAAGGAAAAGATTCCATGGGGACCGAAGGATGTGAGGGTGGTGTCATTTATAGGTGAGGAGGCTTGATGAGATGAAACCATGGTGGGGTTGAGAAGGCTCAATCGACGCCATGGGGTGTTTTGGCTATGGTGCACAGGAGACGATGAGTAAGGGCTAGAACTCTATGACTTGAGGAGACAAAGCCAACGGAGAAGATATCTCGTGAAATGGTGGAGCACAGAGGGAGAATGAGGTCGCCGAAGTCGAGGGGCTAGACTCTCGCACAACCAGAGGTTGAAGACAGCTACTCCATCATTGGATCGAGATTAGACGGTGATCGGGCGAGTGACAGAGTAAGTGAAGGGACTTTGGCGAATAAATTCCATTTAAATGAAAACGATTCAAATACCAAGGTTACACTATAATAAAACTTATAAAATCAATTTGAGGGGTCAAATAAAGTCCAAAAGCCACCAACATTTAACCATAGGTTAATTACAACTCCTAGAACAATGATATGCCTTTAGTTATCATTTTACATACACTTTGGCCCTAAAATGCTATTTTGGCTATAAATGCATATTTTAATGTATAAAATGAATGATTGATATGAAGATAGTCTTTTAATGACATATTTCAGTGGAATTTGAGATATTAGATACATATCAATATTGAGAGTCATAAATCACCATATTATCCTAATATTAATGCATTATTTCCCTTTTTGGAGGAGAGAGAAAGAAAACAGTTAATTACTCTCATACATTAACCCAAATACACATTATTAATCATATCTTTATCCAAAGAGAGATAAAAGCTCTAAATGATCATTATCCACTTATATTCTCTCATTAAAGGCCACATTGCATTATTAGTCCTAAAAAATCACATTAAGTGGGTTATTTGTGCAAAACCCCCTACATTATCATAAATGTGGGTAGAATGTGAATTACATCCTCAAGAAAGGCTAAATTTCAATATTGAGGCCAAAGAAGACTCAAAAGGATGGGAAATTTATGAAAAAGGTCCAAAAGGACTAGAAAGCAAAAAAAAGTTCAGAAGTGGGTAAATTGCAGAAAGGATCCTGAGATTCAGTATGTTACAACACTCCACCCCTTAAAGAGGATTTCGTCCCCGAAATCACAACAAGAGGGAAGAGAGAGGGTGAGTGTGTAACATCCCAACATTAGGTAACTAGGTGTTACATCAAATCTATGGTACTTCACAAGCTCTATACATAAGCCAAGTCTCACTAAGGTCTCAATCCATACATATAACCTTTTATCAAACATCACTCAATTAGCACTATGGGCTCACTAGCACTATCTCCATCATGAAAATGCATCATCTTTATTATTCCATTACTAGTGTCATATTATTCTCACATTGTTTTAACAAGGATTTTATCTCCGCATTATGCACATATGTATTAACCTTATTCATTCCATTAAGGGTTTTAAGCACAATTAGGATTTACTAAGTCAACCCCAACATTAATCACTGCATTAGGTCACAAACCTTAAAAAGTAGAATCTAATCTCCATTAACCTCATAAAACCATCATGTGGAATTATCACAAATTTTCATGTAACAAAAGATAATATCATCCAACAAGTTATTAAGCCTATATTAATCCAAATATTGTCAGATTAATTTCTATATTACACATAATCACATTAATGACATCATAAACCATTTTCTCTTATAAAACCCCATTATATGAATTGTCCACATTTAACATAAAAAAAAAATACAATTACTTAGTATCATATTTGAGTCATTATATGCATTTTAATGAATAAGATGGAACACATTAAACATTAATGAATTGATTCATATACTAAATCATGATAAGGTGATTAATGAGATGTATATTAGGGAACAAGGTGATATGCCTTACATATATTGATAACTTGGTCTCAAATATAATTAGGTGATTATAATCCATGTATATGTATCAAGGAATATAATATGATGATGACACCTAATGTCACTAATGTATCATGAAGGCATTAAGGATATATATTTATGTATATTGTCAAGGCTAGATGATTACACATTAGGGCTTGGGTCAACATGACCATTACATGTTGTGCATGTTAAGGATGCGTTAGAACCATAATCTTACTATCCATACTATTAGGGTGACATGGTCCACATTAAGTGTATTCACAATTAGAGTTGAGTAACTTACTATTATGAGTATGAAGAATACGTTATGGTTCAAGCATATGAACTATCCCTTAGATGACTTATTGTACATATATTAATTTGTATATAAATAAACAAGATGAATTATAATTATAATTTATTTGTCTAACACTAACCATATCAACATGCTAACCTTTTATCTAAGGAGTTAGGGTTTCCAAAACATAGTAACTTGATTTTGAATGTATTAAGGGACTCCACCCCCTTAAAGAGGATTTCATCCTCGAAATTAGAAACTCCAAAATCTATTAAGGTATAAAAGCACTACTACTAAGGCCACTTTTCAAAAGGGTTGAGGTAAAGCTAGGTATGAGATCCAACACTTAGTTTTTTTACTAAACACCATTATAAACTTCAAGCCCAACATAAGGTAGGATACTCCCAACTTGGAAATCTAGGGCTCTTTCAAGGAACTTATGGGAACATAAGGTGATTCTACATAATTAAAAAAAACATCATATACTAGGTTCAAAAGGTTACTCAAAAATAAGATAATTTGTCCAAAGGTATGCCATTTTGGGACAATCAATATCAGCTCAGGCCAGGCCGGTGTCATATGGATCTGGGAGTCCTCGTAAGACAAGCCGGGAAAATATTGCCAACCCCCATATCCTGACCCTTTCTAGACACCTTTGCTTTCAACTAATGCCCTAGTAGCAACCTAATAGACTAATCACCAAAAATTTGATCAAATTAAATTTCTAATAAGAAGTTATCATGCCCTAAATCAATCTTTCATCATTGGTCATCTCTAAGGTAAGAAGCTAACTAAGGGTAACTATATAAGGTTAGGGTTTCTAACTAGGAGACAACTTGATTTAGTGAAGACTTTGACTACCTTGATGCTCTGATACCATGTTGTAAATGTGGCAAAGCGTTTGAATAAAACATCATTAACTAAGTGGAAGCGATCATTAGCAAAGGATTACTGAAAAACACTAAAAATTTAAACTTTTTACAAAGAGATCCAAACACAGGAAAACTCTTTGATCAAGAACCAATGTATTTCATTTACATCCTGGTTCATAAGTACCTAATATGTACCATCTCTTCTCGAGAATTACATACAACACTTGCACTGTCAAACTATACATAAGCAACGTAAACCTCAAGGCGTTCAAGCCAAAATCTCAAATCGATGATAAAAGAACTGTCTAATGACTCCGAGGACCTGAGAGTACAAAGACGACACATAGGACTTTCTATACAAAACTTGAAAGACAGTGCCTCCACCTGAGATATCACTGCTGTCCCTGTTACTTCTACTGCTCTTCCCTTGCTATAGGGTTCCTGCCTCTTCTTCTGTATTTACCTAAAAAGTTGGATCCCACGGGGGTGAGACAATTGAAAAATTGTCCCAGTAAGAGATACAACACTCCACCAGAAACATTATTATTGCAGTTTAATAGAATAAAACTAATCAGAGGATAAGAAGTTTAGAACATTGTCATATTTTAAATCATTGCAGCTATCTATGACAAAATAGTAATTCATCTATTCACTTTATAAGGAAAATGAAGAATATGTATATCATTTATCCATCTTATTGTATCAACATCTCTTAGCTTATCTTGAGATACTCATTATCATGGTATGTCATCCATGAATCATTCTCATTTCTGTCTGGAAAATTCCCCACTGCTGCCTCCCGTAGGAGTCTGGGCCGTGTCTCAGTCCCAGTGTGGCTGATCATCCTCTCGAACGAGATATGAGGAACAATGGGGAGTTGAGGATGATGCGACCTAAGTGGATGATAGTGGTTGCCTTATGTTTGATCCCTGGAGGCTGATGTTATCTTAGTGGCCTTTAGAGGAACCAAACCCTGTAGAGAGGATGATGCTTCTGGTACCTATGGTATTAGTAACTACCTCCTGGATGAGGTAAAGAGTGCCTTAGACCCTGAGGAGGTTTAAGTAACCTATTATGAGGCTTTTTTTTTACCTAGTTGGTTGTCCTGGAGGAGGACTCAACTCCGAAGTGTTGCTCGAGTAGAAGGATCATGGAAGTACATGACATACCTTGGACATGCTTGATTCGTGGTTAAGAGATTGAGCATGTAGTTGGATATCCAAAGGAGAACCTAGGGTTCCTAGGCCTAAGAGGGGAAGCAGTGTATCCGATACTCATGATGAGATTTGAGTCTCTATAGTTTCAAGCATGGTACTCCTCATGTGTAGAGGTAAAGGAAATCCCTTAAGTTAAGGGTATGTTTGATGAACCCTTCACGACTAAGTGATCTAATGTTGAGGAAAGAAAACAAGTATGACCTAGCATGGTTTAATAGGTGGTCTACTTGTGCCTTAGTAGTTGCTGGGTTAAGCATGCTCATGTGAATATAAACCCTAAGGATGTTTGTGACCTTGTTGTCAAGAGTTGTAGTTTCCTCCCATCCTGGGAGAGGGACCCTTTGGTAAGGTGTGTACCAGTTTGTGGGTTTGTGGAAACCTAAAGAGGTCTCATAGGATCTTGAGAAGCTAAGTGAAAAGTACATTATATGAGAATGAACCTGTAGACCCATAGATAACCATCTCTAAGTGCATGTGGATGAGTTACCATGGAGATAACCGGTATGGGGCCTGACCAAGGTAGGCAGGTTGCCATGACCCCTACGAAGGGATGAAAGTCAGTCATGAATGCTGAGAGAGATGATGAAGGGTTGGGTAAGGTTCTAAGTTGAACATATACTATGTTAGAATCCTAAGTCTATCCTAGGGTCAGGTAGGGATAAGACCGATGGAAGAAGGAGTTGCCTAATTCCCTAGTTGCACACGACCATAGGGTCGGGAGGTAACAGTTATCATTGTCTGAGGGCCATGGGTTAGGAGGTTTTAGGCTTCCAACCTCCTTGTTGGGGTCATACTTTCTCTCTCTAGAGCTAACTCCACCTCCAACCATACTACTAGAGGTCCCTTCTCTATGAAGGCTCAAGCTCACAAGCATACTCCGATGTGGGTGAAGCCTATGCTCAACTCATGTTTGGCTCAAGATTATCCATATCTCTTTATGCTTATCTCATAAGCCATCCATCGTGCCCTTCTGGCCAGGGTTTCAACCTACTACCGTACCACTGACGTACTCTACATGCTATACCCTACTTGCATAAGCCATAGGGTTTCTATAGGTCCTTCACTAATCTCATCAATGAAGGAGCTATCCTTCACTCTAACATGCCCGACCCTTTCCAAGGTTTGGTCGTCAAAGGTACTAGGTCATCCAACCTCTCATGGCTCGTGTGGAATCCGAAGGTATGTCCATCCAAACACCCAGTCAACCATGGCATCTAACTTACCATGTCATCTCTCTTTCTAACCTCCACTTAGGGTTAGGGTTAACATCATTCTCAGAGGATGTGCTAGGTCTCTACTTTTAAGACTAACTCTCTCTCTTCTCATCCTCCAGATAAGAAGGTCTAGCCTCAGGTCTCCCCTAAGGGTATTGACAACTCATGTCATACGACCTAAGCATGTATCTATTCCTTTACGCTTACTCTATTAAGCTTATGTCCATGACATCTTATTTACATGCTTTTTATTAATTTGGTGGAGGATTCCTTAATCCTTATCTACCTTACCCATACCTTAAGACGGTGAGGAGAAGAGAGGAAACCCTAATCCTTTAGATCCTTAAAAAAATTTGAGTTGAGAAGGGATGAACAAGATGAGAGAGTCCTAAAGGTGTCTTATTTCGATTCATACCCTAAGACTTTGGCCAGGCAGTCACACGGATCTGGGAGTCCTCGTATTCTGACTAGCGGTGCGGAAGAAAATATTGCCAACCCCCGATCGTGATCCTTTTCTAGATATCACTGTCTTTCGGGTAATCCTCTAATAACTCCCTCGGTTCAATGGAATTTGTAAAATTTAATAATTATTAGAGATTAAGTGAGGAACCTATGCTCTGATACCAATTGTAACAACCCCGTCTCCCGGTAACCCCCACTTAAGGGAGACCAAGAGATCAGAGCCATTATCTAATAACCCGGATCAAAGGTTCAACACATAATCAATAATAATTTTGAAATTCTACTAACTAACTAGAATTTGGTAAAAAATAAAACTTTACTTACCTTTGAAAACTTTGGAAATCTATCTATCCAGAGCTTGAATTATTCTATCTAATCCTCCTTGCACTTTATTTCTTATTTTCACAATGTGTCACTTTACTATTTGTTCTTTCAATTGTTATTCCTAAAACGCCGAAAAACAAATCATCGGTCAGTATATCGAAATATACTGGTATGTTGGGACAACAAAAATTTGGCACATAAGGATAACAATCTAATTATCACAATCAAGTTAATAACCAAGTCAATTTACACTTTTTAGTATGAAATTCTCCACCACTTTTGCCCTAACCCTGACATACCCACCTTAGGGTTTCCTTTGCCAATGACTTATGGCCACCTTCTCAATCCCGAGCTTGGTGCCTGGGGATCATCACTCATGGTGCCCACTAGTCATGCAATATCATAGGCCACCTTCTCATTCTCTAGCTTGGTGCATGGGGTTCACCACTCAAGGTGTCCATTGGTCTACCCATCTGGGCCTGACCTTTGGCATCATCCATCAGGGTGGCATGTAGGTGCGAGAATACATACTTCTATTTTTAATGTGATAATCATAGTGACTTTATGATTTGCAAGTATGAACATCCAAACAGATAATTGGCAATCAATGCGATTAACCATCTGGAAAATCCTCAGGAAACTAAGGAGGTTATTCATAATTAACCACATACCTGATCTGACGATTTGAACAGAAATATCCATGCAAATAAGAATCCAAGCAAGAAAGGAATTTCAACAAGATCCTGAAATAATCACGTAATTCCCTTTTTATCATTCATGTCATGAAGATCCATTAAACCAATCTCGCTTCCTAGGGTTTCTAATTCACTTTTAGGGTTTCTATTGCAATTAGGGCTTCCCTTCATCTTTTACTATTTTAAACCCTAATTTAACGCAATTGATCACAAAACCTAATTATCTCAACATCTAATCCTCAGTTTCAGATTTAAGGCATAATCAACCGTTATATAAGTCCATTAATCCTCTTTTCATTAAAGCTACCATTTTTATCCTATTCAACCCATGACAAGGTCCTTATGCTCGTTTATCATCAATTCAAAGTTCATTATAGTCTAATTCGCATATGAACTTGATTTACCTTTAATTCTATCATTTATTCATCAGAAAACCCTAATTACTACATTAAGGGTAGTTATCCACATTTAGGTACTTTTATACTCGTAATAGCTTAGATTCAGCATATTCCAACTTTAATCATGAAATTAATCAATTAAAGCCATTATCGAATTAGTCAACATTAGGGTTTCAAGGCCCATTAAAGTATATTCATGCATATGAAACTCTAAATTAACTAATTATATGCAAAGTTCATCCGTTTTCTTCCTAATGTTCCTTTTTATCATTAACATGCTAATATCAACTGTAATCATCTATTAAACCCTATTAATCACTTTAATCATATCAAAAAAGGGTTCTTTAAACATTATTACATCTAAAGATAATAACTTCCATTACTTTTCAAATTTCAAAAGGAATCAGACTTCAATTATATTTTTAATGGATTCCCCTCGTCTTTCTGAGCAACTTTCATATCATATGTGTGCTAATCCGAGCTATGAATCATTAGTTATGAATTTAGCAAAAACACTTACTTCAGACCAATGAGAGGGTGCCACGTCGCCTTGTTCTCATGCAAAGCGGCTCGTTTGGAATTAGAATGGAATGACACTTCTGCCCTCCACTTAAGTGGATCGGCGCTTCATACCCCGGGGGTATATCTGTCCAATCGGCCAACAGGTTGTCTTCAACCTCGGGCTGCTCCTGCTTCCGTCGAGCGCAACCCTAGGTGCGACTTTGGGCGGTCGTTTCTCTCTCCCTCGGTCATCATCAGCTGCCGCCACCCCACACCCTAGCCTCTCCGCCATCATCCGCACTTGGGGCGTCGCCCAATGTGCGGTCTTCGTGGTGAGGTCAGGAGCGCGGTCTTCGTGGTGAGGTCAGGAGCAATAGGCCTGCATTTTGCAGCCCATGCTACCGCCAACCAACCACTATTGCACCTTCATCAGGGCACAGCTATGCTCTCTTGCCATCATTTTGTCATCGTGGCACATGCAGCTTCCCTCACAACCCTATCTCAGCTCCTTGTTTCTCCAGGATCACGTGGCTCCCCTCTACTAGGGTTTAGAACTCAAACGATGAAGAAGCAAGGGAAATACGTGGGATCTCTTTCCTGGACTCGGCCCAGGTCTCTCTCTCCTTTTATTGAGGAGAGTATCCACACCCAAAACATCCATCCCAGAGAAAACGAGTCCCACTCTTAAAGGAAACATATTCCTTCAAGGAGAAGTATTCTTCTCTCTCCTCATCTATTTCCTTGATATTATTTATCCTTGGGATATTATAATTTCTAAAATCTCTTCTTTTATCTTCTTAGTACTTGCCCTTTATTCTAATGGCACAAAATTCTATTTTCATTTAATAGAAAAATACTTCCTTTTAGCAATACCACATAATCCATGAATTATGTATTCACATTATATTCTTATTTTTCCTTTTATAAGTATTTTCTCTTTCTTCTTTGGGACTCCTTGGATCCCAAGGAACTCTATTATTTCGAAATCCTTTTGATTGGATACTCATTATCCTTCTAGATGCATCTAACTGCATTATTCTTCATTATCATGTGTATTTCTTATTAAAATATTTCTTTTTGAGGATTTCTCTTTATTTCTCTTTTATTTTCCTCATTAGTATTCCTTTTATCATTAGGAAACCTTGTAATACGAAATTCCACTAAGGATAACTCAATTATACCTCTTTTCACTTATTTTCCACTTTTTGACATTATTTTCAATTTCTTTCTTAATAAAGAAATACTTAATTAATCTTTTCTTTTCTTATTGCTTTTCTTTGAAACTTTGGACTCCTTGGAACCCAAGGATCCCATGTGGCACCAAATCCACCTTTGGATTAAGTTCTTTTTGCCTTCTAGAGGTTTCCACACCTTTCTTTTCTCAAAAAATCAATTATTCATTTATTAATTGGATTTCCTTGTTATTGGGCCCAATAGCCAATAAAGCCCACAACACAATCATCAAGGCTATTGTAAACGAAATCCAATTATTCAAAACAAATTATATCTTTATTTTTTCAAATATCTTTTATGTGAGAAATTACATTTCTCACCCAAATGAACCCAAAATTGGGGTTGTAACATCCTTCCCCTCTTATAAGAATTTTGCCCTCAAAATTTCATCAAGCAAGCAAACAAATAGGACAAGCCTTTCATGTGTCCATCATGGCTCCCGTGTGGCTTCACCCTTTCCATGGTACATCCCAAGAACCTTCATCATCTCATATTCTTCCATCTGAGTTCTTTCTTACCTTGGTATATCGTACCCTGATAGGTGACTCAGGACATGTCTGCCTCTCAAAAGCTGAATAGGTTCAGAGCTCTACACATGGCTTGGGTACCTCACATAGTGCTCTAGATCAGACTCATGGAACAAATTACACATCATGTTATCATGAGGGGCATGGCTAAACACAACCATCTCCACCAATCCATCTCAAATGGACCCATATATCGGGGACTCAGCTTTCTCAGATGTAGCTTAGAGGGGTCAGATTTTCACATCACATATTCTCCCACAGTGAACTGCATGTTAGTCTGCTTTGCATCAGCTCATGACTCATGTCACCACTGGGCTCTCTCTCAGCCATTGCATGATCAAAGAGACTTCATTTGCACACCCTGTGGTTCTTTTCTGACCTTATGACATTCTCCACCGCTTTTGCCCTAACCCTGGCATACCCACCTTAGGGTTTCCTTTTCCAATGACTTATGGCCACCTTCTCAATCCCGAGCTTGGTGCCCGGGGATCACCACTCATGGTGCCCACTAGTCATGCAATATCATAGGCCACCTTCTCATTCCCGAGCTTGGTGCCTGGGGTTCACCACTCAAGGTGTCCATTTGTCTACCCATCTGGGCCTGACCTTTGGAATCATCCATCAGGGTGGCATGTAGGTGCGAGAATACATACTTCTATTTTTAATGTGATAATCATAGTGACTTTATGATTTGCAAGTATGAACATCCAAACAGATAATTTGCAATCAATGCGATTAACCATCCGGAAAATCCTCGGGAAACTAAGGCGGTTATTCATAATTAACCACATACCTGATCTGACGATTTGAACAAAAATATCTATGCAAATAAGAATCCAAGCAAGCAAGCATTTTCAACAAGATCCTGAAATAATCACGTAATTCCATTTTTATCATTCATGTCATCAAGATCCATTAATCCTAGCTCGCTTCCTAGAGTTTCTAATTCACTTTTAGGGTTTCTATTGCAATTAGGGCTTCCCTTCATCTTTTACTATTTTAAACCCTAATTTAACGCAATTGATCACAAGCCCATATTATGTCAACATCTAATCCTCGGTTTCAGATTTAAGGCATAATCAACCATTATATAGGTCCATTAACCCTCTTTTCATTAAAGCTACCATTTTTATCCTCTTTAACCCATGACAAGGTCATTATGCTCGTTTATCATCAATTCAAAGTTCATTATAGTCTAATTCACATATGAACTTGATTTACCTTTAATTCAATCTTTTATTCATCAGAAAACCCTAATTACTACATTAAGGGTAGTTATCCACATTTAGGTACTTTTATACTTGTAATATCTTAGATTCAACATATTCCAACTTTAATCATGAAATTAATCAATTAAAGCCATTAATAGTTGAATTAGTCAACATTAGGGTTTCAAGGCCCATTAAAGTATATTCATGCATATGAAACTCTAAATTAACTAATTATACACAAAGTTCATCCTTTTTCTTCCTAATGTTCCTTTTTATCATTAAAATGCTAATATCAACTTTAATCATCTATTTACCCTATGAATCACTTTAATCATATCAAAATAGGGTTCTTTAAACATTATTACATCTAAAGCTAATAACTTCCATTACTTTTCAAATTGCAAAAGGAATCAAACTTCAATTATATTTTTAAAGGATTACCCTCATCTTTTTGAGCAACTTTCATATTTTATGTGTGCTAATCTGAGCTACAAATCATTAGTTATGAATTTAGCAAAAACACTTACTTCAGACCAATGAGAGGGCGCCACGTTGCCTTGTTCTCATGCAAAGCGGCTCGTTTGGAATTAGAATGGAATGACGCTTCTGCCCTCCTCTTAAGTGGGTCGGCGCTTCATACCCTGGGGGGTATATTTGTCCAATCGGCTAACAGGTTGTCTTCAACCTCGGACTGCTCCTGCTTCCGTCGAGCACATCCCTAGGCGCGACTTTGGGTGGTCGTTTCTCTCTCCCTCGGTCATCATCAACTGCCGCCACCCCACGTCCTAGCCTCACCGCCATCATCTGTACTTGGGGCGCTGCCTAGTGCGTAGTCTTCATGGCGAGGTCAGGAGCAACATGCCTGTGTTTTGCAGCCCTTGCTGCCACCAACCAACCACTATTGCACCTTCGTCAGGGCACGACTATGCTCTCTTGCCCTCGTTCTGTCATCGTGGCACATGCAACTTCCCTCACAACCCTATCTCGCCTCCTTGCTGCCCCAGGATCACGTGGCTCCCCTCTACTAGGATTTAGAACTAAAATGATGAAGAAGAAAGGGAAGTACGTGGGATCTCTTTCCTAGTTTCGGCCCAGGTCTCTCTCTTGTTTTATAGAGGAGAGTATCCATGCCCAAAACATCCATCCCAGAGAAAATGAGTCCCACTCTTAAAGGAAACATATTCCTTCACGGAGAAGTATTCTTCTCTCTCCTCATCTATTTCCTCGATATTCTTTATCCTTGGGATATTAGAATTTCGAAAATCTCTTCTTTTATCTTCTTAGTACTTGCCCTTTATTCTAATGGCACGAAATTCTATTTTCATTTAATAGAAAAATACTTCCTTTTAGCAATACCACATAATCCATGAATTATGTATTCACATTATATTCTTATTTTTCCTTTTATAAATATTTTCTCTTTCTTCTTTCTTCTTTGGGACTCCTTGGATCCCAAGGAACTCTATTATTTCGAAATCCTTTTTATTGGAAACTCATTATCCTTCTAGATGCATCTAAATGCATTATTCTTCATTATCATGTGTATTTCTTATTAAAATATTTCTTTGTGAGGATTTCTCTTTATTTATCTTTTATTTTCCTCATTAGTATTCCTTTTATCATTAGGAAACCTTGGAATACGAAATTCCACTAAGGATAACTCAATTATACCTCTTTTCATTTATTTTCCACATTTTGTCATTATTTTCATTTTCTTTCTTAATAAAGAAATACTTAATTAATGTTTTCTTTTCTTATTGCTTTTCTTTGCAACTTTGGACTCCTTGGAACCCAAGGAACCCATGTGGCACGAAATCCACCTTTAGATTAAGTTCTTTTTGCCTTCTATAGGTTTCCACACCTTTCTTTTCTGAAAAACTCAATTATTCATTTATTAATTGGATTTCCTTGTTCTTGGGCCCAATAGCCAATAAAGCCCACAACACAATCATCAAGGCTATTGTAAATGAAATCCATTTATTCAAAACAAATTATATCTTTATTTGTTCAAATATCTTTTATGTGAGAAATTACATAAAAGTGACTTCATCTCAGCTATTGCACGATCAAAGTGACTTCATCTGCACACCCTGTGGTTCTTTTCTGACCTTCGCGAGGCCTCCTTCACCAACATCATCATAATGAAGTGGTGACCGACACAACCTCCTTGTAGAACTTCTTGCATCCCAATAAAGGCTATGGTGGTTAACATCACATCTTAAGAACTGTCTCTATGTATCACCCTAAATGAGCACACATGCTCTCATCAGACCCTCTAGTCTGGATCATACTGTCCATTAGTATGGGGTGATAAACTGTACTATCACCAAGTTCTTCATGTATCCACTTCCACCTCATGGAAGTGAACCTTAGTCATACCCAAGAACTTTTGAAGTCGCATCATGGTGTGGTTGAACCATCTTCTCTCTTAAGTAGTTCAACCGAATCTGTCTTGTGACAGTATTCTTCCTTTCTCATGTCATCTAGGTAAGGCGATCTACCATAACCCATATTGGATCTCGACCTTCCTTGGCCCAGGGGAGACTCACAACATCGATAGTGATGAACTCCCATTCCCTCTCAGGAACTCTTTATACTTTATATCCATGTACTGGGTTACTGGTGTTTGTCCTTTGCCTCCTAGCTTGCATGGACACATGCTACATGCAACTTTGTTTTAAGCATCCAAAGTGCTACTATCACTTACTATCTTTGTAGTTTCACGGTGTGTCATGATCTTAAAACCCTGATTCCCGGTATTTCATGATTCCTCAAGATCGATAACTTAGAAACCCTAAACTACTCTCAAAAGGGTTTTATTACCTTCCTATCCAAAGAAGTGTATCTGAGGTTCTATCACCATCCTTTTACTACATCAAGGGCTAAACTGGCTAACCAAACAACCATTAACTTGTTCAACATATCTTGTTATATCTGTGGGTTAGCCAAAACACATCCTCTTTCCAAACATAGGGTTAGTCGAACAACCTCAACGTCTTCTAGTTTCCAGCTAACTAGGTAGCTATATCTCAACCAGAGCATTCATTAACCCTTCATATCCTTAAGTGTTAGGTAATCTTGAAGACATACACCTCCATGTATTCTACTTACCATCCCATCTCAAACTCTAAGTTTGTCTTCATCAAGAATCTCTGAGCTCATCCTAATAGTGATGAAACTCAACCTTGTATCACTTGCAAATTCCACATAGCTCATGCTAAAAACATCCTTATAAGATGACTACCTTATTTCTCTTAGTGTTTGTAAACCATCCATGTATTATTCCTTTCACAAAGGTATGTTATCATCTCGATTCTCATACCTTGTAGCAACATTCCAACTTACATCATCTTTATCCTTGGTGTAAGGCATGTGTACTGTCCTATCTCTCACTCCCATAACAAGAAGAAATAAGCATTTGGCGGTCATCCAAATACAGAGTTCTTCCCATTCTCGGAGTAGAGATGGTACATCCCACCTTGCCATTACACCTTCAAATCTAAGTTGAAATGTGCAACTCATGTATCCACATCACGATATCAAAAAAATTATTTCCATGGAAAACTGGTCTCGAACCTACTGGGGGTTTACACACAATCCTTGGTCATCTCCTCTTGGTCTATAGGGTGCCAGCACTTTCGGGGTCATCCCTCTTCCCTCATTCCATGCCCCTTGCACCCTGGAGGAAGGAGGAGGATGTTTTCTAGCAACTGAAGAGGAGGATTGTTCCATGTACACCGATCTCCATGGTTCCTTCTACCTCGTTCTCCTTTCTTTTTGTATTTTGCATTTCCATGAGCAGCTAAACCCCTAAGGTGGGCTGGTTGGTGACAGAAATGTTACTTTGATACCATGTTGGGGGGAAATGATCTGTAAACATTGTTATTTCACTTGCTAATTATTATGTTCTATTTGTATCTCACTCTTCATGAATTTCTTTTTAGTTTGTGCTTGAAATCATCTAGGAATTTGGGGAAATTACTTATATGTGTGAATTTTGGGATTTGCTCCTAGGTCCAATTCCTAGATCCCTAGCTAGCTACCAATACTCATACATTCTAATCAATTCTCCTAACCCTAATTGAGAGATCTAAGTATCTCGTTTAGATGAATTTGGTGTGCTTAGCATGGAGCTTTCTTATGCTAGAATGTGGGTGATGGGAGGCATAAAACCTCACTTTTGCTCCCATAACTAACCTCAGACCCTAAGAATCCTAAGATCATATAACCTAGAAACCTAGGCTTATTTAGATTCTAATGGAATTGCACCTAAACCCTAACGCAATTGATCCTTGCAAGGGCAATAGGGGTCTTAGGGACTAGTTCCCCTATACACAACCTAGCATATCCATGGCCAGTTAGTAGTTTAGGATAATTCATTAGACTCTAGCTTGTTGTTTGGTTTGATAATCTAACTGAAGGCATAATGATCACATGTCACCAACCTAATTGATAAGTGCATCCCCCAAGCTGCCCACACATCCCTTTATTGATTTGAAACCCTAATATTCCTACTTAGCTAGTGTTAGCGTAGTTAGTTCTTTACTTGCTTAGTTATCTTCTTGTCTTGTTCGTGCTTTATTCTTACTAGTTTAGGTCTTTAAAACCTCACTTTTGCTCCCACAAATACCCTCAGACCCTAAGAATTCTAAGATCATATAACCTAGAAACCTAGTCTTATTTAGACTCTAATGGAATTGCACCAAAACCCTAACCCAGTTGAGCCTTGCAAGGGCAATAGGGGGTGTTAGGGACTAGTTTCCCTGTACACAACCTAGCATATCCATGGCCACTTCGTAGTTTAGGATAATTCATTAGAATCTAGATTGTTGTTTGGTTTGATAATCTAAATTAAAGCATAATGATCACATGTCACCAACCTAATTGATAAGTGCATCCCCCAAACAACCCACACATCCCTTTATTGCTTTAAATCCCTAATTTCCATCCTTCTTAGCTTGTGTTAGCTTAGTAAGTTCCTTACTAGATTAGTTAGCATCTTACCTTGTTCTTGCTTTGTTCTTACTAGTTTAGGTCTTTCATTGCTCTTTTGCCATGTTTGCTAGCTAAGTATAGTGTAGACCTCTTCTTGCCAGCCTTAGAATATATTTTTCTTTTCTCTTCTTGCCTTATTTGTTCTCACTCACTAGAATTAATTGTCTTGGGTTAACATAGCTTTTAATCTTTTTTTGTTATCCTTTACTTGTTTTCTTGTTCAAATTAGTGTAATGAATCAAAACAACCTTCAAACCCTTCAACCCTAGACTCCACAATAGAAACCTAGCCTGAGAACTAATCTAGCTATAGTGCCCCCTTTTCTCTATATAGATCGAAACTATACTTGCCACCCTCCTATACTACAACACGACCCCGTTCACTTGTGGGTGTAGTGTTTTGGTTTATGTGAGTGTGCTAAGTTAGGTCTTTATAAATTTTGAAAGTGATCCATCCGTGTGTTCTTTTCTCGCGGAGTTGCATATATTCAAATCCCAATTGAGTAGTGTGTAACACCATTACCAGGAACATACCAGTATGAATCCCTCTATGATGCCTACTTGTGAGCACATGATTCCTAGGAAAGCATTTGATTCTAGGAAATACCTTGACGACCCCTTGAGGTCCATTATTCAGGAGTATATAATGACTTATTCAATATCAATTATCTTGATCATTAACATTGACATTGACATTAACACTATCATTATCATGATCCTTGATCTTTAACATGATGGGATTTCTCTCTCTTGACCTTGAACATTAATTTCATGGAATCATTAAACATAATCTTTAATCTTAGTGATCATTACAACCATGACATAACATATAGCAATCAACAATCAATAGATATAGTGAGCATGATTGAAGCATTAAACTTGAATTCATCATTTCTACATCATACTTAGAATGCAATCAACCATAAATACTTGTGCTCAACATCCTGACCTATTTACCTTGGAACAAAGTAGATCCTAAGATGGTCTTTCAAATCTTGATTAAATCCTAGGTCGAACCCTTTGTCTTAATTAGACACTAAGTGCACGTACATGATTATTGAACATCATAAATCAATAATTTGTATTTATCCTAGGTTGAATTAGGGTATATTAGGGTTTTAGTGCATTAGGGTTAGGCTTATCGATCAAAATCATTAAGTTAGGAGAACTGGATTGGATGATTACTAGTTCATGTCACATTAATCACATGCGGTACATATTTAGGGTTTCATGAGTCAAATTAGGGTTTCTAATAAAACATTAGAACAAGACAGATAATCCTGGTCTAAGAACTCTAAAATCATGTTCTACTCAAAAATTCCTTTCTAATGACTATTTATTCATAATTTTCTGATCATCCTTTGATTTATGGTGAATTTTCAAAAACTTACCAATTAGAATCTAGGAAAATTGTAGTGTAGCATTGATTTAAGTCAAAAATAATTCGGATGTAAATGAATCACGAAAATACGAAAATACCTTGGGTGTGCATTACATGTAATTGAATATGTGGAGTAAAACTTTTCATTTACTCATTCAAATCTAAGTGGTGGTTGTAAATCAAAGGCATAAAGGAAGTCTCAAAATTTCCCTTACAAATCAAATCGTATGATTGATGTTGTGGGGACTCCATGGTCAATTAATGACCTAGTTTGTTTCTCCTCAGGAGTTGTAGCTCTGATAAGTAGAAGAAAACATTGAGGGATTGGGTCCTAGTGGGAGTACTGAGACTGCTAGCATGTTTGCCATATCCTCACATAGGCAACAAACCAATCCACAAGGTCTGGTGTGAATTGGAGCTTTAGGAGCATGGAAGAAATAGGGAGACATTCAGAGATCCAAAATCAAAGGAAAATGGTTTGAAACCTATAAGAGATGAACATAAAATAATCATGGTGTCAAGGTGAAGCCAACTAATCCATTTTTGTGGTTGCAGACGCACTGAATGAGCTACATGTTACATCGACTGGGTAGGTGTGGGGCAAGACAAGGTTGTGAAAATGAAGTATTGATGGTGGAGATGCTTACCTGATGCTTAATTTAGCAGAATGGAGTGATGGATGGTGGGGAAAGGTCAAGGTCACTAGAGGGCAAGCATGACTAAGTGGCGGTGATTCGGGGCTATGGTGATGAAATTTTCCAAGGAGTAGGGGTGAATGGAGGTTGGCGATGCCTTTGGGTCCTTTAAATGGAGATGTGGAGGGTCGAGGTCAGGTGCAAGCATTCTTGGTGGATAGGGGTTTGAAGCTCAAGTTGGGTGTTTCATCAACAAGGTTAGTTAGGAGATGAATTGTGACTCATTTGAAATGGCTGAGAGAGACAAAGATGGAGGAGGAAAGATCCCATGAAATGGAAGACTAATGAGGGAGGGAGAGATCAAGGAAGGTCACACTATGAAAACCGGTGCTGATCGTGAGAAATGTGGAGATTGATGATGAGATATGGGTCATTGGATCAAGGGTTATAATGACATTTGAATGAGTGTGTGAAAGGAAAAACAAAATAATGTAACACGTGACATTGATATAGGACAGAGACTTTAGGGAAATTAAAGCATTTAATTTAAATTCGGTTAATTCCTTTGCAAAACTATATTCAAACCTCTTCTAATTTAATTGGAGGGTCAAACATGGTTCAAATGACTTCAAATTTGAACTATTTGTTAACTTGAAGGTCTAGAATATTCCTAACCAATAATATTTCACTTTTGTACATTTTTGGTCCATAATTACTATATTGGCTATTAATCTCAATTATGATGCTTTAAAGGGTGAGATAATTTGAAAAAGGCTTCTTTTATTGAATCCTTGAGTCATAAATTCACTCATTCAACAGTCATATGATCACCTCTTTATTGCCATCTTGGAGGAGAGAAAAAAAAAGAGGATCAACTTGAGTTAATTGATTCATATAATGCACATTTGACAGAGAAAATGCAATTGAGTCTATTTTAAGTTTTGTTATGTCATTTTGGTATAAGTAATACCATCCTATGGTATTTTTTCATTTAACACTTCAATTATTATTGTTTAGGAAAAACTACATTCTATGTTTTAAATTTCTCTTATACATTTGGGATGTGACAGTGTTCCTACCAAGGGGCATGATTCAATACAAGTAGTTGTAAACCATTTGATGAAGTCGTCTCACATCATAATGCTCAAAACTACCTTCATTATAGGAAAGTTGTACATATCTATGTTCATGAGCTAGTGTTTTTGCATGGTGTACCAGCTACAATAGTGTCTAACATAGAGCCTCATTAAAAAACATGTTTTCGGTGGGTCTACAAGGAGCTCTGGGGATTTAGTTTAATAATTAAAAAAAATTCCAAGACGTAGATTGTCATTCTGAGAGGAGAACACAACTACTAGAAGAATTATTTAAATTTTATGTTCATTACTTTTTTTAAAGTTTGGATACGTTGAGATGATTTTGATGGAGTTAGCAAACAATGACAATTATCTGATTAGTATTTACGTGATAGCATATGATTTTTAGCATTTAAGGGGTTTCATATTGCTTATTTGTTGGTATGAGATAGGTAAATGTTAGCTTTTGGTCATGATTTATTGCACGAGATGATAGGGTATATCAAGGTTGTGAAGCAAAAACTGGAGGTAGCATAGGCCATGAAAATTTTGTATGCAAATAACTATTAAAGTTCACTACATTGCTAGGTAGGATAGTTTATCTAAACGTCTCACCATTGTAAGGTTCTTTAAGGTTTTGAAGGAAGAGTAAGTTTGGAAATAGGTGATAGGGCCTAATCTTATCAAAAACTGTGTTGGTAAATGGCCTACAGATTGGAATTGTGTCCATTGTTGCACGTGTTGCATGATATGTTTCATATTTTAAATTTATGGAAGTGTGATAATGATACAAAGTATACAACAGAGCTAGTGGAAAGACACGTTTTTAATGATATATCGTTTGTTGAGGGTTTAATATTGATCCTGGGGACACATGTGCAGAAATTGAGAAAGAAGGATGTAGTCCTTGTGATTATTTTTTGGCATCATTGTGGCACTGAGGAAACTAGTGGGAGTTAGAGGATGATATTTGTAGGAAACTAGTGGGAGTAAGATATCATGGGAAAAATACTTTGTTATGGGATTGGGTTGTAAGGCCAATGGATTAGCTTAATATTAATCATTTTTGTTTATCAAAATTGAATTCTTTATTATGATATAGAATTGATCTGTTATGTGAATACCCTACTTTCCCTCTACTTGCACCTTATTTTCTATAGTTTAGTTGTTTATTGGAGTTTAAAAATTAACCACACCTTTTCCAACATTAAGCTGATGTTTCTTATCACATGTGTGCCTCGTATGATATAGTTTTGAATATATTGATCCTTTGTTATGTAATTTTTCATCCTTAAGTTCTTTCCCTAAAGCTTGCTAGATTTTGAAGTGGATTAGTGGGATCCTCAATAGCTTGGCATAGGGTTTCTCTATAACTTTAACAACTATGGGATCTCCCTAACCTTGATGACTTTCCTTCTTGCAATCCCTGACAAAATGACCTAAATGGGTCAATTATTTGATGGCTTGACAAAGAAAAACCTTGATGGCCTGGTGGTTAAGGTCCTCAATGGTGTACTAGAGATGTATTTACATTATTTTGACTTTAAGGGGTTTGTTATTAATGGATTAGCAATCAAACAACTTCAATAGATCATCTGATGAAAGTGGTTGATGGCCATGCACCATGATGACCTGGCAAAGTGAGTGTCTTATTGAGTTTTTTGCTAGGGCTTTCCATGACCATTTCTTATAGGTACGAAGCCCAAGCAATATACTATATAATTTGATACTCTATATTGATTATAGAACATGGAGGAGAACACCATACATGGATGGGTAAGGTTTGAACCTTGCATGTGCATAGATAAAGATGATATAGCTTGCCTAGATGAATTTAAAGCTCGATTGTTTAGTTTTTTCCCTATAACGTGTATTGCCTTCATTTCTTCTTCTCTTTTCTTGTTGTTTTCCCTCTCTAGTTATTATGTTGGATGCTACCCATGGAGAACAACGTAGGTCTTGATTCTTAGAGCTAAAGATCCCTCCTTTTTTCACTCTTTGACCTAGTTAAAATTAGTTCTTACTTGGTGAGCCTTTTGTACCTTTAATTGGCTATTTGGAGGAAATTTTGTAATTTATTCATGGGGTTCCAGATTGAAAATCATTTCTTCTATGTGAGATGAGTGATATAACCTTCTTTTCCAATATTCTCCACATACACACCGTAAATTTGTTAGAAACAAAATTGAATAAGCAAAACAAAATGATCTTTATGGACTTTTAAATAGTAAAATAAGGAAATAATTTTTCTTATCTTATTCTCTCTTGCAAGATGATCTCAAATGTTAAATTTAAGTCTTTATGTGGACATAAGGCTTAAATTTCAAGATAGGCATGTTTTTCCCAACAAAATATCAGTTTTATCGGTAATCTGTTACCATGTTGGAGAAATAGTGATGAATGAATATTCATCATACTTAGTTTTGAATGTTTAGACCAATTTTCATTTAGATTTATGAGTTTTCCTTAGAAATAACTTCTCTTATTCTACTTAGAGTTTTTGTTAATTTGTTATAATTTTGATACCTTTTCGAATTCCTTTGTATATTTGGAGTTTTATGTCCCCATACCAGCATAGCTTAGGGATTCCTAAGAGGCAAATTGACCAATAGTTTAGGCTAGAGACTATGAAAGATCATCTTGATTGATCACCTCAATCAATTTCCCCTATTGAGCTTTATTGATTGTTCACTCTTGTCGATTATTCAAAAATCAAGTAAGTCAAGTCAACTCCTTGATCAACCACCTGTGCGCCCGGCCTCCAAATAACAATCGACCCACAACTCGAGCAATGATGATTGAGAATCAACAATCTTTCCACCTTGATGAAACCTCCAAATAATGTTATTCTACTTCACACCAACACTTGCCAATCATTCACTTCCCCAACGTCAATGATCGACCTATATTATAGATTGATCAACTTTTGAGCTCAAGCAACAATAACCAATCGATCCCAACCTCAATCTGCTTCGGCCAACCTGCATCCATGATAGAGGTCCTCATGAAGTATAACCTATCATACTTGAGGTTGATAGCTCCACCTTAACTCAACCAAGTCCACATTCATTCATGGTTGCTCGAGCAAGCAACCAACCAGATAGACTATGATGATTGATATTCAATCACATGCCTATCAAACATCTTGTAATCGGCCTCTACACAAGTTACTTAGATGGAAAGAAAAAAAGTGGTCGACCGTCCACATGACATGGTTCCTACCACCGCCATTGCAGTATGGAGACCTATAAGTAGGCGTCCATCAACCACTAGGACACTCTCGGACCCCGAACTGACCAAGTGAGATTGTTGTTCTCTAGCATTATTAGATTGACTGACCTGAACACTTCTTGATTGACCAAGTCAGATGTAGATTTTGTTCAGAAGACTCAATCTAAGAAATCAAAACTAATCATGTACTGTTACAACCCCAATTTTTGGGTTCATATGGTTGGAAATGCAATTTCTCCAATGAGGTCGATCCCCCTTGTTGTTTTAGCATATTTCTTCATTTGATTTTCATTTTGGGAGCTCGACCGCTGTGGTGGCTGGTTTCCCCTTGGTTCAGCTATGGGTGACGCCTTTGTGTTCGCACTCCCAGATTTTAGTGTGCCGGTTCCCATGCCCGATCCTCTAGTGTTGTCATCGTGGCTGGAGGGGCTGGCTGAGGAGTGTGCGGGGCTCGTAGAGCACCTTGTCTAATCACGAGAATTATATGATTAATGTGCATTGAATGGATTTCCATTGCAATATTTTCTTTGTGCATGTCATTTTGTGGATCATAATAGGTTAATGAGTGCAATGTGATTAAAAGAAAAAGAAGAAATCAAATAATGTTTTATTAAGAAGGAAATTTGAGATAATGATGAAAATATGAGAAATATATGGAAATATGTATGATTGAATGATCATGGATGAGATTTCAAGTCCACATGGTTTATAAAGGTAAAAGGAATCCAAATAGCAGAGAGAAAATATGCATAAAATATGCCTTAATAAGTGATAACTTGCTTATGAAGAAAAGTCCCTCATACTTTCGAATTTGAGTCCCAAACTTGGCACACTAGTAGTTTAAGTCATTAAGGAATTTCCTTTAAAATTTGGTATTAATTGGACGTGTGGTTTGGGAGATATAATTTTTGTAAGAATCCCTAAAGTGGAGGGATTCCCAGTAAATGTCACGATTTCAGTAAATAAGACAATCTATTTATTTTAGTTGCATGAATAACCTGCAACTAGTTCTAGGTGGACTGGGAAACTGGAAGGATCTACTACTCCAATTTTCACATACTTTGGTTCGCGAGACTTTTTGAAAACTCCCCCATCGAGATCTAGAGAAGATTGTGGATCAAACAATCCTAGGTTTGATAGGATTTTGGGAAACCTAGAAGTTTTTCCCAAACATGCTCCAAACAGTAAGAGCCTTCCACAACCCAAGATATATATAAGCCCTATGATCGCTTTCAAAGGCTACCGCATGCTGTGCGAGGTGCCACGGGGCCTTTGGTCCCTTGCCCATGCCTTAATTCGATGCTGAAGGGATGAACTTCCCTTGTATTCCATCTTCTCCGTCGGGGAAATACCGCACCTGCTACCTATTTTGAGCCTCCTCGAGACAAATTGATCACACGTTGGAATTCAATATGGCAAACCGAAGAGGATGGTGCCGATACTTGCCTCCCAACAATCCAGATGCCTGGAGTCAACCTCGGAGTTGACCCATCCAAGCGGGTTGTTGCTCGTGGGGCAGAGGGAGCAAGCTTGAAGATGAATTAGAGGAAATTACCTCGTTACCTCCGGGCATGTGTGGCTCCAAGGCAGGGGCACAGGGGTAAAATTGAACAACCGGCCAGGCTCGATGCCCTTCCCGCGTGGAGTGTGCTGCTGACATGGCACACTGTCATTGGCCCAAAGGTAATTTTCTTAAGAAAAACCTAACTAATTATTGGTAACTCAGATGAAATAATATTATGTACAAAAATTGATCAGAAAAATGCAATGAATCCATTAAAAAATATAATGGAAGCATGATTCTTCTTGCAATTCAAAAAGCATATAAAGATATCATCTTTAATGGTTTAATTGATGAAAAACCCTAAGAAATGATGATAATTAGATCTAATAATGTTATGTGGATGTTATGAGTAAAAATTAACTTATTGTTAATAAAAGAGATAATTAGGTCTAAAAGGATGATCTTTATGCATAATTGGTTGAATTTAGGGTTCCATGTACATGAATATGTATAAATGGGCCTAAAAACCCTAATTTTGATAATTATGACTTTTAATGGTTTTAATTGTGAAAATCCATAAATAATACAGAGATATATTGTTACAAAGACAATTTGAGTATAAAAGATCCTTAATGTGGATAATTTGAGTAATTAGTGTTTTTATGAGTAAAAAAGTTGTTTTAGAGTTTGTTGACCTAAAAAGGATAAAGTTTGAGAAATTGATCTAAGAAGCCCTAATGAATGCCAATGAGACTTAGAAACCTTTGAAAGGTGTCCCAAGTCAATAAGGAGTGTATGGGATATGTTTGTGACAATTAGACATTATACATGTTTTCAGGATCAAAGTTTGCTTGACTGATTGATTGTCTTTCTTGATTGGACATCTAGTTAGATTTGGATATATGGCTTCTTTGAGATCTCCAATATAGGTATGTGGTTACGCTTATGGCTAATCGCTCTAGTTTCACGGTGATTTTTCAAGGTTTTATCGGTTTCTTAGAAATAACCGCTTGTTTGAATTTTATTTCATGCAACTGTAAAGTGACTATGACTATCACCATAAATATATGTACATGACTAGCTTAGATCCTAGTCCTCCGCTATAGCTTTGATGATGATGAGATGGATGACCTAGTACATGGTCTACCTTTGGGGTAGGATCATTAGGTTATCATTAGTTATTGTGTTGGTCTACCCTTGGGTATGACCATACGACTACACAACCCTATGTAGTGATCTACTTGTAAGGTAGGATCATGGGGGTTATTTGAGATCTACCATATGAGATAGGTAGTATCCATGTCCACTGCAGGGATAGCACAGAGGCAAGGATATGTAAGGATTGATTAGTTATGTTTAATACATAAAGTTTGATCTGTTAAATAATAATTTGGTTGCATTATGTTGTTACAAATAGATGCAATATTTTGGTTCCCCCACATACTAGTATAATTTATTATACTGACAGATGTTTTATTTTTCGGTGTTAAATTAGACAAATAGTAAAGTGGAACTTGTAAAGAATAAAGTTAAATCATAAAGTAGGATTTAGTTAGATAGAACTCTACAGTGGGTAGAAGTTCCAGATTCCTATTTCTGAAAGGTACGTGAAAAGTAAATTTTATCCTATTTTAAGCTTAGTCATTGGTAGAATTTATTAATTATTTTTTATTATTTGCAAAACCATTGATCATGTTTTGGGATAGCGGCTCTGACATCTTGGTTTTCCTTAGTTGGGTGTTACTGGGAAGTGGGGTCATTACATTTAGAATCATAGCATGGTTTTCCATTTAATCAATAATAATTATTAAATTTTACAAACTCTTTAGAACCCAAGGAAGTTATTGGAGGATTTTCCCATGATGGAGGTGTCTAGAAAAGGATCACAATCCAGGGGCTGGAAAGATTTTCCTCCACCCCGCTAGTCAGTCTAAGAGGACTCCCGGATTCTATGTGATTGTCTAGCCGAAATCAAAGGATTTGACTCAAAGTAAGATACCTCTTGGTCTTCTCTCATCTGTCTTCATCCCTTCTCTACCCTGTTCATCGAATAACTTTATGAGATTAGGGTTTTGCTCCCTCTACACCACCCTCCTGACTTTTGGGATTAAGAATGATAAGGATTAAGGAATCCTCCGCCAAATAATAAAAAACATGTAAGAAAGATGTCATGGGCATAAGTTTTGATAATTAGAAACTCAGACCAACTTTAGTTACATGCTTAGGTTGCATGGCATATGTTGTCGTGCTCTCAAGAGAATGTTGAGATTAGACCTTCTTGTAGGATGAGGAGGATACAGATAGCCTTGGAGGAAGAAGCCTCCAAGAAGAGGAAGAGACCTGACACATCCTCTGAGGATGATGCTCAACCCTTTTCTATAAGTGGTGGATTGAGAAAGAGAAGACACGAGGAGTTGGATACCTCAGTTGTCCGTGCATGCAAATATGTGGGTTGGACATGCATGCTTTATGTAGAGGTTTTGAGTACACATGAAAAGTTTGAACTATGTGTGGTTGTTTGATCCTAGTGCCTTGTGGCGACCCAACCTTGGGTGGGTCGTGCCTGTTAGGGTGAGGGATATCTCCCTCATTGAGAAAGTTAGTAGTGGCCATACAGGAACCCTAACAGATATATATGAGAAGAAAGAGGCATTCACCTACATAGAAGAGAATGGCAACAAGACTGTGTGATAGCCTTGATTTTTTTAAGTTTTCATACCCAATATAGTAATTGGAGTTCATGAATTTCTTAATTGATTAATCACAAGTTGAGGTGACATTTATCCAATGATATATGTCTTTAACCCACAAATATGACTACAGTTCCATTATAGGATAAATACTTTTATCAAGGGCCTTCTTTGGACATGAAAGTGCTTAACATGTACTATTAGTTATTTTGATTTCTTATGAAGTGAAGTGTCAAATAGAAGTATAAAAGGACTCAATTGATTCAATGGTGAGACTTTAGGTGTAACGTGATCAAAATTTGCAAGTTAAACTTGTTTGATCAAGAACTGATGATTTATTGGTTTGGATTTTAGGTTTATCCACTTTTTATTTGATTACTTGAGGATTTAATTTGGATGAAGAAATTTTAGAGTTTTGAGCTCAAACTTGGTTATACAAGGCCTTATGTAATGGGGAATCCATGGTTTAAATTTCATTTAAATAGGAGGTTCCCACTAGAAGATATAAGAATTTGTAATTATCAATGTTGATTCTTAACAAGTTCATCATCATGATTATAGAATATGAGTATTTGAACCCATATCTCATCATAGGACACTTATTACAACTTATTAAGTAACTTAATACCTTCAGATCATCTGAACAAGGACATTATGATTCTTGATACACAAAGTATTGCACATAGTACACAAAGCTCAATGATTCTCACTACACAAACTATATGAAGGCTTATAAAGCCTATAAAACATTCTCAATAACGAAGCATCATAGCCCATACCTGGCTATACTCCTCATCTCACCATTCCTGCATGATTAGTATTCATGGTAACAATTATAATTCTTTCATATCAGCACCATACAACACTAAGTAATACGACTATTCCCTCTTTAGGGTTCATGGTTTCTTTTTCATATCAGCACCCTCCATTAGGGTTTTCCATAAATGATCACTTAGATTCTTAGGATCATATTATTATTGATCCAGCCTTATATCATTGCTTCACTCAGATAAGAGCCAATATTGATAACATAAGTATTCAATCATACTTATTTATTCTCATCATTCATCATTGAATGAAGTATCAACACAAAGTATGAGTTTCTCTCTCATGTTTACCAGAATATGATTATATCATAGTTTATTGGTTGGGGTTACCCTTTTCATTAGGCATGTTAGCCTACACTTATTAAAGTACATTACATTTCAATGTAACAATTGACATGACACATCTCATGTGTCATCCATCCAATTATATTGGACTTATAACACATCAAGGTATAGCAGTATTGGGGTGTTGGATGTGATATCTATCATATCTTGATGTATCACTTCCCTCAACACCTTTATCTTACTTGAGTTCATCCACTTAGCTTGTATTAGGGTATTCCCCATCCTAATACTTTATGCACCAGTTCATCACATTTATAATGTAATGTATTGGTCATTAGTCACTCACTTAGAACATACAACCATTTCCAATAATATGGACTCATCCTTGAGTTAGGAACTATTGATATAAGGATATCCCTTATCAACCTCTCTAGGTGTTACATTTGTCAAAAAAATATTAATCACTATTCCATTATTAGGAATAGGATTCTCCATAATTATAATTTGAGGATTCACATAGCATATTTCATACAATTATGGATTTCACATAGTATTGCTCTTCAATAGAGTTTTACATAATCATCCTTCTATATCAGGGTTTCACCTAGTATTATGTGAAATTCAGAATTCACAACATATCTCCCACTGTTAAGGCTTCACATAGCATTAGTGGCACTACCCTATATTAGGGTTTTTTTTTGGTGGGGAATAGGGTGTTGTGCCTCTTTACTGATGATAAAAAAATAGATATATATACAAGAGCTGCTCTATCAGAGTAATAGAGAACAGTCAGCTCACCAAAATAGGAAATGAAAAGAGCTATACAAATGAGGAAAATAAGTAAGAAAGAAAACTCTCCCAACTATCTATACAAGTCTGTGAGAGTAGAAGAGCAACGAGTCCAAACAAGAGTTGTATTACTCCTGTATCCTAGGAAAATACTCCTGTTACGTTCTTTCCAAATGCCATCCAAGATTAGAATAGCCAAAATTTTCTTTTCCTCCATCTTCAGAAGATCTTCCAATGAAAGAGGAGACTCTCCAAACTTCTCCGGAAAATGCAGCCAAAGTTCAACAGAAAAATCACAAGTGAAGAGCAAGTGGTTCGAATCTTCCACTCTGTTTTCGCAAAGAGGGCACCTTGAGGCCATGTTATACCCCGTCTTCTGCAGATAGTCCATAGTAGCTAACCTCCCAAGGAAAAATTTCCACAAGAAAATAGAAAATCTTCTAGGAACCTTCGAAGACCAAACCCATTTGGACCAAGCAGCCTTAGGATATTTCCTCCTAATGATCTCCCATCCATCCTTAAGCTTTAGGATGTTCCTACCCCTGAAAAGGATGCAATCCTCCATATTTACAGCAGGTTTCTTTTGAGTTTTAAGAATATCCATCACCACTTCCGCACCCCTAAAGCCAAGCTTTGTCCAATCACCATCAGAGATGCAGCAATTAACATTACAGTTAATACCTTTGCCCATTCTAAGCATGTATTGGGCATCAACTTCATCAATCAGCCATTTTTTGTTACTGAGCCAAGGGTCCCTCCACATATGGAATTGGTTTCCATTTCCAACAATGAAATCCACCCCATCAATCAAGTTATTTCTTCGACTTAGAAGCCTCTTCCATAACCAAGAGGAGTTGTATCTAGCCTTAGTAGACGAGAGGGATTCATCTTTGACATATATTTCATGAATCCATTTCACCCAAAGAGCTTCCTTGTTAGTAGCCAAATTCCAAAGGTTCTTAATAATACCAGCATTAGACCAGTCATACAAGGATCGAATACCAAGCCCTCCTTCATCTTTGGGCCTGCAGATAGTTTTCCAAGAAATCGTATGAAGATGCTTTTTTTCTTCTGTATCATTCCATAAAAAATCCCTCAACAACTGTTCTATCTCCTTAGTTACATATTTTGGAAGGGGGAAAGCAACAGACCAAAAAATGTTGTAGGAAGATAAAGTAGATATAACAAGTTCTAATCTTCCAGCTTGAGATAAGAAACAACCTTTCCACGAGTCCAACTTTTTATTCACTCTATTAATGATAGGTAAACAGAGATTTGTAGAAAGCCTTCCAGTAAATAAAGGAAGCCCAAGATACCTGACCGGAAGGGAATGAACCTCTATGTCCAAAATATCTACAATATTCTTAGCAGTGACATTCTTTGAAATGAAGAGCTGGCTTTTGGAATTGTTCAGCTGGAGACTAGAGACATTACTAAAGTCCTTTAGAACTTGTTTAAGACCAGCAACATTTCTCTCATTAGCTTTAGAGAAGATGAGGAGGTCATCAGCAAAGATAACATGAGAAATACCCAGCCTATCTGACGCCTTGATCGGGTCCAAGTCACCTTTATCAACAGCAGCTTTGATGATACTTGAAAACCCTTGCATGGACACCACAAAAAGAAAAGGAGACAGTGGATCTCCCTGTCTCACACCATTAGAGGCCTCAAACTGACCAGAAGGGCTGCCATTGACCAGCACCCTATAGGAAGCAGAGGAGAAGGTCTCACTAATCCAACTCAATCAACAAGGAGGGAAATCCATCATATCAAGCATGAAAAGAATATAGTCTCTTCTAACCGTATCAAAAGCTTTAGCTAAGTCAGCCTTGACACACAAGTTCTTCTGGGAGCCAACAAAAGTACTCAACATATCATTAGCCAGAACAATAGCATCTCCGATGAACCTGCCATGAACAAAAGCAGCTTGATTTTGATCAATCAAATTCAGAAGGATGTACTTGACCCTATTAGCCATCACCTTGGTGATGATCTTATACACAAGATTATAGAGAGAAATAGGTCTGAAGTTTCTCAAGCTGTTGGCACCCTGCACCTTTGGAATCAAAGTGATAAGGCAACTATTACACTCCTTCAACAGATTCCCCGAACTAAAGAAGCCTTTGACGGCAGTAATGACATCACAACTAATAATATCCCATCAAGTCTTAAAGAAGACAACATTAAACCCGTCCGGACCAGGGCTTTTATCATCCTTCATAGCTTTCACAACATCTTCAATTTCAGTAGAAGTAACAATACTTCTAAGAGAATCATACTGTTCATTTGAAATCTTAGGGACAATCCAATCCTCTTTCCAAATGACATGATGGTTAGAGGTACCATTAAAGAGATTTTCATATTACTCCTTCACTTTACATTGAATCATCTCAACATCATAAATAGGAAAATCATTATCATCAAGAAGCACATTAATATAATTCGAAATTCTTCTGGATTTGAGAGACGCATAAAAGAAAGAAGTATTCTTGTCACCTAACTTCAACCATTGAATCCTTCTTTTTTGTCTGATCAAACTCTCTTCATCTTGAGCAGCGTTATAAGATTTGTTCCTCCATTCAGTCACAGAAGCTTGAAGAACTTGATTATTAGGGTCAACCTCTATAGCTATTTGCAAAGAACACACAGTATCTTGCAAGTCCTTTGCCTTCGAAACAAAATTCCCCACAGAAATCATGTTCCACTGTTTAAGAGCTTTAGCAACAAGGTCTAATTTCCTGTACAATCTAAACATGGGTGTGACAGTAACCTCAGAATTATTCCAAGCATTTTTAACAACATCAGTAAACCCATCCTGAGAGATCCAAGCATTAATAAAATGAAAGGGAGTAGGAGATTTCTTTTCAATATCCAATCTTAAAACCAGAAGTTTATGATCACTGAAAATGGAGAAAATCACTTCAGCCCAGCAATAGGGAAAAGAAGAGAGAAACTTTAAGTCACATAGGATACGATCAATTCTAGAAAAAGTGCTTCTTCCAGATCTTCTATGACTGTCCCAATTAAAGAAGGGACCCTTAGAACTCATTTCCATAAGATTAGTCTTCTCCATAGCAGCATTAAACTCCCTCATACTCCTTTTAGTGGGAGGGTGCTTACCCAGTTTGTCCCCAGCAAATCTAACTGAGTTAAAATCCCCCATAACGCACCAGTTATAGGGAAAAGAGATGGAATGATTCACTAAAGAGTCCCACAAACGAGGCCTGTCAGCATCAGCGTTAGCCCCATAAACAGCAGACAATGACATATTGATATTATCCTTGAAAATAGAGCAGTGGATGACCTGTTCATTAGCTCCCACTTTAGTGATGTTAATGTCCCTGTCCCACCAGATAACAATAATCCTCGTATACAGGTAGAAATCAGAATTATTGATAAAGAAAGCATCCGTCCAAATGCTTTTAATAAAGTTTGAGATCTCCTCTTTGTTCACTCTAGATTCCAACAAAATAAAGACCACAGGTTTAATCTTCTCAATCTCCTTACGGATGTGAGGGACTTTGCAGCTACCTCCCCTCACATTCCACGAAACAATAGTTAGAGGTTTAACCATTGGGAACTATGGGAGGGTCCCCATTTTCAGCTTCCTCAAATTCGACTTCCCCTTCATCTATGCCTGCATTATCCGCCAAGCTTGAGAGAGGAGAATATTTATTAATAATAATAGGGATGTTCGATGTAGTGTGCTTCAGAGCCATCCTAGTAGGGGACTTATGCCCTTTCTTCTTCTTAATCTCCCAATCTGTCCCAGGAGAGGTAACCGGTGAAGTGAGAGGGGTGACCACATTCTTAACAATATCAACAGAACTATCAGTGGACAAAGGAGCTTCAGTCACCTCGACAATCCCCTCATTTGCATCTATAAATATTTCAGCTTCTTCTTCTTGGTGAGCAGGTTTAGGCTTCCAGACCTTCCTCGGTTTCTTCTTGTGTTCCGACTCCTCTTCTTTTTTTAATCCACACAGAGCGGATTGGTGCCCAAACAGACCACACGACAAACACCTTGCAAGCTCCCACTCGTACTCAAAGGTGATTGTGTCGCACTGTCCATCTTCCCCAACAATCTCAATCTCTTTTGGAAACGAGAAGTCCATGGGGATAAGTATCTGCAGCCTAGCAAACTCCAGACGGCGGAATTCAGCAGTGAACCTGTCCAGTTTAAGAGGTCATCCCAGATATGAGCCAATGTAGTTGAACATTTCAGTATCCCACAGTTCTAACGGTAGGTTGTGTATCTTCAACCAGATCGGGATCTCAGTGAGTTTAAGCTTCTCCATTGGTTCCCCTCTTTCCCATCTTTTAATGATCAGAGGTTTTTCAGCCACAAACCAGGGACCCCCGTCCACTGCAGTCACGAGATCTTCATCGTTGTTGAACATCACGATGAAGAATCCTCTACCCCTACATCTAATTTCAATTGTGCCTTTGGCTTTCCATATCATCGCAAGATGACGAGCTAGCTCTGGCCAATGTGGCTTCAAACCAACCACATAGCCAGACGATGTCCTTCTCCACCTCTCGACATTCCTCTCAACAATTGATTTTGGGTACTGGAGCTTGCCATTTATCATCTTGACTTCTATTTTGCTCAGCTTCACAGGCCCCACACTCTCCTTCTTAAACAAGTCCGACCACTGGATTGACCCCTGTGCCACTTTGACATTGCCTGCAATGGAACTGGAGCTATGCGCACCAGGAGGCTCCTTCACTTCTGGATCCGGAGGTTTGGGCTCCACTGGAGGCTGTGTGCTTTCCTCCACAGTTTCCTCCACCGCCGTCTCCGTTATCACCTCTTGTTTCGCCGACATAGTCGCCCTAGCGCTCATGGTCTCCAACCATCTAGGGTTTCATATACTTTTACCCCTTTTTAGGGATTTAGTTTTACCATTCACATCCAAGTAGGGTTTCTCTTACCTTATACCCAAATTAGGGTTAGGATGTACAATTCCCATCAAATTAAGGTTATTACATTGTTATACTAAGTTAGGATTACATCATCACCCTAGATTATGGTTTCACTGAGCTTTGCCGTAAATTAGGTATCACATAGCCTTGCCCTAAATTAGGGTCAAGGTACATTAATCTTTTCAATGCAGATTTCATGGTCTCATATTACGGATCAAACCCTGATTACGCATTTATTCATAATGAGAGAATTAGGGCTTATTAAGTAAGTAATCATATGTCCCATTCTCTCTCCCTCTCATCCTCTCTAGGATGTTAATTACTCCAAGATTGATCTAGGTTAACTCTTCAATTATGTACACATAGTTAGGGTTAACCTTCATAATCACCATTGATCTACATCAGTAATAACCAAGTAGCTAATTGACCTTTGATCATATTATGTGTCCAAATGGTTAAACCAATTTGAACCTCAAAAGGTCTTAGTCACTTAGACCTCAAATGGTCTTGGTCACTTAGGCCTCAAACAGTCTTGACCAATTAAGTTCAAATGATTTGAAACTGTTTAACAAAGTTGGTTCTTGAAACCGTTTAGACAACACATCTTGAAACCGAATGGACTTGAGTTTCCAAACGGTCTTGAGTCTGTTTGGACTCAAACAGTCTTAAGACCGTTTGGTCCAAACCCTCTCAAAACCTAATGAACCAAAAAGGGTCTTCAACACTTAAACAATTCAAGGTTCCAATTCATGAACCAACTATCAATTGGACCACGAATGTATTCTTCAATTGAACCACTGAACCAACATTCAATTTAGTCCTTCAATTAGGGTTTTAATACCCAATTGAACTAGGGTTGATAATCAAGAAACCATCACTTAGGGTTTTGAAATCGAGGATCCATCAATGGTTAACATTGTGGAACTTATTCAATTGAAATCATTGAACCAACATCATTACATGATATGACCTGACCTCAAACGGTCTTGAATGACCCCAAACGGTCTTGAGGTCGTTTGGATGATCTCCAAACGGTCTTGAGACCATTTTCCTATCTCATCATCAAAATCCATGACATCCAATTAGGGTTTGGATCATTGGATTGATTATCAAATCAGCAATTGATTGCATTTCAATTTGGTATCTTTGGATCTTCAAATACCCAACCATACTCAACCCTAGACCTCCAAACAATCTTGGTTGACCTCCAAACGGTGGTGATTCCCAAATGGTTTTGAAATAATTTGGGTCAATCAACCGAAAACATCAACTCAAACAATTGCAAAATCAACACTTAGCCAATTAGGGTTTCTATTTGAAAGTTTGTCCATAAGTTGAATTAATCAATTGGGGCCATTGAATCATCATCCAACAAACACTAGGGTTCTGAACTAAAACGGTCAACCCATCCAAATGGTCAACTCCTCTAAACGGTTTGGAGTTCCAAACTCCAAACAGTTTGGAAACGGTCTGGTCTCCAAACGGTTTGGTGAAACCGTTTGGACCAAACCATTGAAACTGTTTGGACCAAACCATTGAAACTGTTTGCCCGAGATATTTGGGGAGGTGTATTCTTATGATGATTTTATCATCATCAAGCTCCAAACCCACGAAGTTTACTGTGATTTCCATGGTGGTTGCATCAATCAACCAAGATAAATTTTGAAAATGAAGAAAGCATCAACAATTGATAAGGAATTGAATGCAATAACAATATTAAGGGTTCAAGTTATAAAACCAACCTCCAATTTAGCTCCAAAGCATCAATCTGACATCAACAATGGTGGATGCAACTCCTTTCACTATTCCAAGGCTCGTCCTCAAGCTTTGAGTGAAAAGGAATGGCTAGAATTGAAGAGGGGATCGAGATAAGAAGAATTCATGCATTGATTTTCAATTTTCACCATGGATTCAAGGTGAAAGGAGGTCAAGAGGCTTACCAACAGGTTGAGGGTCGACCTCCTGCTCCTACAAAGCTCCTTTGGTCGTTTTCCAAGCAAAGGGAGAAAGTGGGATCGGAAAAGCCTTTCATTTGGCTTGTAAAGGGTGTTTTTATAAGAAAATCAATGAGAGAGAAAATGCCTTATACAAATTCATTTAATCCCAAAAATAGTGCCTCCTCTTCCCCCTCAACTCCTTGGATCCGAGGATATATTTTTTTCCTATTATTCCTCTCAATTATCCATGATTTAAAGAAAAGCAAATTAAGCACTTGAAATCATTTTATACTAATATCCATATGTGAGTGGATATTCTTTTTCTTATAATATGGTGAGTGGGTTCTTCACCTCCTTAGGATATTTCCATTGCCTTTGCAAGGCACAAGGACGTCCACACTTGTTGATTTTCAACCAACATAATTTTGGTTGAAGGGCACTTCAATTAATATATTTATTTTTTCACTAAATTGAATTAGGGTTTCACTTAGACTTAAATCTTGATTATTTTAATATCAACATTCTCTCTCCTCCAACTTAATTCAAATGAGGCGCCCCTCTTATTTTCTTTGCTCTACATGATGTCAAGAAACATTAGGGACCTTATTGAAGTAGTAAATTGCATATTGAACCCTAGGTTTTGGGTAAATTGCACATTACACCAAAACTAGGTTTTAATGCATAAACATTGCTTTATCAGTTCTTTCTTGGTTCTCAGGATACCACAAGCCTTACCTCTGCATCATCTTCATTCTCATGATGATTCAACACATGAGGAACATACTATCATGTAAAATTTGCAATTTAACCCCTCAACTTGGGTAATTTGCACTTTAGTCCAATATAAGCAAAACAATGTTTCAACATTATTCAAAAAGGACTAGAATTGAAATATAAGTTCCTCTTGAGTCCTAATTAATTTTAACAAGATTAGATTAAGCATCTACTCAACCTTATTAGGCAAATCATATAGGGTTAACACATAACCAGGTCAGGGATGTAACAAATTATAAACCCCTAACAAGGATTTCGTCCCCGAAATCACAGGAAAAAGGAGGGACAGATTTATTCATTTGTCATACCCTCAAGTCTCCACATAATATCTTAATATCATGGAGATATCATGGATTTGTAATCCACACAAAGTTCCTTTCATTAATTCAACCTTATCAATGTTTATGTTTATGCAGAGCATAAACCCCTAACATATGATGTTCATATTATTGAAAGGAAGAAGCATAAAAGAACATACTTCTATCATCACCCAAGAATATTTACCAAAAGAGAAACATATATATCTAACAGAGGTAATTCAGTCAGCAATCCTTTATTTGTTTGGGAAAGTTCACTTAGCGCTTTAATTGGGAAAGTTCACTAAGCAATTTATTTGGGAAAATTCACTAAGAAAGTTCACTGAGTAATTTATTTGGGAAAATTCACTAAGAAAGTTCACTGAGCAATTCATTTGAGAAAATTCACTAAGAAAGTTCACTAAGTAATTTATTTGGGAAAATTCACTGAGAAAGTTCACTGAGTAATTCATTTGAGAAAATTCACTAAGAAAGTTCACTGAGTAATTTATTTGGGAAAATTCACTGAGAAAGTTCACTGAGTAATTCATTTGAGAAAATTCACTAAGAAAGTTCACTGAGTAATTTATTTGGGAAAATTCACTGAGAAAGTTCATTGAGTAATTCATTTGAGAAAATTCACTAAGAAAGTTCACTGAGTAATTTATTTCGGAAAATTCACTTAGCTCTTCTTATTTAATTTCATTATACTCTCTAGATTGTTTCAAAATGACTACTTGATCAGAGTAATAAAAAAGATAACAATCTAAGAGTTTCATACTTGCCTTATCTACAATAATCATATACCTGGTCAGGGTATACAAGTATTGAGATTAGGTAGTATGCACTTTATTTGCTATCATACTCCTCACTTTTCATATCATTATACACACAAGATTTTTCATTCTTGAATTTTCTTCAGGCATCACTTCTATATCTCATCTTTTAACACACAGATAAGGGAGATTATAAAGCATTTTAAGGAACAATGAGTAAGATGTAAGTTCTCATCTCCCTCGTGTCCTTATAGGACTAGTCAAAGGAAGCTCAAAAACAACTACTTTTTTTTAACACATAGAAACATGATATGAAATATAAAAAAAAACTATTTCATCTGACCTTTCTGGGACGTCTGTCCACGTCCTCTATTGTTACTAGAAAATTGCCTCCTTTGTGAGCCTCGCTGAATCTACCCCTGAGGTTGAGTCATCATCAAATTCCCGTCTGGACAATCCTTTGCCAGATGTCCCGATTGTCTACATTGGTAATAGATCCTGGGCTCAAAATGTCTGTGAGATCCAGTCACCGATGTTGATGCTATGTCAGAGGCTCTACTTGGAACATTACTATGATCCCTACCCCTATTTGATGTCCATTGTGTCTGGGTATGGAATCTTGATGATGCTGCCGATGAAGAAAATCTCGGCTTCTTAAAACTTTCAGATCTTTGTCCTTGAAACTGAGTGTATACCTTCTTGCCACTAGTCTATCGTTTCTCGATTTCAGACCTCTCTATCCTCCTTATCGACTCCACAAACGTGTCAAACCTCTCCCTATTCTCTAAAGCAGACATAGGAGTGGTTAGTTCAGCGTTGAACCCCTCTCAAAACACCGAATTCTTTCCTCATCATTAACTACCATATGCGGACAAAACCGCAACAGCTCCATGAACTTAGCTTCATACTCGCTAATGTTCATCTGTCCTTGTTTGATCCTCTCAAATTGAGAAATCTTCTCATCTAGATACGTCTTAGGGAAGCATCTACTGACGAATTCTCGTCGGAATACCTCCCATCCAATTTATGCACCTAGTCTCTTATCTTCTTCTATCATCCACCAATGACCAGCACTCCCTTTTAGGAGGTATATAACATGTCTTAGCTTTTCAACTTCAAAGATATCAAGGATCCTGAAAGCCTTTTCCAGCTCTGTCATCCACAAATCATCATCTGTTGGATCAGAGGTACTAGCATAATCTATGGCTCCAACCCGGCGAAGTCTCTCAAAAGTCTTGCCGACTCCATAACCCTCATGGTGGGCTGCTGCCCTAGGTGCAAGTGGTGGCATCCTGTCTCCCATACATGTCATGGCTGTCAGGAATTTCTCAAATAGAGCATGGAGGGCTGGGTTTTCTATCACAGTTAGGTCAATCTGGGGCTATTCAGGTACATGCCCTTCCCTATTCTGGTCTCTTACACCTCCTCCTAGTGCAGCAGCGCTGCTCTCAGCAGCATGTTCTTCATGTGGTCCAAACATCTTCAAGTTCTTCTTCTCCTATGTGAGCAGAAGATACTATCAGATAAACTGGAAGACACTTAGAACAGACTCTACAACCTTAGTCCTATGTCTCTGTAGACTCAGGGAACCTAGAGCTCTGATACCACTTAATTGTGGCATACGACTCACAAAAACATAAATAACTAATGCGGAAGCATTCACTAAGCAGTGGATTACCGAAAATCACTAAAAATTAAAACTTTTTTACCAAGAGGTCCATCAAATGAAAAATTTCTCACATAGAACAAAAGTAACACATTTACATTCTGGTTTAAAGGTACATGACCTACATCATCTCTTTCTGAAAATTTCAAGCATCAACTGCTCTCTTGTTAAACTAAACACAAGCAGTGTAAAATCTCGAGGCACTGAGCCAAAATCTCGAAAGCATTAACTATTACTTTGAGGACCTGAGAGAACAGAGATGACACATAGGACTCTATCTACATCTATACAAGGCATAACAACCAGTGTCTCCACCTGAGACTTCACTGTTGTCCCTGATGCTACTACTGTTGTCCTTCTCCTACTGAAGGATACATGCCTCCTCGTCCGCGTCCACCTAAAAATGTGGTTTCCACGGGGGTGAGACAATTGTAAATTACCCCAGCGAGAGATATAACTCTCCGCCAGAAACATTATTATTGCAGCTAAAGAAGATAAATATGAACATATGTATCATATTTGTTTGACAGCGGTTAATTCAATGTCTAACAGATTAGAACATTATTCTTATCAAAAGCATTGTAGCTATAACTTGATAAAGCAATATGTCACTTATTCATTAAGAATAGGAAGAACATGTATAACATTTATTCACTATAGAGTTATAACCACAGGATGTACTCTCTTCAGGCTTAGATCACATATCTAATACCTGGCATTATCTTGTGGAGTTATGGCATGAAGCCATGCTCTTTCACAAAGTATTGGGATCTTAATCCCTCAACTCATCAAGTACATTTCCACTTCTTAACAAGTTCATCATCATGATTATAGAATCTCAGTATTTGAACCCATATCTCATCATAGGACACTTATTACCACTTATTAAGTAACTTAATACCTTCATATCATCTGACCAAGGACATTATGATTCTTGCTACACAAATTATTGCACATAGTACACAAATCTCAATGATTCTCACTACACAAAGTATATGAAGGCTTATAAAGCCTATAAAACATTCTCAATAAATAGAGCATCATAGCCCATACCTGGGTATACTCCTCATCTCATCATTCCTGCATGATTAGTATTCATGATAACAATTATAATGCTTTCATATCAGCACCATACAACACTAAGTAATACCGCTATTCCCTCTTTAGGGTTCATGGTTTCTTTTTCATATCAGCACCCTACATTAGGGTTTTCCATAAATAATCACTTAGATTCTTAGGATCATATTATTAATGATCCAACCCTATATCATTGCTTCACTCAGATAAGAGCCAATATTGATAACATAAGTATTCAATCATACTTATTTATTCTCATCATTAATCATTGAATGAAGTATCAACACAAAGTATGAGTTTCTCTCTCATGTTTACCAGAATATGATTGTATCATAGTTTATTGGTTGGGGTTACCCTTTTCATTAGGCATGTTAGCCTACACTTATTGAAGTACATTACATTTTAATGTAACAATTGACATGACACATCTCATGTGTCATCCATCCAATTATATTGGACTTATAACACATCAAGGTATACCAGTATTGGGGTGTTGGATGTGATATCTATCATATCTTGATGTATCACTTCCCTCAACACCTTTATCTTACTTGAGTTCATCCACTTAGCTTGTATTAGGGTATTCACCATCCTAATACTTTATGCACCAGGTCATCACATTTATCATGTAATGTATTGGTCATTAGTCACTCACTTAGAACATACAACCATTGCCAATAATATGGACTCATCCTTGAGTAAGGAACTATTGATATAAGGATATCCCTTATCAACCTCTCTAGGTGTTACATTTGTCAAAAAAATATTAATCACTATTCCATTATTAGGAATAGGATTCTCCATAATTATAATTTGAGGATTCACATAGAATATTTCATACATTTATGGATTTCACATAGTATTGCTCTTGAATAGAGTTTTACATAATCATCCTTCTATATCAGGGTTTCACCTAGTATTATGTGAAATTAAGATTTCACAACATATCTCCCAGTGTTAAGGCTTTGAATATCATTAGTGGCACTACCATATATTAGGGTTTCATATACTTTTACCCCTTTTTAGGGATTTAGGTTTACCATTCACATCCAAGTAGGGTTTCTCTTACCTTATACCCAAATTAGGGTTAGGATGTACAATTCCCATAAAATTAAGGTTCTTACATTGTTATACTAAGTTAGGATTACATAATCACCCTAGATTATGGTTTCAATGAGCTTTTCCATAAATTAGGGTTTCACATAGCCTTGCCCTAAATTAGGGTCAAGGTACATCAATCTTTTCAATGCAGATTTCATGGTCTCATATTACGGATCAAACCCTGATTACACATTTATTCATAATGAGAGAATTAGGGCTTATTAAGTAAGTAATCATCTCTCCCAATCTCTCTCCCTCTCATCCTCTCTAGGATGTTAATTACTCCAAGATTGATCTAGGTGAACTCTTCAATTATGTACACACAGTTAGGGTTAACCTTCATAATCACCATTGATCTACATCATTAATAACCAAGTACCTAATTGACCTTTGATCATATTAGGTGTCCAAATGGTTAAACCAATTTGAACCTCAAAAGGTCTTAGTCACTTAGACCTCAAACGGTCTTGGTCACTTAGGACTCAAACGGTCTTGACCAAGTAAGTTCAAACGGTTCGAAACCGTTTAGCAAAGTTGGTTCTTGAAACCGTTTAGACAACACATCTTGAAACCAAATGGACTTGAGTCTCCAAACGGTTTGATACCGTTTGGTCTCAAACAATCTTGAGACCGTTTGGACTCAAATGGTCTTAAGACCATTTGGTCCAAACCATCTCAAAACTGAATGAACCAAAAAGGGTCTTCAACACTTAAATAATTCAAGGTTCCAATTCATGGACCAACTATCAATTGGACCACTAACGTATTCTTCAATTGAACCACTGAACCACCATTCAATTTAGACCTTCAATTAGGGTTTTAATACCCAATTTAACTAGGGTTGATAATCAAGAAACCATCACTTAGGGTTTTGAAATCGAGGATCCATCAATGGTTAACATTGTGGAACTTATTCAATTGAAATCAGTGAACCAACATCATTACATGATATGACCTGACCTCAAACGGTCTTGAATGACCCCCAAATGGTCTTGAGGTCGTTTGGATGATCTCCAAACGGTCTTGAGACCATTTTCCTATCACATCATCAAAATCCATGACATCCAATTAGGGTTTGGATCATTGGATTGATTATCAAATCAGCAATTGATTGCATTTCAATTTGGTATCTTTGGATCTTCACATACCCAACCATACTCAACCCTAGACCTCCAAATGGTCTTGGTTGACCTACAAACGGTCTTGATACCTTTGGGTGATTCCCAAATGGTTTTGAAACCGTTTGGGTCAATCAACCAAAAACATCAACTCAAACAATTGCAAAATCAGCACTTTACCGATTAGGGTTTCTATTTGAAAGTTTGTCCATAAGTTGAATTAATCAATTGGGAACATTGAATCATCATACAACAAACACTAGGGTTCTGACCTCAAATGGTCAACCCATCAAAATGGTCAACTCCTCTAAATGGTTTGGAGTTCCAAACTCCAAACGGTTTGGAAACTGTTTGGTCTCCAAACAGTTTGGTGAAACCATTTGGACCAAACCATTGAAACGGTTTGCCCTATTTATTTGGGGAGGTGTATGATTATGATGATGTTATCATCATCAAGCTCCAAACCGACGAAGTTTTCTGTGATTTATGTGGTGGTTGCATCAATCAACCAAGATAAATTTCGGAAATGAAGAAAGCATCAACAATTGATAAGGAATTGAATGCAATAACAATATTAAGGGTTCAAGTTATAAAACCCGCTTCCAATTGAGCTCCAAAGCTTCAAGCTCACGTCAACAATGGTGGATGCAACTCCTTTCACTATTCCAAGGCTCGTCCTAAAGCTTTGAGTGAAAAGGAATGGTTAGAATTGAAGAGGGGATCGAGATAAGAAGAATGCATGCATTGATTTTCAATTTTCACCATGGATTCAAGGTGAAAGGAGGTCAAGAAGCTTACCAACAGGTTGGGGGTCGTCCTCCTGCTCCTACAAAGCTCCTTTGGTCGTTTTTCAAGCAAGGGGAGAAAGTGGGATCGGAAAAGCCTTTCATTTGGCTTGTAAAGGGTGTTTTTATAAGAAAATCAATGAGAGAGAAAATGCCTTATAAAAATTCATTTAATCCCAAAAATAGTGCCGCCTCTTCCCCCTCAACTCCTTGGATCTGAGGATATCTTGTTTGCCTCTTATTCCTCTCAATTATACATGAATTAAAGAAAAGAAAATTAAGCACCTCAAATCATTTTATACTAATATCCATATGTGAGTGGATCTTCTTTTTCTTATAATATGGTGAGTGGGTTCTTCACCTCCTTAGGATATTTCCATTTCCTTTGCAAGGCACAAGTACGTCCACAATTGTTGATTTTCAACCAACATAATTTTGGTTGAAGGGCACTTCAATTAATATATTTATTTTTGCACTAAATTTAATTAGTGTTTCACTTAGGCTTAAATCTTGATTATTTTAATATCAAGATTCTCTCTCCTCCAACATAATTCAAATGAGGCAACCCACTTATTTTATTTGCTCTAAATGATGTCAAGAAACATGAGGGCCTTATTAAAGTGGTAATTTGCATATTGAACACTAGGTTTTTGGTAAATTGCACATTACACCAAAACTAGGTTTTAATGCATAAGCATTGCTTTATCAGCTCTTTCTTGGTTCTCAGGCTACCACAAGACTTACCTCTGCATCATATTCATTCTCATGATACTTCAACACATGAGGAACATATTATCATGTACAATTTGCAATTTAACCCCTCAACTTGGGTAATTTGCACTTTAGTCCAATATAAGCAAAACAATGTTTCAACATTATTCAAAAAGGACTAGAATTGAAATATAAGTTCCTCTTGAGTCCTAATTACTTTTCACAAGATTAGATTAAGAATCTACTCAACCTTATTAGGCAAATCATCTAGGGTTAACACATAACCCAGGTCAGGGATGTTACAACCATAGTCTTATTGTTATTTAAGACTTTAGAAACTATGACATTTAAATGGCACTCGGCCCAGATATTGTGAGTGCACAGCTCACTCTACCAGCCGTAGATCTTAGATCTGGGAGCCAAAACATCATCCCCTACCTCTGAACTTCACGGGAGGCAGGGGCAACATGTCTACGAGATAGGAACCTAGACCACCTCGTCAATCAACGCCTTGTACATAGATCTTTTTGACGTCTCAGATCCAAAATACCAAGGGCTACCCAATGACCCCTGGCATATGGAGGGAGAAATAAGCCCGAGTTTCTAGCGCATCTCTATCCCCTGCTCATAGAAATGGGTCGAGTGAGGAAGATCAGGGGGAAGGGTCCACGATCAAGATCTCATCATGGATAAGAGGAACCTGTATCTCTACGCTACCTCCGATGTGCTATGATTCGAAGAGCAGAAACCCACCATGATCAACGAGTAGGGTGGATGTCGGGGATGAAGGTGGAGTTGAGGGTAGATATCAAGGCATACCTAGTGAGTTCCTATGATCTCAGTGAGTTTTTCTGGCCTCTAAAATTCTCTGAGAGTGATTGATTCAAGCAAGAGGGTCACATGTCCTTTTCCCGCTCTTGCTCCCTCCTAGCGGCAGCACTAGAATCAATGTGGAGCCTTTGGCAGAGTCGTCTTGGGGCATTGTGGTTGCAGTCTTCAACCAATAAGGACGAAACTTGGAGCTTCTCCATTGCTTCAGGTGACACTTGGGAGTGGTGGAGGTCCTTGCGAAGCATCCTGGCACAACCGCAGGCCGAATCAAGCGTGGAGGAAGAAACCCCCGATTTCACAGCCTACTCCTCCATCGCTACCACCAATATGGAGGTCCAAGATCTCTCTCTCTCACCCTTGCCTTTTGGGCTATGAAATCCAAACTCCTTCTCAAGATCAGCTATCCATTAAGAGGCTCATTCAATCCTGGCATGGAAGCCCACCAGAGTTTCCCCTACGGTGGCTGCGCCAGACCACGAAGAACGACGTTCTCGTATGGGAGACCGGAGAAAGTTCAGGTTGAAGGATCGGGCAAGCGATCAATCCAGTGGAACCCAGATGAATCGTCCCATCCAGGTCTAAACCAAGTTAATGAGCCACACTCATGATGGTGACGTGGCACTGATCCTAGACCTTGGCAGAGAGAATCCAACGTCTGTAGTTTTTCTTACAAGGTAATTGCTTCCCTAATTTTCAGAATATAGTACTTTCTTAGAAAATACATTATAATTATCTCCCATGGCCAATAAATGCTCCAAAAATACCAGTAGACTCACAAAAATGCCTACCTTATTATAAAACACCTAGATCAGACCTTTGAAGTAGTAATATTCATGGTTTTTAAATTACTAGATTATGCTTCTTTTATGGCTCATTAAATATAATAAATTATATCCAATCGAAATAAATTCTCAAAAAATTCTTTTGGAATCCTAGTTATGATTAAAACTGATTTATGGACTCTAATTGATTATTATCACATCTATTAATTTTCTATTAATGACTAAGTAAATGCTTTCTAACATTATTTTAACTTTAGAAAATAGACCGAGCATCATAATATTATGAAATCTGAACTAGACCTCTAAAATGACATCCTGATCAGTAGAAAAATATCAAACACAAGTTTAGATCAGTTTGAGCCTAGGTTTGGCCTAAACCCTAATTTGGACCTAAAATACCTAGAATATAATGTACATATATTAATGACGATTAATTGCTATTAATCAGGTGATGACCAGAGATGTAGATGATCCAGAATATAAATAGGAATCTCTAATCTCAGGTACGTGGGTTTTATTTAAGTATATGACTATGGTTTTCCTTACTTGCACTCATGATATGTATGTATGCTCTCTTCTATTTGCAAATATTGTATGTAGTATTGCTATATAGTACTCGATGTTTTATCACTTGAAAACATAAATGATGAGTAGATGTTTTGTAGTTATTTAAGGTGTTCATTATCCCCCTTATGCGGGAATGTATTAATGTTGACTAGTACACCTCCCTAGAGAAAACGATGTATGATGAGTTTCCCTAGAGTACTCGGTACACGGGGATGGGCCCAATATATATGTTTTGGTACTAGTCCACCTTGATAATGCAACTCATCTAGAAAAGTGACAAAAAAATTGGTGTATTTCGCTTAATCAACAAATGTTTCTATGATCTTCCTTCTTTCTTTTTGTAAATATTTTCAAATTATGAAAATCATAAATATATGTATCTTTCTACCCATGTACACAACACATTGTGTTGATTCATTGTTTCTCGTATGTTTTAGGTTCAGAGATAGAATGGGAGGAAAAGATGTGAGTGAGCAGTTGTCTAGGTTGTACCTATTGTGTACATCCTAGTTAGCATACATGTTTAGACTTGTGTAAAATTTTCTATTCAATGTGTAAATGTAATCTGTAATAGTTCATGTTGTAATTAATATACATGTTGAATGTTGAGAATGTTATGGTGTATACATTATAGTTGTATGTTCATATATGTGCATATTTCTTCCGCAACGCACTCTGATACAATTGATTAATGTTTTTGAATTTTGTCTTCTCATCTCCATGGGGTTTTGAGAAGGTGAAAATTCGGGGACGTTACAGTTGGTATCAGGGCATGAACAATTTTCTTTGTCGTCTTCTTTCTCAGAGAAAAACTATATAATATTTTATTATATATATATTTAAATATAAAAATGTGTCCCTCACACTGGCGAGTAGTTAGTGTTCATGCAACCCAAGTGAAAGTGAGTGACATCAGTCTAGAAGAGAGAGTATATCTAGAATAGATGTCTAGAGCCTTATTAGGATATGCGATAGATAGATAGACAATAGAATGATATACGAGAAAGGATGATCTAATATAAATTTAATCTATGAGGTATATGTTGTTTATAAAAACCTAAATTGTAAATGAGGTCTGAATCCAAATTTGGATAATCTAAGCTAAGCCTTGATGATAAAAGTACATACTCTTCCTTACTTAAGATGAGCTAAGTTAAGATAATGTTGAATATGCATGAGCCTCAAGCTCTTTTACAAAGGAGGACCTCTAGTGTTAGGACAAGATTTTTGGTGAACTCCAGAGAGAGTGAGACCCACAAGGAGAGGGTCATAGGACCTACCCTACAATATATGAAAAATATGATATATATGTGAAATGATGTGTCCTAAGCTGAATTACTCCTGAGTAGATGAGTTGAGTCCTCTTGCATAATTCAACCCTATATGTGAGAGTTGGGTAAAAAAAATGATGATGAGGGGGTGACTCAAAATGAGAAAGTCAATCCTTTGACTAATTTAGGTTCCAGCTTGAGTGACTTAAGCTGGTGAAGTTCATCATTAGCTGCAAGTGAGGTAATATATGGTACTCTGGTTCGAAGAGTAGAGTACCTTGTGCATGAGATACTCATTCATGTTGATTCTTCGTATTCTTCTTCTCTTTCGCTATATATGATGTTGGAAACCTCACTTGAACTATATAAATGATATATATATGAGGAGTCACTCGTATAAGCTTGACCAATTCAATATTCCCTACATATGTCATACATTTAATATCCAAGTCTGAAATCATGATAAGATCGACCTACTATATTCTCGTTTCCCTTTTGTCATACATGAAAGATATAAGTTATGAAAGCATGATCTTGACACAAAGGTCCCTTTGGATCATATATTGCATGACAATATAGTGCTTAACCTTAATCCTTCTAAATCCAAGCTTATAGTTTGAGAATTACTTACACCATAAGGTGAAACCCTAATATTCAAGCATGTCAACTAAGACCCTCTCACATGATGAAATCATGATATGATGTTGATCATAAAGCTACACTAATGATGCTAAGCCTGATAATTCTGATAAATGATGGCATGAAACTTGACATCACCATGTGATTAATAGGGTGAAGCATGAAGCCTTGAGTAGTACCTTCTTAACTTCATATGTATGAGTAAAACCCTTATCCTTAAAGGACTATTGGGATGTAGATCCTAAAAAAAATTGTTTCATGCTATGACTAAGACATTAAATGATGCTTCAACCTACTTAAGGTGGGGTGAGTACACCCTAAATACTTGAAAACCTAAGATAGCAACTTAGGGTTTATATTGATATCCCTGTCACCAAGAACTAATGACATATAAAGTTGGACTTTTTGATATAACATTAAGTATGAGATTAGTCGAATTTCGGGCATTAAATTCTATTTAAGGTGGGGTAAATGTGATAGCCTTGGTTTTTTTTAGGTTTTCATACCCAATATATTAATTGGAGTTCATGACTTTATTAATTTATTAATCACAAGTTGAGGTGACATTTATCCAATGATAGATGCCTTTAACCCACAAATATGACTACAGTTCCATTATAGGATGAATACTTCTATCAAGGGCCTTCTTTGGACATGCAAGTGCTTATCATGTACTATTAGTTATTTTGATTTCTTATGAAGTGAAGTGTCAAGTTGAAGTATAAAAGGACTCAATAGATTCAATGGTGAGCCTTTAGGTGTAAAGTGATCAAAATTTGCAAGTTAAACTTGTTTGATCAAGAACTGATGATTTATTGGTTTGGATTTTAGGTTTATCCACTTTTTATGTGATTACTTGAGGATTTAATTTGGATGAAGAAATTTTAGAGTTTTGAGCTCAAACTTGGTTATACAAGGCCTTATGTGATTGGGAATCCATGGTTTAAATTTCATTTAAATAGGAGGTTCCCACTAGAAGATATAAGAATTTGTAATTATCAATGTTGATTCAAATGTCTTGTCAAACCATAGTCTTATTGTTATTTAAGACTTTAGAAACTGTGACATCTAAATGGCACTCGGCCAAATATTGTGAGTGCATAGCTCACTCTCCCAGCCGTAGATCTTAGATCTGGGAGTCCAAACATCATCCCCTACCTCCAAACTTCACGGGAGGCAGGGGCAATAGGTCTATGAGATAGGAACCTAGACCACCTTGTCAATCAATGCCTTGCGCACAGATCTTTTTGACGTATCTGATCCAAAATACTAGGGGCTACCCAATGACCCCTTCTCCTGGGTGTGAGTTGGCATATGGAGGGAGAAATAAGCCATGCTTTCTAGTGCATCTCTATCCCCTACTCATTCCAACGGGTCGAGTGAGGAAGATCAGGGTGAAGGGTCCACGAGAAAGATCTCATCATGGATAAGAGGAACATGTATCTCTATGCTACCTCCGGTGTGCTCAGTTTCGAAGAGCAGAAACTCACCATGATCAACGAGTAGGGTGGATGTCGGGGATGAATGTGGAGTTGAGGGTAGATATCAAGGCATACCTAGTGAGTTCCTAAGATCTCTGTGAGTTTGTCGGGCCTCCAAAATTCTCTGAGAGTGATTGATTCAAGCAAGAGGGTCACATGTCCTTTTTCTCCTCTTGCTCCCTCCTAGCGGCAGCACTGGAAACAATGAGGAGCCTTTGGCGGAGTCGTCTTGGGGCATTGTGGTTGCGGTCTTGGGCAACCAATACGGACGAAACATGGAGCTTCTCCATTGCTTCAGGTGATGCTTGGGAGTGGTGGAGGTCCTTGCAAAGCATCCTTGTAACATCCCTGACCTGGGTTATGCTTTAACCCTATGTGTTTTGATTAAGAAAGATGATTATATGTTTAATCTCATCTTGTGAAAAGTAATTAGGGCTCATGAGGAACTTATGTTTCAATTTTGGTCCTGTTTGAATAATGTTGAAGCAATGATTTCTTATTTTGGACTAAAGTGCAAATTACCCAAGTTGAGGGGTTAACTTGCAAATTGCACATGATAAGATATTCCTCTGATGTTGAGACATCATAAGGATGAATATGATGTAGTATAAGGATGAATATGATGTAGTAGTATGGTTTCTACAAGCCTGGACACCAAGATAGACCTTGTTGGACAATGTTGTGCATTAAAACCTAGTTTTGGAGTAAAGTGCAATTTACCCAAAATCTAGGGTTCAATATGCAAATTACCACTTCAATAAGGTCCTTAATGTTTCTTGGCATCATGTATAGCAAAGAAAATGAGAGGGACTCCTCATTTGAACTAAGTTGGAGGAGAGAGAATCTTGACATTAAAATAATCAAGAATAATGCCTAACTGAAACCCTAATTCGATTTAGGGCAAAAATGAATAAAAATAATTGAAGGGCTTTCAACCAAAATTTTTGGGTTGATTTTGAATAAGGATGGACGTTCCTTTTCTAAGATAAGGAACGAAAATATCTTAAGTAGGTGAAATTCCACTCATCTTATTATAAAGAAAAGTAATTTCCACTCACATATGGGATATTTATATAATAAGCATTAAGGTGCTTAATTTGTTTTTTTTTTAAATTGAGGATAATGAAGGGGAATTAAAGGCAAAGGAAGGTGCCTCGTATCCATGGAATTGAGGGGGAAGAGGCGGCCATAATTTTTGGATTAATTGGATTTTTATAAGGCATTTTCTCTCTCATCAATTTCCTTATAAAAGTGCCTTTTCCAAATGAATTGAAAGGATTTTTCGGCCCTTCTTCTTCTTTTCTTGGGATGAGCTCAAGGGGACTTAGGAGCAACAGGAGGACGAGTTCCAACCTGTTGGTAAGCTTCTTGACCCTCGTTCTTCATGATTTCATGGTGGAAATCGAAAATAAATTATGGATTCCTTCTTATTTCGATCTCCTCTTCAACCCTAGCCAACTTTTGCAATCAAAAGCTTGAGGACGAGCCTAGGGGGAGTTGCTAGAGCTTCATCCACCATTGATGGCGTGATCTTGGAGATTTGGAGCTCAATTGGAGGCGGGTTTTATAACTTAAACCCTCAAACATTGCTATTGCATCAATCTTCTATGCTTTGTTGATTGATTTCTTCAATTTTATACACTTTTGTTTCTTTGCTGCAAATTCCATCAAGAACGGTTGCTGTTCTTGGGTGCACGAAGGAAGATGATGATGACATCATCATAAGCAAGCACCTCACCAAATATCTTGGGAGAAAACGATCTCAAAAGTTGGAACCAAACGGTTTCACCAAAACCGTTTGGTGACCAAACGGGTTGCAAACCGTTTGGTGGAAAACGGGTTGAAACCCATTTGAAGGAGTTGACCAAGCGTTTACCATTTGGGAATCTTGTTCCTAATTATGTAGGATAATGAACCTCCAATGTTTAGGGGTTAAATCCAAAGGAATCATAGGTTGAAGGCCAATCAATTAGACAAATCGAATTGAATTAAGTGCTGATTTTCAACCTGAATAACTTGACCTGCTTGGGAAAACGGGTTCAAGACCATTTGAGATGGTTGACCAAGCGTTGAACGTTTGGGATTCCTGTTCATAATGATGTTGTTTAATGACCCTACAAATTTTAGGGGTTAACTCCAAAGGAATCATAGATTGAAGGCTAATCAATTAGGAAAACCTAATTGGATTAAGTGCTGATTTTCAAACTGATTAACTTGACCTGCTTGGGCAAACGGGTTCAAGACCGTTTGAGTGAGTTGACCAAGCATTGAACGTTTGGGATTCCTGTTCATAATTATGTTGGTTAATTACTCTCTAAATTTGAGGGGTTAACTCTCAAGGAATCGTGAGTTGAAGGCTATTCAATTAGGTAAACCCTAATTGAAAACAGTGCTGAAATTCCAATGAGTTAAGTTGAGATTTTGGGTTGATTAGCCCAAACGGGTTCAAGACCGTTTGGGGATCACCCCAAGACCGTTTGGAGGTCTGGGGTCAAGTATAGTTGATGAATTGAAGGTCCAAAGGTACCAAATCATACTGCAACTCAATGCTGATTTGTTGATCAACTCGATAGACCAATCCATGATGATTTTTCACTAAAGTCCGAAGGTTGGATGAGCCAAACGGTCTCAAGACCGTTTGGAGCTCATCCAAACGGTCTCAAGACCGTTTGGTGGTCACCCAAGACCGTTTGGAGGTCTAGGGTTGAGTATGGTTAGGTGTTTGAAGGTCTAAAGGTACTAAGATGATATACAATGCAATGTTGATTTGGTGATCAATCCAATGAACCAAACCCCAATTGGATTGCTTAGATTTGAGTGATATGATGGGAAAACGGTCTCAAGACCATTTGGAGGTCATCCAAACGACCTCAAGACCGTTTGGGGTCAGGTCATACCCAATTTGGATGATGGTACAATGGTTTCAAAGCAACTAGTCTTACATTGATTGGTGTTGTTGAATCATCGATTCCAAACCCTAATTCACTTGAATCAAACCCTAATTGATGATCAATTGAGGGTCAATTGAGGGTCAAATTAGTTGAAGGTTGACTTATCAAACTCAATTGAAGTATGAATATAGGTCCAATTGATGATTGGTTCCATGAATTCAATGATTGCAGGAATCAACATTGGAAACCCTAATTCAACTGGATACCTCATGTTATTGAAGGTCCAATTGATCAAACCTTTTTGGAAACCTAATGTAATTAGGTGAGAGATACCTTAATGGTACTAATTAAGAATGCTTAACAAATGCATGGATACAATACATGATGAAAACCCTAATTGAGGTTGATTCCATGTATAACCCTAATAAGAGGTTGTCTACATGTGAAATCACTAATTAGGATGAATAGTAAACCCTAGTTGAGGGTGTATCCAAGTGAAACCCTAGTTGAGGGTGTATACATGTGGAATACTAATTGAGGGTGATTTCATGAGAAACTCTAATTGGGAATGATTAGTAAACCCTAATTATGGGCAATGTGATATGAAATCCCTAATGAAGGGTGATGCTATATACAATCTCTATTCTAAAGAAGGGAGATGGTATGTGAAACCCTAATTCCTAATGAAAGAATAGAATTCATACTTGAATATGATTTATGAAGTGAACCCCTGTGGCACGACCGTGCAAGGTAGCACGGCCATGGTGGATTCACTTTGCACGACCGTGCAAGGTAGCACGGCCGTGGTAGCTTCATTGTGCACGATCGTGTACGGTAGCACGGCCGTGGTGGCTTCCCTTTGCACGGCCGTTCTTGGTTGCATGGCCATAGTGCTCTATGCTGGACTTAGAGTTGATTCGAAAGTGACCTAACATGGTTGTTTTGTAAATTTCCAACCTAAGTATGAGAGAGAAACTCATACCTTGTGATGATAATCATTTAATGATACATGATGAATGTAATAAGTATGAATGAATACTTAGGATATCAATGAATGCTCCCAGAGGAGTGTAGCAATAAATTAGGGTTGGAGTGATAATACAAATATGAAACCCTAATTGATAACAAAGGAAAATCCTAACCCTAGCTTTGGGTAAAAGGATGAAAAGCCCTAATTGATGGTAAACCCTAACCTTGGTAAGGGAATAGTGGTGTTACCCTGTATTGCATGATGTGTTGTGAACTTGATAAATCTATTATCATGTGTGACAATCATGCAGGTCTCATGAGGTGATGATCATATCCAGGTATGAGCTATGATGTTTATTTGATAAGAGTTCATTGGCCATATGTGCCATTATGTTTTTGTTACTTAGAAAAGAAGTAAAAAGATTAGTATGGGCTTGTAAGCCTTTGTTATAAAGTTGTTGCCTAGTGAGAGGTGACAAGATGTGAATGGCCTTATGAGCCATGTGAATAAAGTTGTTGCCTAGTGAGAGGTGACAAGATGTGAATGGCCTTATGAGCCATGTGAATAAAGTTGTTGCCTAGTGAGAGGTGACAAGATGTGAATGGCCTTGTGAGCTATGTGAATAAAGTTGTTTCCTAGTGAGAGGTGACAAGATGTGAATGGCTTCTGAGCCATGTGAATAAGTATCTCATGAAAGTGGTACATGTCTCTTTATAGCATTTATCTGAATAAAATATGTTTGAGAACTTGACTGATGCTAAAAGAATATGATAATGTACTTAAATAATCAAGTGAAATCTATTCATGTAGTGCTCTGACCATAGATCCATCATCGTCAGGAATAGGTGATGGTGAAACAGGTTGCTCCGCGGCATATCCTGGATTTCATTTATTTTTTAATATACGGGGGTCAATGGGCGAAAATATCCTTACGTCCTCTTGAAGTGATTGTGAGGAGGTAAATAAGAAACCTCTCAAATCCTTCATGAATAGGTCGGGATAGATGTATCACTAATCTCCCGATGATTGGACCAGATGTTGTACCCATCTCCCAATGTTTTTGTCGGGTCGATGGAGATAAACATGAAATCTCTCGATTGCCGACGAGAGTGCAGTTGACGTTGTAACTATGTAGCGAAGTTGCCAGTATACCCTGGAAAGCTACATTAGCAGAGACACGAGATGTCCTGCGTTTTGTCTCGCACTGACCGAGACATGGGAGGTCTTGGAAGCTGGCTCTTCCCTAGACCTATGTATGGTACCGGTTTTGACTTCACAATGGCCGGTTGGAGTATGAGCGGTATACCTCATCTCCTCAGATCTTAAATATGATTGTAAAATGTAATCAGCCGTATAGCATGTTTGCTTAAGGATTGAATACGAAGATTCATTGGTTGATGTTGCATTTCTTTGTGCATTCCTTAGCGGATAAATGTTATTTATGTTTCTTTATATTCTCTGCAAAGTAGACAGATGAATTACTTATCTACCATGGGTAGATGCAATGATCTCCTTGAGAATAGGAGATTATCTTATTTTGTTCTATGATGAATAATTCTACCTGATAAGGTAAAAGTAACCCCTGGTCAGTTTTAATTTAATAAACTGCAATAACAATGTTTTGGCGGAGAGTTATATCTCTCGCTGGGGCAATTTTTCAATTGTCTCACCCCCGTGGGAAACATTTTTAGGTATGCATGGGAGGCAAGGCAGGAAATCCCTAAGATCTGAAAAAGAGTAGCAACAACAACAACAACAAGGACAGCAATCCGATCTCAGGTGGAGATATTGTCTGTCAAGTCATATAGATAGTAGTCCTATGTGTCGTCTCTGTACTCTCAGGTCCTCGGAGTTTTAAATGATTCAATCGGAGTTTTCGCATAGCGCCTCAAAGTTTTTATACCGCCTATGTATATTTGTAACAGGGCAGTCAATGTTGTAATCCTTAAAAAGGAATTGTACAGGCTGTGTATTTGTGAACCAAGATGAAATGGAAACACTTTGGTTCTTGGTTAAAGTGTTTTCCTGTGAATGGATCTCTTTGCAAATGGTTTTAAATTTTTAGTGATTTTCAGTAATTCCACTGCAAATGATTTGCTTCCGCATGTTTTATTATTGTTAATGACACTTGTTATCTTAACGATGGCGAGTGTTGTTACAATTTAGTGGTATGAGAGCTCTAGGTTCGCTGAGTCTACAGAGACATAGGACTAAGTTGTTGAGTCTGTGTTAGTGTCCTCCAGTATACCCTATAATGATTTTTGCTTGTGCAAAGAAAGGGTAAAGTTTAAAATGACTGGAGAGCACAAGGAACACATTGCTAAGGGCAATGTTGTTGCACCAAGAAGAGGTGCAAGGGATCATGCAAGAATAGAATGAGTGCCTGAGAATCCCCATTATGACCTGATCAGGATAGAGAATCCTATGATCATGCTCTTGTTGGGTAGATTAGGGCAACAGTAATGCATATGAGTGGACTGGATGCTAGGCTTATAACCTAGGTAATCAGTCCTTAATACAGAAAGCTTGATCTTAAAATGAGTTCCTAAATGACTTAGTTATGTTGGAACAAGGGAAAATATGGAAAAGATTAACTTATGGCAAGAAAGTAGACTCTGCCATGAGCTTAGACAGATAATAAATCTGTGATGGCAGTGCCCAAGAAGGGGCAATAAGCTGAGAAGTAGGTGATGATCTCTATAATTTTAGAGACATTTGCCTAATGGTTCTAAAAAGCCAAGGTTTTTGGTACAAATAGTGCAATAAATGCCTAGTGTACCAGGGAAGCAGCCCCTAAGTAAGTGTAAAGGTCTTAACCTTTCACCTGTAAAATTCCATGGCTTAGTTTTTGCATCAATAATAAGACTAATAAGACCATGATGTGAGGACAATGTATGTTATAAATGTGTACATGTTGAGTACACTAAACCCCTTTTGTTATAAAAAGGAGGACTGCTGATTTGGTTTTCCCTATTAGTTGTCATATAGGGAAGAAATGATGAGAATTAGAATTTGAATTCTGTTCAAGTATTCTTTTAAATGTTCTATATTGATCTTACCTCTATGAAAGAGGAAGAGGTATAGAAGAGATGCCTGGATAAAATCCAGGGATGTTAAATCTTATGTTATGATAATATGAAAAACAAGAAATATGATAGCATGTAAGTGCATACTACTTGATCTCAGTACTTGTAAACCCTGATCAGGTTTACAACTATTGATGATAAAGTGAGTATGGAAACTCTTAGATTGATATCTTTTTGATTGCCCTGATCAAGCAATCATTCTGATACAATCTAATGAGTATCATGAAATAAGAAATATGGTATGGATAAATGTATCATACCTTAAGTACAAGAAAGAAGGATCTGATAGGAATTCAGATCAGTATGTGTATATGAGGAAGTAAAAGTATGACCCTCATATGATGAGAAAGAGAACAAGGGAGGTGATCCTTGTTCAATAAAGTTGTAAATATGATAAAAGAAAGATGAGAATATGATGTGTTTTCAACACATGTGACTGATACCAGGGTAATGGATTCTGGTATCTGAGAATTATCAGATGGTTTAGATTAGCTACCTGGAGTGGTCAACTATGAAATCAGTCTGATTATATAAAATGATATGAACATCATATGTTAGGGGTTTATGCTTTGCATAAACATAACAGCTAAATATGTCTTTAAGATAAGATCTCAATTGACTCTATGAGAATATTGTGAGAAGGAAATTTGTGTTGATCAAAGCTCTATGATGTCTCCATAACAGTGAGGTGTTATGTAGAGACATGGTGATATGATGAATGAATAATATATGATCCCTTTATCTGGGATTTCGGGGACGAAATCCTTGTTAGGGGTTTATAATTTGTAACATCCCTAACCTGGGTTATTCTTTAACCCTAGGTGTTTTGATTAAGAAATATGATTATATGTTTCATCTCATCTTGTGAAAAGTAATTAGGGCTCATGAGGAACTTATGTTTCAATTTTGGTCCTGTTTGAACAATGTTGAAGCAATGATTTCTTATTTTGGACTAAAGTGCAAATTACCCAAGTTGAGGGGTTAACTTGCAAATTGAACATGATAAGATGTTACTCTGATGTTGAGACATCATAAGGATGAATATGATGTAGTAGTATGGTTTCTACAAGCCTAGACACCAAGATAGAGCTTGTTGGACAATGTTGTGCATTAAAACCTAGTTTTGGAGTAAAGTACAATTTACCCAAAATCTAGGGTTCAATATGCAAATTACCACTTCAATAAGGTCCTTAATGTTTCTTGGCATCATGTATAGCAAAGAAAATGAGAGGGACTCCTCATTTGAACTAAGTTGGAGGAGAGAGAATCTTGACATTAAAATAATCAAGAATAATGCCTAATTGAAACCCTAATTCGATTTAGGGCAAAAATGAATAAAAATAATTGAAGGGCTTTCAACCAAAATGTTTTGGGTTGATTTTGAATAAGGATGGACGTTCCTTTGCTAAGATAAGGAACGAAAATATCTTAAGTAGGTGAAATCCCACTCACCTTATTATAAAGAAAAGTAATTTCCACTCACATATGGGATATTAATATAATAAGCAATAAGGTGCTTAATTTGCATTTTTTTAAATTGAGGATAATGAAGGGGAATAAAAGGAAAAGGAAGGTGCCTCGTATCCATGGAATTGAGGGGGAAGAGGCGGCCATAATTTTTGGATTAATTGGATTTTTATAAGGCATTTTCTCTCTCATCAATTTCCTTATAAAAGTGCCTTTTCCAAATGAATTGAAAGGCTTTTTCGGCCCTTTCTTCTTCCTTTGCTTGGGATGAGCTCAAGGGGACTTGGTAGCAACAGGAGGACGAGCCCCAACCTGTTGGTAAGCTTCTTGACCCTCGTTCTTCATGATTTCATGGTGGAAATCGAAAATAAATTATGGATTCCTTCTTATTTCGATCTCCTCTTCAACCCTAGCCAACTTTTGCAATCAAAAGCTTGAGGACGAGCCTAGGGGGAGTTGCTAGAGCTTCATCCACCATTGATGGCGTGATCTTGGAGCTTTGGAGCTCAATTGGAGCGGGTTTTATAACTTAAACCCTCAAACATTGCTATTGCATCAATCTTCTATGCTTTGTTGATTGATTTCTTCAATTTTATACACTTTTGTTTCTTTGCTGCAAATTCCATCAAGAACGGTTGCTGTTCTTGGGTGCACGAAGGAAGATGATGATGACATCATCATAAACAAGCACCTCACCAAATATCTTGGGAGAAAACGATCTCAAAAGTTGGGACCAAACGGTTTCACCAAAACCGTTTGGTGACCAAACGGGTTGCAAACTGTTTGGTGGAAAACGGGTTCAAACACATTTGAAGGAGTTGACCAAGCGTTCACCATTTGGGAATGTCGTTCCTAATTATGTAGGCTAATGACCCTACAAATTTTAGGGGTTAACTCCAAAGGAATCATAGGTTGAAGGCCAATCAATTAGACAAATCGAATTGAATTAAGTGCTGATTTTCAACCTGAATAACTTGACCTGCTTGGGAAAACGGGTTCAAGACCGTTTGAGATGGTTGACCAAGCGTTGCCCGTTTGGGATTCCTGTTCATAATGATGTTTTTTATTGACCCTCCAAAATTTAGGGGTTAACTTCAAAGGAATCATAGATTGAAGGCTAATCAATTAGGAAAACCTAATTGGATTAAGTGCTGATTTTCAACCTGATTAACGTGACCTGCTTGGGCAAACAGGTTCACGACCGTTTGAGTGAGTTGACCAAGAGTTGACCGTTTGGTATTCCTGTTCATAATAATGTTGTTTAATTACTCTCCAAATTTGAGGGGTTAACGCCCAAGGAATCGTGAGTTGAAGGCTATTCAATTAGGCAAACCCTAAATGAAAACAGTGCTGAAATTCCAATGAGTTAAGTTGAGATTTTGGGTTGATTAGCCCAAACGGGTTCAAGACCATTTGGGGATCATCCAAACGGGTTGAAGACCGTTTGGGGATCACCCCAAGACCGTTTGGAGGTCTGGGGTCAAGTATAGTTGATCAATTGAAGGTCCAAAGGTACCAAATCATACTGCAACTCAATGCTGATTTGTTGATCAACTCGATAGACCAATCCATCATGATTTTTCATTAAAGTCCAAAGGTTGGATGAGCCAAAGGTCTCCAGACCGTTTGGAGCTCATCCAAACGGTCTCAAGACCGTTTGGTGGTCACCCAAGACCGTTTGGAGGTCTAGGGTTGAGTATGGTTAGGTGTTTGAAGGTCTAAAGGTACTAAGTTGATATACAATGCAATGTTGATTTGGTGATCAATCCAATGAACCAAATCCCAATTGGATTGCTTAGATTTGAGTGATATGATGGGAAAACGGTCTCAAGACCATTTGTAGGTCATCCAAACGACCTCAAGACCGTTTGGGGTCAGGTCATACCCAATTTGGATGATTGTTCAATGGTTTCAAAGCAACTAGTCTTACATTGATTAGTGTTGTTGAATCATCGATTCCAAACCCTAATTCAATTGAATCAAACCCTAATTGATGATCAATTGAGGGTCAATTGAGGGTCAAATTAGTTTAAGGTTGACTTATCAAACTCAATTGAAGTATGACTATAGGTCCAATTGATGATTGGTTCCATGAATTCAATGATTGAAGGAATCAACATTGGAAACCCTAATTCAACTGGATACCTCATGTTATTGAAGGTCCAATTGATCAAACCTTTTTGGAAACCTAATGTAATTAGGTGAGAGATACCTTAATGGTACTAATTAAGAATGCTTAACAAATGCATGGATCCAATACATGATGAAAACCCTAATTGAGGTTGATTCCATGTATAACCCTAATAAGAGGTTGTCTACATGTGAAATCACTAATTAGGATGAATAGTAAACCCTAGTTGAGGGTGTATCCAAGTGAAACCCTAGTTGAGGGTGTATCCATGTGGAATCCTAATTGAGGGTGATTTCATGAGAAACTCTAATTGCGAATGATTAGTAAACCCTAATTATGGGCAATGTGATATGAAATCCCTAATGAAGGGTGATGCTATATACAATCTCTATTCTAAAGAAGGGAGATGGTATGTGAAACCCTAATTCCTAATGAAAGAATAGAATTCATACTTGAATATGATTTATGAAGTGAACCCCTGTGGCACGACCGTGCAAGGTAGCACGGCCGTGGTGGATTCACTTTGCACGACCGTGCAAGGTAGCACGGCCGTGGTAGCTTCATTGTGCATGCCCGTGTATGGTAGCACGACCGTAGTGCTCTATGCTGGACTTAGAGTTGATTCGAAAGTGACCTAACATGGTCTTTTTGTTAATTTCCAACCTAAGGATGAGAGAGAAACTCATACCTTGTGATGATAATCATTTAATGATACATGATGAATGTAATAAGTATGAATGAATACTTAGGATATCAATGAATGCTCCCAGAGGAGTGTAGAAATAAATTAGGGTTGGAGTGATAATACAAATATGAAACCCTAATTAATAAGAATGGAAAATCCTAACCCTAGCTTTGGGTAAAAGGATGAAAAGCCCTAATTGATGGTAAACCCTAACCTTGGTAAGGGAATAGTGGTGTTACCCTGTATTGCATGATGTGTTGTGAACTTGATAAATCTATTATCATGTGTGACAATCATGCAGGTCTCATGAGGAGATGATTTTAGCCAGGTATGAGCTATGGTGTTTATTTGATAAGAGTTCATTGGCCATATGTGCCATTATGTTCTTGTTACTTAGAAAAGAAGTAAAAAGATTAGTATGGGCTTGTAAACCTTTGTTATAAAGTTGTTGCCTAGTGAGAGGTGACAAGATGTGAATGGCCTTATGAGCCATGTGAATAAAGTTGTTGCCTAGTGAGAGGTGACAAGATGTGAATGGCCTTATGAGCCATGTGAATAAAGTTGTTTCCTAGTGAGAGGTGACAAGATGTGAATGGCCTTATGAGCCATGTGAATAAAGTTGTTGCCTAGTGAGAGGTGACAAGATGTGAATGGCCTTGTGAGCTATGTGAATAAAGTTGTTGCCTAGTGAGAGGTGACAAGATGTGAATGGCTTCTGAGCCATGTGAATAAGTATCTGATGAAAGTGGTACATGTCTCTTTATAGCATTTATCTGAATAAAATATGTTTGAGAACTTGACTGATGCTAAAAGAATATGATAATGTACTTAAATAATCAAGTGAAATCTATTCATGTAGTGCTCTGACCATAGATCCATCATCGTCAGGAATAGTTGATGGTGAAACAGGTTGCTCCGCGGCATGTCCTGGATTTCGTATATTTTTTAATATACGGGGGTCAATGGGAGAAAATATCCTTACGTCCTCTTGAAGTGATTGTGAGGAGGTAAACAAGAAACCTCTCAAATCCTTCATGAATAGGTCGGGATAGATGTATCACTAATCTCCCAATGATTGGGCCAGATGTTGTACCCATCTCCCAATGTTTTTTTCGGGTCGATGGAGATAAACATGAAATCTCTCGATTGCCGACGAGAGTGTAGTTGACGCTGTAACTCTGTAGCGAAGTTGCCAGTATACCCTGGAAAGCTAAGTTAGCATAGACACGAGATGTCCTGCGTTTTGTCTCGCACTGACCGAGACGTGGGAGGTCTTTGAAGCCGGCTCTTCCCTAGACCTATGTATGGTACCGGTTTCGACTTCGCAATGGCCGGTTGGAGTATGAGCGGTATACCTCATCTCCTCAGAGCTTAAATATGATTGTAAAATGTAATCAGCCGTATAGCATGTTTGCTTAAGGATTGAATACGGAGATTCATTGGCTGATGTTGCATTTCTTTGTGCATTCCTTAGAGGATAACTGTTATTTATGTTTCTTTATATTCTCTGCAAAGTAGACAGATGAATTACTTATCTACCATGGGTAGATGCAATGCTCTCCTTGAGAATAGGAGATTATCTTATTCTGTTCTATGATGAATAATTCTGCCTGATAAGGTAAAAGTAACCCCTTCTCAGTTTTAATTTAATAAACTGCAATAACAATGTTTTGGCGGAGAGTTATATCTCTCGCTGGGGCAATTTTTGAATTGTCTCACCCCCATGGGAAACATTTTTAGGTATGCATGGGAGGCAAGGCAGGAAATCCCTAAGATCAGAAAAAGAGCAACAACAACAACAACAACAAGGACAACAATCCGATCTCAGGTGGAGATATTGTCTGTCAAGTCATATAGATAGTAGTCATATGTGTCGTCTCTGTACTCTCAGGTTCTCGGAGTTTTAAATGATTCAATCAGAGTTTTGGCATAGCGCCTCAAAGTTTTTATACTGCCTGTGTATATTTGTAACATGGCAGTCAATGTTGTAATCCTTAAAAAGGAATTGTACAGGATGTGTACTTGTGAACCACGATGAAATGGAAACACTTTGGTTCTTGGTTAAAGAGTTTTCCTGTGAATGGATCTCTTTGCAAATGGTTTTAAATTTTTAGTGATTTTCAGTAATTCGGCTGCAAATGATTTTTCTTCCGCATGTTTTATTATTGTTAATGGCACTTGTTATCTTAACGATGGTGAGTGTCGTTACAATACTGGCACAACCGCAAGGCGAATCAAGTGCGGAGGAAGAAACCCCTGATTTCACAGCCTGCTCCTCCATCGCTACCACCAATATGGAGGTCCAAGATCTCTCTCTCTCGCCCCTGCCTTTTGGGCTATGATATCCAAACTCCTTCTCACGATCTGCTATCCGTTAAGAGGCTCATTCAATCCTGGCATGGAAGCCCGCCAGAGCTTCCCCTATGGCGGTTGCGCCAGACCACGGAGAACGACGTTCTTGTGCTGGAGACTGGAGAAAGTTCAGGTTGAAGGATCGGGCAAGCGATCAATCCAGTGGAACCCAGATGAATTGGCCCATCCAGGGCTAAACCAAGTTAATGAGACACACTCATGATGGTGATGTGGCCCTGATCCTAGACCTTGGCTGCGAGAATCCAACGTTTGTAGTTTTTCTTACAAGGTAATTACTTCCCTAATTTTTAGAATATAGTACTTTCTTAGAAAATACATTATAATTATCTCCCATGGCCAATAAATGCTCCAAAAATACCAGTAGACTCAGAAAAATGTCTACCTTATTATAAAACACCTAGATCAGACCTTTGAAGTAGTAATATTCATTGTTTTTAAATTACTAGATTATGCTTTTTTTAAGGCTCATTAAATATAATAAATGATATCCAATCGAAATAAATTCTCATAAAATTCTTTTAGAATCCTAATTATGATTAAAACTGATTTATGGGCTCTAATTGATTATTATCACCTCTAGTCATTTTCTATTAATGACTAATTAAATGCTTTCTAACCTTATTTTAACTCTAGAAAATAGACTGAGCATCACAAAATTATGAAATATGAACTAGACCTCTAAAATGACATCCTGATCAGTAGAAAAATATCAAACACAAGTTTACATCAGTTTGAACCTAGGTTTGGCCTAAACCCTAATTTGGACCTAAAATACCTAGAATATGATGTACATATATTAATGACAATTAATTGCTATTAATCAAGTGATGACCAGAGATGTAGATGATCTAGAATATAAATAGGAAACTCTAATCTCAGGTACCGTGGGTTTTATTTAAGTATATGACTATGGTTTTCCTTGCTTGCAATCATGATATGTATGTATAATCTCTTCTATTTGCAAATATTGGATGTAGTATTGCTATATAGTACTCGATATTTTATCACTTGAAAACATAAATGATGAGTAGATGTTTTGTAGTTATTTACGGTGTTCATTATCCCCCTTATGAGGGAATGGATTAATGTTGACTAGTACACCTCCCTAGAGCACACGATGTATGGGGAGTTTCCCTAGAGTACTCAATACACGGGGATGGGCCCAATATATATGTTTTGGTACTAGTCCACCTTGATAATGCAACTCATCTAGAAAAGTGACAAAAAAATTGGCGTATTTTGCTTAATCAAGAAATGCTTCTATGATCTTCCTTCTTCTTTTTGTAAATATTTTCAAATTATGAAAATCATAAATATATGTATCTTTCGACCCATGTACACAACACATTGTGTTGATTCATTGTTTCAGGTTCAGAGATAGAATGGGAGGAAAAGATGTGAGTGAGCAGTTGTCTAGGTTGTACCTATTGTGTAGATCCTAGTTAGCATACATGTTTAGACTTGTGTAAAATTTTCTATTCAATGTGTAAATGTAATCTGTAATAGTTCATGTTGTAATTAATATACATGTTGAATGTTGAGAATGTTATTGTGTATACATTATAGTTGTATGTTCATGTATGTGCATATTGCTTCCGCAACGCACTCTGATACAATTTCTTAATGTTTTTGGTTTTTGTCTTCTCATCTCCATGGGGTTTTGAGAAGGTGAAAATCCAGGGACGTTACAGACTGGCAGTAGGTTTTAGACCTAAGCCAGATAGGTTGTGCCTAATAGTTTATGAGACGGGCATGCAAAGAGGTTTTGATAACCTTGACCAAACTTAAGTTTGGTTAAGTACGTTTCACCCTGGTAGGGGGTCGATGTGTAACCTTACGAGCTTGACCCATCTTCTAGGAGAGAACCTCCAGTGGTAGGACCAGTTGAAAGGTTAGCTCTAGAGAATGGGCGAGACCCGATGAAGAAGGTTCGGAACCTTGACTCAGAGATATGAGGAATCATGAGAAGTTGGGTATAATATGGCCTGGAATAGACAACCCTGAGTGGATAGATGTGGTTGCCTCATGCATGATCCTTTGAGGCTTGTTGTACCTTTGCTGCTTTTAGAGGAACCAAACCCTAGAAAAAAGAAAGAGGATTTGTGAACAAACGTAAAGATGATATGAGTACCTATCTTTAGGTGTAAGAAGGAGAGTTTCTTAGACCCTGAATGTAACATCCCTAACCTGGGTTATGAGTCAACCCTGGGTGTTTTGCCTAAATATGTAATTAAATCTTTGTGATTAACTCTGAGCATGTAATTAAGTTTCTCAGAAACATATATTTCAGTATTTGCTCCTTTTTATTTAAAGTTGTAGCATTGTTTTGATATATAGGGACCTATGTGCAATTTACCCAGTTGAAAGGGTTAGCTTGCAATTTACACATGATGAGATGTTCCTCTGATGTTGAGACATCATGAGAATCTCTTTTGCAAAGTTTGAGGGATTTCCCAAGCTAGAGCACCAAGGTGCAGCTGTGGAAGCAATCCCAGGGCTTGAAACCCTAATTTGGGGTAAATTGCAATTTACCCAAATAAAGGGATGCAATTTGTAAAAAAATGTCATCTAAAGTATCTTTTTAGACTCTTGCCACCATTTAGAGAAGAAATGATGAGGAATTCACCTCAATTGAGTTATCAAGTTAAGAAATAGGCTTTGTGATTGAATAATCAGGGTATATGTGCAATATCCCTTTAAGTATAAACTTTATTATTAGATTGTTCTTCCTTGCCTTCTTTTCTATAACTTAAGATAAGGTTTGTCCTTAGAATAAAGAGGAAGGGACGAGAAAGTAATAAAGGAAGGACTTAGTTGGAATTAAGGGAAACTTATGAACTAATGTTGAAAATCCTACCCCATGTATATAAGCTCTCCTTCCCTTAGTTGCAAGGGAACTCACCCTTCGTTCCCTTACTGTTTCATTTCACCAAAGACGACCAAGGACTGCCTTGGAGCTAAGGAGGACGACCAAGGGGTGCAAGGTAGGTTTAAACCCCTCTTCTTGCCTAATTCCATGGTTAAAACTCGAATTCAAGGTCATCTTCATGGCTAACTCTTGAAACCCTACCTTTCTAGCCGTCTCTTTTCATCCTTCCTTGGAGTTTTCACCTTGGCCAACCTGAGGGAACTCAAGGACGCCATTAGAGCTTGGAGCTTGAAAGCTTGGAGCTCAAGAAGCAAGCTTTAGGCGGGTTTTATAACTCTAAACCTATGCTTTACTATGTGCATCTTTATATGCGTTGTGATGATAGCTCTTAGTGTTTCCCTACTTTTCCCTGCTATTTTGCAAGCAAACCCGTGGAATATCTGTACTGTTCTTGATCTAGAAGATGAAGGCATGATTTCCAAGAAAAAACCACCGCTTTTCTTTTCCTTAAACGGTCCTAACAGTTTGCTCTCTCGGACTCAAGACCGCGAGGTGAGAAAACGGTCTCGAGACCGCGACAGGGCAAACGGTCTCAAGGCCGTTTGGCCCCGTTGACCGAGCGTGGACCGTATAAGAGATATGTTCCTAATTATATATGCTAATTACCCTCAAAATTTGGGATACTAACTCCAAAGGAACCGGGAGATATGACCTTTTTAAGTCACAACTTTTAATGAATTAATTGCTGATTTTCAAACGGTCTGAAATTGCCTTTTTGGGCAAACGGTCTCAAGACCGTGTAAGGTCGTTGACTAAGCATTGACCGTATGAGATTACTGTTCAAAATTATTTGAATTAACAACTCACCAAGTTTGATGGTCTAATTCCAAACGGGCTAAGAGTTGAAGGGTGAATACTAGGGTAACCCTAGATAAAATCAGTACTGAAATTATGGTGACCTAATTAGGGTTTTTAGGGTTGATTGACCTAAACGGTCTCAAGACCGTTTGGGGGTCACCAAACGGTCTCAAGACCGCGAGGGCAATCAACCAAGACCGTTTGGAGGTCTGGGGTCAAGATTTGTTGACCAATTGAAGGTACAATCACATCAAATTACATTGCAATTAAATATTGACAAGATCATCAACTCAATGGGTCATACCTTGATGAATCTGCACTAGAATCCAAAATTTGGATGGGCAAACGGTCTCAAGACCATTTGGAACTCATCCAAACGGTCTCAAGACCGAGAGGACAATCACCCAAGACCGTTTGAAGGTCTAGGGTTGAGTAATTTGACCAATTGAGGACCCAATTGCAAATAAGTTATTAATTTAATCAAAATTCTGTTTTGTGGTTCAATCATGGTTCAACCCCTATCAAATCACCTTAGACTTTGATGAAATCTTGGGCAAACGGTCTTAAGACCATGTGGGGTCCACCCACATGACCTCAAGACCGTTTGGGCCAAGTTTGGGCCCAATTGGAGCTCAATTGAAGGGTTCAACCTTGTGTTGATGCACACTGTTGAGTGTTGATGGGTGAACATTGATGGACCCTAATTGAATCGATTTCAACCATAATTGGTTAACCATTATGGGTCAAATGAATGACCAAGTGATCAAGCATAATCTTAATTGACTAAATCCATAAGTGGTCAACATAGATTTGACCATTTGAGGGCTTCAATATGGGTTGACATTATCGGTTGCATCTTTGAGCCTTGTTGAAGGACCAAGCGGCTGAGACCATGAGAGCCTCGCGGTCTCAAGACCGTGAGAGGGCTCGCGGTCTCAAGACCGTGAGGGGGCTCACGGTCTCAAGACCGAGAGGAGGCTCGCGGTATCAAGACCGCGAAGGGCCTCGCGGTCCTGAGGTCAAAGAAGGGCAAACGGTCTTCATGACCCTCGCAGTCTCAACTCAAATTGGTCTTCGCGGTCTCAACATTAACTTGAACCAATGGAAGGCTTCGCGGTCTTGAACCCTTGAAGAGGCTCGCGGTCTTGAAGCCTAAGGGGGCTCGCGGTCTTGGATCTAGAAAGAGGCTCGCGGTCTTGGAGGGTCAAAGTGGGCAAACGGTCAACACTTTCAACCAATCTCAACCCAATTGATGATTAATGATTGAAATCAATCAATGTGATTCAAGGTTGACCTCATTCAATCATTTGATGATGTAAATGGTTCAATGTTGCCCAAATCAAACCCTAATGATAATCTAGGATAGTAAGAGGTTATTTGACTAAGGTTTTTGACCATGATGATGATCAATGGGGTGAATTACCAAAATACCCCTGAAGGGTCAATTAAGTTATACCTTGCTCAATTCAAACCCTAATTACATGAGAATGATGCTTTTAGTCATAATGACTCTATCCAACTTGATCTAATCTAATGTTACCATCAACCATTAGTATGATGAAAGAGAGAGTACTCTAGAGAGAGAAAGTACCCTAGAGAGAGAAAGTAACTCTAATCACATAATGGTGATGCTTTTGGCTATGTTAGCCTATGATGACTCAATCTAACCTGTTTTAGAGTGATGTTGACATCACCTAACATTATGATGAGAGAGAAAGTACTTCTAGAGAGAGAAAGTACTTCTAGAGAGAGAAAGTACTTCTAGAAAGAGAAAGTACCCTTTTTAAGTGGAAACTCGAGTAAAGTATCTCCAATGCACATAAATGAGCATAATTAGGGTATGATCCACCTGTGTGGGATCATAGAAACCCTAATTATGATAAATGATGAACCTTTAACTAATCCAAGAGTATCAATGAAGATGTTACTCATACATGATGATGTTATGAGTTTAATTCACCTTGATGTGAATAGTAAACCCTAATTCAAGGGTAATGGCATGCTTTTGAGCAATAAACTCTATTTGATTTGAATTAAAGATTTAACTCTTATGACAAGAGTAGGAAGTACATTCCTTATTGTTGTATTACCTGTATCAGATGTATTAACCATGCAGGTTCTGATATGAAGGTAATCATATCCAGGTATGGATGTTGATGTTATATTCATTGAAGGCATGTTGTTAGCCTTATGTATAAGTAAAGTAATCTGATGTCTTGCCAGTGGCATCCTATGCTGATAATGGGCTATGAGAGCCAGGAATACCATCAAGGTCATGCCTTAGAGATGACTTGTGATGAGGATAAGGAGAAATAATGATTGATATGAGTTAGGCATGTTACATTTAGTATTCTTCTTTTATAGCTGCTATGTTATTGTTATTATTTGAAGAACAATGTATGCTGTTAAAGAATACTGAATGTACCTAACTAATCAAGTATAATGTAGAGCCCTGATCATAGATCCATCATTGTCAGAAATTAAGTGATGGTGAAACAGGTTTTCCTCAGGGAACTCCTGGAGCACATACTTTTGAGTATGTGGGGTACATGGATGTGTAGAACCTTACATCCTAGTGTAGGAAAGTGATGTAGATGTGGAATCCATCCATCCTTCACTATAGTTCCATACCGTATCAGTGGTAGGTAAACATGAAACCTCCTGATGACGAAGAAAGCACAGATATCCGTATCAGTGGTAGGTAAATATGAAACCTCCTGATGACGAAGAGAGTACAGAACGCCACTGTGACTCTAGAATAGCGAAGGACCAGTTTACCCTGGTAAGCTATAGTAGTAGAGACACGAGATGTCCTACAAGTGATCCTCTTACTGACTGAGGAAGGTGAAGGTCATGAGAATCCGGCTCTCTTAATGACCTATGTATGATACTGATGCGGCTTCTCAGCGATCAGTTGGAGTATGAGTGGTAAGCCTCATCTCCACAGGGCATAATGTTGTTTGTAAAACATAATCAACCATATAGTATAACTTGTTAGAGATAACTCCAAGTTAGTTGATTGATGTTACATTGAAATAGTGTTTATATTCTCCATATCTCCTAAATGGTTGAGATCTTGTTATACCTGCAACTGTTACAGAATGCTTTGAAGGCTTTACTGTTTAAAATATTCTTTGATGTTATAATAAAGATTCTGGCGAAGAGTTATAACTCTCGCTGGGACAACTATGTATAATTGTCTCACCCCGTATGCTTCAACTTTTTAGGTGGATGTTGGAGACGAAGGAACCAGCCTACAGGTGATCAGTCTCAGCAGCAGCACCAGGGGCAGCAGTAATCTCAGGTGGAGATTTGTCCTGCCATGTGGTGTAGTTAGAGTCAGTCCTATGTGTCCTCTGTACTCTCAGGTCTTGGAGTCTTGTGTTATGTGATCTTGAGATTTTGTATCTTGATGTATATAATTACTCAAGAAGTAATTATCCTGAGATGTAAACAGTTACCTCTCTTTATGAAAGAAGCTTTTATGGATCCAAACTCTTGTCTCGAAAAGTTTTAATTTCCCGTGATTTTTTTGTCTTCCGCTGATTACCGATTCGCTTCCGCTAAGTTTTAATCGTGTTTATGTCATGGTTTGGAGATCAGAGCCCACACTGAAGAGGTAAGGTAACAAGTTGTCAGGTCTTGCACCCTGTTGGTTGTCCTTGTGTGTGGGACTCTAGTGTGTTGTTCACGTGGAAGAATGGTAGGAAGTATATGCCATATATTGTACATGTTTGGTTCGTGGTTGAACAGCTGAGCATGCAGTTAGACAACTAATGCATAGGAAGTCAACCTGGGTTCCTAGACCTAAGGGGAGATGTAGTGGTACCCTGTGCACATGATTCTCACAAGGTTGTATGAGTTCATGGACGAGCATTGTTGGTATGTATGCCCTGAGAGCCAATCATGGGATGATTGGTGGGATACATTAAGATTGATTTGATAAACATCAAAGGCAAGATTCCAATTCTTTCTGGTTCAGTCATATGAGATAATGATAGAACATATTGAATGTCTAAAGAATGACAATACTCAATGACATATACTTTCAGGTAGAGGACCTGAACGGTGAGATCATACGGATGCTAAGAGTTTGTACATTCTAATTATGTCCCTAGTCGGATGTCATTGTGGAAGGTAGATAGACAACAATGACACCCAAGACTAGATTGTGGTGTTGGTTGATGACAGAATGTCATTGGTCATGATATGGAGATATCAAACCAAACACATTGGTACTTGTTAGAGAACAAGCATACCGGACAGACCCACTGTGAGTTTGACACATGGAACCATGACATGGTAGTCACAGTTAGTTCTTACAGTGATGGTGGTGAGTGTGATTCTTTGACCTGAAATCACTACACTCAACACATGTCGTTGGGTATACTTTGACATCATCAAACGCAATCCTGAAACATGGGTTGTTATAAAGGTGATGATTGGGTGGCTTTGACACATGGGGATTTTGAGGGGTGAGTGATAGATATGGGATTTGTCCCTCCTGAGGGAGTTTGATATCCATGGCCACTTGATGAGTAGGATTGAGATAGGTGTGCACGCATATGTGAATCAATATGTGATATTGATGTCATACATATCTCCTCCAATCTACTCTGAGATCAAGAAAGTGAATGAACATTGATAGGATGACTGTTCCATCCCTCGAGTTCATTCGGGATATCAGTGACAAAGGAATTATACATTAATTGTAACACCATTCACAGATTGTAGGATTGAAAGTTTTTCTCCAACTTTCCTTTTCACTTGGGTAGCACTGATGTGTGACTAGGCACCGCTCTTTGCTTGTTAAGTCATAAGTGTTATGGACTTTCACTGCCAACGTGAAATGGACCTGCAGGCTCACACACATAGGATTTAACCTAGAAGAGGAGTTTTTCCACAAATGATGTTTAGATTGATTACTAAAGGAGTTTAGTAGTTCAATTAAATACTCAATCAATTGATAGCTCAGTATCATAGTGTTCAAGGTGTTGGACCGATTGATTAGAGTATCGGATTGATTGAAACTACAATTGACTGATTTGCCCAAGTCTACTGCCCCAACCGATCGGCTCATGAGATGAACTGATCGGCTCAGGTTGTTGAACCGGTCGGCTCAAGTTGTGAGTCAATCGGCTCATGTGTCATGAAACGATCATCTCAATTGTTGAACCGGTCGATTCATGTGAACAACCAAGATCATTTGGAAAGTCAGAAGACTATTTTGCAAACAAAATTTGTTTCACTTGTAAAAATTCGATTTGGACAAGGATTAATATTTGAATAATCGGAAACAAATTTGAAAGTCAATTTGAGTTGGATGAGGACCACGAACCGATTGGCTTAGAAGTGAACTGATCGGTTTAGGTGCCCCAATCCATCCGTTGAGGTGTGAACCGATCGACTCACTTCTCCAACTAATTGTTTCATGCTTGAAATGATCGGTTCAGGTGGCTCGGTTGGTTGTTTTGTGGAAAATCTCAAACCCTTGTACTCCTGTTTAATCCCGCATTGCCCGGGGTAGAGAACCCTGTCCCATGACCCTCATATATATAGGGGTATTGGGGGCTTCTCAGAAAGAACAACTCAGAACACCAGTTGCTCTACAAAGTTGTCGTTCTCTTTGGTTGTGGTAACCAGGAGAGCCCAAGCAAGTGCTACCCGATAAGGGAGGCACAGCAAGGGAAAGACAACTGTAGAAAGGCAACTGGTTGCAGGAGAGTGTGTTGGCGACTAGTACACTGACAGGAGGCGGTGACTCCTTCCGATTCCTTGCGGGACAAGGAGATCGGAGTTCCAGGCAGTCTGTGAGGACAACTACTGAGGCGGAAGACTTCTGCCGCTCGGAGGACAGTTGTCAATCCCGACAGCCCCGGTGAGACCAGGATCTGCACAGACACCGTCCAAGACTGGAGGTGAAGACCGTGCAAGCCGCGAGGTAACGTCGCTGAGCAAGCCTCGAGACAAGGTATGACTCCACAAACCATCTTTCCTACTGTATAGACGTTGACACAATTCCTTCATTTTGGATTATGGGGAGAGAATTTTTTTTATCTGCTGCCTTCTCTGTCTCCCCTAAAACCCAACAGTGATATTAGAGCCACGTCAACTACTCTATACTTTAGGATTATCGATGTGATCGATTTTGATTTGTCGACTTTATTTATTTCATACGATGCAAATAAAATTGGCTTGATGCATGTCCAATCTTAAAACCACAAATCCCAATATACATATATGATATGTAATATGAATGCACTTGATACACGTCGCCCTTAAACGAGTTTTGTGGTGGATGTATAGCGTGGTTATGGCCAATAAACCCTATGTATGTGTGTGCTTGGTTTTATGTGGTTGCTTGCATCTCGGTCTGCGCACCAATTCCCTATCTCCTATTCCTGATGTAACTCGAGATAACTCGAGATTTCTTTCCTACCTTTGCTCCCCCCAAATGTAACTCAGGGTTTCCCTTTTAAATGTAAATAGGGTATATCGTTTACTTCCTATTATGTCAAATAACGGCGGACAACCTGACGATGACTGAAACAATCGGTTCAAGGAGTGAACCGATCGGTTGGCGATCCAGACGACCGGTTCGAGGAGCGAGACGATCGAGTGGCGGCCATGAGGAGATGCACGATGACCAGGCGAACCGATCAGTTGGAGGATCCAACTGATCGGCTTTGGCACCCAGACGACCGACCAAAGCAAGCAGGTCCTTCATGTGATGAGTTGATCAACTCGAACGACTATATCACTTCATCATGGACATGTTGCATGTGATGTAGACCTAGATGACCGTGATTCCTCTTGGATCGAGGAATCACATTAGGATGGCCATAATCATCGCTTTTATCATTTCGCATGTTTTCTCTAGGATATAGCATGTATATGATACGTACTATATATTTTGGTGATTGGATATGTATATGTACCTATAAAACCAAATCCCTCATTAAATATTAAAGTTTTAGATTCCTTCCAAATGGGACACACATGAAAAGCTTGATCGACCAAGTGTGGGCACACCCTAGCATGGTGCACTGTCTATCTCGTGGAAGCGTGAAGGATGAATATGTGGGTCTGCCCTAGCAGGGTGCATATTCATCGTGTTGGCTTTGGGTCAGACTTAACAAGGTGACCTAGATAGGATCTAGCACCTTGAGGCATGGAGGTGATCATGGCAAGGAGTTGTGCATGACATATTTCAAGAGTTGCATATGATGCAATTGGCAAGAGTTGCCTACCTGGAAGATCTAAGTTGTGGGTGACAGCCCTAGCTGGTCCATGACTTAGAGGATTTTAGGATCTTGACCCACTAGAAGATTGTACGCTGCAATCTTCCGAATTGATTGTGAGGGCTATCAATTTGAACAAAAATAGAGGGAGCGATAATTAATTAAAGTCCTAATTATATCGTCAATCTTTCAAATCAATCAAATAAGTCAAAATTGAGTTTTGGACTAAATTGCATATGTTTCCTTTTGTAATACAAATGACAACAAACAACAATCACTTTTCATTGCGATCGGTCCTTCAAAAGGACAAGCTGAATGGGACTAACTTCCATGACTGATTTAGGACATTGAGAATTGTTCTCACTTAAGAGAGAAAGCTCTATGTCCTAGATACTCCAATTCCAGAGGAACCTACTCCTAACGCACCAAAGGAAGAAAGGGATGCTTATAAGAAGCATTCTTATGATGCCATTGATGCAAAGTGCTTGATGTTGTGCTCCATTAACCACGAGTTGCAGAGGCAACATGAGAACATGGGTGTCATTGAGATGATTCAGCATCTCAAGAACATGTACAAAGATCAAGCACGGAAAGAGAGATATCATGTCTCCAGGGTGCTGTTCAAGTTTGTCATGACAGAAGGAGATCCAGTTGGTCCTCACACGCTCAAAATGATTGGGAATGGGGAGAACTTGACAAGACTAGGATTTCCCCTGAGCCAAGAGTTGGCTACTGACGTGATACTGCAATCGTTGTCAGAATCCTATAGTCAGTTTGTGATGAACTACAACATGAACAACTTTGACAAGCCATTGATAGAGTTGTTGGTCATGTTGAGGACAATCGAGACACAGATGAAGAAGGACAAGCCTAATTATGTGATGATGATCAGCGACAAAAAAAGCAAGTCCAAGCGCAAGGGCAAGGGCAAGGCTAAGAAAGGTTCTGATGCTAGCCAGCAGCCCAAGTCATCTTCAACTCTCAAGGCCAAGGGAGGCGTGATCAAGAGAGGACATTGCCACCATTTTCAAAAGCCATGACATTGGAAAAGGAATTGTCCACTCTATCTGGAAGAACAAAAGAAGAAGGAGGCGACATATGTCTCCACCTGAAGGGGTCATGAAATAAACTTGTAACATTTTTGAGGTATATGTTACCAAGATATAAAATGTAAAGCACTCAATAAATGGGGCAAGTGTTGCCACCATAGATAGGAGTACTTTAGTTTATTTTCATCCTTAAAGGCATGTAATCGAGTTATGAACTGCTATTTGCCAATGAATAGAAACGCTTTAATTTTGCATATTGTATGACAATGATGGCAATTAATAAAGTTGATGTTTTAATTTCAAAAGATATGATCTTTATGGAAATGCCTTGCTTATCTTGTGGTACTTGGTATGCATAAGATAAAATGATACCTAAAAGTTATTTATAACTCAAACAATCAAATTAGCATAAATCATGAGAAATTCATTTCTAGTTTCCATATGATGGATAAATCGAGACTCTTTTGGTTAGAGAACCAGTAAGAGACATGAATCTCTTAAACATGATTAATCAATCTTCACTAGTGGTAGTGGGAGAATGATTATCCTAATAGGTACAATACATGTGATGTATTTATATACCTATTGGAGTTAATGCTAATACTTCAAATGATGTTTAGAGAAATACCAATATGAATATCTTGAAGTGTTCAAGAATATCATAGATGAAGTACGGATTTGATAAAGTGTTAATTCTTGATGAGATCAATGAATGAAATACTTAGACCAAATGTTTGAGAACCTTATGAGTGATTATGATAGTGTATCATAGTGAACTCATGATTAAGGCATGATGATGTCTAAATCAAAAGGAGTCATACTCTAAGGAGTTAGAGGATGATTATCAAATAACTAATTTCTTCCTAAATAAAGAATACCCCACACTAATAAAGGACATTAAGAATCACAAAGGGTTGTGAGTTCTTATATTCTTGACAGATGCACCTCGATTATCTATGAGATGAGTTGGTCATGTGATGAGTCAACTATCTAGATGATGAGGAACCAGATTTTGAGTTATGGTTTATGACCATTACATCCAAAATAACTTCCATGTAAACCATAAGGTATGACCTTGATGGTAGCACCCATTGGGATGAAATCCATAAGTGTGAATGAGTCTTAAGTGTTAAGACACATGGATAACATTTTGAGAAGGATGATGCTTGTTAATTGCAACTTAATGACTAAGAGATTTGGCGTATGGATACTAAAATTGCATTCCTATGAGGAATAAGACAAGAATGTGTACGTGACACAACCTATAAGGTTTATGAATCCATTAATGCAAATGAAGTCTATAAGTTACAATGGACTAATCAATGTGATTGATTGAGTACAAGTAACTCAGAGTTGGATCTTCACTTTGATGATATAGTCAAAGGGTTTGACTGATATGTTAAAGATAAAGAGAGATCTGTGATTTAGTGGGAGCGTATTCACATTCCACATGTTGATGTGAAATGGAAATGTTCTAGAATGGAAATCCAAAGTGGAAATTATCTTTAAGGAAGATAGAGACGTTTCCTATGTGATAGGAATAGAGATGTATAGAGATAGTTCTAAAAAATCTCTTGACCTGAAAAGAGATAGCATACATTGGCAATCTATACTGAAGGGTTCAATATACACAGTACAGTGGGAGAAAACTTCTCCATGGAGTTAGTATCCCAGGGCCAATTGTCCAATTCTTATGAAGAATGGGAACACTAAGAATAGATAAGGATCTATCATGTATGTAAACTCTTGAAGAAGTTTTCTCAAAACTCGTAAGGTTCCTATGTGATAGGAATAGAGATGTATAGAGATAGTTCTCAAAAATCTCTTGACCTGAAAAGAGATAGCATACATTGGCAATCTATACTGAAGGGTTCAATATACACAGTACAGTGGGATAAAACTTCTCCATGGAGTTAGTATCCCAGGGCCAATTGTCCAATTCTTATGAAGAATGGGAACACTAAGATAGAGACGTTTCCTATGTGATAGGAATAGAGATGTATAGAGATAGTTCTCAAAAATCTCTTGACCTGAAAAGAGATAGCATACATTGGCAATCTATACTGAAGGGTTCAATGTACACAGTACAGTGGGAGAAAACTTCTCCATGGAGTTAGTATCCCAGGGCCAATTGTCCAATTCTTATGAAGAATGGGAACACTAAGAATAGATAAGGATCATCTTGCATGTATGGACATGTCAAGAACGAAATGCATTTATCATCTTGTATGTAGGACATGACAATATGATATGATCATCTTGCTAACTCGTATGTGGGACATGACGCATGGATGTCTATCTAGTTCCAGTAAGGGTTATTGGAATACCATGAGAACTTGATAAGTACTTGAGAAGTACTAGTTCTATGAAAATAAGGAAGGGTTCACTATAAAGAGTTACACTGATGCGAACTTCCAAAAAGGACAGAAAATTAATCGCAATATATATAGGATATAAACGTGAATGTTTGTTGATAAATGGAAACATTCCAATAAAGCTATTTTAAAAGGGATTGCTGAGTATCTGTTTTTTAGAGAACAGCAGTGGATACTATATGGATCTAGGAGTTCATAGAGATGAACTTATAGTTATTATGGTCATTGATGACAAGTTAAGTATGCTTGGTCATGCAATATGGCTAAAGGTTAGCAAAGGAATACTAGATTGCATATTACGACAACTCCATCTCATACGTATGACGTACAATGAAGAGATGAGAGACATGCAGTTAATACCGACTTTGGCAAGGTGTTTCCATAACTCACCTTGTTAGCACTAGAGCACACTAACATGTGGGACATGTTTGAAGATCACTATGAATATGATTCAAAGGTTATTTGCTCGTAGTGGAAGTGGGAGTTTTTTGGTATGTATGCCCTGTTAGACAATCATGGGATGATTTGTGGGATACATTAAGATTGATTTGATAAACATCAAAGGGAAGCTTCCAATTCTTTATGGTTCAGTAATATGAGATAATGATAGAACATATTGAATGTCTAGAGAATGACAATACTCAGTTACACATGCTTTCAGGTTGAGGACCTGAATGGTGAGATCATACAGATGCTAAGAGATTGTACATTCTTATTATGTCCCAAGTCAGATGTCATTGTGGAAGGTAGAGAGACAACAATGACACACAAGACTAGATTGTGGTGTTGGTTGATGATATAATCTCATTGGTCATGATATGGAGATATCAAACCAGACACATAGGTACTTGTTACAGAAGAAGCACACCAGACAGACCCACCATGAGTTTGACACATGGAACCATGACATGGTAGTCACAGTCAGTTCTCACAATGATGGTGGTGAGTGTGATTCTTTGACTTGAAATCACTACACTCAACACATGTCATTGGGTACACTTTGACATCATCAAACGCAGTCTTGAAACATGGGTTGTTATAAAGGTGATGATTGGGTGGCTTTGACAGGGCTTTTGAGGGGTGAGTGACAGATATGGGATTTGTCGCTCCTGAGGGAGTTTGATATCCATGTCCACTTGATGAGTAGGATTGAGATAGGCATGCATGCATGTGTGAATCAGTATGTGATATTGATGTCATACATATCTCCTCCAATCTACTCTGAGATCAAGAAAGTGAATGAACGTTGACAGGATGATTGTTCCATGCCTCGTGTTCATTCGGGATATCAGTGACAAAGGAATTATACATTCACTGTAACACCATTCACGGATTGTAGGATTGAAAGTTGTTCTCCAACTTTCCTTTTCACTTGGGTAGCACTGATGTGTGACTAGGCACCGCTCTTTGCTTGTGAAGTCATAAGTGTTATGGACTTTCACGGCCAACGTGAAATGGACCTGTAGGCTCACACACATAGGATTTAACTTGGAAGAGGAGTTTATCCACAAACAATGTTTAGATTGATTACTAAAGGAGTTTAGTAGTTGAATTAAACACTCAATCAATTGATAGCTCAGTATCATAGTGTTCAAGGTGTTAGACCGATTGATTAGAGTATCAAATTGATTGAAACTATAATTGACTGATTTGTACAAGTCTGTTGCCCCAACCGATCGACTCATGAGATGAACCGATCATCTTAGGTTGTCGAACTGGTCATCTCAAGTTGTGAGTCGATCGACTCATGTGTCATGAAACGATCGGTTCAATTGTTGAACCATCCGATTCATGTGAACAACCGAGATCGTTTGGAAAGTCATTACACTATTTTGCAAATACAATTTGTTTCACTTGTACAAATTCGATTCAGACAAGGATTAATATTTGATTAATCAGAAACAAATTTGAAAGTCAATTTGAGTTTGATCAGGACCATGAACCGATCGGCTCAGAAGTGAATTGATCATCTCAGGTGCCCCAACCAATCGGTTGAGGTGTGAACCGATCGGCTCACTTCTCCAACCGACCATTTCATGCTTGAAACGATCGGTTCAGGTGGCAGAGTTGGTTGTTTTGTGGAAAATCTCAAACCCTTCTACTCCTGTTTAATCCCGCATTTCTCGGGGTAGAGAAGCCTGTCCCATGACCCTCCTATATATATAGGGGTATTGGGGGCTTCTCAGAAACAACAACTCAGAATAGCAGTTGCTCTGCAAAGTTGTCGTTCTCTCTGGTTGTGGTAACCAGGAGAGCCCAAGCAAGTGCTACCTGATAAGGGAGGCACAACAAGGGAAAGACAACTGCAGAAAGGCAACTAGTTGCATGAGAGTGTGTCCGCGACTAGTACGCCGACAGGAGGGGGCGACTCCTTCCGATTCCTTATGGGACAAGGAGATCGTAGTTCCAAGCAGTCCGTGTAGACGACTGCAGAGGCGGGAGACTTCTGCCGCTCTAAGGACAACTGTCAATCCTGACAGTCCCGGTGAGACGGGGAGCTGCACAGACACCATCCAAGACCAGAGGTAAGACCACGCAAGCCGCGAGGTAACGTCGCCGAGCAAGCCTCGGGACAAGGTATGACTCCACAAACCATCTTTCCTACTGTATAAATGTTGATGCGATTCCTTCGTTTTGGATTATGGGGAGATAAATTGTTTTGTTTCTGTTGTCTTCTCTATCTCCCCTAAAAACCCAACAAGTAGGGCACCCCCTTGTTTTAGAGCTAAGGAAACCCCACTGGAAATGAGATATATGTTTGAGGAACCATTCATACAAGTTGGTGACATATGTATATATTATATTGGTCCAACCTTGAGGAATGATGAATATGTATGACATACCAAGGAAGTTAGCATGGTTTAGTAGGTTGTCTTCTTGCTAGATACATGAATAAGTAGCATGATAGGGATAAGCATATACATGATGATGTAAACCTTGGAGGTAAGAACATTTTGTGACATTTGTTACTATCAAGTGATAGTTTTCTCCCATCCTGGGAAGGGACCCTTCATGTTGGAGTGAGCACCAACTTTTTATTAGGGTTGAGGTATCCTGAAGAGATCACTTATAAGAGCTTGATGAGCTAAGTGTAAGAGCATGTAGTATGATTATGAATCTATAGACCCATGTGTGACCATCTCTAAGGGGAATGATGATATGTTTCCATGGAGGTAACTTGTATGAGGCCAGACTGAGTTAGGTACGTCGCCATGATTCCTTTGAGGGATGCAAAGTTAACCATGAATGCCCAGAGAGGGAATGGAGATTCAGGTAAGGATTCAAGAATGAGATGTGCTTGAGTATAAACACAGGAACCACGAGCTACAATAAAATCCTAAGTCAACACTAAGGTTAAGTAGGGATAAGACCGATGAGAGTAGGAGTTGTCTGTTCCCTGAATGCACAAGACTATAGGTTTGGGAGGTAACATCTACCTTTTCCTGAGGCCCATGGGTTATGAGCTTGGCCACCTTCATGAGTTCATGGGGCCTAAGGGGTAAAAGTGAGAGGCACTCCTTAGATGCATAAGGGTCTGATCACCCCAAAAGTGTCTGCACCCCGTAGACCTTAAGGTAATGACTGAGGATTGTACATAAGAGAGATGTTAAGATCCAGAGGTGATGGGAAAAGTCTTCCCATGGGTGTAGACCCATAATGGAGATGTTCATGGTGAGGAGTCATGTGAAGTATGTTTCAACTTAGGTTGGAAAGAGTGATAGCGATTTGTCATGCACCATATCTACTCTTGGAACGGGATGAACTCTGTATTTGGACTGCAACCAAATGCTTATTTTGTCTTGTTATGGGAGTGAGAGATAGGACAAAATGCATGACATATACTAAAGATAGAGGTGATATGAGCTCAAACCCTTCTATGATGATGAGGATAGAGGAATTACCACCCCCTTTGGAGAATATATTGGATAGGTGATTTGAGAGCATAAGGAGAACAAGGGTAATATGAGAACATACCCATCTAGAGTAGTTTGGAATCTATGAGTTATAAGTTTAGGTTTGATAACTGAGATGATGGGAATAACAACTCAAAGTTCTCTTGACGCAGATCGACCTAAACCCAAGACAAGGATGATGAGTGGAGTATATGAAGGTTTACGTCTTCACCATCTCCTGGCATATAAGGAAGCTTATGTGGTAACAAGATGTTCTCAAATGAATAAATCTCAGGTGTACATCTATCTTGTGTAGTCAGTAGATAGACTGGAAGAGGTCGCTAGGTGAACCCTGTGATTGTTAGAAGACTAGACCTATGTGGCTAACACCCAGATACAACTGGACACATTGGTCAAGTTGGTGGTTACTCAGTTAGCCAACCTAGAGCTTGATAAGATAAAAAGGTTGTTTTAAGAACCTCAGATACACCTCTCAAGAGAAGAAGGTGGTGAAACCCACTACTAGAGTGTTTTAGGGATTCTGAGGAGTAACCCTTAAGGAATCATGTCATACAAGAAGCTCATCAATTAAGTACACCGTGGTACTACCAAGATGGTTAAGGTTTGTGGGGGTACTTGGAAGAAGGTTATAGAGTTGCATGTGGCTACTTGTCATACATGCTAGAGGGTGAAGGCCGAACACCAGTAACCCAGTAAGTTGCTATGGATAATGAAGGGTCCCTAAGAGGGAATGGGAGCAGAGCACCATGGACAATGTGGTGGGTCTCCCCTGGACCAAGAGAGGTCATGATGCAATATGGGTTATGGTAGATCGCCTTACCAAGTCAAAACATTCCTGTATGACAAGATCTATATAAAACATACATTTGAGAGAGAGATGGTTCGATTTCACAGTGATTCAAGTTCAAATGGTCTTGAGTATGGTCTTAAGTTTGCTTCCATGTTGTGGAAGTAGGTGTAAGAAGAACTCGATGCTAGATTGACGTTTAGTACAACATATCACCCCTGACTGATGGACATTCAAGAGAGTATGATCTAGACTTTAGAGGGTCTGATGAGAGCATGTGTTCTCATTTGGGGTGATTCTTGGGATCAGTTCCTACCCTAGTAGAGTTTTCTTGTCATGATAACCACCATAGCTAGTATTGGGATGTAAGAGGCTCTATAAGGGAGGTTGTGTTGTTCACCGCTTCACTTGGATGATGTCGGTGAGAGGACCTTGTGAAGGTCAGAGAGAGACCACAATGTATGCAGATGAAGTCACTTGATTGAGCAATGGCTGAGAAAGCCCAGTATCCATAGCAGTCATGTGCTAATGAGAAGCAGACTGACAACATGTGTTATGAAAACCAGACCCCTCTGAGCTATAGTTCATTCCTCGATACATGGGTCCATTTGTGATGGATTGGTGGAGTTGCTTACGTTTAGCCTTAACCCCCTCAGGATAATATGATGTATGATGTGTTCTATATGTCTGATCTAGAGCACTATGTGATGTACCCAAGCCATGTGATGAGCCATGAACCTATTGAACTCCAAGGGAGACTAACTTGCCCTGAGTCACCTATGAGGGTATGAGATACTGAGGTGAGAGAGAGCTCAGGAGTATAGAAGAGAAGATGATAAAGGTTCTTTGGAAGCACCATGGAGAGGATGAAGCCACATGGGATCCAATGATGGATGTGGAAAAGTCTTATCCTGAACTATTTATATGTTTGGTGGAATTTTGAGGGCAAAAGTCCTATAAGAGGGGAAGGATGCTACAACTCCAATTTTTGGGTTCATATGGTTGGAAATGCAATTTCTCCAATAAATGTATAATCATGGGAATTGTATGATTTATGTGCATTGAATGGATTGCCTTTACAATATTTTCTTTATGTATGTGATTTCGTGGATCATAATAGGTTAATGAGTCCAATGCGATTAAAAGAAAAATAAGAAATCAAATAATGTATTATTAAGAAGGAAAATTGAGATAATGATGAAAATATGAGAAATATGTGGATATATGTATGATGGAATGATCATGGATGAAATTTTGATTCCACATGGTTTCTAATGCTAAATGGAATCCAAATAAAGGAAAATAAAGGAATAGGAGAGAGAAGATATGCATAAAATATGCCATAATAAGTGATAACTTGCTTATGAAGAAAAGTCTCTCATACTTTTGAATTTGAGACCCAAACTTTTCAAAAGAGTAGTGTCATTAAGGACTTTCCTTTAAAATTTGGTATTAATTGGACATGTGGTTTTGGAGATATGATTTTTGTAAGAATCCCTAAAGTGGAGGGATTTCCATTAAATGTCACAATTTTAGTAAATAAGAAAATATATTTATTTTAGTCATGAGAATAACCTACGTCATTGGATACTAGATCCAACGGAGCCTGCTCATCGTCTAGTTCCAGACAGACTCTAGCCAAGCGGGTTGTTGCTCGCGCAGTAGAGGGAGTGAGCTTGAAGATGAATTAGAGGAAATTACCTCCTTACCCCTGTGCGTGTGTGGCTCCAAGGCCAGGGCATAGGGGCAAAATTGAACAACCGGCCCGGCTCGACACCCTGCTCGCATGGAGCGCATTGTTGACGTGGCACACCGTCATTGGCCCAAAGGTAATTTTCTTGAGAAAAACCTAACTAATTATTGGTAACTCGGTTGAAATAATATTATATACGAAAATTGATTAGAAAAATACAAGGAATCCATTAAAAAATATAATGGAAGCATGATTCTCCTTGCAATTCAAAAGGATATAAAGATATCATCTTTAATAGTTTAATTTATGAAAACCCTAAGAATTGATGATAATTAGATCTAATAATGTTCTCTAGATGTTATGAGCAAATATTAACTTTTTGTTAATAAAAGAGAGAATTAGGTCTAAAAAGATGATCTTTATGCATAATTGGCTGCATTAATAGACCTAAAAACCCTAATTTTGATAATTATGACTTTTTTTCTTGAAATACCAAAAAACAGGTTACATCAAGTTTCTAAGGGCGCAAAAAGAGAATGAAAGAGAGAAAGATTCTCGAGGTATTGTGAGGTAGCTTGCGGTGGGCAGACCATCCACACCATAGTTGTGTCTGGTTGCTTAAGACAACTCTTTGCGAGTAAGTTAGTGAGCTTATTCTGATTCCTTTGTTGATAGCATACTCCATGGATATGGTTCCGGTCCAGTGACACGCAAATCTTTGAGGTCCACAAGCAGTATTTGTCTGGGGCTGTAGTGCGAGAGTGAATCCAATTGACTGCATTCTTGGAGTCAGTGAGAATGATAGCCTAGGTAATTCCTTCGAGAGAACCATGGAGATAGCTTCCCAAATTTCCTGTAGCTCCCCTTCCATATGATCTGTTCCTGGGATTTGTGAGGCCATGCCTATAATCCATTCACCTTTGATGCTTCTAGCAACCTCACAAACTGCCTTCAGGTTGGGGGCGCGTGCTATAGTAGAGCCGACAGTGATGATGATAGATAGATGGTGAAGAGAGTGAACTTCCTTACTTGCAGTGGCGATGTAGTTTCAGTTAAGTGTACTCTTCATGTGGCCTTGAATGATCATTCTAGCTTCATCTTTGCATAGAACGACAAGCACTGTGGGTGGCAGGAACTTGTTCTCAAACACAAGAATTCCTATCCTTCCATATGAACCAACAGGTGACGGAGAATACCGTTCTCCAGCATTATATGTGCCTCAAATCTTTGATGTTATAAATGATCCATTCTCCGGGTAAGGAAGAGTCATAGAAAAGTGTGGCTTCGTGTGGAATCAACTTTGACCAGACGTCTTTTGCTTTAGGGTAGTCTCACATGACGTGTAGGCAGTCCTCCTCGGTCCTTTTGCATCGAGGGCATAGTGGGTCGTCAGTGAGGTGTTTCAATAGACGAATACTGTTTGTGGGAAGATGATTATGGAAGAGCAGCCATAAGTGGATAGCTTGCCTCTTGGGCACCTAGAGTTCCCAAATCGCTTTGGGATGGGGTTTGACAGGGACGCCGGTAGTAGTGAGCAGATGGTATGCTAAACTCGCGGTGAACCTACCGTCCTGGGTGTGCTTCCATATGCAGACATCTGGGCCAAGCCATATATTATGACTTTTAATGGTTTTAATTGTGAAAATCCATAAATAATACAGAGATATATTGTTATAAAGCCAATTTGAGTATAAAAGATCCTTATTGTGGATAATTTGAGTAATTAGGGTTTTATGAGTAGAAAAGTTGTTTTAGGGTTTGTTGACCTAAAAAGGATAAAGTTTTAGAAATTGATCTAAGGAGCCCTAATGAATCCTAATGAGACTTAGAAACCTTCGAAAGGTGTCCCAAGTCAATAAGGAGTGTTTGGGATATGTTTGTGATAAGTAGATATTATACATGTTTTTAGGATCAATGTTTGCTTAATTGATTGATTGGCTTACTTGATTGGAAATGTTGTTGGATTCAGATATATTTCTTCTTTGAGATATCCAAAACAGGTATGTGGTTACGCTTATGGCTAATTGCTCTAGTTTCACAGCGATTTTTCGAGTTTTCATCAGTTTCTTAGAAATAACTGCTTGGTTGACTTTTATTTAGTGCAACTGTAAAGTGACTATGACTATCACCATAAAAATATGTACATGACTAGATCAGATCCCAATCCTCCTTTATATCTTTGATGATGATGAGATGGATGACCTAGTTTATGGTCTACCTGTGGGGTAGGATCATCAGGTTATCATTAGTTGATGTGTGGTCTACCCTTTGGTAGGACCATATGACTACACAACCCTATGTAGTGATCTACTTGTAATGTAGGATCATATCTGAGATCTACCATATGAGAGAGGTAGTATCCATGCACACTGCAGGGATAGCACATAGGCACGGATATGTATGGATTGAGTAGTTATGTTTAATACGTAAGGTTTGATCTGTTAAATAATAATTGGTTGCATTATGTTGTTACAAATAGATGCAAGATTTTGGTTCCCCCACATACCAGTATAATTTATTATACTAACCGATGTTTTGTTTGTCGGCATTTTAGGAATATCTAAAATTGGACAAATAGTAATGTGCTACTTGTGAAGAATAAAGTTAAATCATAAAGGAGGATTTAGTTAGATAGAACTCTACAGTGGGTAGAAGTTCCAAATTCCTATTTTTAAAATGTATGTGAAAAATAAAATTTTATCCTCTTTTTTTTAACTAGATATTTATTTATTCATCCCGCTCTCTAGTGCAGGCCATAGATTATCCAGACTAACATTTATATCGACACGGAGCCACAGAGGTTTATGCGAACTGAAATTACAAGAAAAAAAATTATGCAAGGTGTGTTTTGCTATCTCATCAGTGACCTTGTTCAGTTCACATGGCATGTTTATCACGGTAATCTGAGCAAAAGTAGAGCTGTGGATTGAAATTTCCTCTAGACGGGCTAGAGCTTTTTTGGTGGTGGTCGGTTGTCATTCTGCATCTTCACCGTAAGTTTAGAATATGACATCAATATTAATTTCCTTGGTCCAATTTCAAGCCCCAGTTGTCTTGCAAGGAGGGCAGCATGAACCTCTGCTTCAAGGGCTGAGGATGATAACAAGGGGACTCCTCGTCCGTGTATGCATCTGCCTGAATGGTCAATGGTTTGGATGCCAGCTCTGGATTTCTTGGAAGCGTGATTGAATTATGTGTCGACGAAGATGATAGCATCATAACCATCTGGTCTATAGAAAGTCAGAGTTGGGGTCTTTAAGGGGGATCTCACCTCATCAGGTAGACTTAGAATGGCGCTATTTCTTTCCTTGATGAAAATGATGCTACGGCTCAAACAAGGTTGAACATTGTTATGAATTCGATTGTTTCTCAATAGCCATAAGTGCCAACTTGCAGCGATCTTCTGGATGTCATCCTTCACTTTGCTGCTATTGTAGATGATGTCTTGAACCCAAGCTTCCTCAGATAGTGTGAAGAAATTATTATGCACTCCTAGACCAGTCCAAATTTGTTGACTGACAGTGCAGTCCCTCATGCAGTGCATTAACGTTTCTAGTTCATTATTTTAGAGTGAGCATGTGATGTCAACATTGAGGCGGCATCGTTGCTTCTCGGAGTTGGTCAGCAGTGCCTGGTGCTGAAGCAGCCAAGAAAAGATGTGGAATCATTCTAGAACATGGAGCTACCAAACGACATTCCAATTTCCAGGAGAGGTGATGTTTCGGTCATCATGGATCCAGTCATAAGCAGATTTGATGGTAAAGACACCAGATTCCTCATGAGGCCATGCCCAAGCATCCTCAATTGAGTTGTCTACTGGAGGTGGAATAGACATGATCTGATCTTTGGCACCAGGTGGTAGGAAGTTGTTGACGAAGGACAGATCCCATTCTCCATTATCCTCACGCATATAGCATACTTTTAAGTCCACGAGGTCATGTGGTATGTGCCATGTTGGGTTCAAGTCGATGATGGAACTTCCATATATCCACTTGTCTAGCCAGACATTGGTATTCATTCCAGAGTTGATTATTCTGTGACTGATGTTGGAGTGCGTGCTTATGTTCTTCTTGATGCAATCCCAAGCTAAATAGCTTGGTTTCTTGCTTATTGTGCCTCCTTGCATATATTTCTCCTTCATCACCCTGACCCACAAGGCTAGGTGGTTGTTAAGGAAATACCAGACATTCTTGAGCATAAGTGCAGAATTTTGGTCTCTCGCATCCTTGATCCCTAACGTGCTCATATCTTTTGGGGAGGTGACCTTCTTCCAAGAGACTAGTGAAAGCTTCTTCTGATCTCTACCACCATACCAGATGAAGTTTTTAACATGTTTGTTTATATCATCACATAGAGAAGGTGAGAGACGGACCGTCTGCATGGTGTAGGAGGGGATAGATTGCAAAGTGGATTTGGCAAGGGTGATTCTCCCAACTAGAGAGAGATATCTAGATGACCAGCTTGTCATTCTTTCTTTGATTGAGGCAGTGATTTGTTGATGTGTTAGCTTATTGACTCTATGATGCAGTATAGGAACACCAAGGTAGCACCCTAGGTCATCAGTGTAGTCAATACCAATGCACCTGTAGAAGGCTCTTCTTTCTTCTCTATTGATGTTCGATGAGAATAAGCACTTGGATTTTGCTTTAGAAATAACCTAGCCTGATGTAGCTGCGAAGGAGTCAAGGATTTGAAGAATATTGCTCGCTTGCGAGAGGTCTGCCTCGGCCATCAGGATGATGTCATCTGCAAAGAAGACATGTGATAGAGGAGATCCATTACGTGCTAGGAGGATGGGTTTCCACGGAGAGTTGTTTACAGAGTGGTTTATAGCTTGCAAGAGACGCTCCATACAAAGGACAAACAGGTAGGGGCTAAGGGGATCACCCTAGCACACACCATGGGAAGAGTGAAAGGGGTTTAGAGGGACTCCTTCCCATAGAATTGAAGTGTTGCCCAATGATATGATATTCATGATAAGCTTGATGGTAATGTCTGCAAGTCCAGTTTTAGAAAGTGTATCTTTGATGAACGGCCATTGCATTCGATCAAAGGCGACAGATCCAGTTTGATGCTGACCCATTTCTTCTACCCCATTTTCTATTTCATTGAGTGGTTAACCTCCTAGACTAGCAGTATATTATCACTGATCCATCGATCGGGAATGAAGCTTGACTGTGTTTTCGAAATCCAATTGTTGAGATGAGGTTTTATCCAGTCCACAAGGATCTTAGAAATAAGTTTGAAACATCAGTTATTAAGTGAGATTGGCCTCAAATTTGAGCAACTGGTTGGTTGCCTTGTTTTTGGGATAAGAGCCATATATGAATCGGCCAGCCTGTGGTTGATGGTTCTGGTGTTGAACGCATCTTGGATTGTTGTAAGGATAAAGTTGCTTACCGTGCTCCAATTAGAATGCAAGAACTCAGTGTAAATGCCATCCGGGCCTGGCGCCTTGGACGGTGCCAGAAGATAGATTGTCTACTTGATCTCATCTGGTCCGGGTGTGCGGGTGATAAAGTTAAGTTGTTGTGGAGATAGGTGGATGAAGGAGCCAATAAAATTGCTGATGTTGCTGGACAGGGTTAAAATATTACTGGTTGTAGTCATAAGAGATTCAAAGTAGTTTTTGATCATGCACTTAAGCGCTACAGGATCATCAATCCATTCTCCCTCATCATTACACAGCCTGCTAATCTTTGTGAAATGCTTCCTAGCTTTAACAAATGAGTGGAAGAACTTGGTATTTCCATCTCCAGCCTAAAGCCAAGTTATATGTGATTTTTGATGCCAATCCATATCCTCCTAGAGTAGGATACAGCTGTATTGTTCTTGATGGGTGATTGACAGAAGATCGATAGCAATACAAGGATTTTATTCATTAAGTACATGACAACGATCCAACTTATGTAAGATATGATGTTTTTCCTTGTGTTTGGTTGGCCTTATAGACTTTTCTGACTTGGTAGCTGCCCATTAAAAGATAGGAAGGGATTCTAGAAAAGGAAGGTCACGCCGCCAATGAGGGACCAGCTCCGTCTGAAATTCTGGTATGGAAGCCCAGCTGGCTTTTGTTTTGAACACCTGCCTCCGTGCTTCTTGCCTATTCATTTTGGATATAAGAATTGCATTATGTTCTGAATATAATCGAGGTAGTATAGTAGATTTGTACCCCCCGTCTACATTTAGCCAGTCATCATTAGCAATAACCTTGTCCAGCCTTTCCAAATTTTGAAGCCGCTTGAATGTGAAGAAGTGACCATGCATACGTGTCTCAGCTAGACCCGTGTGGAGAAGAAGTTCTTTGAAGATCCGGTTGTTGCGATTGTCAAAGTGTTTACCTCCCTTCTTTTCTGTGATGTCAAGCATAGTTTTAAAATCCCCTACTACCTCCCATGCTCCCGGCACAGTAGGGGCGATTTTGAGTAGCCTGGACCATAGAAATCTATGTTTGATGGGGCTTGGGCTCCCATAAACAAAGGTGATGTGCCATGAGTTGCTGATGATGCAATGAATGAGTTGACGGTGGTTATAGATAATATCAATGGTGCAATGAGCATCATCCCATAGTATCCATATACCGCCAAAAAAACCAAGAGCCTTGACCCTATGGGAGGAGGAGTAACCAAGCTTTGCAATGACTGTGTCTGCAGATTTACCACTGCAGCGTGTTTAAGAGGAAAACCAGAACTTTGAGTTTATGGATCAATTTATATTCATGAAGAAGACAAATTTTGTCCTTGGAGCAAGCTCCTTGGACATTCCAACACATGATGTTATGCATACTATACAATGTGGATTTGATGTGGAGTACCTTCAGTTGATTGTCGCACACAGGCCCACGGCCTGGCCGAAATTGTCTGATTGTGTCACCTCCACTAGATCTTCAGTAGGGGCGTCCTCCATCTCCCGGTTGACATCGTCAAAATTGAGTTGCTTCTTGGGTTGGTTGTCTCGAATGTTATTGAATAACTGAGCGAGTTTCCCTTTCTTCCGCTCTCTTCCCGGGCTGACCATAACATTCTAATAGATCACTTTACGGTTCCTCAACAGAACTTCGTTTCCTGCCCCAGCATCCCCCCATTCGAATCTGTCTTGAGATTTGTTGGGGTCTGGGTGAGAGGCACCCTTGAACACAAAAGCCTCACCAGCATTGGGGATGGTGTGACATCCCTCTGAGACCTGATCATCGATCAGTGTCACCGCAAAGTTTTTTCCTTGGCTTTTGTTTAGTTGATGCTTTACCTAAGTGTTAGAATTCATCTTTTTATTCTTCTTGTGGACGATTATTTCCCAATCGTCGGCATCCTCTTCAAACTCTTTGTCACCCGGGGGATGACCGCCTTTTTCTTTGCGGCTGTCTCGGATACAGTCTTGCGTGACTCGATAGAAGCAGACTGCTCACTGGTCTGATGTCTGTCTTTATTGTGCATCGTACGTCTCACAGGTTTGGGGGCGTGAATCGACTGTGAGTAGGTTAATGGCGCGCATGGGGGTCTAGTGTTGGATGCAGACGGCTCGATAGGAACAAAGGCTTTGACAAAGTTGCTATCAGCCACATTTCATGCACACCATTGGTAGATTCTCATATTCTAAACGGTAGTATACATCATTGAGGAAGATTGATGGCAGGAGTGGTTGTGTAGTATCTACTTCCACTTCCAGACGAGTGAATTTCCCGTGGTCACCGGTTGATGTTGTGGCGTCGATCTTTATGATCTTGCCCACTAGATTCCCAATACATGCTAAGAGAAGGTTTTGGTAGAGGAATACAGGGAGATCGACCACACGTAACCAAACTACTAACTTGCATGGGAGGTTATCAGATGGTCGGAAGCTTGGGCTCCACGATTGTACAGATAGATAGTTGCCAAAGATCAACCATGGTCCTCCGGTCATGGCTCTAACGAAATCTTCGTTGTTGCCCAGTTGGATGATGTAATAGCCCTTTTTGAGATCTATAGCTCTGAAGGAATCCGTCAGAGACCGGAGAATAGAGAGTCGGTTGACGAGTGCTTGAAACTCTATGTTGCCGCCTAGCATCTTGACGATGACTGCATGCTTATAGGGTTCAAGCAGTTGTGGCAGAGAGTTGGGATTGACCGTGATGGTTAGCAGGGCTCCTCTTCTGTCGACTATGATATCATCTAGTGTCAGGGTGTCCGGAGACATAATATTGATCTGATTTGAGACTTTGCGGCCTGTCATAGCATCACGGTATGAACATTCAGTTGGTTGTGGTTGCTCGATTACTTCATATGGGGCACTATCGGCAGCGGCGGTGGCTTGACCAGCTGCAGCAGGGTGACCTTCTTCTGTGCGCGCCTGGCCTCGTCCTCCACGACCTCTGGAGCGTCCTCCTCTCCTCTTTTAAGCTTAGAATTTATTAATTATTTTTTATTATTTACAAAATCATTGATCCTGTTTTAGGATAGCAACTCTGACATTCTAGTCTTCCTTAATTGGTAGTTACTGGTAAGCGGAGTCGTTACATGTACGATCAACTCGGATAAATTCGAACGTGTAATCTTAAATTACGAACTATCATGAAACATCACAACTAAAAACTCATTTTTTGGATCGGACACTATGTGGTTCATGGGGTTGAAGAACTTTTTATAGCCCCAGTCACAAGCTACGATTAGTGGGAATCGGGATTTTCACTGTAGCTGGGTCGTAATGTCCAACAAAGGTAGATACGAATTTTTCTATATTTTCTTTATACGAGAACTAAAGACAGGACAACAATAAATACACAATATATACCGTTCAAAATAATATTAAAGAGATAATCTGTTTCTATTAACTAAAACTGAATTCTAATTGGAGCTGTCAAGATGTAAAGGGAAGACGTTCAATAGGATTGGTGACGAGCCACCGAACGGTAGCGACAGATAAGGACAGGAACTTTATATGGCTTTGTAGACTAATCGTTGTGTGTTTGTTATCCATCCTTTTCGATTAGTTTGTTGATGGGCACATTCAACCGGAGTCTGCAGGTCTCCGCTACTGCTACATACTAACTACCAACGGTGTCTCTTTCTTGGCTATTGTGCAACGTCGACAGGGTCCTCTCTCCCGGACTCTCTATTCACTGGTGGGAGGAATGAAGAAAGGAGCGTGTTCATTTGGCATTGCACGGCGAAACCCCCTCCAGGACGTCGGCAGACAGAAAATCGTGTCACGCCGACGCTACAAGAAGCATGGAAACGTGTATATCCATTACATTGAATGTTGAAAACCTGTCAAATTCAGAAATATTACTGGTCAATATCGAACAATTAAACAATTTTAGTTAAAAGCCAATACAATTCCAATCTTGATGTAATATATGGATGGACGGCACAATTTGTTGATCATCTTTTTTCCATCTCGATGTAATTCATAGATTACTTGCGTAGAACCTTGTCTGAAGCTTTAGAGAGTAATTCCAATCCGACCATCAAAACCGGAAAATACAAGTCAGTCCTTCTAGTTCTAATGGTATTAGTATATATTTGGTATCTATATATCAAAAGTCAAAGCATAGGAAATATCTATCAAGAAATAGTATAAGACAAGTGTTGTTCATAAATTAGGTGTTGTTGCATGCAACAACAACAAGTGTAATTAAGTTAACGTTTTCAAACAGATCCAAATAACAACTACTAAAATAAAGGAAGCAGAAGAATAGAAAATAAACAGGTCAGGAACTCAAACCAGATCCTTCATTGAGAAAAGAATGTGTTACTTAAAGAATTCAGCAGCTGACAATCTTTCTGGATAGACGTAGTTCTTCTAGTCGACCCAGACAGGAACTTGACGAAGACCCCTCGCTCGTGTTGATGACGAATGATGCAAACGTTAAACGAGATGCACCACCAGTGCAACTTAGCAACCGTAGGAACCACCTCCTAACAGACCGCGTCTTGAAAGAGAGAAAGAAAGAACTCGCTTCGCATAGGACGTCTATGTGGAGCACTTCGGAAGAGACAACATAAAGCTATGATTTAGGGTTTGCAAAATACCAAAAGGAACGCTGATGGCTGATGTTCATGAGAGATGTGTTTAATCCTAATAATCAGAGACTTATTTATAGCCTTACACCCACCAAAATTATATTCTCATTAAGACGTAATCACTTGATGAATCTTGTAAATGTTGTAAAAAATCAGCGAGACAAACACTTACCAATTAGGATGAAGAAAACCGATTAGAAAGAAACAATTAAATAAATTAATAATTGATTATGTAGTTGTATCCTTATTCAAAAAGAAGACAGAAGACGAAAGATAATTCCCACAAACCATGAGCCACAAACCTAAACCCGTGCCCAACCTGGCCAACCTAGGAATGTGAGGCGAGGCTTTGCACGCACGCACACATGTGTGTGTGTGTGTTGTAGTCACCATAACCACCAAGGAGGTGAGCATTCTCTCCCCTAGGACCCTTTGGACACTAGTGTCACATGTGATCTGGTGCGCTCCAGCCAATGGCATTGCACACTACTCAATTGAGACTTGAATAGATGCAACTCCGCGGATAAAAGCACATGGTGGATTTTCATTCAAAATTTATAAGGACCTACACAGACACACCTACTACTACTAAAATGCTAACCCGCAAGTGCATAGGGTTGTGTTGTAGTATAGGTAAGTGATAACACCCAAATTTACACATATTTTCTATGCATTTAGTCTTAATATGCACTCTTTTGTTCATGTTTTATGTTTTTTGTCTCTCCATTAGATAATATAGTGAAAATAGCCAATAATGTAGCTAATTAGCCTCTTTAAGACTTGCAGGCACTGAAACTAGCCAATTTTGGGACTCTCAAGTACCGAACCAGAAAATACAAGAATTCCAGCAGCTGCATGGTCTGGCCGATACGGCCTCGCCGCCCCATACGGCCGCACGGACCGATACGGCCACGCCGACCGATACGACCGCATTGACCGATACGGCTGTCGCCCGATACGGCCGCGCCGACCGATACATTCGTTTCCCGATACAACTGTGTCGCCCGATACGGCTGCGCCGACCGATACGGCCCGCCGCCCGATACAGCCTGCCGGAATTCTTGCCGACACAGTCTCCGGGCGACATTCATATTGGCCCACCTGATGCCTCAAGATCGTAGCCACAGATGAAGGACACGTGGACCAATAAAAGCTACAACTCTCATCAACTTGCTGCCTATAAATAGCAGCTACCTACCTACAAGAGCGCTCTCTCGAAGAGCCGGAGGGAGGACCCTGTAAGAGCTAGTGCCTAGACCAAAGAGCTAGTGTGTTGGGTTCCCCAAGAGTCTACTGCCCGATACGGTCTTGCCCGATACGGCTGCGCCGAACGATACGGCTGCGTTGACCGATACATCTGTGTCGCCCGATACGGTTGCGCCGACCGATACGGCTGTGCCGACCGATACGGCTGCATCGACCGATACGGCTGCGTCGACCGATACGACTGTGCCGACCGATACGGTTGCGCCGACCGATACTGCTGCGTCGCCCGATACGGCTGCCGCCCGGTACGGTCTAGAGAGAGAGAGAGCCGAGGAGTCCAGAGGGACGAAGAGAAGACCCAAGGTTCGAGATCCGGCCTGCACAGGGGCCGAGGAGCGAGAGCCACCTCTCCTCTACGAGCTATATCTCTTCCCTCTTCTCTTTCATTCTTCTGCATTCCTTTGTTTCTTATACAAACGATGTTTATCCATCTTTGTTCGGTGCCAGCTATGCTTGTCTATGGCTAGTTAGCTCCTTCTTGGCTATGTGGCCCGATCTGGGCATGTTTATATACTTTTGCCTTAAGCAAGTAGATTCATATCAGATCTAGTATGTTGCATGTTCTATTTTCTCTTTCCAAGTTATTGCTAGTTTGGTTGATCTCTTACTCGCTTGAACTGCTGTTTCTTCCTGTATCGAGAGATCCGTTGTAGGAATAGCTAAGAGACGATAGTTTGGATCTGAACCTGAGAGGAGGACGATCCAAGGTATTCTGTTCCTAACACCCTGAAATATCCTAAGACCTGAGAGGGAACTTAGTATATTCCGAGGTGTTGATATGTCATTCCTTGAGAGAGGGTCGATGACATATCGTTGATGGTTTTAGTCACGCATCGCGAGAGCGAGTGGGACGACCCCACAGGACAGATGCCACCGTGCATACTAGATGCTTGCTTGGGTGTTCGAGGGTTGTCTACGCCCGAGAACGAGTGCATAGACTGCCCCGTTTGTGGTTACATAGCCAGGAACTCTCTTTCTCTATTTAGTAGACTCGCGAGCTCTGTTTTGTTTTGTTTTCTTTTCTTTGTTTTGTTTTATATCGTGACAACCCGCTAGACTAGTTCTAGCAATTACTTTTATCGCATATCATTTCGGCTTATCTGACTATAGAACAAAAATTTGTTGCGTCCCAAACGTCACCACGTCCCTGTGTTCGACCCCGTATATCTACTTCGACCCCGTAATAATGTTGCGGGGGACTAGAAGGTTTCGGGTTATAAATTTAAAGCTTGATTCCTTCCTTTGCCCCGCGTTCGTTTTCGGACGCGTGAAAAAGGTCGGACAACTTTTGGCGCCGTTGCCGGGGACATGGTTTTCCACGTTTACACGCCTAGTAGATTTTTGTTCTGTCACTATAAGTCTGTATATACATGTATAGTTTTCCTCTTGCTTTACACATACTTGTTCATATATACTAACTCCCTTTTCTTTTTTTCTCATACCTTTTTCAGCCATGGACCTTGCTTCCGCAAGACAAGTCATCTTGTCTACCTGTCCTCCTGAGTTTTTCTGCAGTTCTGACTGGTGGAAAATAATTGAAGGACGTGCTTTGCAACTAGTCAAGTTATACTCACCTCCACCGTCGTCATATGTTAAAATTCCAACAACGGAGACCGCCAGTCAGCCCTCGACCCCCATGCTATCATGGGATCAAGAACTGATTAGGACGGTGGAATTAGCTGGAGAAAGTGTCAAAGCACCCACCTCCCTAGTTCCTCGTCTCCAAGAAAACATCGATCCACTCCAGCAGTTATTAGACAAGCAGGAGCATCATCTCAAAGTAGCCACAGAGGCTGCAGACCGCAGTAGAAGTCTACTTCAAACTGTTGAACAAGGATTCATCCTAAAGCATCAGTTTGATACAGCAGGTTCCCCTTATATGTGCATGGCAGAATTGACAGATCTCAAAAGCATTGCTGCTCAAGTACAACAACTTCATGATAAAGATGTTGAACAAGGCAGGAGGCTCCAAGAGCTCATCGATTTGGTTACAATTCAGTTACAACTGCCATCACAAGACAATAAAGACATTAGTCATCAAGACCATTCCATTGGGTCTGAAGTGGAGTATGCACCATCATCCTATTCAGACCATCAACTGGATTCACCAGGATTTTTCTGTGAAGACCAACCCACTTGGGGAAGCCCTTCATTCTATCTAGATGACCCAGTTGATGAACCAATGAGTCATAGATATGAATGGGTCTATGATTACGATGATGAAGACTCGAAAAGCCAATCGACCTCACAACCAAAAGGTTGGTTTGAGGAACCAGAGTCAGATATTGAACCAGATCAGAGTGAAATTTCTCATATTGAGACTTGTCATTTCGCTTTGAGCAGTACACCAACCATGGTTTGGAACAATTTGTTTGACGACGACGACAGCTGCTCGACATGGAGCAGTGAGTATAGTAACAAAGACGAGTTGGAGCAGCACGAGCCATCATTTGCCACCACCCCTTTACAAGGCTTGGTGGACGTCAAGGGGGTAGGATGGACTGTTCACTACAACATGGTTGTTGAGCATGAAGACGCCCCTGACTCCATGCCAGGTGATAAGCTTGGGGTGGTAGAACCACAAACAGATTCTTCAGAGGGTACTTTTTTCTCAGAAGATGATTGGATGACTCAGACGGTACATGAAGATCTATCTTAGCATACAACCTCAAGTGCGGAGATGGAGAGAGAGGATATGAGTCCTCAAGATAATGTCCAACCTCTCTCATCTATCTCATCCTGTGTCGACATCCCAGGACCTTCATTTTCAGAATCATATAATGAAAGGTACCCTGAGGATGATATGTCAAAGAATTCATCCCAGTGCATTTCAAGCCACTTCCAGCACAAAGATGACTTCACCGAGTCTCTGGATTTCACTTTGCTTCTTCGGACTCGGCAGGGCCAACATATCCGCCAATTCTACTCCTACAATGAGGCGGAACCCTTCGACAAGACACAGGTGACACTGGTCCCAAAACTTAGGATTTGGGATCCTAGTGTCGGTATCGTGGGGCAACCACCCCCTTTTCTTTTACCCACCCTCCCGCCCTTTTATTACAATATATTTTGACTTTCATGTTCTTGTTAGTTAGTTTCTTTCCTCTAACCATTTTTATATCCTTGTATTCATGCATCATCTTTAGAAATTCAATAACTTCCGTTAAGATCATGCATTCCTACCTCACTATATCAAGTTTAAGTCTTCCTCGAGGACGAGCAAAAATTTAAGCTTGGGGTGGTAGGCTCCGCCCTTCTTTCTCTTCACCCTTCTTGCATGCATGTGTATTTCCTGCATTTAATCTTAAATTTTCAAAATGTTCAGCTTTTTATCTTTGCAATTATGGCTATGTGGTGCAAATCTAATAGATAAATGCTTGATTGTATGCATAGACGCACAATTTTCATCTTAAAAATTGCTTGACCTTTTGCTTGACTTGCTTTTTGACTCTTTCCTTGAGTTTGGTAATAAATCTAAGGTTATGTCCCTTTTTCGTAGCTTAAAGCAAAATTCCCTTGATCTATGTCATGAATGACAAATCCATGGTAAATGACCGTTGGAATGAGCTAAATCATGATTAATGTCTCCTAGCTGCGAATTTCACAAGCTTGACTCTATTCTAAGGATTCTTGAATCATAATTGCTACTTCTCACACAAGTATCAAGCAGATTATTATGGGCTTTGAGCTATGATCAAGATGAAATGTTTCTCCTTGATGGACTACGTGCCTTCTCACATTAGATTGAGTCAAAAAGATGAAAATATAAAAATGTGCAAAAGAGGCTTGGCCGCCCACAAAATCCCAAAATATCTATATAGTTCTCACCCAAGCCTACAAATAGAATGCAGATGATAAAAGCCTGATTGTGAATAATAAATAAGTGTTATTTTCTCTTTTAGGAGAGTGGATGATGGTGCCCAGCCGGTGTATGACTGTGCTCATGAACGCGGATATGTCGTGCCTGGTAGTACCACTCTAAAAGCTCATTAGAGAGTCACTAGGAACCCCCTAGGAGACCTATGAGATCATCTCAGTAGCAGGGTTGGTTCGAGCACAGTACGAGGAGTTCGTCTCACTGCTTTGGGCCAACTTGCTCGGACTGTAGGGACTGTTGCTCATTACATGGACCAACCTGACACAAATCGGGATTCTCAGAAGTCATTAGAGTCTTTTTACTTTGTTTCTTAGGACATGAATAAGTGAGAGGCAAGTTGATTCCTGATTGGTTTGCATGGATTCATGGTGATGGCTCATTGCTCATCACCCGCGTGATCACCTGTGTAACAACTCTTTCATGTTTAAACAAATATGATCCAAACCCTCATGAGTATCGGCAGGCTGTAGTTAATTCACTTAATCTTGCTTGGAAGCTCTTTGATCTTGCTTTGGCAGGATTGTGCCTGAAAGGTGGGGGTTTGTTCTGAAATGACATGGATAAGGAGAATTGATGTTTTAAACTATTTTTCTTAACCTTAGCATTTATTGCCAAGCTTAATTTCGATGTTATCTTTTTGTTCTTTGAGCCCAGTCTTGCTTGAGGACAAGCAAGTTTTAAGCTTGGGGTTGTTGATAACACCCAAATTTGTGCATATTTTCTATGCATTTTATCTATAGTTTTGCGCCACTTTAGTCTTAATATGCACTCTTTTGTTCATGTTTTATGTTTTCTGTCTCTCCATTAGATAATATAGTGAAAATAGCCAATAATGTAGCTAATTAGCCTGTTTTAGACTTGCAGGCACTGAAACTAGCCAATTTTGGGACTCTCAAGTACCGAACCAGAAAATACAAGAATTCCAGCAGCTGCATGGTCTGGACGATACGGCCGCACCGCCCGATACGGCCGTGCCGACCGATACGGCCGTCGCTCGATACAGCCGTCGCCCGATACGGTCGCGCCGACCGAACGGCCGTTGCCCGATACGGCTGCGTCGCCCGATACGGCTGCGCCGACTGATACGGCCCGCCGCCCGATACAGCCTGCCGAAATTCTTGCCGACACAGTCTTCGGGCAACATTCATATTGGCCCACCTGATGCCTCAAGATCGTAGCCACGGATGAAGGACACGTGGACCAATGAAAACTACAACTCCCATCAACTCGCTGCCTATAAATAGTAGCTGCCTACCTACAAGAGCGCTCTCTCGAAGAGCCGGAGGGAGGACCCTGCAAGAGCTAGTGCCTAGACCAAGGAGCTAGTGTGTTGGGTTCCCCAAGAGTCTACTGCCCGATATAGTCTTTCCTGATATGGCTGCGCCGACCGATATAGCTGCATCGACCGATACGGCTGCGTCGCCCCATACGGCTGTGCCGACCGATACGGCTGCGTCGACCGATACGGCTGCGTCGACCGATACGGTAGCGCTGACCGATACGGTTGCGCTGACCGATACGGCTGCGTCGCCCGATACGGCTGCCGCCCGGTACGGTCTAGAGAGAGAGCCGAGGAGTCCAGAGGGACGAAGAGAAGACCCAAGGATCGAGATCCGGCCTGCACAGGGGCCGAGGAGCGAGAGCCATCTCTCCTCTATGGGCTATATCTCTTCCATGTTCTCTTTCATTCTAATGCATTCCTTTGTTTCTTGTACAAACGATGTATATCCATCTTTGTTCGGTGCCATCTATGCTTGTCTATGGCTAGTTAGCTCCTTCTTGGCTATGTGGCCCGATTTGGGCATGTTTATATACTTTTGCCTTAAGCAAATAGATTCATATCAGATCTAGTATGTTGCATGTTCTATTTTCTCTTTCCAAGTTATGATTGCTAGTTTGGTTGATCTCTTACTCGCTGAACTGCTGTTTCTTCCTGTATCGAGAGATCCGTTGTAGGAATAGCTAAGAGACGATAGTTTGGATCTGAACCTGAGAGGAGGACGATCCAAGGGATTCTGTTCCTAACACCCCGGAATATCCTAAGACCTGAGAGGGAACTTAGTATATTCCGAGGTGTTGATATGTCATTCCTTGAGAGAGGGTTGATGACATATCATTGATGGTTTTAGTCACGCATCGCGAGAGCGAGTGGGACGACCCCACAGGACAGATGCCACCGTGCATACTAGATGCTTGCTTGGGTGTTTGAGGGTTGTCTACGCCCGAGAACGAGTGCATAGACTGCCCCGTTTGTGGTTACATAGCCAGGAACTCTCTTTCTCTATTTAGTAGACTCGCGAGCTCTATTTTGTTTTGTTTTGTTTTCTTTGTTTTGTTTTATATCGTGACAACCCGCTAGACTAGTTCTAGCAATTACTTTTATCGCATATCATTTCGTCTTATCTGACTATAGAACAAAAATCTGTTGCGTCCTAAACGTCACCACGTCCCTGTGTTCGACCCCGTACATCTACTTCGACCCCGTAATAACGTTGCGGGGGCCTAGAAGGTTTCGGGTTATAAATTTAAAGCTTGATTCCTTCCTTTGCCCCGCGTTCGTTTCCGGACGCGTGAAAAAGGTCGGTCAGTAAGGCGGCAAGTATATGGTCGATCCACAGGGAGAAAAGGGGGAACTAGAGCAAGGTTAGTTTTTGGTGCTAGGTTCCTACTTCGGAGACTAAGGTTAAGGGTTTAAATGTGATTTTATTGTTAAACTAATGATGAAAAAGCAAGAACAAAACCTAAGTTAACCCTAGACAATTAAATCTACTAAGCAGGAAAAGACAAGGCAAGCAGAAAAGATAAGAAGAGAACAATCTACACTAAGGCAAGCAAGATAAGGCAAAAAAACAATTAAAAACCTAAGATAACAAGAACAAAGCAAGAATAGGGCAATGAAGCTAACTAAGCAAGAAAAGGGCCAATTAAGCTAACACTAGCTAAGTAGGATGGAAACTAGGGTTTTAAAGCAATTAAGGGAGATGTGGGTTGTTTAGGGGATGCACTTATCAATTAAGTTTGGGGGGTGACATATGAACATTATGGTTCCACTTAGATTATCAAACCAAACAACAAGCTAGAGTGTAATGAATTAGCCTAAGCTACAAACTGGCCATGAATATGCTAGGTTGTGTATAGGGTAACTAGTCCCTAACACTCCCTACTATGCTTATGAGTGTCAATTGGGTTAGGGCTTGGGTGTAATTCAATTAGAGTCTAAACAAGCCTAGGTTTCTAGGTTAAATGATCTTAGGATGATTAGGGGATGGTATTAGTAATGGGGGTGGAAGTGAGGTTTTAGGCCTCCCATCACCCACATTCTAACCTTGAGAAAACTCCATGCTAAACACACCAATTTCATCAAAACTAGCACTTAGATCTGTCAACTAGGGTTAGTAGAATTGATTAGAATGTAGGAGGATGGGTAGCTAGCTAGGGATCCAAGAATTGGACCTAGAAAATCCCAAAATTCACACATATAAGCAATTTCCCTAAATTCCTAGATGATTTCAAGCACAAACCAAGAAGCAATTTATGGAGAGTGAGATAGAAATAGAACATAATCATTAGAAAATGAAATCAAAACATTTACATATCATTTTCCCCCAACATGGTATCAAAGTAACATTTTACACCCTAAACAGCCCACCTAAGGGGCCTAGCTGCTCATAGCAATGTAAAATACAAAAAGAAGGGAGAAAGAGGAAGAAGTATCCATGAAACTCAGTGTAGATGAGTGAATCCTCCTCTCCATTTGTTGCAAGGTTGATCTCCTCCTTCTTCTCAGATGGAATTGTGTGGAATGATGGTGGGAAGTGGAAGGAAGGCTTAGAAATGAGGGTTTTGGTGGTGGAAATGGAGAAATGGAGTGAAATGGAGGTGGAAATTAAGTGGAATGGCTAATAAATGGAGAAATGGAGTGAAATGGAGGTAGAAATGAAGTGGAATGGCTAAGGAGAGAAATGGGGAGCTAAGACATGGTAGAAGGTAGCTAACCACATGTTGGAGCAGCTACCTAGGTATATATAGGTGTGGGGGAAGCACTAGGTCAAGTAGGGGTAGTATGGGAAAAACAGTGCAAAAGTAGCTAGGTTTCTGTAGGTAGCACAAACGTGGTGGGGAGGGGGAGAACAATCGTGGTGGATGAGACCAACCATGGTGAGAAATGGCAAAACATCATAGGGAATGGGTTGATTTTTTACTGAAGGTGGCACGACTGTGGTGGGGCTAGGGTAGTACAACCATGGTGGTTACCACGACCATAGTGGCTTGAAATGTATAGCCCGTTCTCTACTCTACAATCATTCTTCCTTTTCTCTCACACGGCCATGCAAGGTGGCACGACCGTTCTGGGTCAGTTCACCACAGCCATTCTCTGTGGCACAACCGTGGTGACTCTAGCTTTGCTTGAGGATGACTCTGTTGATTTGTATGTATACTAGCATGACCGTGCTGTGGTAGCACGGTCGTGCTGCTCTCTGGATCAACACTTTGACTTGATTCTTTGGATTTTCTTCAACATCTTTGCATCAATGGATGTTTTGCCACTAGGGGTAGTTTGAGGGATCACCAAAGTTCACTTTAGGCCTCTCCAAGGGTATACAAACCCTAGGATCACTCCTTCTCTCTCTCTTCCATCAAGCGTGGTCCAAATGCCTAAAAAACATGGAAATAATGTCCACAAGTGCATTTTATACAAATATGCATATTGAGGGGAATAACATTTAATCTAACAGGTACAAACGTGATTGAAATGCAATATGACACACGATGAAGCCCTAAAATAGGGTCAAACAAAAGCAAAAAAAAACTAAATGGCAGGTGAAATGCAAAATGATAGTGACAATGAGAAAATGGCATACTGCCCTACCACCCGAAAGTTTTGAATCATGTTGTCCTCGGCATGACACTAAAGTCTAGGAATGATAGGGTAGATGATCACTGTAGTCATAGTGGTCCTCCCTGTGGTGGAGGGTGCTAAAATTAGGAACCCCAGTAGTCTGACTGTGGAATCAGGTAGTTGTCCTCATATGCTGACAGTGAACTCCACCAATCTCCCCCCATTGGGGGTTCCGCTGGGATTGAGCATGCTGATACAGATATAATTGGTTGACCTGATAATGCATCTATTAATGGTCTAACCACCTGACATCCTGAGTGCACTGGAAACGCTCCTGTTCTTACAAAATACCCTCATGGGTTCTCAAAATACGATCCTGAGTGCTCTGGATGCCCTCCAACTATGCATGTATGGTGGACATGTCATTTGTGTTCTCTTTAGGCTACTGCTACTGTGATGTCTCTGCCTCACGAAACCTCACCCTACGGTTCTCTCACTCCTCAATTGTCCTCCTCATCTTGACGGCTACTTATGACTCTCCAAGCCCCTCACATAGATATCTGGGATGATGATGCCATGTATCTCTAGGAGGCTCCTCTTCCCACCTCCTCAAGATGTCTAGAAAATTTAGAGATGGACCACAACCCTCTAGGAGAGGGGTGGCATGGTAGGGGAGCTCAAGTGAAACTTCAGCATAAGGAGGGTTGACTTGGTAGAAAATCTTCTAATCAACCATTAATATCATCAATGAGCGAGTGAAGTAACGCAAGTCAACTAGATTTCCACTTTCCACCTTTCTGTAGCCAGATATATCACACTAGTACATATACCACCTTTAACGTCAGTTAAGATGGGCTTTTTATGTTGGTTTTCAAGTGACACCCATGTGGATGACACTAAAGGTAGAATAAGAACTGACGACATTGATCTGGCCCCGATTGCAACCAAAAAAAGAAACGACACCAGTAGGATCATAGTTGTCGGTTATGTTTTAGAAAATTGACGCCTATCTCCATATCTCAAAAAAATCTGGTATAGTCATCAGTTTTTTGGTAGGAAACTGAATCTTATCTCCATGCTCAAACAAAAAAATTTGACCCCAGTTAGAGAATACTTGTCGATTTTCTATATTTAACCGACGCCATTTTTATAAATAACCGACGTCATTTTTAAAAATAACCGACGACTATGTATTGTTTCTTTCTTATTATCGGCTTGTTGGCCTGCTGTCCAACTGGTTAGTAGGACACAGAACCTGCAGTTCAGTTTTGAACTACAGGTTTACAACATCCTTTGATTTCAGCTAACAACTGGCCACAAACCTGTAATTACAAGATTGTTACAACCCCAATTTTTGAGTTCATATGGTTTGAGATGCAATTTCTCCAATAATTTGTATGATTATAAAATTGTATGATTTATGTGTAATGATTGGTTTTCTTTAATAATATTTCCTTTGAATATATCATTTCTTGGACCCTGTTTATTTAGTGAGTCCAAGATGATAAAAAGAGAAAGAAAATTGAAGGAAATCAAATAATGCATTATTAAGAAGGAAATTTGAGATAATGATGAAACTATGAGAAATATGGGGAAAGATGTGTGATTGAATTATCATGGATGATATTTCGAATCCACAAGTTTTCTAATGGTAAAAGGAATCTAAATAAAGAGAAAGAATAGGAGAGAGAAAATATGCATAAAATATGCCTTATTAAGAGATAACTTGCATATGAAAAAAAGTCTCTAATACCTTTGAATTTGACCCCAAACTTGGCACACAAGAATTTTAATTCATTGTGGACTTTCCTTTAAAATTTGGTATTAATTGGACAAGTGGTTTGGGAGATATGATTTTTGTAATATTTCTTAAAGTGAGAAGGATTTAGGGGCAATGTATTAAATGTCACACTTTTATATTTTCTGGAAATAACTTATATCCCACCCCAGTTATAAGTGTGTGCCTTTTGGACCATTGGATATTTGATCCAACAGTTCACAGTTGTCATCTACCCTGAACCGAGAAAAGAAATGGAGTAAAATGTTAAGGGTGTTCCTACTCAATTTTCTCGCAAGCCAATCTGTGTGCAAAGAAGGGAACCCCTTCAGTAGATTCACAAGGTAGAAACAAATTGAATCATCCTAATTTTTGGGGGCTTTGGAAGTGTAATCGGGAAACCCCTAATCCCAGTTCTCTCACTGGTCATCCACCATAGCCATGGCCTATATAAGGGGATGACCTGCTTCTGTGAGGCTGCAGACCCCTTTTTGGATCTCGTTACAACCTAAGCAAATTGACCCTACCTCCAATTCCTTGTCTCGTTCCCCTTTCGTTAACTATTTTCCTTGAATTAGTTGACGGTTGCCCTCCTAGTCATTCCAGCAACTCCGTCCAACTCGGGCGTAGTCGAGACCACTGTTAGGTTCGGTGGGTCACGACGGAGGGATGGAGATCTTAGCTCCTTGCTAGGGAGGTGTGATTGGCAAAGTCAACCCATCAATTGACTGACCCTGGCTCTACGTCGCGAAGAGCAGCAGGCGACGGGAAGAAGACAACCATGGGTAAAAAGTCCAATATGTCCAGTTCACGCGGGGCCCGATGCCTGGGGGCGTAAGGGAAAAAGGGGGAAATACCATAGGACCCGACACTTTGCTCGCGTGGGGTAGGCCGGCCGCTTGGCCGAAGCTGATTGGTTGAGCTTTATCAGTGTGGAAATAAGTTAAGCTATCTTTATAATGACGTGTCATCTTCTTATTGGTCTAAAAGTGATTAATTTGCAAAAATCATAGCTAATGATTGGTAGCTCGGATAAAGACATGTAATATATGAATTTTGATCAGAAAAACTCGAGAAATTCAATAAAAATACTATTAAAGCCTGAATCTATTCACAATTTTGAAAAGTAGCTAAAGTTGTTATCTTTAATGCATTTATGAATAGAAAACCCTAATTTGATGTTCTATGAAATTGAGATGATTAATATGGAGAATCTATGAGAATATTAACCTATTGTTAATAAAAAGTTATTTTGATGTATAAGATGTGCCTAATAGCCTAATTTAGCATTTAATATGTTAATGTGCATTAATGGGCTTAGAAACCCTAATCTAGGTGTTAATGGTTTCTAATGAGATATATTTTGAGATTCTTTATGTAAAAGTGATAATAGGTTAATACTAAGACTAATTGATGATAAAGAAGGTTTTAATGTGAATAAGTGAGTAATTAGGGTTTTTGAAACTAAACTACTATTTTAGGGTTTTGTGGACTTAAAAGAGGAAAGGTGTATAGATCTAAAGGAACCCTAATGAAACCCTAATTTGAATTAGAAACCATAGAAAGTGTTTCCAAGACAATAAAGTAGATTCTTGATGAGTACGTAGTAAATAGGTTGTGTATACTTTTCAGGGTTCTGTGCTTTTGTGTGGTTGACTTGCTTGCTTGGATTGGATTGCCTGATTGATTGTTCTATGCTTATTTCTTGTGAAATCTCCTAATCATGTATGTGGTTAATTATGAGTACACGTACTATGTTTCCCGACATTTTTTGAGGATTTATCGATTGTAATGAAATTAATCTGTTTGGATGTTTCATTACTACAATCTTTAAAGTGACTATGAGTATAACAATTTAAGTATATGTGTGACTGTCTCGAACCTACATACCATCTCTGGATGTATGATGCAAGACCAGGCCCCGAGGGAAGGTCTAAAGTGGTCAATCCCTGGAGAGGAGACCACTGGGCACCCAGAGAGGTGACCCTAGGCACCAAGCTCGGGATGGAGAAGGTGGCCTTAAGTCCCTTGCAAGGACTAAACGCTAAGAGGGGATGTCCCAGAGTATGTGTAAAAGCGGTTGAGAAGTTACATTAAAAACGTAAATTTGGCATTGTTAACAACTACTTGATATGAATAGATTGTTAGAGCCTAATTACAATGTTTTGTTTGTCACCACATACCAGTATATTCATTTATATTGACCGACATTTTGTTTGTCGGCATTTTCAGAAGTATCTGAAATTGGACAAACATTAAAGTGGAACTTGCAAAAGATTAAAGTTAAATATACCAAGGAGGATTAGTTAGATAGATTTCTACAGTGGGTAGAAGTCATAGTTACCTATTGTTGGAAGGTATGTAAAAGTAAATTTTATTCCAGCTTTCAAGTTTAGCCTTTAGTAGAATTTGATAATTATTTTTGATTAATTGTTAAACCATCGATCATGTATTTGGGATAATGCCTCCGACCTCTTGGTCTCCCTTGATTGGCGGTTACTGGGAAGTGGGGTCATTACAAAGATGATAAATATTATATATTTATCATGTGTTTCACATACATGTATAGACACAATTAATTCATTCATATGATTTACACACATGTAGAAACATGTAGTTCCGTTCATTCCTCCATTATTACATTCACACACATGTAGCAACTTGTAGTTCCATTCATTCATTTCTTTTCACATTCACACACATGTAGAAGCACATGTATTCATTTAGCTTCACATTAACACACATGTCTAAAGATCAAATTTCAATAAGACAATTCAAAAAAAGTCATTCATACATGTACATTTAAGTTTGTGCTTCAAAGTTTAGAAATGTCCATCAAATACTAAAATAAATATGACATCAAAGTTTAGAAATGTCATTCTTTATCATCATCAGTACCCCAATTATAATAAAAAAATAACCTCCCTTTCGAAGGCTTTTTCCAATGTTCTCTTATGTCATCTAATTGTTCCATCTTATAGGGATCACATACAAATAATAACTTTTCCCTTGTAGTGAAGTCACTAGTTTTAAACACCTACAAAGAGAACGACGTATATATATAATTAATAAGTTTGATATTTTAATATTATCTAGTGAGACTATACTTATATATGATGATCAAGACTATATAATACATGTTGTATGTTTTCAATTTCTTGTGCAACATATCTGACCGTTAGGTTCATATACTGCATCACGTAGTATCCACATGCCCAGCCTTTGTCATGTACAACACACTATAAATTTCAACATACAAAATGTTAATAAATAAAAATAAGCATAGTTCACATAAAGATTATATGCATTGGAGTTAGGAAACTACTTTCACAATCTCCCAGACTAATACTTTCTTTTTCTTGCACATGACTCCTCCAACTATTTTGAAATCTTTTAAAGCCCCACACGTTAATGTAACACATTAAATTATATTACTAAATAGTAATGTAAATAATAGATATTAACAGATATAAATATTAAAATTTCTCACGTGCATAATGACAATTTCATTGTGTGCCACGAACTGTCTAATTCCTTCCCCTCAGGGTCTAGATAATAAACTTTCAACGTCTCAGGGACAACAAGCAGTAATTCCCAATTCTTACCACTAGAGATAAGAAAGTTAAAAATATATAACTCAAAATCCATATTAAAATGTAATTTTCAAATATCGCCTTTAAAAACACCATGTATCATTCAAAAGGATACATCTAATGCTAGAAAATTGGTCCCAACATTTTCACTTCCCTAGTCAAGTGGACAACAAGATGTACCATGATTATAAAGAATGATAGAGGAAAATACATCTCAAGATGACATAGGGTAACAACCACTTCTCTTTGCAATTTATCGAGATTCTCAGGATCAATAACTTTGCTTCATAGACTATTAAAGAAGAAACAAAGTTTGGTGATTGCAAACCTTATATGCTTCGACAGTATAGATCGAATTACCACGTGTAATATTTGTTGCATTAGAGTGTGACAATCATGAGATTTAAGAGCTATCAACTTCAGATCTTTCATTGATACCAATCTACAGATGTTGGAAGAGTAACCCTGTGGTACCTTAACATTAACCAAGCACTCGCAAAAAGCTTTCTTCTCCTTTCTAGAAAATGTATAACAAGCATGAGGTAAATATGTTCTCCGATCAATACAAACTACTTCAGTTAATTTTGTCCTTATTCCCATTTCACGTAGGTCCATTCTAGATTTGATTCCATCTTTAGTCTTACCTAGTATATTCAACAGAGTACCAATGACACTATCACAAACATTTTTCTCAACATGCATGACATCGATACAATGCCTAACTGCCAAAGAACTCTAATAAGGAAGATCCCAAAATATTGACTTCTTATTGAATAAAGATTTATCACTTTGTGTGGGCATGGTACATTGTGATCTCTTACCAAATTCATTTCTAAAGTCTTTTACACTTTCATAAACAACCTCCCCTGGTATAGGTTTAGGCGCACTCTATTCCTCATTCCATCCATTGAACGCTTTGTGCAACCTTCGATATGGATGGAATTTTGGAAGAAAGCTTTGATGACTAAGATATACAATGTTTTCACCATGTTTTAGTCATATTGAATTAGTGTTCTCTTCACATATAGGACATGCTTTAGATTCTTTTACACTGTATCCAAACAAATTCCCATATGCTAGAAAATCATTAATAGTGCAAAACAACATAGCATGCAAATGAAATATCTCTCTACGTGAAACATCATAGGTCATCACACCTTCACCCCAGACTTTTTTCAAGTCATCAATCAGAGGTTCAAGATAAATGTCGATATCATTTCCTGGTTGTTTAGGCCTGATATCAACAACGATATTATAACACACATATTTTTCATACACAACCAGGGAGGAAGATTGTATATAACAAGTATAACAGGCCAAGTGCTATGTTGGCTGCTCAATGTCCTATATGGATTCATGCCATCAGTACACATCCTAAGTCTTAGATTCCAGACTTCTTCACCAAATTCAGGGTACAATAAATCAATATTCTTCAACTGTGGGGTATCAGACGCATGTCGTAGGATCCCATCATTATTTTTCTTAACCTCTGCGTGCCACATCAAATTCTTCACATCTATCAGATTGGAAAACAAGTATTGAAACTATGGTATTATAGGTATATACCACATCACCTTTTTAGGAGAACCATTTTTGGACTTTCCCAAAGTCGTCATTTTATTCCTTGATGCCCCACATTTTGGACAATCTTTCAAATACACATAGTCCTTTTTAAATAATACACAATCATTTGGGCATGTGTGTATCTTCTTAGCCTTTATTCGCATTGGGCACAATAATTTCTTTAACTCGTATGTAGAGATTTGAAGCTTGTTTCCTTCAGGAAGAATTTCTTTCAACAAAGACAACAATAACGTGAAGCTTTTGTTGCTCCATCTATTGTTACCCTTCACCTTATACAATCTCAACACAGCGCTAAGCTTCGTAAACTTAGTACAACCTATGTATAATGGTCTCTCAGCATCATGCACAATGTTCCTAAACATGGGAGGTGGATCAGTGTTCTCTACCCCACAACTATCCAGCATCTCATCAACAATGTCTATAGGAACTAATTCTCTCACATCTACATCATCAAAGGCAATTTATTCTTCCACACAAGAACTTCTATTGAATCTACTAATTTCAGGTTTGAAATCTCTTCATGCCAGAACCATTCTATATAGCCTTGTAAAATCCTGTTGCACATGGCATGAATTTTGATTTCATCACCAGTGCTGACTTTCAAGTTGTTACCGTAATGCCTATATGGATAATAGAACCTATCTCTGGGTTGTTTCCTATGTTCCTCTGCAAATCTAATAAACTGATAAAGACCAGTAATAAACTATGCGGTGCAGTGAATTGGAATGGAAATCCATGATCTATCCATTCTATGATAAAAAACAAAATAAGTATATATTAGGGTTTAGCGTTATTATTACAAGTATGTGGGGGAAACTGAATATTGCATCTAAGTGTAACAATATATACACAACAATTATTGTTACAACATCAAAATTAACATTTTCATCATAACATCTCAATTTGTTTTTACTCAACCTCTAGGATACCCATTAAGGATCTTGTCCCTGCAGTGGACAAAAAGGCCATTTTATCAATCTGGTGCATAGGTGCCATGTCGTCTTCCCAATCTGAGGCATGACCTCATATGACCTTCCCAATCTGGGGCCTAGTCTGGCCTTCCCAATCTGAGTCTTGCTCTTAGTAGTCACAAATATGACCTTCCCAATCTTGGGCTGGGTCACTCTCTAAATTTCATATTTCGATAGTTGGAATGAGGGGATCAAGCTAGTTCTAAGCACATAATGTGATATCCATAGTGACTTTATAGATTGCGGGAAATAAATAAACAAGTAAGAATTTATTTTCAAGAAATCCAGAAAACCTCGAAAAATTATGAAAAGATAATGTAGCTATTCATAGGTGTAACCATATACCTTTCTCCAAAGTTACTTGATGTCCAAGCAAAAGCAACAACAACAACAAAAAAAGCAACTATCTTAAAATTAAAGAATAATACCCGTGTAATAATATTTTGTCCAAAATTCAATATTAAGACCAACTTGAGGTCCATGTTAGGGTTTTATGGTCAACTTAGGGTTTCATTAGGGTTTCAACTTCTTAAACTTTAATTATCATATTTCGTGATTTTTTTTGTATACAAACCCTATTATTGTCATTGATTGTACTTTTAATATCAAGGAAAAATTATTCATCAAATCATGGGTTATTAATCTCAAATTGGAACTAAGTTATCCTTTTATCCAAAATGACCAATCTTTGATCATTAAGATCTTTGAACATTTCAAGATCATCAAAAATCTAGAAATTAGGGTTCTCACACATGAAATGCATTAAAGATGAAATATTTATGTACTTTTGAACTAGAGACATAATCAGGTCTTGAAACTATTTTTATTGTGCTCATCATATTTTTCTAAGTCAGAATCATGTATCATATTCCTTTATCTGATTATCCTAACAGTTCTTCCAATTATTTGAAATTAATATTATCTAGACCACTCAGTCACTTACACGTCAAAATTTATTAGATTATCCATCCATGCCACATGGGATGACTCTGGCCAATAGACTTTTTCCTAATAGATGCCTGATGCCACGCGGTCTTGGCTTCATGAGGGGTCTAAAATATGCAAATGCCCCTTCGTAGTGACTGAGATTAGTCACATGGGATGTGTCACAATAGTAACTCCACAAGGGGGATTGATCGTCCCCTTCAATAGCTCAAGAGTTGCTTTAGGAAGCCATGGGGGAGTCAACCAAAGAGTTGAATCTCAACTCCAAGGCCAAGAGTCCCCAACTAAGACTAGGGTCATCTCTGGTATCCTGGTCCAAACTGGACGAGCTCCTCAAACCAACCTTGGATACTCGGGACCGGTAGAACAATTCGGGTTCAGTTTCAGGTTTTATAAGACTATGACCGATGCTATGAAAAGAAAGTATTAACACAATTCAGGGTGTTTGGACCGATTGAAGTTGCTTCATGGGATTTTGGTAATTGCAATACACTACTCACAACATCACTTAGTGTTCTACATGTAGCCCTTTGCAAATAGTTTGGTTCTATAGAACCTCATCACTCAGATGATGGTCTCGAGTTCCTCACATCATCAGCCGTTGAGACCTCCTTGTGAATTCCTTGTGAATCTCTTAGAAGGATCAATTCTTTGTCATGCCCTGAATAAGGAATCGACACTCTTCATCATTGGAAGAGACCACAGAAAGGTGGCAGGGAACATGGAGTCTTACATGGGAAATTGGACGAGGAGGAGATTTTCTAGGATCACACATATACCCTTTGTCTCTTTATATAGGTAGCAACAATAGATATATAGGGGTTCTGTCAAAGCCCTAGAATCCCAGTTAGAAAGGGATTTGGGTACTTCCTATCCATGGCAAAGTAATTGTTTAGTTATTTCTTGCCAGATTCCTCTCTCACACCTGGTACTTTAGGGACAAAAAGTAGAGAAAAAGGTGGAGCCCAGAGAGAGAACAGACGGAGAGTAGATCGATGTACTGTTAGTCATGTTTCCTTTCTAGTCATGAGGTAGAGTATGACCTATCCATCATTGGAGCAAGATCTAATGATCAGCGATTCACACGACAAAATTAATTAATCAAAATATAGTTTCATTCTGAAACAAATTGTGGCATTTAATGCATAATTTCCTTTATTCTCTCATCTTAAGGAATTTTCATAAAATCCATATCTCTCACATCTTTAATCCTTTTTCTCCCAAATATTAAGTGAAAATCTATAATGAACTTGTCTAATAGTGGAAAACGTTTGAGACCATAACTCTAAAAGAAAAGATGTCTTTTTTATTATGCAAGTCTTCCTCTTATTTCATGTATTTTAAATCATCCAAATTAAACCTTTTCTCTTTCTATCTTTTTTATATTCTTCATTTCGATTACCTTTCTTATTAGAAACCATGTGCAACCAAAATCCAGCCATTAGTGGTCATTAATACCACTTTTTAGAGAATTCCACATGAATATCACAAGTACATTACTTATTATCCATTATCTTTTGCCTTTTTCTTAATATTGCATTTCGTTCTCTTCCTTTTCACTTATATCCATTTTTGGATAACAAATTCGGTAGAAACCATGAAATTCATAACAAAAGGAGAGTTGTGCTATAGAAGTCATACTTTTAAAACAATGCACACCATATTTCCATTATGTCCTTTTAATTGGAATAATTGCACTTCAATTATATAAAATACAAGGAAAAACATGTTATAACATCCTCCCATTCTTATAGAAATTTTGTCCTCAAAATTTGACTAATCATACAAACAATTTAGGATGGGACTTTTCCATGTCTATCTTTAGCTCCCATGCTCCATTCTCCCCATGGTGCTTGTAAAGAACCTTTACTATCTTTATCTTTTATTCCTAACCTCTCTCACCTTGGTATCCAATACCCTCATAGGTGACTCGGGGTATGTCTGCCTCCCTCAGAGTGGAATTGGCTCAATGCTTAGCACATGCCTAGGACCATTCACATATCACTTCAGATTAGACACATGGCACACATCATGTATCATACTATAATGTGGGGGTAAGGCTAGAAGATAAGCATCTCAACTGATCCATTCTAGAATCTCAAACAAACCCACATATCGAGGACTCAACTTTTCTTTGTTCATAGTTATAGCTTGGAGGAGTCAGATTCTCAAAAACACATAATCACCTACAATGAAGTGCAAATGTTTCCACTTTGCATTATAACCAAAATTTTCAAACTGGTTGAGGTCATTATAACCAAATTACTAAACTCCTTTTCCATTCCATCTAGTATGCCTATCTCATGATCCAACAGACCTTAACCCTTTGGCTTAGAACTAATCCCTTTTACCACCCTTACTGTCACTTTCTTTCATGTAGATGCATGTCTACCTCCTATAGGTGTCTGTGTGGGGACACACTTCATATTGGGGTTCCTACCTGAAGGAGTTTAGACTTTCTGGTCATTACCCGATCTTAGGGTTTAACACCCCCATAGATCTTTTTTTTTCATTTTTGGGTTCACCCACCTTAGGTCGGGACACCAATCCTAAAATTTGCTCTAAAGGGTTTCATATTTTCCTCATTATGTACTCACTTATTTCCCATTCTTCTCATGTCCTCTCAAACTGCAACCGTATCATGCATGCCTTACTCAATGTACATGCATGCATGGTTAAACTCCTTGTATATCTTTTTCTTTCCTCTCTCCCCTTTTTAAGATTAGTATTTAAGGTTAGGGTTAGGAACCATACTAGAACACCTTTAGGGTTTTTCTAAACACCCTAAAATAATGTCCATAACATCTTGTTTACATGTATTTTATTATTTGATGGAGGATGCCTTAATTCCTAATATCCATAACCCTAGTACTCAGAAGAAGATAAAGAGAACAGTTATAGGTTTATTGAGTGAAGGAGGTAGATAAGTGATGAAAGTAGATAATAAATCCTATAAATATTTTATTTGGAGTGAAATCCTGTAGCTATGGTTGGGTCAGATGCACGAGTTTGGGAGTCCGCATAAGCCAACTAGTAGTGTGGAGGAAAGTAACGCCAGCCCCCAGATTGTGGTCCTTTCTAGACACTATCGTATTTGGAAAACAATCTAATAATTCTCATGGGCTCTACATAAATATTAAAAATTTAATAATTAATAGAGGTTAAATGGTAAACCAGCTCTGAATAATTCCCTTTTGGCTTCTTATATTCTCACAAGTCACGGTCAAGCCTTCCTTAATTGGGGGTTTCTAAAAAGTGAGGTCATTATAGGTGTTCACTCATAGAGAATGCAATGTAGTTGTTGATGGACTGGCTAAGTACCACAAAACAACTTTGGGGAGTATTGAATTTATACTCCCCCACTTAAGAATTTTTCAAGATCTCTTAACTAGGGACCTCTGTAAGGATAGTAGTACTAGTTCATTATCTTTTGCAAACTTAATTCATGATTGTAATTTTTAGTTAAATTTTCTCACAAAGGGGGGATGAATAAGATAGCCTCCTTACTTCTTAAAAAAATGTCTAATACATCAATGTGTATGAGTTCAAGAAATTTAGGTTCCCTCTCACTGCTTCCAATAAAAGTCATATTTTCCACTTATTCCAACAAACATGATTTGTATGTCTCAACATATTAAAAAACAAATGAGTCCAAGTATACATTCATATGGAAATAAAAAATTTGTATCACATTTGTACAAACAAGGCGAATGTGAAAGGTAAGTCATGTCTGAGACATGTAGTTTAATCCATTTATGTTATATTATATACACATGTCTTAGGATCCAATATCATAAGACTTTAGGAAATGACATATAGGAAATTATCAAAGTAATTTGAACAACAATTGTGCTTTACAAGGAATTAAGTACTCTTTCTTGTCCATACAATAACTTAAAGGGTATATGAGTAATAACATTTCTTAATTTTATTACAATCCCCAATTTATATCGATATCAAGAAATGCCATATATGAAGTCATCCAAGTAAATTGAACAACAATAGTTCTTTAAAATAATGAATAAAACTTATTAGTCCATACAAGTAATAGTAATTCTCTAATTATATTGCATTCAAATTAACGGAGATAAAATGTGTGTCCCTTTCATTGCAGTGACTATTCGTGCCATATTTTCCACTTTGGGTCACACATATTCTTTCTCTAACTATATAATCCTCTTATAATCTTACGCTAATGTAAGACTATCATGTCATACCCAATACATACGCCTAAGAAGTTTCTCAATAATATGACAAGCTAAGGTGGATAAATCTATCTCCTTGTACCTCTCAATTCCTCTTCGTAATATTAGAATCATCCAATGTCCAATATTGATGAAGTTTCCTTGTGTTGGCATAATTTCCAATACCTTCTTTTCATATAGATTTGACTTGAACATGACTTAGATCCCATATTGTTTTTAACCTTTCAATTATAACCCAACTTCTGATTTTAACCTTTAAAATATGATATGGGTATAAATATAAGTGTTGGTGTCAGTTTTTTGTAACATCATGAGACATGCCAACAATTATCTAGGCACATTATTCATAATGATTGGCTATATGATATTTGCAACATGTTCATATGTAAGTCCATGGTAAACGTTTGGCCAAGGGAATTCACATACAACACTAGATCCTTTATTTACTCAAGTAGTTTGATTATTTAAGGATATAATGAGAGTGGGCTAATGATGGAAATATGTTATATATTGAGCTCACACTCCATTTTCAGAACACTTCCCAATTTAATGCACTAGTACACAAGATTTCACTCATCAAGAATGATTCCCAATATTTTATCGCAATAACAGGTTGTTCATTTTTTGTTTCTACAACACTACATGAACTTCAACTCTAATTTGAAAAATATTTATTATTAAATTAGGCCTTTGATTAAATGTTTGATCTTGCTATTTTCTTCAAATTAATAGCCCTCGCTATTAATTCATAAAGTTACATCAAGTAACTTTTTAGTGGGCCAAGCTCCATATTTTATTGAATCATGAGTCAACATTGGCTAACAAATAAAATATTTTGGTAGGAAAAGTTTTCAAATTGCATCACATGCAATCCTTGGATGTATTGCAAACAATCAATGTTGAATTCCATCAGCTAATACACCCATCTACATGCCTCTAGGTGCTTAATTCTATTAAGGCTTACCTTGTTAAGATGATGCCAAACACATATACCAATAATATTGTGTATTGTGCCTTGGAAGACCCACATGTTCACCCCACACCTACCCAAGATGGATAATGCACCCCACATTGGTGATCTCACATAAATCTATTGAAGCCTTGATTTGTATCACAAGTTGGAAAGCATCTTAATGTTAATATTTAATGGTGGATTTCGTATAATATTATAAATAACCAAATTACCAGATATGTATATTATATGTATCATATATATAAACAAGCACCACAAGTGATAAATTTAAAATGTAATGATTATGACCTCTTAGCACAATCTTTCTAAGCTATGGAAGATTAAGGTCATCTAATGTTGCATGCATCACATGCATAAACTAAAGATAATAAACCATCTTGGATTCTTCAATCACGAGTGACCACCTAGATGATATATAGTTGTTGATGATTGTTTTGGATTCATCCTTTTTCATGTCCACCATGTTATACAATGTATCTTATATTATCAAAAACTATTACACCATACGTAAGAGAAACCTTGAGTTACATTTGAGGGGAATAAGTTGCAAAGTCATACATTTGGAATCATTAGAGAAGGTACAACATACAATCCTTATTCAGAATTACAAACAATGAAAAAAAATGTAATAAATGCAATCGCAATTAGGGTATGGACACAATCATAAGTCACTTACCAAACAAAAATGGTTTGAGGTGTCTCTTTGGATTTTCATATATAGATATATATAATCATATCATAATATGTTCATGGTGATATTAATCAAGACACACCCATTAATTTGGATTTGCACATTAATCAATTTCTTCACATTAAATATATGTGATATTAGAACCAATGACAAGAACTCGATTCATAATTGAAAAATCTAGTAAAGTGTATTAGATGTAGCTCTAATACCCCAAAATATATTGCAACATTCTTTAAGATCACATTAGGCAGTGTCAAAGCATGATGATTGTCATATCACCATTGTAGTGACTTTAGGTCAAATGACCACAACACCATTTTCGTATTTGAGAGTCAATTATGATTATCATATAACACTCCATGAATCACTCTCAAGTATGGTATGTCCAGTATACTTGTTTTCTAACAAATACTATGTGTATGATTTGGCATCCAATACCTATGATTCATGAGACATGGTCATCGATCACCACCCGTACTAGTCTTTGTGTATTATTAGTGTCCAATTGCAATAATACTTGACTAGGGGCATTTAAGTATATTGTGTTTAGCATCCATTAGGATCTCATGTTCAAGTCACACACTTGAAGTTTCATGGCTTCGAATCATTCATTACAAGGACATTTATTATGTACATAAATGTCGCAATAATCAAATTTGAGCCAATATTTTGGAGTTGTATTTATGAATCAAATCAAAAGTACAAAATATCCCTACGAACATCAGCTAATGATTGGCTTCTAGGACATATACACCAACATGTAGGAGTTCTAAAGGTAGAGAATGTCAACGAAGGCATCCATGTGCTTGTGTGGGTTATCATTTTCAAGCTCATAGAAAGTAGAAGAAGCCCACAAAGATCAGGTGGAATGGAGAAATGTTGCACTGGAATCTTATTATCTCTGATAGCAATAGGAAACTTGTGATTCCCTGGCATGAAGTAATTAGGAAGTGTCATGTATACTGGTGGTAGAGGAGGTGGTGGCTCAGACACATCCTCATGGTTGTACATCTTGGTCTGTCATCTTGACTTCTAAGTGTTGATGTGGTCGGTTCCTTCACCGACATCTTCGTATTTCACAATCCTCAAAGAAGGAACAAATAGAGAGAGATTGAAGTCCACACATGCACCACATGTCACCTGCACAAGGCACAACAAACAAATAGAAGGAAAGTTAGAAAACTAGAATGTATAAAATAATTCAAAGAAAAATGAATATTAACAGTGAGGATAATAGGAAAAGTCAAAGAAAAACAAACTAGCTAGGTCGAGTGCCACTTTCCTTGGAAAAGGTTCCAAAAAGGTTGATGTGATCGTGACAACCCTTGCCAATTGATTTTGCTCGACACGCGTTAGCAACACAGTTGAGCAAAAAAGTATATAACCCTAACTGACACACTCAAATACACTAAACACTTTTAGAAAGAAGAGAGGATTCAAAGGGGGGAAGAGGGGGTGATGCCCCCCACCAAATATTTTTAAAATCATGTATATATATATACATATATATATATATATGTTTAGAGTTAATATATAAATTGACTGTGTCATGACACAAAAAGTTATTATTTTGGTGAAATGGTGTGCAGTGAGACTCCTTAGTTTTTGGTATCTAGATCAACTCTCAGTCTTAACAACTTTTCATTTTATTCCTTGCAATATTGGAGATAATATACAAGAATTTCTAATAATCTTAAATAAATATTTTATGTTTTATGATAAGTTCTAGGAGACCCTATGTGACGTCCCCAGATTTTCTAAAACTTAATCTAATGTGTGGCGTCCATATTGAAACTCTCACCTCAGTGAGAATCCCAATTTAAACATCACACACTATGCTAAGAAAGAGAAACTCAGAGAAAGTCAGAAGGAAACATAGTAGTACATGCACATGAACAATAATAAAACCATACAACACATGTTCACCATTCAACATATAATTACATAATAAATTATTACAACTTTTGATATTACATATTGAAAACCAAACTTCTACATATATATTTACTACCACTAAACTACATTATCTTAAGACAACAGGTCCACCTGTACATCAGCTCGCCATACAACACTCAACTATCCTGGATCTTCAAGATCATATGTCCACAAACCTAAACAAAAGATTACATGTGGTACACATCAGCACAATATTCAAGAATATTATACTGAGTACACTTACATGTCTTTTATATACCTCTCATTACTAAGCTTGGCAATAAGATAAAACTAATACTTGGCAGTTATAAAGAAATATAAGAAAAAGCATATACTTGCACAAAGATGTTCATTAACAAAAGAGAACACATATTTTAGGGTCATTTTCCATTATATCATCCATGCATTGACCGCCGAAGGTTGAATGCATTAAAGGCCTTATGATCGACTATCAAAGAGTTGGATCATTTTATAATGTGATCAGACTACCAAAGAGTTGGATCACTTTCAAGTACTTGACTACCAAAGAGTTGAAGTACTTTATTTCCATCACTTGACAACCAAAGAGTTGAAGTGCTTGGATATAATGGAACATATATATTATGTTTCATATGTTCATAGAAATAAGTATGGAAATCAAGAAACATATCAGGCAAGAACAATCATTTCAACCAATACTATATGCCAAGTATTTACTACCATACTCAATTATTCATTTACTAATTGAATTTTCTTGTTATTTGGGCCCAATAGCCAATAAAGTCCACAATACAATCATCAAGGCTATTGTAAACAAAATCCATTTATTCCAAACAAATTACATCATTATTTGTTCAAATATCTTTAATATGAGAAATTACATTTCTCACCAAATGAACCCTAAAATTGGGGTTGTAACATCCTTCCCCTCTTATAGGAATTTTGTCCTCAAAATTCTATCAAGCAAATAAACAATTCAGGATAAGACTTTTCCATGTCCATCATTGGCCCCTATGTGGCTTTACCTTACCCATGGCGCTTCCAAAGAACCTTTAGCATCACATATTCTTTTCTCTGAGTTCTTTCACTCTGGTGTCTATAAACTACACAGGTGACTCAGGTCATTTCAGCCTCCCTTGGGCTCACTAGGTTCATTTTGCAGCACATGGTTTGGTTACCTCACATAGTGCTCTAAATTGGACACCTGGAACATTATTTTATCCTGAGGGGTAAGATCAAACTTAGCCTTCTCCACCAAACCATGTCAAAAGAACCCATGCATCGGGGACTCAGCTCTCTTAGCTATAACTTAGAGGGGTCGGATTTTCATGTCACATATTCTCCCATAGTGAACTGCATGTCAGTCTACTTTGCATCCACTCATGACTCTCATCATCTCAAGGCTCCTTTCAGCCATGGCACAATCAAAGCGACTTCATCTACACACACTGTGGCCCTTTTCTAACCATCACGTGGTCCTTTCACCAACATCACCTTACTAAAGTGGTGACCGACACAACCTCCCTTACATAGCTTCTTTAAAACCCGATACTGGCTATGGTGGTTATCATCACGTTTTACAAAGGACAAGAATTGTCTCTATGTATCACCCTGAACGAGCACACATGCTCTCATCAGACCCTCTAGTATGGATCATACTAACCATAGTTAAGGGTGATAAACCGTACTAACATCGAGTTCTTCATGTACCTACTCCCACCTTTTGGAAGGGAACCTTTAGGTCAAACTCAAGAACCTTTGAACTCACATCATGGTATAGTTGAACCATCTCTCTCATGGGTAGTTCAACCAGATCTGTCTCTGACAGAACTCTTTGTTTCTCATGTCATATGTATAAGACGATCTACCATACCCCATATTGCATCTCGACCTTCCTTGGTCTAGGGGAGACTTACAACATCCATAGTAATGAACTCCCTTTCTCTTTTGGGGACTCTTTATCCTTTATATCAATGCACTGGGTTACTGGTGTTCATCCTTCTCCCTCGGTTTGCACGGCCATATTCCACATGCAACTTTATCTTAGGTATCTAAAGTACTACTGTCACTTATTACCTTGGTAGTACCACGGTGTATGGTGATCTTCAATCATGATTTCATGTATGTCATGATTCCTCAAGATCGATTCCTCAGAAACCCTAAACCACTCTAGTCGGGGTTTCATCACCTTCTTTTCCAAAGAAGTGCATCTGAGGTTCTACCACCATCCTTTCATTACATCAAGGACTAGTCTAGCTAACCAAACAACCATTAACTGATTTCGTTACATCAGAGTGTTAGCCAAACATATCTTCTTTTCCAAACTTAGGGTAAGTCTAACAATCCCTTCCAGCCGAACTAGGAAAATATATTTTAGCCAGGGCATCCATTACTACTTCACCTTCTTATGAATTAGGTAACATTGAAAACATACACTTCCATGTATTTCACTTATCCTCTCAAACTCGAACTCTAAGTCTATCTTCATTGAAAACATTTTGAGCTCATCTTTTTGGTGATCAAACTCAACCTTGTATGACTCATATCTCATGATAAAAACATCCTCATAAGGTGACTACCTCATTCCTCTTAGTGTTTGCAAACCATCCATGTATCATTCAATTTACTAGGGTATGTTATCTTCTCTGTCCCCATATCTCAAGGCAACGCTCCAACCCACATCATCTTTATCCTTGGTGTATGTCATGTGTACGGTCCTATCTCTCACTCCCATAACAAAAGGAAATAAGCATTTGGCTGCAGTCCAAATATAGAGTTCTTCCTATTCCAAGAGTAGAGATGGTACATCCCACCTTGCCAGTACACCTTTAAATCTAAGTTGAAACATGTCGTTTATGCCTCTATATTACAATCATCCTGCTATCAAAGTTACCTCCATGGAAAATTGGTTTCGAACCTACTTGGGTTCACACATATTCCTTGGTCATCACCTCTAGGTCTATAGGGTGCCGACACTTTTGGGGTCATCCCTCTCCCCTTATGCATTCAGAGAGTTCCCTACTCATCTGCCCTTTGGGTCCCATGAGTTCATGAAGGTGATCAATCTCCTAACCCATGGCCCTCAAACAATGATAGCTATTACCTCCCGACCCTATGGTCATGTGCAACTAGGGAATTAGGCAACTCCTACTTCCATCGGTCTTATCCCTAACTGACCCTAGGATAGACTTAGGATTCTTTTATAGTACATGTCCAACATAGAACCTTACCCAAGCCTTCATCATCTCTCTCTGCATTCAAGGGTTGTCTTTCATCCTTTCATAAGGGTCATGGTGACCTCCCTACCTTGGTCAGGCCCCATACCGATTACCTCCATGGTAACACATCCTCATGCACTTAGAGATGGATATCTATGGGTCTACAGGTTCATTCTCATACCATGTACTTTTCACTTAGCCTCTCAAGATCCTATGAGACCTCTTTAGATTAACTTAAACCAACAAAACTGATATACACCCTACCAAAGGGTCCCTCTCCCAGGATGAGAGGAAAGCTTCACCTTGATGACAAAGGTCATAAACGTCCTTATGTCTAGGGTTTACATCCATATGAGCATGCTTGACCCTAGCAAGCCATTAAGGCACAAGCAGCCCACCTACTAGACCAAGCTGGGTCACACTTGCCTTCGTTCCTCAACATTGGATCCTAATCATACCTTCCCATGTCATCAACTTAGTTGTGAGGAGTTCATCAAACCTACCTTAAACTTAAGGGGTTTCTCTATCCTCTAACCATGAGAAGTACCATACCCGCATCTATTGAAACTCAACTCTCATCATGAACGTTAGGCACACCACTTCCCCTCTTAGGCCTAGGAACCCCGGGTTCACTTTTGGGAGTCCAACTACATGCTCTATCTCTTAACCACGAATCAGGCATGCAAGAGGAATGACATGCACTTCCTATCATCCTTCTACTCAAGCAACACTTTAGAGTTGAGTCCTCCTCAAGGACAACCATGAAGGCCTTACAACCAGTTACTAACCCTCTCTAGGTCTAAGGGACTCTACTTCCTATCTTAGAAGGTAAACACCTATACTACAGGCACATAGTTACCAGAAGCATCATCCTCTCTCTTGGGTTTGGTTCCTCTAAAGGCAACTAAAATATCATCAGCCTCCAGGGATCATGCATGAGGAAACCACTATCATCCACTTAGGTCGCATCATTCTCGACTCCCCACTATTCCTCGCATCTCGGAGTCTAGGCTTCCAACCTTCTTGCATGGGTCCGGCTCTCTCTCTAGAGTTAACCCTACAAACAACCTTACTACGAGAGGATCTGTCTCTAAGAGGGATCAAGCTCACAAGTGTACCCCTACCTGGGGAAGCCTATTACGTTTTCTCAAGGTCATCCATAGCTCTTTATGCTTATCTCATCAGCTATCCTCCATACTCTCCTGACCATGGTTTCAACCTATTGCTCACACTACTATTTTGGGTGCCTATTATGCCATGCTCATATAAGCTCATGGGGTTCCCATAGGTTCTTCTCTAATCTCATCATTGAAGGAGGTATCCTTCACTCTAACATTCACGACCCTTCCCAGGGTTGGGTCGCCAAAGGTACTAGGTCCTCCAACCTCTCATGGCTCATACGTCATCCAAGGCATGTCCATGGTCTAACTCATCATGCCATCTCTCTCTCTAACCTTCACTTAGGGTTAGGGTTAACGTCATCCTCAGAGGATGTGCCAGGTCTCTACTTGCAATGGAGATCTCTATCTCCAAGACTAACTCTCTTTATTTATCCTCCTGACAAGAAGGTCTAGCCTTAGGTCTCTTCTGAGGGCATGACAACTTATGTCATATGACCTAAGCATGTATCTTTTTTTTTGCACTTAATCTATTAAGCTTATGTCCATGACATCTTATTTACATACTTTTTCATTAATTTGGTGGAGGATTGCTTAGACCTTATTAACCTTACCCATACTTCAAAAGGGTGAGGAGAAGAGAGAGAACCCTAATCCTTTAGGTCCTTAACAGGATTTAAGATGAGAAGGGATGAATAAGATGAGAAATTCCTAAAGGTATCTTATTTCGATTTATACCCTAAGACTTTAGCCAGGCAGTCACACGGATCTGAGAGTCCTCATATTCTGACTAGCGGTGCGAAGGAAAATATTGCCAGCCCCCGGTCGTGATCCTTTTCTAGACACCTCCGTCTTTCAGATAATCCTCTAATAACTCCCTTGGGTTCTATGGAGTTTGTAAAATTTAATAATTATTAATGGTTAAGTGAGGAACCTAGGCTCTGATACGAAATGTTACGACCGCACCTTCCAGTAACCCCCAATCAAGGGAGACTGAGAGGTCGAAGCTGCACACATAATTTCCGGATCAAAGGTTCGGCAATTAACCAAGAACTATTATTAAATCTTATCAGACTAAACTGGAAAGCTGTAAGAAAATAAACTTTTGCATACCTTTTTGAAAGATTGGATTTCTAAACTTCTATCCGCACTGGAGCTAATCTAACTATTACCTCCATGTTCTTTAATTTGTGAATTCACAATATGTCACTTTACTATCTGTCCTTTTGGGATTTTGTACCTAAATCACCGACAAACAAAACAGCGGTCAGCCGAAACTGGTATGTGTGAGAAACAATAATCGTGCAATTATGCATAACAATGTATTGCATCCAATTACCATTTAACAAACAATTTTACATTTTAAATATACTACTTTCCTTATAGTAGCTCCCCATTAAACCCTCATGGTCCCACCTATAGGTGAACCAGTTTCTAGGGTTGAGTCACATGGTACTACCCGTAAGGAGCCCACTCCTTAACTCATGGCATGCTAAAGGGTCTCATGGAACTACACTTGGTAGCCCAATTTCTAACCCACGATAACCTAGACCTTACTCTAGGTTACCCCTTTTTAGCCTTTACAAGCCACATAGGTGGATTCAGATCTAAGTTATATATATATATATATATATATATATACATATATATATATATATTTATGTTGATAATCATAGTCACTTTATAGTTGCATGAAATAAAAGGCATCCAACAGTTATTTTCAAGCAACCGATAAACCTGTTCGAAAATCGTCGTGAAACTATATCGATTATTCATAAGCGTAACCACATACATGTTCAGTAGATTTCTCAAGCTAATATCAATTCCAACCAAGAAAGCAATCCAAGCAAGTAGTTCAACCACAAAATCAAGAATCCTAAAAAACACGTACTCTATTTACTACACACTTTATCAATATTCATTCTATTCAACATGAAATTGCTTCCTAGGGTTTCCGTATCCATTTTAGGGTTTCATTTGCAATTATGATTTCCCTTCATCTTTTACCATATTAAACCCTAATTTTATGACATTCATCTATTCTTCAATATTAAGGTTATCTTAACAAAATATAACCCTATTTTCAGATTAAAGGCACCATTAACCATCAATTAATTTCATTAATCTTCTGTTACATTAAAGCTACTATTTTTATCCTTTTAATCCATGACAAGATCATTATACGCCTCTATCATTAATTCAAAGTTCATTAGGGTCTAATTAACATATGAACTCGTTTTTCCATCAATTCTACCTTTTATTCATGAGAAAACCCTAATTACTACATTTAGGGTATTTATCCAGAATTAAGGACTTTTGTACTCTAAATAGATTAGAACCATCATATCTCTGCTTTGTACATGAAGTTGACCAATTAAAATCATTAAGGATCATAATTACCATAGTTACGGTTCAAGGTTCATCAAATCATATGGAACCCTAAATTAATTAAATTATGCATGAAGATCATCCTTTTAGATCTAATATACCCTTTTTATTAACATCAGGTTAATATCTATTTTAAACACTCACATAACCCCTTTCTAATTCATTAATCATCAAAGGTTAGGGTTTTTCATTGATTAAACTATTAAAGATAGCATCTTGATATACTTTTTGAATGGAAAGAGAAATTAGGCTTCAACAATAATTTCTTTGTGTTCCTCTCGTTCTGAGGGTCAATTTTCATATATTACTTGTCCTAATCGGACTTACCAATATTTAATTACGAATTTAGCAAGATTTCACTTACTTGGCCAATCAGATTGTGCCACGTCACACAATACATGCAACGTTGTTGGTTTATGGAAACATATCAAAATGACCCTTTCGCCCTTGGTTAAGTTGGCGATTCTTCACCCCGCAGAGGGGTAAATCTGTCCAACCCGACATTGGTTGTCTTCCACCTCCTGACGGCGCGACGTAGCTGCCCTAGGCGCATTTGGGCACAACTCTTCTCCTCCCCCGGACCCCGACGATGACCGAAACCTGCTACATACTCTTGGGCTCCCTCCGCCGCACCTATAGTGCCCTAGGCTACGTTCATGATGGAGGAACACAGGCTGGGCAGACCTACAACAAGACCGCCCTATGCAGTCGTGCTACTCCTGCCACGGCCATCTAGGACGAGGGAACTCTCTCCCAAGCACCTTATGTTGTCACAGAAGCGGCAAGACTTCCTCGCTACCCCTCCCCAGCCTCATATAGCTCTAGGTTAGGGCTACGCTCCACGTTTAGGGTTTGAAGATGAAAAGAGAAAGAAGAAGAAGGAAAAGAAACGTGGGATCCTTTGGACTCGAATCAGAGGGTCTTCCCTTTATATAGAGGTGAGTAAAGAAGCCCTAGGTCGAATATTCATGAATCCAAGAGTCCCTTTCCAAGTAGGAAATCAATTCCTTCAATGAGAAGTAATATTCTCTCTCTTCTTTATCCTTTGGTTATTCTCTATTATTTGGATATTAGGAATTCGAAATTCCTCTTTCATTTTCTTTGTACTTTCCCTTTTTAATTCATGGGCACGAATTTCTATTTTCTTTTAGTAGAAAATATTCCTTTTTAACAATGCTACATAATCCATTATTTATGTATTCATATTATCTTCTCATTTTCTATTATCGGTATTTCCTCTTTCTTTTTCTTCATTGGGCTCCTTGGACCCCAAGAAATTATAATATTTCAAAATTCCTTTTCAAGGATACTTATTATCCTTCTAGATACATCCATATGCATTATTTCTCATTATCATGTGTATTTCTTATTAAAATATCTCTTGTTGAGGATTTCCCTTTATTTCTCTTTTATTTTCCTCATTGGTATTCCTTTTTATCATTAGGAATCCTTGAAATACGAAATTCCACCAAGGATAAATCAATTATGCCTCTTTCCACCTATTTTCCACATTTTATCATTGTTTTCAATTTCTTCTTTAACAATGAAATATTTAATTGATCTTTTCTTTTCTTATTGCACTCTCTATGCAACTTTGGACTCCTTGGAACCCAAGAGGCACGAAATCCCTCTTTGGATTTGCCTTCTAGAGGTTTCTATCTCATTCTTTTCTCAAAAACTCAATTATTCATTTACTAATTGAATTTTCTTGTTATTTGGTCCCAATAGACAATAAAGCCCACAACACAATCATCAAGGCTATTGTAAACGAAATACATTTATTCCAAACAAATTACATCATTATTTGTTCAAATATATTTAATATGAGAAATTACATTTCTCACCAAATGAACCCAAAAATTGGGGTTGTAACAGTATTTCCATGCTCAGTCTCTCTAAACTCACTCGGCTATATGAGTATCTCATATGCATAAAACTTTATCTTTCCTCTCTTAGTCTAGGGTTCTCGGATTACATCATTGGCACTGGTGATAGCTTTATAAGCTCTAGCCACATAAACACAAAACAAAACATGCTATGACATACTCTTCATTGATCTCTACCCGTGAGACATGCTTACCCAAAACTCTCTCTATATATACACCACTAGAATCCTACATGGGAAACCACCAACCTGAGCATGAGGCTTTACAAAAAGTAACATAGCTACCTCCTCCTGGGTCTTGGGCTCTCTCCCTCACCCAGATGGCAAACACTCATATTCATGTTCACATGTATAACCAGCCTCTCTCTGACTCTAGGGTTTGGTCCTCCCAAAGACATCTATGGTTCAACTAAACTATAGGAATCATGCATAAAGTAACTCATCTCAATCACTTTGGAGTATTCTAGTTTAGGACATATCATATCACATATTTCTCATATCTTGGAGTTTAGGTTCTTTGACCTTCTCCCAATGGGCCTCACTCTCTCTGGAGTTAACCCTAAAACTTGTCCTAACACAAGAGGTCCTTCGTTGTAAAAGAGCTCCAGGAATTTTCCGATTCACAACCTTTTATAAACTTAGCTTATCTCATCTCAGAATAGCCTACGTACTTGCATCATAAAAACTTATCTCAAATCCTTAAATCTAAACTTAGATCCTCAAAGACAAACATATATCATCGCAAACTATCTTATATCATCTATATAATACTTAGATCATATCATCAAACTTATTATATCTATTCCATCTACCATATATTCCAACAAGCCTCTAAACATCTAATCTATAACTATTCTCTCTTCTAGACTGATGTCATTCACTTTCACTTAGATTGCATGACCACCTCCTACTCGTACATGTGTGGGATACATTTTTTTAATACTTACATATATAATAAAATATTATATAGTATTTCTCTGATAAAACAAGAATCAGAGAAAACTATCAAGGTTTTATTCGATTCAATTGGAATAAAACACAAAATCCAGAAAACGAGTGTCCCACACATAGTATAGAGTATAGTGCCATGAAAACTAGTGAAAAGAGTGGGAACAGGGTGTAGATTGGTGTATCTACTCTAGACAACGAGCACCATATGTCTAGGGTTTCTCTTCCCTTGATGTATGTCATTTCCAAATAGTGCAACATCTCATACCAATGCACTACAAGAAAAGAACGACATCTAAGGACTTGCTATACAACAAGCACCAGTGTAGACCTAGTTCTCAGACATCTAGGTGCTAACCTAGAGGCTAGGTCAGATCTAGTATCTAAAAGATGACTGATCTAACCCTAAATATTATTAAGTTCAAGGTTCTTTGATTTTAAGTTGCATAATGAGCAAATGTAAGGCTTTTCTATTTTTCATGCTCTTATACCACCTGTGACGTCCCTAGATATTCTAAAACTTAATCTGATGTGTGACGTCCAAATTGAATCCCTCACCTCAGTGAGAATCTCAATTTAAACATCACACACTAGGCTAAGATAGAGAAAATCAGAGGAAGTCAGAAGGAAACACAATAGCACATGCACATGAACAATAATAAAACCATACAACACATGTTCACCATTCAACATATAATTACATAATGAATTGTTACAACATTTGATATTAGATATTGAACATCAAACTTCTAGATATACATGTACTACCACTAAACTACATGAACTTAAGACAACAGGTCCTCCTGTACATCAACTCTCCATACCACTCTCAACTATCATGGATCTTCAAGATCATATGTCCACAAACCTAAACAAAAGATTACATGTGGTACATGTCAACACAATATTCAAGAATATTGTACTGAGTACGCCTACGTGTCTTTTATATACCTCTCATTACTAAGCTTGGCAGTAAGATAAAACTAATAGTTAGCAGTTATAAAGAAATATAAGAAAAAGCATATACTTGCACAAAGATGTTCATTAACAAAAGAGAACACATATTTTAAACTCATTTTCCATTATATCATCCATGCATTGACCATGAAGGTTGAATGCATTAAAGGCCATATGATCGACTACCAAAGAGTTGGATCATTTCATAATGTGATCATACTACCAAAGAGTTGGATCACTTTCAAGTACTTGACTACCAAAGAGTTGAAGTACTATATTTCCAACACTTGACTACCAAAGAGTTGAAGTGCTTAGATATAATGGAACAGATATATTATGTTTCATGTGTTCATAGCAATAATTATGGAAATCAAGCAACATATCATACAAGAACAATCATTTCAACTAATACCATATGCCAAGTATTTACTACCATATAACACAAGCATATTGTATAATAAGCCAAGTAAGAGGTAATGGCATACCTTCCAAAGAGACATCCTAATCACATATTCCTCATGTCATCTATATCTTTCATCAACCTTGATTAAGACAAGATCATGTCACCATCAGGTTCTCATCATCATACATCTCATCTTAACCCTGATTGTGTTCATTAGGGTTTATCTTATCTCATTAGGATGTGTGCATCATTACTTGCATTCTTTCTTAGAATTATCTTAATGATGTTGTTTTCCAAATTATAATTCATTATATCAACATTAGGTTCCACATCCTTTTTGTGTACATATTAACCTTAGTTTATATACATTATTCAAATTAGGGTTACAACCCATGCATTAAGGGTCATCTTCATATAACATGGATTTCGTGTATAAAATTGTTCTCAGATTTACATATTATCTTCATGTTACTGATATGAGACTATTCTGTGAATTCCATCATTTATTGAGCATGTATGTATTTATTGCATTTTATTTAGAATTATTAGCCTTAAATAGCCATATTGAGAAAATTACATGAATTCATGCTCTAACATTACAATTATTGATATCATATGCATTATAAACATGATTATGGATTTACTAACATTTTATCATGATTTTAGGCCATTGTTTGATATTTATTATCCATCAAATGAGCATTTCACAATTTATATGATATAACTTAGATCAGTGCATAAAAAGACTGTTATTATGCTCCCACTATGTTCTAAGCATTTTTCTAAGAATTTTAGTATATTACTTAAAAATTTTCTGATATTAATACTATTTATTGTGAATTGTTGAAGATTTGTATACTTATGAAAGAAAAATACCTCTTTGGCCAATCACGCGCTGCCATGTGTCCACTTTGGGGGTGCGCTGATTCTGCTTGAGGCACAGGCGACTGACTGGCTTAGGGTTTTGAACCCGGTTCATGGTTGGTTTGCCTGGTTCAGGCGTTTTGGACTCGCCACTCTCCTTTCTTTCTCGTGTTCTCCTGCGCACGCAAGACCAGGAGTTCTCGCCTATGCGAGCACTGCCGCTTGCTTGGGCTCTGGCCAACAAAAGCTCTAGATCTAGTACCAAAATCGATACATCCTCGAACATAGGCACCACCCAGGTTCTCTTATGGTTTCTGATCTAAGGCTTCAACAAGCAGCACACGGCCTCCGGGCTCACCGCAGGTAGTTTGGGCCTATGGTGAGGAAGATTTGGGGTTATAGTCCTACTTGTTGTGGGCTTCCAAGCTCCCATGTATTGAACCCGTGATTCTTAGTTCCATTGTCTCCCTCTTCATTCCTCTCACGTCTTCCGTCTACAAGAGCCCGTTCATGATGTCACCACTGCTAGCATAGCAGTTGTTCCTGTGATGGAGCTCCTTGTCACCGCCTCAAGTCTCTCTCTTTCGATCTACATCATCTGGGTTCCTTTTAGCTTTGCTCGCAAGTCCTATGGGTCTTAGTTCTCTGCTGGCATGGCCACCGTCAAGCTTCTAGGCTCTCTGTGCAATGGAGGCTTCTCTATAGTGGTTGGCGATGGAGGGACCGAGGTGTGGGGGGGGAGGGGTTTGTGATGCCTCCTTTAGCCCGTGGTGGATAAGCCAACGAAGAGGAGAACCAGTTCTCCCTCAGCACTCATCTAGGTAACTTGTATGAGGGGCCTTACGATCTATCTATAGGTCTTAACGCTACCAGGAAGGAACCACCCACTTCCTTAACGTTGTCGATCCATGACCAAGATGTGGGATTATGAGTTGGGTACACGAAGTAGGAGGTGAATACCAGCCATGTGATCCAAATATGAGGCCACAATTAGCTCTCCTAAAGGCCAAATTGTCTCTTCTCAATGGGGCGCCAATCCATATACATTAACAAGGGGCAGCGTGACACTGCACACATCAACCGCCTAGTCTAACATCATTAATAGACCTAGTTCTAAAGTAACCAACACATACATTATTTCATAAATTTCAGACCTCAAATTACTTCATCTAGTAACCTTTGTTCTTCATCAAATTTTAACCATAGTTTCATCACATATCAAGGTACTTTCCATTTAAGTTTGGTGCCAAAACTCAATTGTCTGATTATTCAATTAAGTACCTCAACAAGGCATAAAACTAAGGATCTTAATCATGATTTCAACACCAAAAAAAACATCCATATTTTATCAAAACATTTACAACTCCTAATATTATTCAAACACATGAATACTTGTATTGTTATACATTCAGGAATTTCAAAAGTTCACTCCATCACATCCTACACACCATAAAATAAATTTCGTCATCGAAATTAAGCCAAAAAAACCATTCCATCACACCCTATAACTAGACATAAAATTTTGAAAAAAAATCCTTTTTCATTAAAGTGTAAGAATAATTTGTTGGTCCACTTAGTTTACAAGTCATGTCTCTTTTGAGTGAAATGTAGTATATTCTACAAATGTAAGAAAACTTTAGTTCCAAATTTCACATAGATAAGATGTATCATTGTCTTTTAATGGGAGTGTATATGGCATTGTTTTACTAAAGATCTATACGATGATATTCTCAAATTATGGTCGACATGGTAAGCACAACATGTGTGTGTGGTGGTATGCCTCTTCATGCATGAGCATTAACATGGACATGTGGCTTTTGGATCATGGATCATGTGAGTTTGCCTTTCTAGATCGGTATCACATGTGGCAGTCACACAGGGCATGCATGCTTCATTCCTCCTTGTCTTTGCATCTTGGACATACTTGATCAGTAGCCATATGTTTTGAAGCTCTTCAAGCGTTGGTTATGATTGAACTGTGTTTGACCAACAAAATGAAGTATTTCACCCTTGCTGCAACTCTAGATTGCCATATCATGTCCCACTAGATTGGACTCCTGATCTCTTTCTCAAGATTGAAGGTTTAATAAGGACTTTTGGTAGAGAAGTAGCCTGATTCAGTATGACACCATGCCTTAATACCCCTACCACAGGAGCTATTAGGGATGCAATCTTGTTAATTTTGTTTTCAACCTCTTTCAGGAGACAATTTTCAAGGAATTCAATGTCCAATTTTCTTTTGAAGTTCACTATAATGGATATTTGTAAGTCAAGTAGATTAGGGATGGGTTTAGTACACCACCACCTATCCTCCCACACGTTCATTTTTTCTCCACTCATCAGGATCATCATAAAATTTACATTAATGAATTCCTTACATTGTACGTATGCCCTCCCCAGTCTAGAGATGTAGGGGAGGTTTCCACTAAAAAATTGTAGAACTTGGATTTTAGGCCAGGATACAACAATGATCTTTAATCTATGCTCAGATTCTAGTAATGTTTAGCAATCATTGCCAAGTTTCCTTCTCTCATTGATTTTAATCCTAGGCCTCCTTGTTTTTTATGGCAGGTGATTTTATTCCAAGAAACTAAGGACAACAGATGGGCCTTGTCATTTACTCCCCAGACAAAGGTTCAGATGTTTTTCTCTATCTCATCATAGTTCTTCAAAAGGATGATTTCCATTTGCATGACATAGTTTGGGATGGAAGTAAGGGTAGATTTGCCAAGACATACTCTCCTAGGTAAGATGAGGAACCTAGATGACAAAGAGTTGATTCTCATTGATACCTTACTTAAAATTCCTCCATATGTATCGAACTTCACCCTCTCATGAATCAAAGGCACGAAAAGATATTTACCTAGGTTTTCAGATTGTGAGAAGATTATCTCCTTTCTATTTTTGGTACACTTCTCACAAAGGTATGCATCATTTTCTAACCAAGATGGTATGCCCTGAAAATACCCCAAATTCTTTAAAGAAATTGATGATTTTTTCATTTGAGAAGCTTCTACCTTAGGAAAAAGAAATATGTTGTCTGTGAAACATAGATGAAACTGAAGGGCATTGTTGTACAGCTTAATAGGTGTCTATTTCTTCTCTTTGATTAAGTTCTCGATCTTCTGACTCAATCATCCTAAACACACAACAAAGAAATAGGGAGATAACTAATCTCCCTCCCTCAACCCTCAAGTTGTCTTGAACACACCTGCAAGTTTAGCATTCCAAATGATAGAAGCCACACTCCCTAATATTGAGTTGATGATCTATTTAGTGATTGAGTTTGGGATACTAATCTTTCTCAAAGTATAAGACACAAAAGGCCATTCCATTTCATCATAGAACTTTGATATATCAATTTTGATGGTCATCATCTTTGTCGTGCTTCTTCTCCTCATGATACAGATGATGCCATGTGCTACAAAAATGTTATCAAATATCCTTCTTCTAGGTATGAAGTCACTTTGAGCTGGTGATATCCAAATTGAAAGATAGCATTTAAAATGTTCCACTATTAATTTAGATGAGATCATTATACTAATTTTATTATGGGGGATAGGTCTAAAATGTTTGCATAATTCAGGAATTCGAATTTTAGGAATAATTACAATATTGGCATTGCCAAGAGTTTCTTCTAGGTCACTACTAGATATCACAATACTAATTGTCTTGAGAACCGAGTTCTTCATAGTGTCACAGCACATAATAAGGATGGAACCTTCATGCCATTTGTCATTATAGCTTTGTGCGGGTGATTTCCACCATATTGACAATCATGGTTCCTATGAATATCTTCTTGAAGTGGCTACAGATCAACCCTTCGATTTCTGCTATGTCTACAACCCATTCCCCACAAGTGTTTTTCAGCATTATAATGGTGTTGTGCCATCTTATTTGCTTAATGTAAGTGTTAACAAATTTTGTTTTGTCGTCCCCATTAGTGAGCCAATTAATGTGATATTTTTGTTTCAAGTCATCCTCCTCCTTCTTAAGAATTTCACTATATCTTCACTGCATATCTGATATAAGGTTGGCAATGGTGATGTCATAATTTTTTGTCAAACTAGTTTGGAGGGTATGAGGTTCCTCAACACCCTCTTTATTTCTTTGCCAATCATGCGGATTTTTTCAAAATCCAATTAATAATATCCACTTTAGTCCCCTAGATAGCTTCATGAAAGTCTACATTAGGGTTTCAGGTGTTATACATCATGTTCTAAAAGTTTGAGTCTCTGGATCAAGATACTTTCACCAAAAATCTAGGCTGAGTAGAACTCCACTCTATATATCTCACTCGAATCAGACAATGGTATGAGATTCAACACGATAGTTGTTCTACTATTATTTGAGGAAATTTGTCGAGAAATTTTGAGTTGACCACTGCACATTTCAATCATTCTTGAAGTGAGCATGCTGGAGAAACTGATGTCTAATTATGCATCTTCCAAGAGAGAGTTATTGAACAAAGATGAATTGTTGGAGTCATAGTGAATGCTTCCTTTCTTTCTCTTCTGGGATCAAGGTGGCGTTGAATTCAACAACCACAATCCATTGGAGTGTGAATCATTTAGCCATACTGATTAGGTGTTTCTCGAGTAGCTTCCTGACCGATTTGTGGGGGTTGGCTTAGACAAATGTAATGAAGGTTGTCCCATTAACTTTGTAGATAATGAACTATCAATGGCAATTTATGATCTAAATTTCACATTATCCATCCTTCCATCAGACCTAGATACCCCCTCTAAAGCCCCTAGCTTCACACCTATATGATCTACAGATGTGCAATTCTTTTACGGTTTTGGTAGCAAAGGGGCCACTAATTTGGGGTTCTAGAATTGCAACTAGATATGGTTTCTTCTATGAGATGATGTCTATAAGGACATGGCAATTGTCAAGGTTGTTGATACCTTGAGTATTCTAGCGTAGCGTATCTGACATAAACAAACAACGGTAAAAGAAGATTGGTTAACTTACAATATCAGGTGTCCTAGACATTTTTATATGTATCTTGATTTTCCTTCCCTTCATATATACTAGCTACTCTTAAATCCTGGTTTAGTTAAGGGCTTTTACAATGATGTTCAAAAGGAGGCTCAGATCTTACTTGCTTCATCTTTCGGCCATTGCCCTTCAACTTCCTATCGGGAGGTGAAGGTGTTGGGATAATGCTTGGATTGGGTTCAGGGGGTATTTCAGATTCATCCATTATCTTATCTGCATCATCATTAGGTACTCTACCACTAATTTCAAGTGCACCCTCAATCCTGACTTTTGTAGAAGTGTATGAGGTATTCGTAGAATCCTCTATCTTATCAGCTCTAGTATTAGTGGTTTCTCAAACAATGTATTCATATAAACTTCATTATATTCAATATTAATGACATCTTCTATAACCTCATCCACATTCGCGTGCATAACAATGTGCTCTTTGTTGGTACATGATTCCTTAGCAGCATCACCATTAACATCTTTCATCACCTCTCTGTATCATCAACTGAAATGATTTTCTTCTTTTTCCATGTCATTGCAGTCTTTATTGTAGTATTTGTGTTCACACTTCTGTTGTGGTTTTATGTGATGGAGTGAATTTTGGAGTATCTGGATACTTAATAACATAAGTGAATTCATATGTCTATGAGTAATATCAAGCGTTCCAAGTGTTTTGGTAGAGTATGGGTGTTATTTTGTGTTGATATCATGATTATGATTCATAATTTAATGTATTTTGAGGAATTTGATTTATAGGTTAAACAATTGAGTCTTGGCACTAAAATTGGCTAGGGTGTACTATGATATGTGAGTAATCTATGGTAAAACTTTTAGGATATTTTGATGTTCATAGAATGATATGAAGGCTTGAAGTTGACAAATGATATGTATATTAAAACAATGATTTAAGGCTTATTAAAAGGTTTTTAGTCTATGTTTTGGATGTAGTCGGGTGTCAAACATGGCATACAAATTTTGAACCATGAATTGGCCTTGAGAGGTATCTAATCTCATCCTTTGGATAAATCCTATGCCAACAGTTGAGTTGTCTCTAACCGTGCGATTAGAGCAAGGAAAGGATAAAGGATGTTTTTCCGTTCACGTGCTACCCCACATTGTGGTCGTGGCCTAGTGAAGGAAACAAAGTCGGTGGTTTCCCTTGTGCTTCCAAGGAACCTAAATCAGTCGACCCTATATCCACCACATCCATCGTCAGTGCTAGAGAGAAGATGAGAAACGAAGCAGTGGGAGAAGAAGAGAAAATGGAATCAAGGACAACAGATAGAGTCCGACAGAGTTGGAACTTTGAGGTCAGTCGGCCACCAAGACATCGCTATCTTGACCCCTTGACCTTCACAGATGGTCATGGTGAGACTGGTGGAGGAAAATGTAACATCCCAACTATATAATAAAATAAACATAGGGTCTTAATTGCAAATTTCCAACTATAAGTTTAAAACTTGGACTTTAATGAAAGTTACCAAATATTGAGTCCTTTTCATGATATTTTGGCATAAAAAATGAAATGTGTTCCCTTATTTTCAATATGATTGAACAAGTCCTATATACATAAAAGGGAAAACTAGTACTTTTCTCTCCCGTATCCTTGAATAGGTTTAAAAGAAATAAAATAGAAAGACAAAGGAAGTGGAATTCAAAAATAATACATGTGGAGTAGAAGCCTTAGATAATAAGCTTCCCTTTTCACTTATGGATTTTATATATAGGAGGAAAGTGTATATATCCTCTATTTCTCTCTCCTCCATAAAAGTTTGTTAAAAAGGTTAAAATAAATGTATAATTTTCTAGGAAACATTTGTTGTTTATCTCGAATTTGGACTCAAAGTCTCACAAAGGAATGTAATTGCCACTTATTTAATAAATTAAATGCATTAAAATTTAGGTTAATGACACATATAGAAACTAGGGATTAAACTTGTACAAAACCTAAATCTAATCATATAATAGGAATATAGACCCTTTTATTAACTTATGGTTAAAATTTGAAGCCAATAGGACTTTGTTTGACCACCTAACTTAATTGGAGAAGAATCTATATAGTTTTTAATTTGAAACTTTGGTTTTAATCACCTTAACCTTATTCTCAATTTATCAGTGCTTTTAATACTTTCCTTTTCTGGATCAGATGACCTTTTGAGTGATGAGTCCTCTATTCTCATATATTATTGTTCAATTCTTCATGTTATAAGAATTATGTAATCAAGAATGCTTAAGTCAAATTCATGTAAAGGTTTTCTTTCAAGTCAAGTATACATGATTATTTTCAATTTGTATAAATTGTATAGTGCCTCTTACTGATGTGTGTCTTTGTTTTACCATGGCCGTGGGATGAGATGTCCCTAGATGATGGAGCAAAGGAAATTGAACTGAGTGTTGTAGAGTAGAATTTTCTAGGATATAGCTTGGTGGTGTTCCATGTACACCGTAGAAGATCCAGTAACAAGTTTCCAAAGAAGAATTATGTCCTAGATGTATTCTACCTTTCATGTATTAGAAGTTAGTTCAAGGATGAGATTAGTTTATGGTATTAGTTTTCACTTTCAAAGAACAATGTATGAATCAATATTTCCAATAAATTTAAGGTGTTCCATTTTTCTTATTGCTATTGAATATTAAGTTTTGTCATGTTCCTCCAAGCCAAGTGACTCATGTTATGGAAAACATAGGATTTTCTTCCACTATCATGTATGTGCTTGGAGGGGCATTACAGGTAAGGAGGACACATTGTTTCATGATGGCACACCACAGGAGGACCGCCATTCATCTAGGGGACAAAGCACGCAGGTCGGCATCGAGGAAGAGACAAAATAGCAACAAAAGCCTGCTGACTCTCGCATTTGAGACGAAGTGGTGCGGAAGCACTAGAGCTGAGAATGGGAAGGGTTTGTCCCTTTCTCATCATCACGAAGATACCTGGTGTCGAAGAGCACGTAGGAGGCAATATTTGGAGCCTCTACTTCATCTCGTCTGAGTTCCATGCCAAGGTGCAATGGCACCTTGGGCAGGTCGCAGAGAAGGTCACTCAGGCGGCTAAGATAGGACATCGGGGATGTTTGATCCCAGTGGCAGTGCTGATGGACGGGAGTTAGGCATGTCCGTGTTAGGTAAGGAGGTTGGGAGGGAGCTGTCCGGGTCATGAAAACCAGAAAGCACAAGGCGGCCATGATATAGAGTCTTGTTGAGGACTCACATCACATGGAATGCGAGAAAGGAGAAGAGGGGGAGTCTTGAACCGGCCGAATCAAAACAAATCGAGTTTAAAACTTGTGAACCGACTGGACCCCAACAAGGCAAAGGAGCACCAGCCTCAGAAGCCACTTGTCAGCATCTGATTGGCCATAAAAGGTAAACATTCAAGTAAATGATTAAATCTTCCATAATTCATAGTAATTAGCTCCCTTATCTGAAAAATACAAATAATGTACCAAAATGTTTAAACTAATGAGTAGAACAAGAAGGAATCATAATATCAGTCTTTTTGTGCTTAAATAACACATATATTAAGTAAGATGTATAAATCTTATCTCATGTATAATAAATATCAAACGATAGCCTAAAATTATGATAATATGTCAATAAATCCATATTCATGTTTATAATCCATTTAAGGAAGATGACCAGATTTAGACATTCAAGGTGAAGGGATTTAAAGTCAAGACACGTGATTTTTGCTGATGATGTTTTGTTCTTCATTGTTGGACATTCCAAGTACCTAAGGAATGTGAGGAGATTGATGAAAGATTTTGGGGAGCTCTTCAACTTGTACATGAATGAACTAAAATCTAACGTCTTCCTATCTAGGTCTTGTGACTGTAGAAGAGGGAGGTTGAAGGATGCAATTGGTATATTGGTGAGAAGATTTCTTACCAAGTACTTGGGGATACCATTGTCGGAGGGAAGGGGAAAAGGAGTGGATTAATTTGAATATGTTGAAGATCTAAGGAACACAATGGACAAGTGGACTGGCCATACCATCTCTGTGGCTGGTAAAATAGTCCTAATTAAATATGTTCTTAATACAAAGATGAGCTATTGGTGTAGAAAAATAGAGTTGCCAACTTTTATTCATGATAAATATAGAGTTGTTGTTGCAGGGTTCCTATGGGGTGGGAGTGCGCATGGTGGCTTAATCATTGCGAGTTGGTGGCATGGGTTTGTCCTGCTCAAATGACATTGTGTGGGGAGCTACTTCTAGAAGAGTTGATTGATTCCTTAAAAACCTAGGATCTCCTTTGATAATAAGGATGAAAGATCACTATGGAGATCTGGGCAATGAGATGAAGAAAGGGGATTCGAGTGTATGGAACAAAATGAGAAAGATGTACACGGAGTTGAACACCTTTTATTAGTTACATGGTCAATAGGGGGAGGCAAATCTGAAGATGAAGTTGTGGAACATCAGTAAGCAGCTACCGTATGTAATGTGGTACGACATTATTTGGGCTAAGCCAAGATGCCCGAAATGGAGCTTTGGCTCCTTTAGGACGATCATGAGGAGGCTCCCTACAAGAGATAGGATCATCAAATGGGGTATGAACTATGATCCTACATGCATGTTTTGGAATAGAGTTCCTGAATCGCATTGGCATATTTTCTTTGAATGTGATTTTTTAGCTTACCTATGGAGAAGAGGATGCCTTAAGTGTGGCTGGGGGGGGGGGGGGCTTGCTCCATTGGGCCTTGAGGAGGCCATGGATTGGATGTTAGAGAGAACAAGATGCAATATAAAGAATAGACATTTGGAAGGAATTTTTTTAACGTCCCTCATCTTCCATATATGGGGTGAACGCAATAGTAGGCTTCATGGTAAGAGACCAAGGGATAACACTACCATGTTTGAAATAATTGTTCTTGTATTTTATCTTGCTTGATTTTCCATACTTATGATTATGAACACATGAAACATAATAAATCCATTCCATTATGTGAAAGCACTAATTCTCTTTGGTAGCATAGTGCTGAAAAGTGATCATTCTCTTTGGTACCAGATCACATTTTACAATGATCTAACTCTTTGATAGTAGATCTTAAGGCCTTGAGTCTCAAGCTCTTTTATAGTCAAGATTATGCATTATTCCTTCAGGTGGCAAATGCATTAATGATATAATGGAAAATGTTCTTAAAATATGTGTTCTCTTTTTATAATAAACATCCTTGTTCAAGTATATGCCTTTTGTTATATTTGTTTATTGATGTCAATTATTAGTTTTATCTTATTGCCAAGTGTTATTAATGAGAGGTATATAAAAGACACATAGGCACACTTAGTACAATATTTTTGAATATTGTGTTGACGTGTACCACGTGTAATCCTTTGTTTAGGTTGTGGACATATTCTCTTGAAGATCCCAGATAGTTGTGAGTTGTGTGGTGAGCTAATGTACAGGTGGACCTATTGTCTTAAGATCCTCTTGTTTAATGGTATACATGCATATGTAAAGGTTTATTGTTTAATATGTAATATTAAATGTTGTAACAATTCATGGGTAATTAAATGTTGAATGGTGAGCTTGTATTATTGTGGTTTGTTTATTGTTCATGTGCATGTGCTACCATTGTTTCCTTCTGACTTCCTCTTATTTTCTTTTTATTACCCTAGTGTGAGGTGTTTAAATTGGGATTCTCATTGAGGTGAGGTTTCAATTTGGACATAACACATCAGATTAAGTTTTATAAAATTCAGGGACATCACAGGTGGTATCAGAGCATGATAAATAGCAAAGACTGACATTTGCTCATTATACCATTTAAACTAAAGTAAACCTTGAACATCTTTAGGGTTAGATAAGATTTCTTTTAGAGACTAGATCCGACTTATCCTCTAGGTTAGAACCTAGTTGTCTGAGAACTAGGTCTAGACCGGTGCTTGTTGTATAGTAGGTCCTTAGATGTCGTTCTTTCTTTGTAGTGCAGCAGTATGGGACATTGCATTATTTGGAAATGGCGTACATCAAGGGAAGAGAAAACCTAGACATATTGTGCTCATTGTCTAGAGTAGCTACACTAGTCTACACCATGTTCTCACCCTTTTCACTAGGTGACATGACAGTAGACTCTCTATTATGTGTGGGACACTCGTTTTGTGGATTTGGTTTTTGATTCCAATCAGATCGAACCTTGATAGTTTTCTCTGACGCATGTTTTATTGCAGAAAAACTATATAATATTTTATTACAGATATGTAAATACAAAAATTTGTCCCCACACATGTACGAGTAGGAGGTGGTCATGCAACCTAAGTGAAAGTGAATGACATCAATCTAGAAGAGAGAATAGTTCTAGATTAGATGTCTAGAGCCTTGTTGGAATATGTGATAGATGGAATAGATGAATATGTTTTGATGATAATATATATAGATGTTATAAGATGGTTCATGATGATCTCAATTGGATTTGAGGATTTGATTTCAATTTTGAGGATTTTAGATAGGCTTTGATTATGAAAGTATGTACGTTTTTGTAAGATAAGATAAGATAAGTTAAGATAAGATGTGAATTACCATGAGCCTCAAGCTCATTTACAAAGGAGGACCTCTAGTGTTTGGACCAGTTTTAGGGTTAAATCCAGAGAGAGTGAGTCCCACATGGAGAAGGAAAAGAACCTAAACTCCACGATATGAGAATTATGAGAAATTTGTGATATGATATGTCTTAAACTAGACTAATCCTGAGTGAATGAGTTGAGTTGCTTAATGCATGGTTCCTATAGATATCTTGAACCCTAGATATCCTTCAAAGGACCAAACTCTAGAGTTTGAGAGAGGCTGTCTAAATGTGTACATGTGAACATGGTTATAAGTACCTACCATCTGGGTGAGGGAGAGAGAGTCCCGAGACCCTGGAGGAGGTAAATGATGTTAATATAGTGATAAATCTCATGCTCGGGTTGGTGGTTCGATGTGGGAATCTAGTGGACGTGTTGTTATGAGAAATTTGGGTAAGCATGTATCTTGGGTAGATACCTACAAGGAGAATGTCATATCATGTTTTTGTGCTTATGTGGCTGGAGTTAGAAAGATATCACCAGTGCCATTGAGGTAAACCTGATAACCCTACACCAAAGAGGGAAGGTATAGTTTTTACTTATAAGATACTCATAGTGTTGAGTGAGCTCAGAGAGACCAAGCATGACACTACGCTCATGATACGGGTCGGGAAAACCTCAATTGGACTATATAATGTTTTGACATATGTTTGACAAGCGTATTGTTTATGTTATTTAGCACAACCATGATGATATATGGGTTTGATTTGATGAAAACCTAGTGATTGTTTAATAACTCTTTATGTATAGATTTTTATAACCATATCCATGAGTATTTCTGATATTATAAGTTGGTGAATCTAGAATAGTTTGTAACCTAACACGAAAGTGAAGAATCTAGTAGTGAATTCACCAATAAAGTTTGTGACCTAATGTGAAATTTCAATAAGATCATATTAACGATATATATATCAAATGAGGTATTAATGTTAGTGCCCAATAAATCTGTTGAATATAGTTTGTAATTTTTGCACAACATAATGATGATGGCATCTTGATATGATGTGGATGGATAAAATGGTTTACTTGTAATTAACTCCTTCATAAAATGTATAAGTTGATGTTTGAATATTAATGCTCGTATAAAGTTAGGATGTAAATCTTAAAATGTGAAAGGTCATGATGTAACAAAATATTCTAAACCCTTATTTTAACTTTGTCTAGAGTGTTTGTGCATCCAAGATGCTTGAAAACCTCCAAGAGTGGTATACATAAGTTCCAGATATGTTGCTTATAGGAATGTTGCTCATAGAGTAGTGCCATAGTTGTGGATAAAGACATGCATTATTTTTCCTTGGAGTACGAGTATGGTTTAATTTTGAGGATGAAATTTCTTTTAAGATGTATATAATGTGATAGACTGGATTTTGGCTAAATTTTGAGGACAACATTTATTTTAAGGTGTGTAGGATGTGATGGAGTGAATATTTAGAGTATATGTATACTTAATAACAAAAGTGATTTCATATGTCTATGAGTAATATCAAGAGTTCCAAGTGTTCTGGTGAAGTATGGGTGTTATTTGCTGTTGATATCGTGATTATTATTCATAATTTTATGTCTTTTGAGGAATTTGATTTATAGGTTAAACAATTGAGTCTTGGCACTAAAATTGTCTAGGGTGTACTATGATATGTGAGGAATATATGGTTAAACTTTGAGGGTGTTTTGATTTTCATAGAATGATATGAAGGCTTGAAGTTGACAAATGATATGTATGTGGCATCTATGATTTAAGGCTTATTAAAAGGTTCTTAGTCTATGTTTTGGATGTAGTCGGGTGTCAAACATGACCTACAACTTTTGAATCACAAATTGGCCTTGAGAGGTATCTAATCTCATCCCTGGGATATATCCTACGACAACAGTTGAGTTTTCTCTTACCCTGCGGTTAAAGCAAGGAAAGGATAATGGATGTTTTGCCGTTTACGTGCTACCGCACATTGTGATTGTGACCTAGTGAAGGAAACGAAGTGGGTGGTTTTCCTTGTTCTTCCAAGGAGCCTGAATCAGTTGACCCTATATCCACCATATCCATCGTTAGTAATCGGAGAAGATGAGAATTAAGAAGTGATAGTAGAAGAGAGAACAGAATCAAGGACTGTAGATAGAGTCTGATCGAGATGGAGCTTTGAGGTCAGTCTACCACCAAGACCTTTCTATCTCGACCCCTTAACCTTCATAGATGCTCATGGTGAGACTGGTTGATGGCAATGAGGCCACCACAGGAGGACCACCGTTCATCTAGGAGATGAAGCATGCAGGACGGCATCGAGGAAGACACAGAATAGCAGCAAAAGCCTGGCGACTCTTGCATCCTTGAGACAAAGCGGTGCGGCAGCACCAGAGCTGAGAATGGAGAGGGTTTGTTATTTTCTATTTACCACAAAGATGCATGGTGTCGAAGAGCACGCGGAGCACAAATTTTGGTATTTCTGCTTCATCTCATCTGAGTTCCATGCTGATGTGTGGCGGCACCTTGGGCAGGTCGTGAAGAAGGTCATGCAGGCAGCAAAGATAGGACGTCGGGGATGTTGGATCCCAGTGGCGATGTTAATGGATGGGAGTTGAGCACATCCATATTAGGCGAGGAGGCTAGGTAGTGGAAGTCCAGGTCACAGAGACTAGAAAGCACAAGACGGCCATGAGACAGAGGCCCACTGGGGATCCACATTGCGTGGAATGCGAGAAAGGAGAAGAGGGAGAGTCTTGAACCGGCCAAATCAAAACGAAACAGGTTCAAAACTCCTGAACCATCCAGATCCTAGTAAGGCAAAGGAGCAAAAACCTCAAAAGCCACTTGTCGACATCGGATTGGCCATAAAAGGTAAACATTTAAGTAAATGATCAGATCTTGCATAATTCACAGTAATTAGACCCCTTATCTAAAAAATACAAACAAGGTACCAAAAGTTCTAAAAAATGAGTAGAACAAGAAGGAATCATAATATCAAATTTTTGGTGCTTAAGATGTATAATTCTTATTTCATGGATAATAAATATTAAATGATGGCCTAAAATTATGATAATATGTCAGTAAATCCATATTCATTTTTACAATCCATTTAAGGTCAGTGATTAAAATGTTGATTCATGAAATTATGTAATATGCTTCATATGACTAATTAGGGAAAATAACCCTAATTAATGTGTAATAATTACAAATGTGCTTAAGAAATCCTAGAAGTTTCAGAGTAATCTCATATCAGAAACTTTAAGATAATATGCAAGTTTGATATCAGTTAGATTCACGGAATTCATTTTATATGAAGATGACCCTTTATACATGGTTTCAAACCCTAATTTAGGTTAATGCATGTAACCTAAGGTTAATACGTTTGCATAATAATGTGAAACATAATTATCAGTAAACGAATGATAATATGGAATATAAGATCAATAAGATAATTCGAAGACAAGAATACAAGTAAAGATGAGAAGATCTATTATAATGAATGTAAACCCTAAAATGAATCAATTAGGTTAATGATTATGACAATCTGATGATAGTACATATGATCTTGTCTTGATTAGGGTTTGACCGAGAGTGGTAGTTGAATCCATCAATATGTGATGATTACATTATCTTGGTTCGAGGTATGCCCATACCTCGTACTTGGCTTATTATACAATTTGCATGTGTTATATGTGTAATAAAATATTTGGCATATGATCTAGGATGAAATGATTGTTATTATATGCTACCTTGCTTGATTTTGCATATTTACGATTATGAACATAAGAAACATAATATATTTGTTCCATTATATGAAAGCATTAATTCTCTTTGGTAGCATAGTGTTGGAAAGTGATCATTCTCTTTGGTAGCAGATCACATTATACAATGATCTAACTCTTTGGTAGTAGATCATGAGGCCTTGCGTCTCGAGCTCTTTGATAGTCGAGATGATGCATTATTCCCTCAGGTGGAAAATGCATAGATGATATAAAGGAAAATGTGCTTAAAATATGTGTTCTCTTTTGTTAATAAACATCTTTGTTCAAGTATATGCCTTTTGTTATATTTGTTTATTGCTGTCAAATATTAGCTTTATCTTATTGCAAAGTTTTAGTAATGAGAGGTATATAAAAGACGCATAGGCATACTCAGTACAATATTCTTGAATATTGTGCTGACGTGTACCTCATGTAATCCTTTGTTTTGGTTGTGGACATGTGCTCTTAAAGAACCTGCATAGTTGTGAGTTGTATGGCGAGCTGATGTACAGGTAGACATGTTGTCTTAAGATCATGTTGTTTTGTGGTAGTACATGCATATATAAAGGATGACTGTTCAATATGTAATATCAAATGTTGTAACAATTCATGTGTAATTATATGTTGAATGGTGAGCTTGTTTTGTTGTGGTTTGTTTATTGTTCATGTGCTAATGTTGTTTCCTTTTGACTTCCTCTAATTTTCTTCTTCTTCGCCTAGTGTGTGGTGTTTGAATTGGGTTACTCACTAAGGTGAGGTTGCAATTTGGACGTCACACATCAGATTAAGTTTTAGAAAACCTGGGGATGACACATTTTCATTCTATAGTGTCTCCTCTCACTTTTGTGTTTCATCATCATTCATATCATCCAGGTTCATAAATTTATTATAGAGCCTATTTGCCTCTTGTGCATAGGTTTCTTTCCATTGGGCACAATTCTTGTTTACTGAAACTTTATGCCTTGGTGTTTGCCACTATTTCCATTGTCATGGTCTTGAGGTGGCACAAGACTATCACTCTCCCTCACTGTTGAGTGGTTTTTGTTGTTGGGAGCATTAGACGTACAATGTTTTACTCGATGTCCCAACTTGTTGCAACATTGAAAGGAGTTTGGAAAGACCTCGTACTCTACTTGGTAGACAATGCCATTTTTGAGGTTAGTGTGAACGATATTTTTTGAAGTGTCCACCTTAATGGATAGTCTAGAAAATATAATTCTTATTATGGCCATTATTTGAGCATCAACATTCACCAAGCATCCCAATGCTAGGCATGTGAAGTCAAAAATTATAGGGACATAAAGGAGTAGTGGTAAGTTTAGTACTGTCACCCATGTAACTAGGTATTTTGTAAGGTCCATTGATAGTTGAATGTAGGTCCCAATGCTAAACAGATAAACAAAAATCAAGGAAATTCCATGGACCATATGTTAGAGCATTTTTGAAGTCTCTTTTTCCTGAGAACTAAATAACATTGTGTCCTAAGTTGACTTCAAACATATTAAACTCGCCAATTGCATTACATAGGGTTTTGAAACGATCTCTCATCATCATGTAGACAACATTTGTGTCAATGAGAATAGCAACACCCATGTATTTCCAGTACTTAGCAACGTCCTCCTCCACATTTGGATTAACTTTTAATGCTGATTTACCTTCTATTTCTTTCAGGGTAACATCTGATAATGTGAGCTGACTTTCATACAGTTCCTCCAGGAAGAATTCTCAATTAGACAGGGTTTTTGACTGATTAATAACTTCGTTAAAGGAGTTATTAGAATCTAAGTAACTTTTCATCAACATTTGTTTACCATCCCCTGAACCACAAGTAGACTTTTCTCCCTCCCTAATGGATTTTTGGTGTCAGAGGTGCTTGATCCTCCTAATGAAGGAAAGGGGTATTCTGATGTATTCTTCACGATCTCAACTTGATCCATAGAGGAGGGACCCTCATTGTAGATCTTCCACTCATACATGGAAATTGGAAGTCAATAGCAACTCTAGGTATTGAGACGCTAACACCTTTCATAGGTATTCCTCTTAGTTCCATAGGTTTATCTAGGACCTTCCACTAATTTTGTTCCATGAAAGGAACATACTCCTCCCATTTTCCTCTGTCATCAAGAGCACCTACTCCCCTTCCTGATCCTCGGCCCACTCCACCACTGCAGCCATTCCCTCACCCCTAATGAACCCATGAGACCCCAGAAATCCTAAACTCCATCGTTCCATTTTTTAATAAATTGAGTTTAGCCTATAAAGTTATAGTTAAACATTGCCTATTGAAATATGAATGGTTTATAAATCATTTTTTTATCTGAGTGTTTAGAATGAATATGTTAGGTGTTATCTTGGAATTCATTTGATGTTATATTTGTTTGCTTGATATCTCAGTAAATAGAGTGAAACCCTATTGAGTGGAACGATGGAAGTTTGTGAGTAGACATCATGAATCCAACTTAAGTGATTCTTTTAATGTTATAGATTTATTTAGTCAATGTTTTTCTAAATGCATGATATATCAGTGAATGGCATAGAAACTGTAGTCTTGTTCATACCAAGGTTTCTTATTCATGTTTGGTTGTATGTGAGTTGTTGTAAGAAGTGTTTTGTTAGTTAAAGTTTATGATGCATTACATATTTACACGAATCATTTCGTAGGGCTTTTATTGAATCAAATATTTTCTTTTTAGTGTTTCTCATTATGATTTATGGTTTGCTTAGAAGCTTAATTTAGATGGTGTGAATTATTGAACCATGAATATATGGTGTGAATTAGACATTAGATGCCCTTAACACTATAGAATCTTTCATGGGGGGCTACGTTATGAGGAGACATCCATTTTAGTTGGAGATAGTCTAGATCAAAGTAAGTCAGGTAAAATCTAGGGTGTAAGGGTCTAGGCTAGTGTCAACAGACTCCTTAAGGATTGTGAGGTATCCAACATCATCCAGGGTCCAAGTAGTACTTTTGTTGAGGATCATTCGACATATTTGGTTGGTCTACTAATGCAGAATAAGCATGAGTGCTTTTGACTCTCCACCTGAGTACATAAATTAGACTACGAGTTCAGATGTTTGGCTTCTTCCATTACCCACAATGAGCAAGACATGTTGGGGTCCAATGCAGATAGGGTGTTTACAATATTACAACTTACAAACTAGGACATGCTTCTAGTGATGGCAATTGTATGTGTTTTCCACTATTTGCACCACTTAGAACCATACCACTGAAAATATCATTTGTTTGGCTTCCCACTCCATTTGAGCATGGTAATTCACCTCCATTCAATGGGTGGGCATGGGAACCCATATCAACCCTGACTACACATATGGCCCACAAATAAATGTTGGATGAAGGAACTTGTCATATGCATGTGATGGAGATGGTGATAGAGACAAACATGAAGAGCAACATATTTAGTGAGGAAGTAAAACTACTTGAAATTGTGTGAGAGCTTTCTATTGGTACCATCCACTTACTCTGTCACACCTACCACCTTGCAGTAGTGCTACTCCAGATCATGAGGGATTTCAGGGAACGTCCACAATGTTAGAATGTTGGCTTCCCATTTTCAGTGTACATCAAAAACTTACCACATGTCATTGTTGCAGCTGAATGCATCCACTATAATAGTTGGTGGATGTCATGACTGCACGCCAGATAAATGTTATATGGAGTCGCAACCAAGTAGATGGACATATATAAAGCAAACAATGGGAGACGAGGGAGATGAACCCATCATGGACGATGACACCAGTGCCCAACATGCCGCCAAGGTGACTGAGGACATGATAAGGTAGAGGCATGATGAGATGTAACACTCTCAATGCTGGCCTGACCTTTAGTGGTGGACTTGGCTACAACAAGGCAGAGGCAACACCATCTGTCTCAGTAGCGGTCGTTGTCCTCTTCTAACTATAGATGAGAGTGGGACGTATTGTTGGTATGTATGCCCATAGAGCAAGTCATATGATGATTGTAATGGGATACTTTGTAAATGATTTGAATAATAATAAAGGCAATTTCCAATCTATATGCTTAAACTATTTCTGAGATGATGGTGTAACATGATAGATGTCTAAAGATTGATTTACTCAATGACGTATGCTTTTGGGTTGAGGACCTAAACGATGAGATCATACGGATGCTAAGAGTATTCTTTCTTGTTTAGTCCCTAGTCGGTTGTTATTGTGGAAATAACCATAGACATCAATAACACTAAAGACTAGATTGTGTGTTGGTTGATGACAGAATCTCATTAGTCATGATATGGTGATATCAAACCAAGCACATAGGTACTTGTTAGAGAACAAGGTACCGGACAGACCCACCGTGAGAGTGACACATGGAACCATGACTTGGTAGTCACAGTCAGCTCTCACAGTGATGGTGGTGAGTGTGATTCTTAGACCTGAAATCACTACACTCAACACATGTCGTTGGGTACACTTTGACATCATCAAACGCAGTCCTGAAACATGGGTTGTTATAAAGGTGATGATTGGGTGGCTTTGACACATGGGGCTTTTGAGGGGTGAGTGATAGATATGGGATTTGTCCCTCCTGAGGGAGTTTGATATCCTTGGCCACTTGATGAGTAGGATTGAGAAAGGCATGCACATGCACGTGTGAATCAATATGTGATATTGATGTCATACACATCTCACTCGGTCTACTCTGAGATCAAGGAAATGAATGAACATTGACAGGATGACTGTTCCATGCCTCGAGTTCATTCTGGATATCAGTGACAAAGGAATTATACATTCACTGTAACACCATTCACGGATTGTAGGATGAAAGTTGTTCTCCAACGTTCTACTTTTACTTGGGTAGCAATGATGTGTGACTAGGCACCGCTCTTTGCTTGTGAAGTCATAAGTTTTATGGACTTTCACTGCCAACGTGAAATGGACCTGCAGGGTCACACACATAGGATTTAACCTGGAAGAGGATTTTTGTCCACAAGCAATGTTTAGATTGATTACTAAAGGAGTTTAGTAGTTCAATTAAACACTCAATTAATCGATAGCTCAATATCATAATGTTCAAGGTGTTGGACGCATTGATTGGAGTATCGGATTGATTGAAATCGCATTTGACTGATTCTGCACAATCTGCATTCCCAACCGATTGGTTCATGTGATGAACCGGTCGGCTGAGGTTGCTAAACCGGTCGGATCAATTGTTGAACCGATCGGCTCATGCACAGAGTGAAACTACCGGTTCAAATGTTGAACCGATCGGTTCAACTGGTGCAATCGAGCAACTTGGGAAAGTAGGATTGGTGAGAATTTTCCTTTCGTTTCAAATTGCCCAATTCGATTGGGAATAATATTGGTATTCGATACCAATTGGGAAAGAAACAAGGAAAGTCAATCGGGAACCAACCTGGAACCCCAACCGACCGGTTCATGAGTGAACCGATCGGTTCAAGGGTCCCAAACGATCGGTTCAGTGGTGAACCGATCGGTTCAGGTCCCCAACCGACCGGTTCACTTGTGAACCGATCAGTTCAGGTTGCGAGATGGTTGCTTTTTGTGGAAAATCCCGAACCCTTCTACTCCTGCTTTAGTCCCGTATTGCCGGGCACAGAGAACCCTGTCCCATGACCCGCCTATATATAGGGGTATTGGGGGCTTCTCAGAGTACAACTCTGTGCAAGTTGATTGCTCTGCAAAGTTGTCATTCTCTCTGGTTTTGGTAACCGAGAGAGAGCTCGAGCAAGTGCTTCCCGCAAAGGGAGGTGCAGCAAGGGAAGGACAACTGCAGTTGCAATTGACAACAGGAGAGTGTGTTGGCGACTAGTACGTCAACAGGAGGGTGCGACTCCTTCCACTTCCTTGTGGGACAAGGAGAGTGGAGTTCTGGGTGGTCCGTGTGGACTACTTCAGAGGCAGGAGGTCACTGTCGCTCAGGAGGACAACTGTCATCCGACCGTCCGGTAGGAGGAGGAGTCTTCAGTCCCGGTGCGACCAGGAGCTGCACAGACACCGTCCAAGACCGGAGGTGAAGACCGCGCAAGGCGCGTGGTATTGTCGCCGAGCAAGCCTTGGGACAAGGTATGATTCACAAACCATCTTTCCTATAATATAGATGTTGACGCGATTCCTTTTGTTCCGGGTTTGGGGAGAAAATTTTTTTTTGTTTATGCTGCTTCTCTGCCCTTCTATAAAACCCAACAGTGGTATCAGAGCCACGTCAACCGCTCTATATTTTAGGATTATTGATATATGATCGATTTTGGTTTGTCGCCTTTATTTATTGCATGCGATGCGAATAATATCGGCTTTATACATGTCCAATCCACAAATCCCTAATATACATATATGATATGTAATATTAATGCACTCGATACGCGTCGCCCTTAAACGAGTTTTGTGGTGGATGTGTAGCATGATTATGGCCTATAAACCCCTATATTTGTGTATGGTTGTTTGTGTGGTTGCTTGCATCTCGGTCTGCGCACCGATTCCCTTTCTCATATTCCTGATGTAACTCGAAATAATTCGAGAATTCTTTTCCTACCTTTGCTCCCCCCGAATGTAACTCGGGGTTTCTCAATTCGATTGTAAATAGGATAGATTTTATTTCCTGTTATGTCAAAGAATGGCGGACAACATGAAGACGATTGGTTCAAGGAGTGAACCGATCGGTTGGTGATCCAGAAGGCCGATTCGAGGAACGAGATGAGAGGGTGGCGACCTGAGGAGATGCACGATGACCGGTGAACCGATCGGCTGGAGGCGCCAGTCGATCGGCTGGTGGCACCCGAACAACCTACCTGATGGCGAGCCGATCAGTCATGGAGATGAGCTGATCAAACCCAGAAAGGCAGGCACAGATTTCATCTTATACAGGTCGCATGTGATGTAGACCTAGATGACCGTGATTCCTCTTGGCTCGAGGAATCACAAATAGGATGGCCATAATCATTGCTTTTTACCGTTTATGCATGTTTTCTGCGGGATATAGCATGTATATGATACGTACTATATATTGTGGTGATTGGATATGTATATGTATATAAAAACCAAATCCCTCATTAAAATATTAAGTCTTATACGCCTTCCATTAGTGACACACATGGCAAACTTGATCGACCAAGCGTAGGTTACGCCAAAGCGTGGTGCGCCGTCTATCTTGTGGAAGTGTGAAGGGTCGACATGTAGGTTCTGCCAAAGCAGGGTGCATGTTTACCGTGTCGGCTTTTGGGTTAGACTTAACTGGTGATTCTTAGAGCGTCTAAGCCCAGAGGCACGGAATGTTCATGGCAAGGTGTTGCGCATGTTCATTCATCAAGAGTTGCATATGATGCAATTGGCAAGAGTTGCCTACCCGGAAGATCTGAGTTGTGGGTGACAGCCAAAGCTGGTCCATGGCTTAGAGGATTCTAGGATCTTGACCCACTAGAAGATTGTACGCTGCAATCTTCCTAATTGATGGTGAGGGCTATCAATTTGAGTCAAAATAGTGGGAGCGGTAATTAATTAAAGGCCTAATTAACTATCGTCAAATTTTATTCAAATCAAATCAAAAGAGTTTTGACAAATGCAAATTTTCTCTTGTAGAATGGCAAGAGAATCATCTTTTAAAATGGGAAAATTAATTGAGAATAAATTCCATAACTGGTTGAGGACTGTGAGAAGTGTTCTGCACAATCCAGATATACCAGGAGCCTTAGAATCCACTCTATGTACGCTTAATGCGTTGGTGAAGGAGAAAGTAGGTAAGGGAGAGAAGTGTTCTCTCGCCAAACCAATTTCTTCTACATGGAGAGGATGGAAGGAACAATGGAAGAAGAAGTCGGAGATAGAGATCTCTACTTCTGGTGTATACGTGATAGAGATTAACTTTACTACTTCTTCGTCATGGGTACTTGATACCGGATGCGGATCTCACATTTGTTCAAATGTGAAGGATCTTAAGAGAAGTAGGCCTTTAGGGAAAGGTGAGGTTGAACTACGTGTTGCTAATGGGGCAAGAGTTGCCGCCAGTGCCGTAGGAACCTATGAGTTAACTCTACCAAGTGGGCTAATAATAGAGTTGAAGAATTGCTATTATGTACCTGCCATAAATAGGAATATCATTTCCGTCTCTTGTTTGGAAAAAGATGGATTTAAATTTCTTATTAAGAATGGAAAGTGTTCCATTTCTAAAGATGGGATCTTTTATGGCGGTGCCCCTATGTCTTATGGTCTATACTTGATAGACTTGGAGACAAGTGTATACAATGTAAACACCAAAAAGCAAAAACTCAACGACTCAAACAAAACATATCTCTGGCATTGTCGTCTAGGGCACATAAATGAGAAGCGCATTTCTAGACTCCATAAAGATGGTTATCTAGACTCTTTTGATTATGAATCAATAGAGACATGTGAATCTTGTTTGTTGGGCAAGATGACCAAGACTCCCTATTCAGGTAAAGGTGAGAGAGCTAGTGATCTATTAGGACTCATACATACTGATGTATGTGGGCCTTTTAGAACTAATGCCAGAGGAGGGTATCAGTACTTCATTACCTTTACTGATGACTTCAGTAGGTATGGCTATGTGTACCTGATGAAACATAAGTCAGAAACCCTTGAAAGGTTCAAGGATTTCATGAATGAAGTACAGAACCAGCTTGGTAAAAGTATTAAGGCACTTCGTTCCGATTGAGGTGGAGAATACTTGAGCTAGGAGTTTGAGGACCTTCTGCGAGCATGTGGTATTGTATCACAATGGACTCCGCCTGGAACACCACAGCATAATGGTGTGTCTGAAAGAAGGAATCGCACATTGTTAGATATGGTGCGATCTATGATGAGTTTTGCTGGTCTTCCAATTTCTTTCTGGGGTTATGCTCTTGAAACCTCCGCGTTTACACTTAACCGTGTACCATCTAAATCGGTTCAAAAGACACCATATGAGATATGGACTGGGAAGCGTCCCAATTTGTCTTTTATGAAGATTTGGGGTTGTGGGGCTTACATCAAGAAAATGTTTCCTGATAAGCTTGGACCCAAATCTGATAAATGTTACTTTGTTGGATATCCCAAAGAAACCAAGGGATACTATCTATACCACCCTACTGACAACAAAGTGTTTGTTGCCAGGGATGCTGTGTTCCTAGAGAAGGAATTTATTTCCAAAGGAAACAGTGGGAGGAATATAGAGCTTGAAGATGTTCAAGCCCAACAAGAGAACATTGAACCGATAGATGTACCAGAGGAAAATGTAGATTCACAAGGTGTTGTGGAATCTCAGTCTCCTCAGGTAACACAAGGACCTCGTAGATCTAGTAGGACTCGCCTTGAACCTGAGAGGTTTGGATACCTTGTAACTCAGGAAGGTGGAGAGTTGATCATAGATGATGATCCAACTACCTACGTAGAGGCTATGGAGGGACAAGATTATGAGAAATGGCTAGAAGCCATGAGATCTGAGATGGAATCCATGTACTCCAACAAAGTATGGACTTTGGTGGAACCACCCAAAGGGGTAAAACCCATAGGGTGCAAGTGGGTCTTCAAGAAAAAGACCGACATGGATGGCAATGTGCAAACTTATAAAGGTAGATTGGTTGCAAAGGGTTTTCGACAAATTCAAGGTGTTGACTATGACGAAACCTTTTCTCCAGTTGCCATGATTAAGTCCATCAGGATCATGCTTGCTATTGTAGCTTATTATGACTATGAGATTTGGCAGATGGATGTTAAAACCGCATTCCTTAACGGGAATATTCATGAGGATGTGTACATGACACAGCCTGAAGGTTTTGTAGATCCAAAGAATGCCAATAAAGTCTATAAACTGCAAAGGTCAATCTATGGATTGAAGCAAGCATCTCGGAGTTGGAATCTTCGATTTGATGAAGAAGTCAAAGTGTTTGGCTTTTTCAAAATGAAGATGAACCTTGTGTGTACAAGAAGGTTAGTGGGAGCTCGACCACATTCCTCATATTGTATGTGGATGACATACTTTTGATGGGGAATGATGTCTTATCCTTAGAGAAGGTAAAGACTTGGCTTGGGAAAACTTTCTCAATGAAGGACTTAGGAGAAGCATCCTACATTCTAGGAATTAAGATCTATAGAGATAGATCTAGAAGGCTTCTCGGACTAAGTCAGAGCACGTACATTGACAAGGTGCTGAAGCGGTTCAGCATGGAGAACTCAAAGAGAGGCAACGTCCCTATGCTACATGGAGTTACTGTCTCTAGAGCTCAATGTTCCCAATCTTGTGAAGAGAGGGAGCGTATGAATGGGATCCCATATGCATCAGCCATCGGATCCATTATGTACGCTATGTTGTGCACATGCCCAGATGTCTCGTATGCTCTCAGCATGACGAGCAGGTACCAGTCAGATTCCGGGGATGCTCACTGGACAGCCGTAAAGAACATCCTCAAGTACTTGCGAAGGACTAAGGATCAGTTTCTTGTGTACGGCGGCGAGGAAGAGCTGGTTGTAAAGGGTTACACCGATGCAAGCTTCCAAACCGATAAAGATGATTACAGATCGCAGTCAGGATTTGTGTTTTGCCTTAATAATGGAGCTGTGAGCTGGAAGAGTTCCAAGCAAGAAACAGTTGCCGATTCTACTACAGAGGCTGAGTATATTGCTGCTTCGCATGCAGTAAAGGAGGCTGTGTGGATCAGGAAGTTCATCTCTGAACTTGGTGTAGTTTCCAGTAGCTGTGATGCAATTGAGCTTTATTGTGACAATAATGGAGCTATTGCACAAGCTAAGGAGCCCAGATCACATCAGCGGTCCAAGCACATACTGCGGCGCTTCCATCTCATACGAGAGATCGTACAGCGAGGAGATGTGAAGATTTGCAAAGTACCAACTGAAGACAACATAGTTGATCCACTGACTAAGGCCCTTTCTCAGCAGAAGCATGATGGTCATTCTAGGTCACAAGGACTACGTTTCCTTGGTGACTGGCTCTAAGTGCAAGTGGGAGTCTGTTGGTATGTATGCCCATAGAGCAAGTCATATGATGATTGTAATGGGATACTTTGTAAATGATTTGAATAATAATAAAGGCAATTTCCAATCTATATGTTTAAATTGTTTCTGAGATGATGGTGTAACATGATAGATGTCTAAAGATTGATTTACTCAATGACGTATGCTTTTGGGTTGAGGACCTAAACGATGAGATCATACGGATGCTAAGAGTATTCTTTCTTGTTTAGTCCCTAGTTGGTTGTTATTGTGGAAATAACCATAGACATCAATAACACTAAAGACTAGATTGTGTGTTGGTTGATGACAAAATCTCATTAGTCATGATATGGTGATATCAAACCAAGCACATAGGTACTTGTTAGAGAACAAGGTACCGGACAGACCCACCATGAGAGTGACACATGGAACCATGACTTGGTAGTCACAGTCAGCTCTCACAGTGATGGTGGTGAGTGTGATTCTTAAACCTGAAATCACTACTCTCAACACATGTCGTTGGGTACACTTTGACATCATCAAACGCAGTCCTGAAACATGGGTTGTTATAAAGGTGATGATTGGGTGGCTTTGACACATGGGGCTTTTGAGGGGTGAGTGATAGATATGGGATTTGTCCCTCCTGAGGGAGTTTGATATCCTTGGCCACTTGATGAGTAGGATTGAGAAAGGCATGCGCATGTACGTGTGAATCAATATGTGATATTGATGTCATACACATCTCACTCGGTCTACTCTGAGATCAAGGAAATGAATGAACATTGACAGGATGACTGTTCCATGCCTCGAGTTCATTCTGGATATCAGTGACAAAGGAATTATACATTCACTGTAACACCATTCACGGATTGTAGGATGAAAGTTGATCTCCAAATTTCTACTTTCACTTGGGTAGCAATGATGGGTGACTAGGCACCGCTCTTTGCTTGTGAAGTCATAAGTGTTATGGACTTTCACTGCCAACGTGAAATGGACCTGCAGGGTCACACACATAGGATTTAACCTGGAAGAGGAGTTTTGTCCACAAGCAATGTTTAGATTGATTACTAAAGGAGTTTAGTAGTTCAATTAAACACTCAATTAATCGATAGCTCAATATCATAATGTTCAAGGTGTTGGACGCATTGATTGGAGTATCAGATTGATTGAAATTGCATTTGACTGATTCTGCACAATCTGCATTCCCAATCGATCGGTTCATGTGATGAACCGGTCGGCTGAGGTTGCTGAACCGGTCGGCTCAATTGTTGAACCGATCGGCTCATGCACAGAGTGAAACGACCGGTTCAAATGTTGAACCGATCGGTTCAACTGGTGCAATCGAGCAACTTGGGAAAGTAGGATTGGTGAGAATTTTCCTTTCGTTTCAAATTGCCCAATTCGATTGGGAATAATATTGGTATTCGATACCAATTGGGAAAGAAACAAGGAAAGTTAATCGGGAACCAACCTGGAACCCCAACCGACCGGTTCATGAGTGAACTGATCGGTTCAAGGGTCCCAAACGATCGATTCAGTGGTGAACCGATCGGTTCAGGTCCCCAACCAACCGGTTCACTTGTGAACCGATCGGTTCAGGTTGCGAGATGGTTGCTTTTTGTGGAAAATCTCGAACCCTTCTACTCCTGCTTTAGTCCCGTATTGCCGGGCACAGAGAACCCTGTCCCATGACCCGCCTATATATATAGGGGTATTGGGGGCTTCTCAGAGTACAACTCAGTGCAAGTTGATTGCTCTGCAAAGTTGTCGTTCTCTCTGGTTTTGGTAACCGAGAGAGAGCCCGAGCAAGTGCTTCCCGCAAAGGGAGGTGCAGCAAGGGAAGGACAACTGCAGTTGCAATTGACAGCAGGAGAGTGTGTTGGCGACTAGTACGTCAACAGGAGGGTGCGACTCCTTCCACTTCCTTGTGGGACAAGGAGAGTGGAGTTCTGGGTGGTCCGTGTGGACTACTTCAGAGGCGGGAGGTCACTGCCGCTCAGGAGGACAACTGTCATCCGACAGTCCGGTAGGAGGAGGAGTCTTCAGTCCCAGTTCGACCAGGAGCTGCACAGACACCGTCCAAGACCGGAGGTGAAGACCGCGCAAGGCGCGTGGTATTGTCGCCGAGCAAGCCTCGGGACAAGGTATGATTCACAAACCATCTTTCCTATAATATAGATGTTGACGTGATTCCTTTTGTTCCGGGTTTGGGGAGAAAATTTTTTTTTGTTTCCGCTGCTTCTCTGCCCTTCTATAAAACCCAACACGTATCATCCTTAGAGAAGATGATGGGCTCTTTTGAGTTTTTGTCACTGTTACTACACACCAGGCACACCACATTGATTTCTTCATGCCCAAATACCTCACCTTTGGTATCGCAAGTCGGCTCTACACATTTTTCTTGTTATTTCTTCCTATGTCTTCTTTGATGACTGATATCGATGGTTCTACAACTTGAACACTTGTGCATATGGCCATTGAACCATATTTTTCCCCTCTTTGTTCTAGATACACTTGGATCTTGAAAAATAGGACAAAGCCGATATATTTGTTGGATTTTTCTTGGTTTCATGCTGGAACTTTGTTTCTTCACAACTAAGGAGAGTGATATAACTTTTAATATATTTCTTGCCTACTTAAAGTGTACGAACTTAATTTTGTTTAAGAAAATATGTAGTATGCCAAAACATGGTTATGCATTGTTTTGTATGAGTATGATGATAATACAAATCCTTACATATGTATTAGTCTCTTTACACATTTTCTTCCATACAATGAGCTTTATTTTGAACATGCAAGAACAAAAATTTGAAATACAAGTGTAATGACTCCTAATATTATTCTTATGGTGTTTTGGTATCAATAAAGGTAATATGATCCATATATTATTACTTATTGTACAACAATCAACTTCAGAAAATCTTCATGTTGGAAATTATTGTTTTGATGTTGTAATGATATATGTAAAAGATTTTATTTATGAAGGATACACATCCATGCTAGGTTTGGATCATATGATTGCCTAATTCTTACTGATGGGTTTTTAGGATGTTATTTTGGGTGATACCATTTGTATGATATTTTAAGGTCTCTAGAAAATTCCAAATGCTAATGATATTCTCATGAGGAGTTATCATTTTTTTTTCGGTCAACGAGATACTTTATTCACCCTGCTCTCGGGTTGCAGGTCAAACTAGAAGATACATTTAAGGTAGGATTTGTCCTTTGTTCATTCCAGAGCTCTGCTGGAATGAACGTTGGACATTGGACCCAAACGATGGAGTCATTGCCATTTCTAACCGCCCATTTGACAAGAATTTCTACTAATGCATTAGCACCTCGTTTGATGAATCTGATGTGAATGTTCGGCTTCCTCGCTTAAAGGGCTTCGAGCTTTTCACCGAAAATCTTGTATTTAGGCATACTGTGCATCGTGGTATTCAGAATGTCGCAGGCCAGTTTTCTATCTGATTTGATTCGCAACTCCTCCGGTCTGTGAATCAAAGCTTCAATACCCCTACAGATAGCCACCAACTCAGTGACTAAAACATCACTGCTCTTGACAGTTTGAGCTCCCGCTTTGATCCATCTATGATCTGCGTCTCTAGCTATCATTGTTATGGTGTAAATAACAATTTCGGTTTTTATGTGCCCTACTGTGGGATTTGGTCCTCTTAATGGCCAAGAATAGATAAATATGATGGGATGACGTGTCATAGAATTGTTTCATATAATTTTTTTTTTGAAGTTGCAATCCATGATTTATTTTGTAAGACTTTTTGGGAGCTCATATGCAACTTTATTGATATAGTGGAAAAGACGTAACTGGCTTAATTAATGAAGTGTCACTATAATCATGTAGTATTGTGTGACTGTAGGACTATCTCAGTGGTAGAATATGTAAGATAGTGAAATGAGTAATCTAAAAGTGGCTCAGATTCGTATATTGTTGAGTGTATGCGGGTGTAGGGAGGGTATATTCTTATTATCTTGATTCTAATGTTATAGAGAGTGGTCAAGGCCATATTTCCAAACTTACGTGATAAAGACAGACTATGGTTGTAATTTGTATTTTAGAGTTTATATGCTACTTTTGGTGTCGTGTCATGTTTTCCCATGACAGGCCAGGTTTATTTTTTGTAGTTTGGGTGCACGAGCCCTTATAGTGTATCACTCGTACTAATTGAAGGGAAGAGATTTTTAGTATTTTAGTCATCTTAGATCTTATACAGGGTTGATTGTGACTTCACAATAGTTATGTAGTAGTTTTAAGGGTACACCTCAAATTACCTAGGACTTAATAAAATTTGTAGTCTAGTTTTGTAGTCTGTCTGTTAAGGTTACTTAGAAAATCACATTGAATGATAACTATTATTTTATGTTCCCTCTAGTATCATATATGTTCACATCCCTTTAGTTGCAATTATCTATACATGTAACTTTATTTATGCTTTTTCATTATATATACACTTCTTAATTTTTTTATTTGTTATTCTATCTACTTTAACTAGTATTAACCTTCTTATAAGCAATAAATGTTATTAGAGGTTATATTATATTGTCCGGGCATGGTGTCTCACCAAGTGGGTTCCCACGCCTTTTTAGGTAATGAGTATCATGGTCAGACTTGTGATGGTGAGGAGGCTAAGTTTGAAAACCAATGAAGCTGAGAGGTTGGTGGGGTTTGTTTAGAGATGTAGAGCCATTCATGTACTCTCAGGTTCGAGAAGGGGGATTTTTATGTGATATTATCGAATTGAGTTTTTAGTTGTATATCGTAAACAATGTAAATGTTGTAATTATCTAGAAAATACATTTTGTATATAGGTTGCAATTGAGACCATGGATGCCCATGTAACCTTATCTAGTATAAATATATGAGAAGTTGGACCTTTGTGTAAATGTTTCTTTCAAAATGTTTAAAAAAAATTATATTCTAATTATGTCCCTTTTTGGTGACATGGTTAATTAGTGTTTGATTTTCATTTTGGATTTGAGTAATCTTGTTTAGTGTGGTAGGTTCTCACAAGAATGGAGGGGTATATGTATAATCCTATAGAATAATGAAAAGTTGGTCATTGGTATACACATAAGTGGCTTCATTAAATCAATAGCTCCATTGAGGATGACTTTCATCTCCCATCAGTAGGTAATAATAGAACCTCCATTGGTGGAGAGAAGCATTGATTTTCTTTGGTCCTCAAACACCTAGGAACCATTGATTTATATCATCAACCTTTAACATTAATCCAAGAACACTCCAGTATCAACAGTTTCACAACATATGAGATACCATTTATTTCTAAGAACAAGCTTACCATTGATTGTCAAGCTCAGATCTCTGATCGCTAAGATTCTTCATTACTTAGCATCATCAACACCAACCTCCATTGATTCTTAACCAATGAAACATCAAAGCCCAACAAGAATGCATCCCCATTATTTCATAGTTGATGAAGAGTCGTCTATTCAACAACTAGCTCTCATTGGACCTTAACCGATGAATATTTTGTGGCTAGATACCACCACAAATCCTCGATAGATGGCCCAGTTAAGGGCCATCAAACTATGAAAAAAATTATCTATTTCTCTCCATCGAACTGCCCCAAAACACTAGTACATACATCACTTATATCTACAGTTAAAATAGACCTATAGTGTGGGTTTTGTACCGACACCTAAGTGGGTGACACTACAACTAAGGGCCTGTAGCGTCAATTTCTAGTGGAAGGACAAACCAACAATGTAGAGTCAGTTTCAGTTGCTATGAAAATAAAAACCAAAAAGTCAATTGACAACTCAGAGTGAAATCAATGTCACTATGTCACTCTATGTTGTCAGTTTTCATAGAGGAATCCACATCGTTGTCCTCTTATGTTGTTGATTTTCGTCTAAAGAACCGACAACACAGAGCGATATGATATCTTGGAAGTACGACCATCCTGGGTGGCACGACCATTTAAGAATAGTTGTTTCACCATTTTCTTTGCAAAATCGACATTGTACTTCCTTATCTGGTAGAATTATATATGGTAAGGGTAGATGTGTCATTGATTTGGTGATAAATTTGACAACACTGATCCATTAGTGTCATCGGTTTCTTTGCAAACCTGATGTTGTACTTCCTTATCAGGTAAAATTTTAACTAATAATGGAAGATGTGTCGTCGAATTTAATTATTAAACTGACGATGCAGAACTACAATGTCAGTTTTTACATAACAACCTATGTTGTATGTATGTTTTTATAGCAGTTTGTAGACCTCCTGTCTGGCTATTCAGCGGGATGTAGAACATGCACTTCATTAGAATTGTAGGTTCCATAATGTATTCAGCTTAACAACAAGCTAGTACACCTACAAAACCTTCAATAACAAACACATATGCAACATTAATACACCCACATACATTTCTATCCTCCAATTCCATTCTCTTCAACACTTAATTCTATTCTCATGAACATACACAATTCAAAAACACGCATACAATTCCATTCTCATGCACATATACAATTCAAATAACACACATACAATTCCATTCTCATGATATGTATAAATGTAATTCTCATTGTATTCATTCCTTTTCACATTCAATCACACACATGCATATATACACGCACCATTCACATATATACATCAATAAATTATTTGCATCAAAATTTGAAGCTCCAAAAATTTATAATCATCACACCTATGTAGAAATAAAGTCATAAAGGTTTCAAAAGTCAATATTTTATTCTAGTCAAATTCAAAATTGGCTTCGTAACAAAGAAGTGTTCCCACTCTTCTTGTATCTCATCTATCTCTTCATTTTGATAGGGTATTTCTTGTCAAACAGCTGCAAAGACATTGACATAACTCAAGAGTTTGATTTTACTTTTTCATATTATCAAACGAGACTATTTATTTATGATGATCAAGATTATATGCATTTTCTTTCATATACAGTGGATGTCTAGTGACCCTTGTCTGAGAATCAGGTGAATATATTACATCACATAGTATCTTCATGCCCAATTATTATTTTATATAGGATACTATCAATTTATATCTTTGTAAAATGTTAATAAATAAAAGTAAACATAGTTGGCATATATGCATTGGATCCAGAAATCGATCTCGACAATATTCGAAGTTAAGAAAGTTTTTTATTTACCTTTCCTCTGACCTTTTTAGATTCTTTTATATCCCTAAAATTTAAACTAATATATTTACTTGAATTAGTAAAGAGATGTGTAATGACACAAACATTAATACCTTTTTCATTTTGTGTCTCGTACTGTCTAATTTGTAACCCAAAGTAGATAATACACATTTAACATCTCAGGGACAATTAGTAACAACTCCCCAATGCTTATTCTAAAGTGAAAAGAAGGTAAATAAAAGAAAACTCAAATTTCATAATGAAATGAAATTCATAAGTCAAAATTATACGCAAATCACCCAAGACATACCAGTACTGAAAGGAGCTATTATCACGATTTTTCTCTCATTACTAAGATATTTAAATGTAGTAGAGAAGTGATCACAAACATAATTTGGATCTTTATCTACACGACTAATCAGTGATGGAACAAGAAATGTCACATTGGTTTGTGTTAACTATTCACACACCCTATATAAGTAGTTCAACCTTATATGTATGCATTAATATATAACAAGATAGATCAATGTATATTTTCACATATATACTGAGGTATTTAGTCATAAGATCTCACCATATCCAATGTAGCAAGAATACACTAGTATCATGAGATTGGCCTACACCATCCATGATATCTAGCAAGAATACATTAAGATCAACTAATAATAACTGAACAACTCCTTGATATCTAGCAAGAATACAATAGTATCATGAGCTTGGCCTACTCCATCCTCCTTGATATGGACCATAATAGTTGACCCTTTTTCTAAGTCACTTAGCCATAGTGACAACCTCCTACACTTAGAACTTAAAAAATGGAATAGGTCCATTGCAATCCACATACGTAATAGTATATTTTGTTAGGTGTTTTGATATGCATATATTCTCAAATCAATTGCCAATCATATACACAAGTAGAAAAGAATTACAAATGCAAACACAATTAAAATTAAGCAGAAATCTAATTAGAAAAAAAAAATATTGGGCCACGCAACCACATCACCTTTTGCATTACCTATCATCTAGTGCTTGGGGTGGCCATGTAACTGTGGTGTATATTTCCATGTTCCATAGAAAAGCCTAATAGAGGATGTGTGTCCTTTGCAAACTAGGAAAATTCCAAGATTTTAACCATCTAAAGAGGTAATGAACGTGTTGCAAGAAATGAGTCAACCTTCTGGTAGTAAGGTATCAATCCAAGGGATGGTTGTAAAATGGTTGAAATCCAAAATAATTGCGAGAACAACAAGGAAAAATCTGGTTTGTTAATAGTTTGGAAATGCTATGATTAGAAGCAAAAGTGCAAAACTAAATTGTTTAAGATTGAATGATAAAGGAATCTCGGGGTCCCAAGGATCACCGCCAATTTATGTCCTTACAGATCATAAATATCACAAGGGTCAGATTTCACATGAACCTATTGATCTTGACGTTTCTTAATCCTCATCCAACCGTCCAACATATAATTGTCTCAGATTTCATTGAGAAGTATGTAATTCCTATCCAAACCCATGGATCAGGTGATTGTGTCACCATGGGTTATAACAAACAAGTCAAATGGGTAGAAGGATCATAATCAAAATTAGTTGATCATGTAAAAATATAATGGGTTCATTCTTGTGAGGATCTGCGGTATCGGCATCCCCACAAGAATGTAATCATTCTACTGAAAAACAAGTACAAGATCTGTTGGATAAAATAATAACAATCAGAATTAAGAAATTATCGATTCATTGTAATGGAAATAAGTGATCACATCATTCCACGAGAGTATATCAATCCAACCAAAGATCAAAGTAGAAATGGATGGATGTCATTCTTTTGCTAAACAATGGAGTTGATTACATAGAATGGGAACAGGCTACCGGGCTAGTCCCAATGCCCTAGAATGGAACTACTCAGATATAATGTAAATGAACAAGTGTAAATCTAGAAATCAAGAGATATAACAGGTGATGCACTTTGATTTGAAATCCTCCCTCCTTTTATAGGGAGAAGGAGGGGAAAACCTAGAAATGAGGCTTTGGGGTGGTGGAAGACGTTGGATCCATTTTTATCAAGGTTTTACTGCAATAATGGCCTTTTTAATTTGACTTTAGACTGGATCTGGGTGTGAAATGGTCGATTGAAACGATTGATTCATTTATGAACCATTCAATTTGTATCTGATCTGGTCCATTTGTGACACGGGATCTGCTTATATTTCAAGTCTCTAACTCTTGGTATTTTTGGGGTTTAATTTCTTTCCCCAAATAGAGAGACTTGTCAAATTGCCTTCTTTAACCATTTGACTATGGTGCAAATCGATAAACTCAAGATCAAAGTCGGTCAATTGGATTTAATGTTGGTGTTAGTTTGATGAAACCCTTGAATGGTTGTTGGTAGAGGTGTCACAGAATCGAAATCCAGACCCCGTGAACCAAACAAATACCAAAGAAAACATGTGGAAGAGTAAAATGCTCAGCATGCATGCACAAATAACAAGATAAAGGTACCAAAAAATCCCAAAATTCAACAAGTATATTTAATGGAAACATTATTTATTACAAGATTCAATTACAAATTGAGAGTACATTTATACAAATTTTCTCATGTATATTAGATAGGATCTTACAACAACTACACCTGAACATATGATCACAAGCTATCAACTACCAAGCTATCTTTGAACCTAAAAAATACATGAAATAAGTAGGTCAACACACATGGTGTTGAGTACATGGCAGAAAGATACATATACATAAGTTTTGCATAATTAGAAAAGATTTGCATAAGTAAATGAACACGAATAAAAGAGTTAATTACATAGAAAAATGAGAACCCATCTTTCAGTCAATTTAATCCAAATATACCAATAATATCATATATCATAAGTGTTGGTATGTATGCCCTGAGAGCCAATCATGGTATGATTGGTGGGATACATTAAGATTGATTTGATAAACAACAAAGGCAAGCTTCCAATTCTTTCTGCTTCAGTCATTTGAGATAGTGATAGAACAGATTGAATGTCTAGAGAATGACAGTACTCAATGACGTATGCTTTCAGGTTAAGGACCTGAACGATGAGATCATACAGATGCTAAGAGTTTGTACATTCTTGTTATGTCCCTAGTCGGATGTCATTGTGGAAGGTAGATAGACAGCAATGACACACAAGACTAGATTGTGGTGTTGGTTGATGACAGAATCTCATTAGTCATCATATAGAGATATCAAACCAAGCACATAGGTACTTGTTAGAGAACAAGTGTACTGGACAGACCCACCGTGAGTTTGACACATGGAACCATGACATGGTAGTTACAGTCAGTACTCACAGTGATGGTGGTGAGTGTGATTCTTAGACCTGAAATCACTACACTCAACACATGTCGTTGGGCACACTTTGACATCATCAAACGCAGTCCTGAAACATGGGTTGTTATAAAGGTGATGATTGGGTGGCTTTGACACATGGGGCTTTTGAGGGGTGAGTGATAGATATGGGATTTGTCCCTCCTGAGGGAGTTTGATATCCAAGGCCACTTGATGAGTAGGATTGAGATAGGCGTGTGCACGCATGTGTGAATCAGTATGAGATATTGATGTCATACATATCTCGTTCAATCTACTCTGAGATCAAGAAAGTGAATGAACGTTGACAGGATGACTGTTCCATGCCTCAAGTTCATTCGGGATATCAGTGACAAAGGAATTATACATTCACTGTAACACCATTCACGGATTGTAGGATGAAAGTTGTTCTCCAACTTTCTACTTTCACTTGGGTAGCAATGATGTGTGACTAGGCACCGCTCTTTGCTTGTGAAGTCATAAGTGTTATGGACTCTCACTGCCAACGTGAAATGGACCTACAGGGTCACACACATAGGATTTAACCTAGAAGAGGAGTTTTTTCCACAAAGCAATGTTTTGATTGATTACTAAAGGAGTGTAGTAGTTCAGTTAAACACTCAATCAGTCGATAGCTTAATATCATATGGTTCAAGGTGTTGGACGCATTGATTGGAGTATCAGATTGATTGAAATCGCAATTGACTGATTCTGCACAACCTGTGCTCCCAACCGATCGGCTCAAGTGTTGAACCGGTCGGCTCAAGTGTTGAACCGATCGGTTCAACTGGTGCAACCGAGCAAGTTGGGAATGTCAGGTCGGTGAGAATTTTCCTTGCGTTTCACTTGCCCAATTTGATTGGAACAAGGATTGGTATTCGATACCAATTAGAAATGAAAGAAGGAAAGTCAATCGGGAACCAACCAGGACCACGAACCGACCGGTTCAGAAGTGAACCGATCGGCTCATGGGTCCCAACCGATCGGTTGCTGCTCCAACCGACCGTTTCAGGTCCCCAACCGACCGGTTCACATGTGAACCGATCAGTTTAGGTTGCGAGTTGGTTGCTTTTTGTGGAAAATCTCAAACCCTTCTACTCCTGCGTTTAGTCCCGTATTGCCTGGGATAGAGAACCCTGTCCCATGATCCTCCTATATATATAGGGGTAGTGGGGGCTTCTCAGAGAACAACTCAGTGCAAGTTGGTTTCTCTGCAAAGTTGTCGTTCTCTCTGGTTTTGGTAACTGAGAGAGAGCCCGAGCAAGTGCTTCCCGCAAAAGGGAGGTGCAGCAAGGGAAAGACAAATGCAGTTGCAATTAGCAAGCAGGAGAGTGTGTTGGCAACTAGGACGTCAACAGGAGGGTGCGACTCCTTCCACTTCCTTGTGGGACAAGGAGAGTGGAGTTCCAGGTGGTCTGTGTGGACTACTACAGAGGCGGTAGGACACTGCCGCTCAGGAGGACAACTGTCATCCGACAGTCCGGTAGGAGGAGGAGTCGTCAGCCCCGATGCGACCAGGAGCTGCACAGACGTCGTCCAAGACCGGTGTTGAAGACCGCGCATTGCGCGAGATATTGTCGCCGAGCAAGCCTCAGGACAAGGTATGATTCCACAAACCATCATTTCCTATTTTATAGATGTTGACGCGTTTCCTCAGTATGGGTTTGGGGGAGAAATTTTTGTTTTCGCTGCCTTCTCTGCCTCCCCTAAAACCCTACAGTGGTATCAGAGCGAGGTCAACTGCTCTATATTTTAGGAATATCGATATGATCGATGTTGGTTTGTCGCCTTTATTTATTGCATACGATGCGAATAATATCGGCTTATACATGTCCAATCCTAAATCCACAAATCCCAATTACATATATGATATGTATTATTAATGCACTCGATACGCGTCGCCCTTAAACGAGTTTTGTGGTGGATGTGTGTAGCGTGATAATGGCCTATAAACCCCTATATCTGTGTGTGGTTGTTTGTGGTTGCTTGCACCTCGGTCTGCGCACCGATCTTCCCTCTCTTATTCCTGATGTAACTCGAAATAATTCGAGATTCTTTCCTACCTTTGCTCCCCCCGAATGTAACTCGGGGTTTCCCTTTTAAGGTAATGTATAAATAGGATATATTTTATTTCCTGTTATTACGAAGACCGGCGGACATCAAGAAGACAGCTGAAACGATCAGTTCAAGGTGTGAACCGATTGGTTGACGTTCAAGACGGTCGGTTCAAGGTGTGAGCCGATCGGTTGGTGGCCGGTTCGAGGAGCGAGATGAGCAGGTGGCAGACATGACGAGATGCACGACGTCCAGGCGAACCGATCGGTTGGAGGAGCCAACCGATCGGCCGGTGGCACCCAGACGACCGGCTGGAGAGAACAGGTCATTCATGTGATGAGTTGATCAACTCGGACGACAAGGCACAGATGTTCATCTTGTACAGGTTGCATGTGATGTAGACCTAGATGACAGTGATTCCTCTTAGGAATCACATTAGGATGGCCATAATCATCGCTTTTTATCATTTTTTGCATGTTTTATGTGGGATATAGCATGTGTATGATACATACTATATATTGTGGTGATTGGATATGTATATGTATATAAAACCAAATCCCTCATTAAAATATTAAGTCTTATATGCCTTCCATTAGCGGCACACATGAAAAGCTCGATCGACCAAGCGTAGGTTATGCCAAAGCATGGTGCGCCATCTATCTTGTGGAAGTGTGAAGGGTAGACATGTAGGTTCTGCCAAAGCAGGGTGCATGTTTACCGTGTCGGCTTTTGGGTTAGACTTAACTGGTGATTCTTAGAGCGTCTAGGCCCAGATGCAAGGAATGTACATGGCAATGTGTTGTGTATGTTCATTCAACAAGAGTTGCATATGATGCAATTGGCAAGAGTTGCCTACCTGAGAGATCTAAGTTGTGGGCGATCAGCCAAAGCTGACTCATGACTTAGAGCATTTCAGGATCTTGTCCACTAGAAGGTTGTATGCTGCAATCTTCCGAATTGATGGTGATGGCTATCAATTTGAATTAAAATAGTGGGAGCGATAATTAATTAAAGGCCTAATTTTTATCGTCAACTTTTCAAATCAATCAAATAAGTCAAAAAGAGTTTTGGACTAAAATTGCATATTTTCCTTTTTGTAGTTCAAATGGCAACAAACAATAACAACTTTTCTTTGCGATCGGTCCTTGACAAGGACAAGCTTAATGGGACAAACTTCCACGACTGGTATCGGACATTGAGAATTGTTCTCACCCAAGAGCGTAAGCTCTATGTCCTGGATACTCCAATTCCAGAGGAACCCGCTCCTAATGCACCAAAGGCAGAAAGGAATGCTTACAAGAAGCATGATGATGATGCCATTGATGCAAAGTGCTTGATGCTATGTTCAATGAACCATGAGTTGTAAATACAGCATGAGAACATGGGTGTCATTGAGATGATTCAGCATCTCAGGAACATGTATGAAGATCAGGCACGGCAAGAGAGATACAATGTTTCTAGGGCGTTGTTCAAGTGCGTCATGACAGAAGGAGATCTAGTTGGTCCTCACACACTCAAGATGATTGGGTATGTGGAGAACCTGCAGAGACTGGGATTTCCACTGAGCCAAGAGTTGGCTACTGACGTGATACTGCAATCGTTGCCATAATCTTACAGTCAGTTTGTGATGAACTACAACATGAACAACTTCGATAGGCCACTGTCAGAGTTGTTGGGCATGTTGAGGACAGCCGAGTTACAGATGAAGAAGGACAAGCCCAAGTCTGTGATGGTGATCACGGGCAAGAAAGGTAAGTCCAAGCGCAAGGGCAAGGGCAAAGCTAAGAAAGGTTCTGATGCTAGCCAGGAGCCCAAGACGACTTCAGCTCTCAAGGCCAAGGGAGGCGTGACCAAGAAAGGAAATTGCCACCATTGTCAAAAGCCAGGACATTGGAAAAGGAATTGTCCTCTCTATCTGGAAGAACAAAAGAAGAAGGAGGCGACTGAAGCCTCTACTTAAAGGTGTCATGAAAGTAAACTTGTAACACTTTTTGAGGTATATGATACCAAGATGTAAAGTGTAAAGCACTCATACTTAGGGCAAGTGTTGCCTTCATAGATAGAGTACTTTAGTTTATTTTCATCCTACAAGGCATGTAATACAGTTATGAACTGTTATTTCATACTTGCCAATAGATAGAAACACTTTATTTTGCATATTATATGACAATGATGGCAATTAATAAAGTTGAGGTTTCAATCTTAAAGATATGATCTTTGTGGCAATGCTTTGATTATCTTATGGTATATGATATGCATGAGATAAGATGATACCTAAAAGTTATAGATAACTCAAACAATTAAATTAGCATCAATCATGAGAAATTCATTTCTAGTTTCCATGTGATGGATAAATCTAGAATCTTTTGGTTAGAGAACCAGTAAGAGACATGAATATCTTGGACATGATTAATCAATCTTCACTAATATAGTGGGAGAGTGATTATCCTATTAGGTATAATACATGTGATGTATTTACATACCTATTGGAACAAATGCTAATACTTCAAATGGTGTTTAGAGAAATACCAATATGAATATCTTGAAGTGTTCAAGATTATCATAGATGAAGTACAACTTTGGTAAAATGTTAATTCTTGATAAGATCAATGAATGAAATACTTGGACCAAATGTTTGAGATCCTTATGAGTGATTATGATAATGTATCATAGTGAACTCATGATTAAGGCATGGTGATGTCTAAATCACAAGGAGTCATACTCTAAGGAGTTAGAGAATGGTTATCAAATAACTGAATTCTTCTTAATAATAGAATACCCCACACTAATAAAGGACATTGAGAATCACAAGGAGTTGTGAGTTCTTATATCCTTGACAGATACACCTCAATTATCTTTATGATGAGTTGTTCATATGATGAATGAAATATCTAGATGAATATGAGGAACCGAATTTTGAGTTATGGTTTATGACCATTACATCTTAAATGACTTCCATGTGAACCATAAGGTATGACCTTGATGGTAGCACCCACTGGATGGAAATCCATAAGTGCGAATAAGTCTTAAGTGTTAAGACGCACAGATGACATTTTGAGAAGGTTGATGCTTATTTATTGCAACTTAATGACTAAGACATTTGGCATATGGATACTAAAACTGCATTCCTATGAGGAATAAAACAAGAATGTGTATGTGACACAACCTATAAGGTTTATGAATCCACTAATGCAAATGAAGTCTATAAGTTACAATGGACTAATCAATGTGATTGATTGAGTACAAGCAACTCATAATTGGATCTTTACTTTGATGATGTAGTCAAAGGGTTTGACTGATATGTCAAAGATAAAGAAGGGATTTGTGATTTAGTGGGAGCGTATTCACATTCCACATGTTGATGTGAAATGAAATGTTCTAGAATGGAAATCCAAACGTGGAAATTATCTTTAAGGAAGATAGAGATGTTTCCTATGTGATAGGAATAGAGATCTATAGAGATAGTTCTCGAAAACCTCTTGACCTGAAAAGAGAAAGCATACATTGGCAATCTGTACTGAAGGGTTCAGTATGCACAGATTCAGTGGGAGAAAACTTGTCCATGTTACATGGAGTTAGTGTCCCAAGGCCAAGTGTCCAATTCTTATGAAGAATGGGAACACTAAGAATAGATATGGATCTATCATGTATGTAATCATCCCATTATCTTGCATGTATGACATGACAAGAATAAAATGCATTCATCATCTTGTATGTAGGACATGACAACTTGATGTGCTCATCCTGATAACTCGTATGTGGGACATGACGAGTGGATGTTTGTCTACTTCCAGTAAGGGTTACTAGAAACCATAAGAACTTGATAAGTACTTGTGAAGTACTAGTTCTATGGAGATAAGGAAGAGTTCGATGTAAAGAGTTACATTGATGCAAACTTCCGAATGGACAGAAAATTAATCGCAAAATATACGTAGGATGTATAAAGGTGAAAGTTTGTTGATAATTGGAAACGTTCCAATAAAGCCATTTAAAAGGATATGCTGAGTATCCGTGTGTTAGAGAACATCAGTAGATACTATATGGATCTGGAAGTTCATGAGATGAACTTAAAGATATTCCGCTCATTGATGACAAGTCTGGAATCCTTGATCATGCAATGTGGCTAAAGGTTAGCAAATGGAATACTAGTTCGCATATTACGGCAACTCCATCTCATACGTGCGACGTACAGCAAAGAGATGAGAGACATGCAATTAAGACTGACTTTGGAAAGGTGTTGCCATTACTCACTATGTTTGCACTAGAGCACAGTGACATGTGGGACATGTTTGAAGATCACTATGAATATGATTCAAGGGTGATTGGCTCGCAGTGCAAGTGGGAGTCTGTTGGTATGTATGCCCTGAGAGCCAATCATGGTATGATTGGTGGGATACATTAAGATTGATTTGATAAACAACAAAGGCAAGCTTCCAATTCTTTCTGCTTCAGCCATTTGAGATAGTGATAGAACATATTGAATGTCTAGAGAATGACAATACTCAATGACGTATGCTTTCAGGTTAAGGACCTGTACAATGAGATCATACGGTTGCTAAGAGTTTGTACATTCTTGTTATGTCCCTAGTCGGACGTCATTGTGGAAGGTAGATAGACAGCAATGACACACAAGACTAGATTGTGGTGTTGGTTGATGATAGAATCTCATTAATCATGATATAGAGATATCAAACCAAGCACATAGGTACTTGTTAGAGAATAAGTGTACCGGACAGACCCACCGTGAGTTTGACACATGGAACCATGACATGGTAGTCACAGTCAGTACTCACAGTGATGGTGGTGAGTGTGATTCTTAGACCTGAAATCACTACACTCAACACATGTCGTTGGGCACACTTTGACATCATCAAACGCAGTCCTGAAACATGGGTTGTTATAAAGGTGATGATTGGGTGGCTTTGACACATGGGGATTTTGAGGGGTGAGTGATAGATATGGGATTTGTCCCTCCTGAGGGAGTTTGATATCCAAGGCCACTTGATGAGTAGGATTGAGATAGGCGTGTGCACGCATGTGTGAATCAGTATGTGATATTGATGTCATACATATCTCGTTCAATCTACTATGAGATCAAGAAAGTGAATGAACGTTGACAGGATGATTGTTCCATGCCTCGAGTTCATTCGGGATATCAGTGACAAAGCAATTATACATTCACTGTAACACCATTCACAGATTGTAGGATGAAAGTTTTTCTCCAACTTTCTACTTTCACTTGGGTAGCAATGATGTGTGACTAGGCACCGCTCTTTGCTTGTGAAGTCATAAGTGTTATGGACTCTCACTGCCAACGTGAAATGGACCTGCAGGGTCACACACATAGGATTTAACCTGGAAGAGGAGTTTTGTCCACAAATCAATGTTTAGATTGATTACTAAAGGAGTTTAGTAGTTCAATTAAACACTCAATTAGTCGATAGCTCAATATCATATGGTTCAAGGTGTTGGACGCATTGATTGGAGTATCAGATTGATTGAAATCGCAATTGACTGATTTTGCACAACCTGTGCTCCCAACCGATCGGCTCAAGTGTTGAACCGGTCGGCTGAGGTTGCTGAACCGGTAGGCTCAAGTGTTGAACCGATCGGCTCAAGTGTTGAACCGATCGGCTCATGTACAGAGTGAAATGAGAGGTTCAAGTGTTGAACCGATCGGTTCAACTGGTGCAACCGAGCAAGTAGGGAAAGTCAGGTCAGTGAGAATTTTCCTTGCATTTCACTTGCCCAACTTGATAGGAATAAGGATTGGTATTCGATACCAATTAGAAATGAAAGAAGGAAAGTCAATCGGGAACCGACCAGGACCACGAACCGACCGGTTCAGAAGTGAACTGATCGGATCATGGGTCCCAACCGATCGGTTGCTGCTCCAACCGACCGTTTCAGGTCCCCAACCGACCGGTTCACTTGTGAACCGATCGGTTCAGGTTGCGAGTTGGTTGCTTTTTGTGGAAAATCTCGAACCCTTCTACTCCTGCGTTTAGTCCCGTATTGCCCGGGATAGAGAACCCTATCCTATGATCCTCCTATATATATAGGGGTAGTGGGGGCTTCTCAGAGAACAACTCAGTGCAAGTTGGTTGCTCTGCAAATTTGTCGTTCTCTCTGGTTTTGGTAACCGAGAGAGAGCCCGAGCAAGTGCTTCCCGCAAAAGGGAGGTGCAGCAAGGGAAAGACAACTGCAGTTGCAATTAGCAAGCAGGAGAGTGTGTTGGCAACTAGTACGTCAACAGGAGGGTGTGACTCCTTCCACTTCCTTGTGAGACAAGGAGAGTGGAGTTCCAGGTGGTCCGTGTGGACTACTACAGAGGCGGGAGGACACTGCCGCTCAGGAGGACAAGTGTCATCCGACAGTCTGGTAGGAGGAGGAGTCGTCAGCCCCGGTGCGACCAGGAGCTGCACAGACGCCGTCCAAGACCGGTGTTGAAGACCGCGCATTGCGCGAGGTATTGTCGCCGAGCAAGCCTCGGGACAATGTATGATTCCACAAACCATCCTTTCCTATTATATAGACGTTGATGTGTTTCATCGGTATGGGTTTGGGGGAGAAATTTTTGTTTCCTCTGCCTTCTCTTCCTCCCCTAAAACCCTACAATAAGGCCTTTGACTAGCATCCCTATGGAAGGGTACGTGAGGGTGCTCAATATTAGCTAACCCTATTCGTATGGGATCTCAAGGCCATCTCCTAGAGATAACCCTTGTATCAATGTGGTCCTCGCTATCTTGACAACTCAAGTAAGACACCTAGTCTTGTCAACTTACCCAAGACTACAGGTAGGTGCAAAATGTTTGTATAATGGAGATAAACATTATGTGTTCAAGTTATAAAACAACGATAGTGAGACAATCATCTAGTACAACACTATAATAATACATGGAAATATTTGAGCAAGTAAATAAGAATACATATGTATCAAATTTTAAGCAAGAAAGACATAGTCATATAATTATTAAATCTTGTACCTGTTTCAGAGGTTTGCTAACTTATCCTTGACCATCTAGATCACAAGCAACCACCTGGTAAAGAGTAAGATTTTGTACATATATTAGTTCTTATCATTAATCCTAATCAACTTCATTTTAGGGTTTTTTCCCAATTTAGGTTCCAAAACTCTCAATTCCATATTTGATGATCTTATAGTGATTTATGGTCCAACATGAAGGTATGAACCATGCTTCAAGTCATTCTGAGATTGCATTCATTTTATATGCTTATTACGAGGTTTGTATCATTAGCGTACATTTTTAATGCCAAAAGACTGCTAATATAAGTCATGCATGATTAGACTTTATTTTGTCTCATGGAGTGTCAAAATCCCCTAATCATGAGTTAATGAATGGTTTTGATGCAACATTGGATTAATATTTGTGAATGATCAAAGTTTTAGTAGGTCAGTTCATATAAGGGTCACAACATTCTGATAAGGTCATCATAAGTGCATGAGGGATTATTAAGATCTATATTGGAACAAAAAGTACTTAGTATAATTGGACAAGAGATTTAGGCTGGATTGAGGCATTGATGATTCAAATTTAGCATAAGAAATCCTTTAGAATTTCCAAAAGTAGATCATATGCTTGATTGATCATAAAGAGAACTAATAATTCAGAAACATACAAAGAATAATTGCTGGGAAACTGTACTTGAATCTTTCTTATCCTTTCTTACTTATAAGAAACTCTTTAACCCTATATGAACATATTTTAGCTTATGCCTTGATCATATGCAGTGTACTCTACATATGAAGACTCATAGCGAACTACGATCTCATCGTACAAGACTTAGCTTAAAACCTAGGAAGCTAAGCTTAGAACTGAATCTGGGTCTGCTTGACTCGAACCGTCACGTCTGACTAAGGTGGCTAAATAGCTGGCCTTTAACTGGACCTCTCCTTCTAGGCTGAGTACACAGGCGGAGGGTTTGAGACGCTCTGTGGGCCTCATCTTGGTACGCTCTGTGGGTACCTCTAGGTTTCCATCGGGATCTTCAGTTCATGTTGGGTAACCTATCTTCTCTTAGGAGACTTCCTCAAGGACTTCGTCTCCTCGCACGCTCTGTGGGTGCAATCTGATCCATGTATACTGGCCATTGCTAGGGTGGATCGTTTCCTCCCTATAGTGTAGACATCCGTAGGGAATCTACGGTGTTCAGGGCACCAATGTCTATTATTTTATTATTCTTGGAAAGCTCTTACTATATTGTATCTTTCTCTTACTTATACTTGTATCTAGTATCTCTATGGTACCACATCTATTTATTTGAAGTTTATAATACAACATGTATATCATTCTAAACTTGGCAGAGCAGTATATTCAAAACACTATAATATACTGAGTGATCAACATACTATACATGCAGGCAGGCTGAAATACTTAAATAAACAGAATACATGTCCACTTGGCTCTTATACACTAGAACCATGGAATTGAACTTCTTAATACACAGATAATAGTTAATTACTTGGCATACGAGTAATCATCATTAGCACCTATATTTTATTTGTACTTTCTTGGAAAATGTGCACATCGACCCAAATCTTGAGTTGTGCATCACACATCTCATACTGAGAACATGGTAATCAAAATGCTTAATTCATTGAACATCCTATCCTTATGGTTTCATTTACCTCATTCACTTATCACATGGCTCTCATAAGGATTTCTTGCGACATAAACATTCACTGAATAAAGACTACTATCAACAAATCATATAAAATCAATATATGCATGAGACCTTGGAATTGAACTGAATTTGGGTGTCCATGCCATTCATTGAGATAACATGCATCAAAAATAAATTGAATAAATAAAGTCTATCATGTCAAGGAAATATGTTCAAATGCATTTCACGATATCTATTCGCAAATATCCAACTTTCCTCGCATCTAGGGTTTCACCCTCTTTACTGAGATATCAAACAAACAATATTCACCTTAAATGAATTCCAAGAAAGTATCTGACATATATGTACTATGAATTCAGATAAACAATCATTTATAACCAAGGGAATCCAGATAAACAAATTTCTCTATTTAGTTATACAACAATTTCAGTCATAGACAAATTCCCTATATTTGAGTTTACTCTTATAACCTCTGTGAATACTTAGGGAATTCTCATTAGGATGTATTGTATACATTTCTAATATGATTTTATCATCTAAAATTCATCCAAATAGAGGAAGAATCCATTTCATATCATTTTGCAACAACTTAGATCAAACACACAATTTAGGGTTTGTAGTTGCATACTAAGCAATTAAAGATTATAGATGATTTAACCAATTTTCATGAAATATATTGTTTAAAGGAAGTTCCCACTCACCCTAAGGTGTGAAGACACCTTAAAAATGCAGTGTATCCATAAAAATCTCGATCTCATATCAAATCCCTAGCAAATCACCTGATTCTTCTTCCTTTCAACTCGGAAACCCTAGAATTGAAGATTAGGAGAGAAAGAGTGAGAAAAGGACTTGATTTGATATGATTTTGAATCCAATCAGGGGAGGGACAGAATCTTGACATCTGAGAGAAGATTCACCATGAAACTATATCCAAAGAAGCTAAACTTACATGATTTCATCATTCCTCGGACCGCAAAACCCTAGGTTAGCATCTCCATCACTTTCTCCTCTCAAACCCTAACTCTCCCTCTCTCTCTAGGATTTCATTTCTCTGGATTGAATAAAGAATTATGATAGATCCTTGTGTGTTAGGTTGACCATATAGAGAAATTGAGCTGCTTGGGTCAATTGCACATTGACCCCTCACTATATTTTCTTTTATTTCAGCTGAATTTTCTGGCATAAAAGTATTACTGTAATTCATCTACTGATAAGGTCTACATGCATCCAAAAATTATGAAAATTTTACATGTTATTTATTACTGAGTTTCAGATCTCTAGTTAAAATTTTAGATCATTTGAAGTTACCAATAAATATATAAAAATAAAACACTAAACTGCCAAAAAGCACTCTGTCAGCATTTTGGTCAAAGTATAGTTCGACCGAGAACCACATTCAAAGAACACTCAAATATTCTAAAATTTTTCTACAATATGTATCATTGAGTTATCCATATCATATCCAAAATTAAATTAAATACAAAATTTGTATAAAATAGGAAAAATCATTTACCACAATGTTATCCTGATCAAATTCCATATTCATGTCCATCAAAACCCTAATTTTTGTCGATTAGGGTTTACATTTCTCAAACCCTAATTCTTAAAACTAAAATCATAGTTAGAGTTTATTATTAGGTTTGAAACATCACAATTGATCTACTATCATTAATCAAGTCTAAACAATATTCAATCTAATCAAGCATGTAATCATTCAGGTAAACCCTAGTTTACCAATTAAGCATAAATGTGGTTATTACAACTACATTATCACAACCTTTCTTGTTAAGGATTTCCATGTCAAACTCCAGAAATAAAAGGATCCAAGAAGAAGACAAGTTTTCGCATCCTTTTTGGTCATCAAATATCTAATGGATGCATGGTCAATATAGACAATAACTTTGGACCCAACTAAGTAAGTGTGGAATTTGTTGAAGGCATCAAGTATGGCTAGCATCTCCTTCTCAATGGTGGTGTAATTCCATTGGGCATCATCTAGATTTTTGTATGCATAGTAAATCACATGGTGCTTTTTATTAATACATTGTCTAAGAATAGAACCAACAACAAAATCACTTCCATTGCACATCAATTCAAAAGGAAAGGACCAACCAGGGGCCTTAATGATGGGGGTAGAAGTGAAAATATTTTTCAAACACAAAAAACTAGCCATGCAAGCATTGTCAAAAACAAAGGGGGTGCCTTTTTAGAGAAGGTTTTTCAAGGGTTTAGCAATTTTTGAAAAATAACGAATGAATTGCCTGTAAAATCCTGCATGCCCCTGGAAGTCACGAATGTCCTTGACAAAAAAAGGGGGTGGAAGCTTGGATATGACCTCAATATTGTCTCTATCAACCTCTATACCACAGTTGCTAACTCTATGGGGTTCCCCCTTTCTTGGGAACAACTTGGACAGGGCTAACCTATAACATCCCAAGATTTGAGGCCTCGGATAGAATGATCTTAAAAGGAATGATTGGATTACCCATATCTGCACCTCCTTTTTCGGGAGCCCATCACTAAAGAGCTCCATAGTTAAGAATGCTCATCTTAGAGTAGTACTACGATGGGTGACCATTCGGGAAGTTGAATTCGACTTGCATGTGAGTGAGGAAAAAAACACGCAGTTAAGGCTAGTGGTGGTCTGTGGGGCCTGTCGTCATTCCTGAAACTCTACTAGATCCTTGGGCAATGGGCCCAGGTTGTTACAAATGGTATCAGAGTCACTTCCCCTCCAGTAGGTGGGGCCCACATGGGCATGTGGCATGTCAGTGTTGAGCCGTACGGTCCAGGCATGTTGGAAAGGGTTGTCCATGGTTGATGTAGCCACCCTTGTGCTGGTATTATGTGATCAGGAGTTGGGTGTCCATGGGCCATTCTGGGTATGTACCGAAATGGGGAAATATTATGAGGCCATATAGTTGAGCCTCGATGAGGACGTCAAGAATCTAAGTGGGGGAGATTGTAACATCCCAGGAATTGAGGCCTCGGATAGAATGATCTTAAAAGGAATGATTGGACTACCCATATCACCAAGGTGCACCTCCTTTTTAGGGAGCCCATCACAAAAGAACTCCATATTTAAGCGTTCTTGGCTTGGAGTAGTACTAGGATGGGTGACCAGTCGGGAAGTTGACCCCGGCTTGCATGTGAGTGAGGAAAAAAGCACGTAGTTAAGGTTAGTGGTGGTCTTTGGGGCTAGTTGTCATTCCTAAAACTCTACTAGATCCTTGGGTAGTGGGCCCAGGTTGTTACATAACCCATGGGGAATCATAGATGGAGTAGATGATTCCTGAAGTCAACAGTTTCATAATCTCTAGGCACGCAACCTCTTTAATGTTTGGATTTAATTTCCTTTGAGGGTCTCGAGATGGCTTGTATTCCTCTACCATAGGAATCTTATTCATGCAAATAGCTTCCTTGGTCCCTATCAAATCAGCCATTTTATATCCTAGGGAAGCGCTCCTCTTCCTAACCTCAGTCATGAGCTTCGATTCATGTTTATGGGTAAGATCGTAGTTAATGATAACAAGATAAATTTGTTGCTCATCAAGGAAAGCATATTTGAGTCCTCTGGGAGGGGTTTCATCTTGGGTGCCTTGGGGATTTAGGTTTCTCATCCACAAGAGAGATCATTTTTAGGTCCTCAAACTCTTCATCATGGATCTCCTCAAAGGTGTGTGATGAACTTGATATTACTCTAATTGCTCAACTTCAAAACCACATTCAATATGGGCCATGAGGGCGTCTTGATGGGGATCCTCAATGAGCTCCCATTCTTGTCTCAACTGGTGGAGCTTCTCAATGCAACCAAGGACATAAACCTCTTCTTGGAGGTTGTGTCCTCGCATACTTTCAAACACCCTAAACTAGAAGGTTTGTTTCAGGCCTCGACATGAATTGAAGCTCGGGAAGTGGCCAAAAAGGGATAGCCAAAGATGATGGGGTAGCATAAATCTTCCTTTATGTCAATGGTGACAAAGTCACATGGGACATCAGCATCTTTTCCAACCCTTATAGGTATGTCTTCAATTATACCCATAGGTTTTGTCATGGATGAGTCTTCCAATTGATTTTTTGTGGTAGTAGGAAGTATGTCAACAAATCCCAATCTCCTGCAAAGACTATAGAGCATAATAGAAATAATAGCAAGTAAATATGCATGGCCTTTCATGCAAGCATTATCACCTAGGTAACATCCAATTCCAAAAGAACTAGGATCTTGTTTTTAGGCATCTTGCTTTGAATGATATCTGAAGTGGTTCTAGCAAGCATTACCATCTCATGATCTTTGGCTGTATACTTCCTAGTCAATAAGGTTTTCATGTACTTGGACCAGGGAGGCATATCAGCTAAAGCGTCAAGAAAAGTAATATCCACTTGCAACTTTTTCATGACATCCCTAAATTTCATGAAATGAGTATCAATCCTAGTTTACTTTAGGCAGGCTTGGTATGGAGGGAATGGTTTATAAACATGGATTTTTGTCTCATCAATCTCCACTGGTGGAACGACACTAGGTTCTGGTGAAGGGGGAATTTCAGTGACCACAATGTCTTCATCCTCAAAATCAAAAGGTATAACTATTAGTTTCTCTGGAGGAGGGAGAGGGGTATGAGTCTTCCTTGAACAATTGGAGATAACCAAAAGTTGTTTAACATGTTTTGGATTGTTCTCAAGCTATACAAAAATGTGCCAATAGGGGGTTTCTACTGGGCAATGAGGTGGGCTAACTAAGCGTTAGTTTCCTTTTAATAAGCTTGTTGTGCAGGGATGATTTTTTCCAAGGAAGACACCCTATTGTCAGTTGAGGATGTGGGGGAATTCTATTGTGCTTGAAGTTGGGGTGGTGGATAATTCAGCACTACTACAGAAATGGCTTATAACATCACTTTTAACGGCGTCGGTTGTATAAATACACCGACACCTAAAACCTAAAGCGTCGGTTTAATAAAAAAACTGACATCTATCTGTGAAGGGCGACTAGACGCGGGTATCACTTTTATTCAGTGTCGGTTCGCTAATAATAAACCGAAGCCTAAAATTAACCGCCAAATCCAAAATTTCCAGTGAAAAAAATTACCTCCAAAGTTTAACATATGGCTTCGGTTATTAACTATTAAACCGACGACGAAAGGTTATTCGCGAGTCAGAAATTGGGCACATTTTGGTCGTCAGTTTTACTACAATAATTGATGCTTATGGGTTTTCCCGCATTGTTCCCGAGCAATTTTTCACACCCTTTGAGCGTCGGTTTTTGAAAGAAATCGACGACTATGGTCATTAATCGAGAACAATTTTTTTAATCGGCATATGTAGATAGACATCGGTTTTTTTGTAGTAAAAACTGACGACTATCATTGAGAATAGGTGTCGGTGTGTTTGTAGAACCGACACCTTTAGTTTTATGTGTCGGTTTTTTTTACTAATCGACACCTATGGTACAGTTTATAGCCCCACGAAACAGAGAACTTTTCCCCATTGTCTCTGTTTCATTGCAAACCTACTAGGTCTGGCGATTGTTGTCGGTGCTCCCCGTCGTCGTTGCTCCCGCCGTCGTTGCCCCCGCCGCCGTTGCTCCCCCGCGCCGCCACCACTCCTGGTCAACGCTCCTGTTGTTGCTCCTCTCCTCGCCGATGCTACCTCCTGGTCGGCCTCTCACCGCCGACGCTCCTCTCCTCGCCGTCGCTGCTCTCTCCTCGCCGACGCTCTGCTCCTGGTCGCCCGCTAACCGCCTCCTGGTCGCTCGCTCATCGTCGTCGCAGGCTCACTGCTGTGCCCTGTCTCCTACTTGCTGCTCCGGCCACCGACTCGCTTCACCTGGTACCCTTCTTCCTCCTCTTCTTGCTCCTTGCTCCTGCTCCCGCCCCCCTACTGATTTGAATTGATATATCTACTGATTTGTATATACTTATCTACTGATTTGTATATACTTATCTACTGATTTGTATTTACTTATGTGCAGATTTATATTTACTTAAATATTGATTTGTATTTACTAATCTACTCATTTGTTCATCTAATGATTTTTTATTAATCACATTTTTTAAATTTAGGGCTTTATTTGTTCATCTACTTTTTAAAATTATTTAATCATCTACAGATTTATATTTGTTTATCAACTGACCTGTACTTTTTTATCTATTGCTTTGTATTTGTTTATCTACTGATTATATTTATTTATCTAATTCTTGGAGTTTACTTATTTAGATGTTGCTATTGTAAATCAACCTAGGATATGAACAAATTTTGTGCTTGCATATATTTGTGTTTCTAATCCTCATGCTTGACCTAATTCAGTAAATTTTGATGCATGTTGAAATAAGATTTAAACTTGTCCATTCTAGCATCCTAATTTGATTTGATTATGTGTTTTGAACCTTGAAACATGCATGTTAAAGATACATTGAATCCCTATATTGTATGATGTAGATTGATGATAATGTATGAGCTAGTTTGAAATTTTGAAATCAGTTATGAAATATCTCTCCATCCCTAGGTCATACTAATTTAATTATGTGTGTCTTTATCTTGATGATGAACATGCATGGACACTCAAAATATTGAAATCAATGTTATAGAATATGATACCTATATTAAATGATGTTGCATGAAACCTGGGATATGAATGATGAAACTAGGATTGTAGGTATTGGAATGAAAACATATATACATGTATTTGTTGGCCTAGAAACCCGTCCAAGATTTACTCATTAGGAGTAAATCTTAGATAGTCCCCGGTTTGGGACTGTTCTTGAACACCTAATCTCACTTAGGATGTAAGTGTATAATGTGTATTGGGTTTTAAAGAAAATTTCGGCAACATTTCCTCGTTTGTTCTCTAAGTAAATATGTACTTGGAGAACAGTGAGGAAATGCTTCTAAAATTTTCTTGAAAACCCAATACACATTATACACTTACTAGTGAGATTAGGTGTTCAAGAATGGGATAGGTGGTACACATTTATTATATATAAGAATGACAGCACATGTATTTGTTGGCCTAAAGTTTTAACCATGCAAAAACTCTAATCTGTTAACCCTAGACCCTAATCTTGTTGTAATATATACTTGTTTTCTCTTTGATCATAGAATGGATAGATCATGGAAGTCCATTTGCAATCGCTGCACCCCAGAGTTTATATCTGGTCTTGACCAGTTTATTAGATTTGTCGAGGAACATAGGAAACAACCTGGAGATAGGTTCTACTGTCCATGTAGGCATTGCGGTAACAACTTGAAAGTCAACACTAGTGACGAAATCAAAAGTCATGTCATGTGCAATAGGATTATACAAGGCTATAAAGAATGGCACTGGCATGGAGAGATTTCAAACCCGAAACCATTGGATGTCGATAGTAGTGCTTGTGTGGAAGAAGAAATTGCCTCTGATGACGTAGATGTGAATGAACCAGTTCCATTAGACATCGTTGATGCGATGTTGGATAGTTGTGAGGTAGAGCACACCGATCCACCTCCCATTTTTAGAAACATTGTGCAAGATGTTGAGATATCATTATACACAAGTTGTACTAAGTTTACGAAGCTTAGTGTTGTGTTGAGATTGTATAAGCTGAAAGCTAACAATAGATGGAGCGACAAAAGCTTCACGTCATTGTTGTCTTTGTTGAAAGAAATGCTTCCTGAAGGAAACGAGATGCCAATCTCAACATACCAAGTAAAGAAATTGTTGTGCCCAATGGGAATGGATGCCTAGAAGATACACACATGCCTGAATGATTGTGTATTATTTCAAAAGGACTATGTGGATTTCAAAGATTGTCTAAAATGTGGTGTGTCACGGTATAAATTGATGACTTCGAGGGAGTCCAAAACTGGTTCTCCTGCCAAGGTGATGTGGTATCTACCTATAATATCACGGTTTCAACGCTTGTTTGCCAATACGATAGATGCAAAGAATTTTAGGTAGCATGTAGATGTTAAGAAAAATAATGATGGGATCCTACGTCATGCGTCTGATTCCCCACAGTGGAAGAAGAGTGATATATTGTACCCTGAATTTGGTGAAGAAGTCAGGAATCTAAGACTTGGGATTTGTACATATGGGATGAATCCATACGGTACATTGAGCAGCCAACATAGCAATTGGCCAGTCATGCTTGTTATATACAATCTTCCTCCCTGGCTGTGTATGAAAAATAAGGGACTAAAAAATCTTAAAAATTGTACATGACATCATCGAAGGAGAAGGTTGTTTGGGCGCTATACCTCATTTTTAAGATCAAGTATCTACTTCTCTCGTTTCTGTAGGAAGTGAGCTGGTCTTCTTCAGATCTTTCAACACCTGTACCCATGGATACCTATAGTCAGTTCTGATCAAATTCGGATGATACACCTATACCCAAGGATTTTCTATTTTCTTGACCTGGCTTATGACCTAACCTGGAAGTTTTGCTTAAGTAAGTTATTTACAAACTTTTTTTAATCCTTTAAACAGTAATTAAGACTCTCCTAGAGTTTAATTTTCAGGTTTTAGGTTATTGGCAAACTATTTGTGCATTATATGATAGTTTGGGTGTAAAGTGCAAATTACCCAAGATGAGGGGTTATATTGCAATATGTCACATGTTGAATGTACCTCATGGGTTTTATCATCATAAGAGAGAGAATGATGCTAATGGTCAGCTTGTGGAAAGCCTAATTTTCAAATTGAAACTTGTTTGAATAATGCTAGTGCCTTGTGCACCAATTTTGGTACAAATTTTAATTTACCCAAATTGTAGGGTTGATATGTGAATTACCACTTATAGAGTGTCCCTAATCCCTCCAAGTATAATATAGAGGAGATATAAAGAAGTAGACACTAAGTTTGAATCATCTTTGAGTGATGGTACTCTTGGTGATGAAAAGACCAAGAAAGGGTTGAATGTGAAGCCCTTATATGAGTTGTATTGAGTTGTAGACTTGTTATGGGAGTGCCTATAGGCCAAGGAGCCATAGAAGGAGTCTCATATCGTTTTGTGAACTCTTAGCCTTTTCCATGAAGGATTAAGAACCTCAAGGAGGTGATGTGTATCGGTTTGCAACTTTCCTTAGGAAAAGTGTATCGATTTGTGAATAAAGTGGTGTTGAGTTGAAATACCTTGCTCAACAAGATAACTAAGGGCCAAAATCTTATCCCTAGATTATCCTCAAGAGTTTTGCATGTCAAGATAAATATGCATGCAGGAACACATGTCAACCATGCATGGACACATGGCGCCTAGTAGTGTAAAACAATGACACCTCATATATACTCTTTTTCATGAGCAACAACTATATATACCATTCCTTTCACCTACTACTGAAATTTTTTGAATCTTACCACCCTCTTTCTCTTAGCTATTGTGCATGGTGAAAGGGTATCATGCATAGAGCCTTGGTATCGACCATAGCAAAGTGATATCGGCCATAGCAAGGTGATATCGGTCATAGTGAAGAGATATCGGCCATAGCAAGGTGATATCAGCCATAGTGAAGTGATATTGGCCACAAGTGAAGTAATATCATGCATGAGTGGTGAGGTATCATGCATGGTGATAAAGATAAAGAATTTTCTCAAGTCTTAACCCTAAGGTGAAGCCATGATCTCCTTCAACCTTGGATTAAAGCATGGATCTAGGGTTGTGATTTTCCTTTCTTTTCTTCTTCACCAAATACTTATCTATGGTGGTTCTTTGCATATAGAGGAGTTGTGAAGCTCATCTTCAACCTTGGTAACATGATGCTTTGGATCTTGAAGCTTTGAAATTTTTCTTGAGGTGGTTTATATAACATGAACCCATTTATGTTATTACTCACCTTCAATCTTGCCCTATTTGATGATCTACTTTCAATTTCGAATTTTCTTGCATAATTGATGAATCCATGAGTTCTAATAGTTGCATAGACATGTTGTCCATGAACTAGAATAGTAAGAACGAAGGACTTGAGCTTTATGATGATGACATCATCATGGTCCAACCCGATATCGGGTTGAAGCACTTCTAACCCGATATGGTGAGGTGAACATATCACTAGCATAATCAATGATGAAGCATGTACCTTATGCACGATATGATGATGAATTTCACACCTTGTGCACGATATGATTTCAAGCATACACCTTGTGTATGATATGGGCTCAAGCACACACCTTGTGCATGACATGGAGTCAAGTATATACTCTAACTGAATATGGTGTTGAAACCCAACATGGTAATGCAGAACCCGAAATACATTGGAACTTCAAACCATCATTGGTTTGTACACCTAGTTTAGTTTAGACTAACCTATTATCTAGCCTATTACATATCACATGTTGAAGGATAGGATGATACCATGAAGGTTTGAAGAGGTATGAGCAGAAGGGTCTAACCCGATATGCAAACCCTAATGATAAGCAACCCAATATGGAAGCACGGTATGGTTATGAGGATACACCTCAAACACTATATGGTGATGAGGATACACCTCAAGGATGATATGGAAGCACGATATGGTGTCAAGTACACACCTCTATGCCCAATATGGTGGAAGCACCTCAATTTAATGTACTTGATGGAGTAACACAGGAAGTGTGTTATGTCAAGTAATACATTAAGATGTATAGGGTTCAATGCATTTTGATAAGTAGGCTAATGTACCTTGAATAAAGGGTTCAGCCAATTCAATAGAGTCTGATGTGATTAACATCCTAGTGAAGATGAGAGAGAAACGTATACTTGTGTGATAGTCATGTAATGAGCATACATTAATAATCCTAATATGAATGGAGTATGAATTAGGGTTTGATTCTTGATAATATGAACTTGAAACCCTAATCGGATAAGTAGGGGAAACCCTAACCCTAATGAAGGGTGACAATATGATTTGAAACCCTAATCGGTTAAATAGGGGAAACCCTAACCCTAATGAAGGGTGATGATATGATTTGAAACCCTAATCAGTTAATAAGGGGAAACCCTTACCCTAATAATGGGTGATGGTATGCACTTGAAACCCTAATCGGTAAGGAAGGGAAACCCTAACCCTAATAATGGGAAGGTTGTATTTCTCTTGTATTGCATGGTGATGATATGTATCTGATATTGTTGTTATCATGAAATACTAACCATGCATGTATTATGAGATGATGAGCATAGCCAGGTATGGGCTATGATGTTCATATGATACAAATCTAAATGGGCTTTGTGAGCTATGTGAAATACTTGTGCAACAAGTATAAAGTATAAATTGGTCCGAAGACCTAGAGGTAATGGTTACCTGATAAGTGGTAACAGTGTTCAATGTTGAACTAATGGTTTGACAACCAGATCTAGCAATCATGATGATGATAATGCTAAGGGATGAGAATTCCTAGTAATGTGATAAAGGATTGAGATCATGTGTGTTATATGTGTTCCAAAGATCATGAAAGTACTTGATAAATGTGTCACACCTTTCTTTATAGCAACTGTTATAATTCTTGCTTGTAACTTGGTTGATGCTAAAAGATATTGTAATACACCTAATTAATCAAGTGGAATATTATCATGTAGTTTCCCAGGCCATAGATCCTTCAGTGTCAGGATTTTCTGAATGGTGAAATGAGTTTAACTCAGTATACATATTGTTGAATATGTAATCTTATTTATATAGGGGTTGCTTACTAAACTCCCTAAATAAATCAGGAAAGCTTTGTGACCATCCCGATGAAAATAGACCGCGAAATCTTTGTGGCCATCCCAATGAAAAATAAAATTGGAAAGCTTTGTGATCATCCCAAAGAGAGTGCATGATGCGGATGTAGCTCTATAGCGAGGATACCAGTATACCCTGGTAAGCTAATCGCATTTGACATAAGATGTCCTGCCAGTAATCTCGTACTGACTCAGACGGGTGAGGTCTAGGAAGCCGGCTCTTCCTTGACCTTGTATGGTACCGATGTTTTATGTAGCCATGGTCGGTTGGAGCATGAGCGGTATACCTCATCTCCTCTGGGCATAAGTGTGATTGTGAACATGTAATCAGTCATCTAGCGTATTTGCTTAAGGATTGAATACGAAAAACATTGGTTGATGCTTCATTACTTTTATACATCTTAGTTGATAGATGTTATACATGTTCTTCATATTCCTTATAAAGAAAATACATGATCTATATCTCTGTTATGGATAGTCGAGCTATCTTATCAATGTTATTGCTTTTCACTACAATTAAATAATGATTAAACATGCTTAGTTTTATATTGTTTACCTATGATAATCATATTTTTGGCAGAGAGTTATATCTCTCGTTGGGACACTTGTCTCACCCCATGGGATCCACAATTTTTAGGTGGGCGTGCACGAGGAGGTGGAGACCACACTGTAGAGGAAGGAAGACAGCAGGGACAACAGTCACAGCTTAGGTTGAGTGTACTGTATGTCGTGTCTTGTAGATAGAAGTCCTCTGTGTCGTCTATGTACTCTCAAGTCTTTGGGAGTTAGTACATAGTGGTTTTATGAATGATTTGAGATTTTGGCTTGATTGCCTCGAGGTTTTATGTTGCTTATGTATAGGTTTTGGAAAAGCAATTGTTATATGTTATCCTCGAGATGAGATAGTACAATGTATGTACAATGTGAACCATGATGTATATAAAGTTTTGGTTCTTTCTTTAAGAGTTTCCTGGGAATGGATCTCTTTGAAAAATGGTTTTAATCTTTAGTGATTTTTGTTAATCCGTTGCTTATGGTTATTTCACATAATTACTGGTGACGATTTGGCTATCGGTTTGACGTCGTGTCATCATAAAAGTTTTGGTATCAGAGCCTAAGGTTTGCTGAGTCTACAGAGACATAGGATTAAGGTTGTTGAGGTTGTTCTAGTGTCCTCCAGTTTATCTTATAGTGACTTCTGCTCATATAGGGGAAGAAGTAAAGCTGAAAGATGGCTAGAGTACACGAAGAACATGCTACTGAGAGTAGTGTTGCTGCACTAGGTGGAGGTACAAGGGAACAAGCTAGAGAGGAATTAGTGCCTAAGAATCCCTAGCTTGACCAAGCCATGCTAGAAAACCCAACCTTTCATGCTCTTTTTGGGGATTTCATGACTACAATGACTCATATGGCAGAACGGATGTCAGCACCAGCACCTAGGGCACCAGTTCCCAATGTGGGACATGGATCTGGTAAGACCTTTGAGCGGTTATGTCGGGTAGGAGCCATTGAATATATCGGTACAGCTGACCCAGCAGACGCAGATTCATGGATCACTGAGCTGGAGAAAGCCTTTAGCTACCTTAGTATTCCATAGACTAATAAAGTTAGTCATGCTTTGTACTTTTTGAAAGGAAGCGTTGACCATTGGTGGGCCATTGAAGAAGAAAAAAGACATGTTGTTGAGGTGACAAGAGTTTGTCAGTAGATACTTTCAAAAGACTTATCTGGATGAGAAAATCTCACAGTTTGAGCGGATTAGACAAGGACTGATGAAGATTAGTGATTATGAAGCTAAGTTTATGGAGCTTCTGCGGTTTTGTCCACACATGGCTACTTCGGATGAGGAGAGGATTCAATGTTTTGAAAAGGGTCTGAACGCTGAGTTAACCACACATGTATCTGCTCTAGAGAATAGAGAGAGGTTTTCCACCTTTGTGGAGTCATTTAGGTGGATATAGGGGTCCATGATTGAGAAACGTGAGGCAAATAGTAGGAAAGTACATGCCCAGTTCCAGGGATAGAGGTCTGGAAGTTTTAAGAAACTAATGTTTCCTACACTAGTAGCACCACAGAGGTTCAGTGCTCAGACGCAGTGGACATCAAGCAAGGGTAGAGGCCATAGTTTTCTACCAAGTGAATCCCATAGTACAGCATCGATGTCAATGACAGGACCATTGAGACCACCGCAGGATCGAGTCATCTACAAGTGTAGGCAGATAGGGCATATGATGAAGGATTTTCCAGTTAGGGACATGGAGGTAACCCAACCATCGAGGCAGAGTCAACAAGGCTTTCAGAGACAACAATTCAGTAGTGGCACATGAGGATGTGGACATGCATCCCAAGCAGGTTCATCTGCACCAAACAACAGAGCACAGAGTCAAAAACAAGCAATGACAAGATTCTATGCTATGAATTATCCGGAGGCAGTGGTCAATCCACGAGTCATGATAGGCCAGATGGAATTGTTTCAATCTGATATATCTTCATCCTGCTTCGTATCTATTTTGATTGATTCGGGTGCTAAGCATTCCTTTATCAATCGAGAAGTGATTCATGACAGCAATATGACTATTAGTCGTAGAGCAGATAATCTGTTATTAGAAACTATGTTAGTCGGATCTGTAGTGTTGCGGGAGGTATGTTTTCCCTATGTTCTTTCTTTTTCATAACACAACATTCAGGTGGATCTTATACCACTTGAGATGCACGGGTTTGATGTAATTCTTGGGATGGATACCCTAGAAAAGTATAGGCTTGTCTTGGATTGTGGTTCCAAGCAAGCTATCTTTACAAACAGTGATGAGACATGGGTCTTTCAGGGGGACAAAAATATTCTTCCAACCTATCTAGTGTCAGCAATGGTAGCTGAGAAGTTGATGCGACAAGGATGTGAAACATTCTTGGCACATGTGGTAGATACTAAAGCAGAGAGTCCTAATCTTTCTTAAGTTCCTGTTGTCTGGGAATTCTAGGATGTGTTTCCTGAAGAATTTCCAGATATTCCTGCACCTCGAGAGATTGATTTCAAGATTAATCTAATTCTGGGTACGCAACCTATAGCACAAACACCTTATAGGATGGCACCTGTTGAGATGGCAGAACTCAAAAAATAGTTACATGAGTTGCTTGAGAAAGGTTCATTCGACCGAGTACTTCGCCATGGGGTGTTGTAGTTCTTTTTGTTAAAAAGAGAGATGGGTCTATGAGATTATGCATAGACTATAGACAGCTTAACAAGGTGACTATAAAGAACAAATATCCTCTGCCAAGGATAGATGATCTGTTTGACCAATTGTGTGGTACAACAGCGTTCTCTAAGATAGATCTAAGGTTAGGATATCATCAGTTATGTATCAAGGAGAGTGACATACCTAAGTCAGCCTTTAGGAAAAGGTATGGTCATTATGAGTTTGTAGTTATATCATTTGGACTAACTAATGCACCAGCTGCACTCACGGAGCTGATGAATAGAATCTTTCAGCCATTCTTTGATCAGTTCATAGTGGTTTTCATAGACGACATCCTGATATACAGTAGAGATGGTCAACAACACGAACAACACCTTCGTCAAGCCCTGACTTTGTTGAGACAGCACAAGCTATATGCTAAGTTTAGAAAGTGTGAGTTCTGGTTTTAGAAGTGTCTTTCCTAGGACACATTATATCTTCTTCAGGTATTTGTGTTAATCCTAAGAAAGTGGAGTTTGTTATAGTGTGGGAACAGCCCAAGACACCAATTGAGATTCACAGTTTCCTAGGTTTGGAAGGTTACTACAGAAGGTTTATTAAAGACTTCAGTTATGTAGAATTACCCCTAACTAGGTTGACCAGGAAGGAGGTTCCTTATGTCTGGAATGACAAGTGTCTGCATTCTTTCCAGTTGTTGAAAGAAAGGTTGACCAGTGCACCTGTGTTAGTTTTACCTGAGCAGGGAAAGGGATACGTTGTTTTCTGTTATGCCTCTAAGAATGGTCTAGAATGTGTGCTGATGTAGAGTGATCATGTAGTTTCTTTTGCTTCTTGACATCTTAAGAAACACGAGGAGAATTATCCTACGCATGATCTAGAGTTAGCTGTAGTGGTCCACGCATCGAAGATCTGGAGACATTATCTCTATGGGGAAACATGTCAAATTTTCACAGACCATAAAAACTTAAAGTACATCTTCTCACAGCATGAGATGAACATGAGACAATGCCGTTGGATGGAATTAATCAAGAACTATGATTGTACAATTGATTATCATCCAGAAAAAGCTAATGTAGTGGAAGATGCATTGAGTAGAAAATCTTCATGTCCACCCACAGATAAAGCATAGTTGAACTCTTTAATATGCTTTAAACGGGACATGTTTGTCTCTTTGAGACAAATGAATATACAGCTACAAGTATCTTTGTTAGCAGGATTGCTGGTCGAGATGCATGTGAAACCTACTCTGAGAGAATAGATTAAAGAGGCACAACATGCTGATATTGTGATTCAGCAGATCAGGTCAGAGTATGGTAGTGAGAAACGGGACAGTTTCCATGAATTACAGGATGAGGTAGTATGTTACCATTATAGGATGGAAGTACCTGATGCCAATGAATTAAGAAATATAGTTATGGAGGAATCTCATTCTAGGGAGTACCAAAATGTATCATAACTTAAAAGATATGTATTGGTGGTCTGGTTTGAAGAAGGATGTAGCTGAGTTTGTTATGTGGTTCCGGTGTGTCAGTAAGTTAAAGCAGAACACCAGAAGCCTACAGGAACATTGCAACCCTTACCTATAACACAGTGGAAATGGGATCACGTGACAATGGACTTTGCGGTTGGTCTACCGAGAACAACCAAAAGTCATGATTCCATTTGGGTGATAGTTGATAGGTTGACTAAGACAACACATTTTCTTCCTATTAAAACAACTTATACTGCTAAAAAACTTGCACAGATCTACATAGATGAGATAGTTAAGTTACACAGAGTTCCAACTATAATTGCGTCTGATAGAGGTCCCCAGTTTACAAGTCATTTTTGGAAACGACTACATAAATCCTTGGGTACTCAGTTAAAGTTTAGCACAACTTTTCACCCTCAGACATATGGACAATCTAAAAGGACTATACATACTTTGGAAGACTTGCTTAGGGCATGTGTTCTTCAGTTTGTAGGAAGTTGGCACTTACACTTGAGCTTAATAGAGTTTTCCTACAGCAATAGTTATCAGACTAGTATTGATATGGCACCATATGAAGCATTATATGGTAGAAGTTGTAGATCTCCATTATGCTGGTATGAGATAGGAGAATACCAACTTCTGGGTCCTGAATTAGTGCAACAGACAACTGAAAAGATTAAAGTAATACAACAACAGTTGAAGGCTGGACATGATAGACAGAAGTCATATGTCGATAAACGTCGTAGACCTTTAAAATTCCAAGTTGGAGACATAATGTATCTCAAGGTCTCTCCTTGGAAAGGTGTGAACTCTTGGCCTTTGACATGATGGGCTAAGCACCTCAAGGAGGTGATGTGTATCGGCTTGCAACTTTCATTAGGAAAAGTGTATCGGTTTGTGAACAAAGTGGTGTTGAGTTGAAATACCTTACTCAACAAGATAACTAAGGGCCGAAATCTTATCCCTAGATTATCCTCAAGAGTTTTGCATGTCAAGATAAATATTCATGCAGGGACACATGTCAACCATGCATGGACATGTGGCACCTAGTAGTGTAAAATGATGACACCTCATATATACTCTTTTTCATGAGCCACAACTATATATACCATTCCTTTCACCTACTAGTGAAATTTTTCGAATCTTACCACCCTATTTCTCTTAGATATCATGCAAGGTGAAGGGGTATCATGCATAGAGCGTTTTTATCGGCCATAGAAAAGTGATATTAGCCATAGCAAAGTGATATCATCCATAGCAAGGTGATATCGGCCATAGTGAAGAGATATCGGCCATGGCAAGGTGATATCGGCCATAGTGAAGTGATATCAACCACAAGTGAAGGGATATCATGCATGAGTGGTTAGGTATCGTGCATGGTGCTAAGGAGGAAGAAGGATCTCAAGTTTTAACCCTAAGGTGAAGCCATGACCGTCTTCAACCTTGGATTAAAGCATGGATCAAGGGTTGTGATCTTCCTTTCTTTTCTTCTTCACCAAATACTTATCTATGGTGATTCTTTGCATATAGAGGAGTTGTGAAGCTCATCTACAACATTCAGAACATGAAGCTTTGGATCTTGGAGCTTTGAAGTTGTTCTTGAGGTGGGTTGTATAACTTGAACCCAATTATGTTATTACTCACCTTCAATCTTGCCCTATTTGATGATCTACATTCAATTTTGAATTTTCTTGCATAATTGATGAATCCATGAGTTCTAATAGTTGCATAGATATGTTGTCCATGAACTAGAATAGTAAAAATGATGGTCATGATCTTGATGATGATGACATCATCATGGTCCAACCCGATATCGGGTTGAAGCACCTCTAACCCGATATGGTGAGGTGAACATATCACTAGCCCGATACAATGATGAAGCATGTATCTTATGCATGATATGATGATGAAGTGCACACCTTGTGCACGATATGATGTCAATCATACACCTTGTGCATGATATGGGGTCAAGCACACACCCTATGCACGACATGGAGTCAAGTATATACTCTAACCCGATATGGTGTTGAAACCCAAGATGGTAATGTGGAACCTGAAATACAATGGTACTCCAAACCCTTATTGGTTTGTACACCTAGTTTAGTTTAGACTAACCTATTATCTAGCATACCACTTATCACATGATGAAAGGTAGGACGATACAATGAAGGTTTGAAGAGGTATGAGCATAATGGTCTAACTAGATATGCAAACCCTAATGATAAGAAACCCGATATGGAAGCATGGTATGGTGATGAGGATACACATCAAACACGATATGGTGATGAGGACACACCTCAAGCATGATATGGAAGCACAATATTGTGTCAAGTACACATCTATATGCCCGATATGGTGGAAGCACCTCAATTCAATGTACTTAATGGAGTAACATAGGAAGTGTGTTATGTCAAGTAATACATTAAGATGTATAGGGTTCAATGCATTTTGATAAGTAGGCTAATGTACCTTGAAGAAAGGGTTGAGCCAATTCAATAGAGTATGATGTGATCAACATCCTAGTGAGGATTAGAGAGAAACGTATACTTGCGTGATTGTCATGTAATGAGCATACATTAATACTCCTAATATGAGTGGAGTATGAATTAGGGTTTGATTCTTGATAATATGAACTTGACACCCTAATCCGATAAGTAGGGGAAACCCTAACCTTAATGAAGGGTGATGATATGATTTGAAACCCTAATCGATTGAATAGGGGAAACCCTGACCCTAATAAAGGGTGATGATATGATTTGAAACCCTAATCCATTAATAAGGGGAAACCCTAACCCTAATAATGGGTGATGGTATGCACTTGAAACCCTAATCGGTAAGGAAATGAAACCTTAACCCTAATAATGGGAAGGTTGTATTTCTCTTGTATTGCATGATGATTATATGTATCTGATATTGTTGTTATTATGAAATACTAACCATGCAGGTATTATGAGATAATGAGCATAGCCAGGTATGGGAAATGATGTTCATATGATACAGATCTAAATGGGCTTCATGAGCTATGTGAAATACTTGTGCAACAAGTATAATGTATACATTGGTCTGAGGACCTAGAGGTAATGGTTACCTGATAACTGGTAGCAGTGTTCAATGATGAACTAAGGTTTGAATACCAGATCTAGCAATCATGATGATGATAATGCTAAGGGATGAGAATTCCTAGTAATGTGAGAAAGGATTGAGATCTTGTGTATTATATGTGTTCCAAAGATCATGAAAGTACTTGATAAATGTGTCACACCATTCTTTGTAGCATCTATTATAATTCTTGCTTGTAACTTGGTTGATGCTAAAAGATATTGTAATACACCTAATTAATCAAATGGAATCTTATCCTGTAGTTTCCTAGGCCATAGATCCATTAAGTGTCAGGATTTTCTAAATGGTCAAATGAGATTAACTCGGTATACATATTGTTTAATATGTAATCTTCTATACACAGGGGTTGCTTAGTGAACTCCCCAAATAAATCGGGAAAGCTTTGTGACCATCCCAATGAAAACAGACCGGGAAATCTTTGTGACCATCCCGATGAAAAATAAACTGAGAAAGCTTTGTGATCATCCAAAAGAGAGTGCATGTTGTGGTTGTAGCTCTATAGCTAAGATACCAGTATACCCTAGTAAGCTAATTGCAGTTGACACAAGATGTCCTGCCAGTAGGCTCGTACTGACCAAGACGGGTGAGGTCTTAGAAGCTATCTCTTTCTTTGACCTTATATGGTACTGATGCTTTACGTAGTTGTGGTCGGTTGGTGCATGAGCAGTAAACCTCATCTCCTCTGGGCATAAGCGTGATTCTAAACATGTAATCAACCGTGTAGCATATTTGCTTAAGGATTGAATACGGAAAACATTGGGTGATGCTTCATTTCTTTTATACATCTTAGTTGATAGATGTTATGCATGTTCTTCATATTCTTTATTAAGAAAATAGATGATCTATAGCTCTGTTATGGATAGTTGAACTATCTTATCAATGCTATTGCTTTGCACTGCAATTAAATAATGATAAAACATGCTTATTTATATAAAGATTATGTTGCTCAGTTTTATACTGTTTACCTATGATAATAATATTATTGGAGAAGAGTTATATCTCTCTCTAGGACAATTTTCTCATCCCGTGGGATCCAAAAATTTTAGGTGGACATGAATGAGGAGGTGGAGACCACACTATAGAGGAAAGATGACATCAGGGACAGCAGTAACAGCTCAGGTTGAGTGTATTGTCTATCGCATCTTGTAGATAGAAGTCCTATGTTTCGACTATGTACTCTTAGGTCTTTGGGAGTTAGTATGTAGTGGTTTTATGAATGATCTAAAATTTTGGCTTGATTGCCTCGAGGTTTTATGTTGCGTATGTATAGGTTTTAGCAAAGCAACTGTTTATATGTTATCCTTGAGATGAGATGGTACAATGTATGTACAATGTGAACCATGATGTATATAAAGTTTTGGTTCTTTCTTTAAGAGTTTCCTAGAAATGGATCTCTTTGCAAAATGGTTTTAATTTTTACTAATTTTTGTTAATCCGTTTCTTATGGATATTCTGCGTAATTACTGGTGACAATTTGGTTGTCAATTTGTCGTGTCGTTACATGAAGGGTTGCCAACATCCAACATTCTAAACGCTAGGATGGGTGAGTCAACCAGTGTGGTTGACCATGTCATGGAGGGCAAGGCACCACTCCTTCTGAACTGGTGTCAAATGACCCATATAGCCTTGGAGTGGAAGCGTTAACACTTTTTATCTTCTAATGTGTCAGGCTCTTGTTGGCTCAGAGAAACTTAATCTTATGAATATTGCAAATAAATAATTGGTAACTCAGAATGAGACAAATAATATATGAAAATCAATCAAAAAATGAGAGGAATTCAAATAAAATATAATTGAGACCTAATTCAATTCCCAATTCCAAAAGTAGTGCTAACATGTAGTAAAGTGGTGATTAGTGTATAGAAACCCTATATTTGGATACTAACATGTTGAATACATTAAATACTTTAAGTTCTTGTTATTATCTAATCTTATTGAAGATAATGATCAAAATAGTAGAAAATTAGGGTTGATAAAGTGGATAACCATACATGTGAATAATTAGGTTTTAGAACCTAATCTTCTTTATCATTAAGTTCTTAAGTTGCATAATTTAACATAGTTGCTCCTGATGACATAAATGGCCTACCTTTATCATCAACGTTACACATGATAATTAAATATGGAGTAATAAATTTAATAAAGTAATATGCTACGACAATAGGGTTTGAGCCCAAATTCCATATCCTAAACCTGAGATAACTCTAAATATAAGATTAGGACCCAAGTACAGTTTAATATAATCAATATGATGGTGACACTTTTAGATTTACTACATGTAGATTTGAAAATGGTGATAGCTTGCATTCGTCTTTGTTGATTAGATTGCTTGAACGTACTTGAAGTATATTCTACATGATAATATGCATGGCTCACCATTGAGGTATGTGGTTATACTTATAACTACCCACATAAGTTTTCTGATGTTTGTCGAGGATTTCTCAAAGGTTGAACAAATAAGTTGTTGGTTGTTTATTTACATATTATTCAATTATAATGCCACTATAAGTACCACATAAATTTAGGTATTATATTCTAAAATATAGGATGACGAGTATCAAGGGGTGATGCACACAAGTTCTGGAAGGGATAGTGATAATGTCCCAGATAATAAAAACAGTAACGGCCAGAATATTTAAACAAAATACAAGTTCTTATTTGCAATATTTGTTTCTTTATATGTGAGTATCTTAGTTTCACACATTGTGGTTGCACCCCATGTACACAATATATCAATATGCTAATTTCATTTTTTTTATCATCATTTTAGGTAAATGATGCACATGATAAAGGACATGTGAAATAGGATGAAAGATAATGAATGTAGTAAAGCTTTACCAAGGGGGATTAGGTAGAAGATAATTCGTCTCAAATGTACACTTTTGATGATAGAGATTCATATAACTCCTTATCGGAGCATCTTGTATACAATAATTGAACTAGAATAAATTATTTGTTGTTATTTATTATTTTCTAAATTTGTATCATTGGGAATTTTAGGTAATGGATCTTAACTTTTTAGGTCTTTCCTTAATTGGGGGATGTTGAAAAGTGAGCTCATTACATGTAGGGTATGGATGGATGTACCTGGTTGAGAGATATCTTTATTCCTTGAAAAAATTTGTAAGAAATGGGATTACGCTAGAGAGTCTATTGTAGAGGAACATATTTTGCAAGAAGCTGCTAATTTTTTCCAACATTATCTTGAAAGTGTGGAATCCAACTTAAATAGGCCATCAAGATATGTTAATTGGCCTATTGTTGCAAGTTTGTTTTTTACACTCTCATATGAGGAACCTAATCAAGCTCGTAGATTCATACTATTCAACACATAAAAAATTGAGCTATACATAACGTAAGTGCTTCAGATATGTTCTTTTTCTAAAAATTAAATATCATTTTTCATAATTGTTTACCATTACTACTACAAAACCAACATTTTTTGGATGCATGGTAATGGGATAAGTCTTCAAAATATGTCTTGGAATGAATTGGAAAAACAAATGGAACAACACAATAAAGTTGTTTCGTGGTCATAAATTATGTGAGTTAACATTGTCAAAGTACATAGTAGTAACACTTTGGCATGTAAGATAACATATATATTTTGTTCAGGTACGTTCTTTATTACAACAGCAAATTATTCCTGATGTTGGGGGGGGGGGGGATGTTACTACCCCACCTTCTGCTAACCCCCAAATAAGGGAGACCAAGAGGTCGAAGACGCACCCATAATTTTTGGATCAAAGGTTCGGCAATTAACCAAGAACAATTATTAAATTTTTAACAGACAAAACTGAAAAGTTGTAAGAAAATAAACTTTTACATACCTTTTTAAAAGATTGGATTTCTAAACCTCTATCCGCACTGGAACTAATCTAACTATTACCTCCTTGTTCTTTAATTCGTGAATTCACAATATATCGATTTACTGTTTGTCCTTTTGGCTTTGAACCTAAAACACCGACAAACAAAATGTCGGTCAGCCGAAGCTGGTATGAGGGGGAAACAATAAGCATGCCATTATTTATAACAATGTATTACAGCCAATTACCATTTAAAAAACAATTTTATAGTTTAAATATAACTGTGTGATCCATTTATATCCTATCCCCAATATACCCCTCATGATCCCACCTAACAGGTGAATCAGTTTCTAGGGTTGAGTCACATGGCACTACCCGTAGATAGCCCATTCCTTAACTCATGGAATGCTATGAGTCTCATGGCACTACACATGTGTAGCCCAGTTTCTAACTCATGATAGCCTAGACCTTGCTCTAGGTTACCCTTTTCAGCCTTTGCATAGCCACAGGGGTGGACCCGGATCTAAGCCAGTTATATGTATACATTTATAGTGATAGTCATAGTCACTCTATAGTTGCATGAAATAAAAGCATCCAAGAGTTAATTTCAAGCAACCGATAAAACCTCGACAAACCCTCAGAAAACTAACTCAGAATATTCATAAGCGTAACCACATACCTATTTAGTAGATTTCTCAAGATACTATCAATTCCAACCAAGAAAGCAATCCAAGCAAGTAGTTCAACAACACAATCAAGAATCCTGAAAAACACATGTACTCTATTTACTACACACTTTATCAAGATTCTTTTTATTCAACTTGAAATCGCTTCCTAAGGTTTCTGTATCCATTTTAGGGTTTCATTTTGCATTTAGGGTTTCACTTCATTTATTATTTAAACCCTATTTCTAATAAATTACTTACAAGCCCTAATTTCGGATTAAAGGCACACTCAAACATTAATTAAGCCCATTATGCCTCTTTTATGTTAAAACTACCATTATCCTTTTAATCCATGGCAAGATCATTATACGCCTCTATCATCAATTCAAAGTTCATTAGGGTCTAATTAACATATGAACTCGTTTTGCCATCAATTCTACCTTTTATTCATGAGAAAACCCTAATTACTACTTTTCGGGTATTTATCCAGAATTAAGGACTTTTGTATTCAAATAACTTAGAACCAACGTATTTTCACATCTTTCAAATTATATATGATATTATCCTCTTTTACCCTAAATTAGGGTTTCTAAATTCTTAATCATTCTCATATGGGGTAAAAACCCTAAATCATGAAATTCCACATCTAGATCAGGTTCAAATCTAACATTATCATTCAATAGGTTATTAATACTTCAACTAACCCATTAAGCATACTATATTCAACCTTTAATCACAAATAAGGTTTTTAACTTAACTTTAATGCACTTTTCATCAACTTATTGTACTTTTGCAATTAGGAACGGAATCAATCTTTAATATCATTTTTATTGGATCCCTCTCATTATTCTGAGCAGTTTTCATATTTTATGAGTGCTATTCCGAGCTACGAATATTTAACTATGATTTTTGCAAGAAAACCTTACTTGGGCCAATCGGAGCACGCCACGTCGCTCGGTTCCATACAATGTTGATCGGCCTCTTTTGGAAATATGACGAAAAGACGTCTCTGCCCTCGGTAAGTTAGGCGCTATCTTCAGCCCGCGGAGGGCAACTCCGTCCAACGCCACCCTTGTTCCTTCTTCCTCGCGCAAACACTAGGCCGCCGAACTAGCTACTGACCTGCAGCGCTTCGCGGGCTTCCTCCCACCTCCTCGAGGCTCATGCCTTGCTAGGATCTCTTTCCTATCTCCATCCCACCCTGTCGCAGCCAACCATGCTGCAAAGCACGGCCAAGCCGTCCGATCATGAGAGGACTAGTGTTGTGATCTACAACTAGGTTACAAATGTTTTGTAGGTATTGTGTAGGGTTAGAGTAGGAAGATGAGGGTGGAGCTTCCTTAGGTCTCTTGTGGAAGCACCAAGCCACCATCCAGGCCACTCCTTGATCCCCCGTTTGCACCAGGGTTCTCCCTACCCTCTTGTTTAGGGTTAGCATGGAAAGAAGAAGAAGAATAGGTTGGACAAATGTGGGGTTCTCCTTCCCTTCGAACCAGAGCTCTACCCCTTATATAGGGGTGAGAAACAAATCCCTAGGTAGGCTTATACACGACTCAAAGAGTCCCTTTCCAAAAGGATTCATACTCCTTCTAGGAGAAGTATTCTTCTCTCTCCTCATTATCCTTTTGTTAAGCTTTATTTCATGGATAATTGGAAAAAACAAAAATCCTTTCTCTTTTTATCATTATTCTTGCATTTTAATCCATTAACAACGAAATTATATTTCCTTTTGTTGAAACAATACTTCTTTTTAACAATTCCTCATAATTATTCATTATGCATCATATTATCTTCTTATTTTACTTTATTGGTATTTTCTCTTTCCTATTTCTTCATTGGGACTCCTTGGATCCCAAGAAAATCTATGATTTCGAAATCCTTTTTATTGGATACTCATTATCCTTCTAGATGCATCTAAATGCATTATTCTTCATTATTTCTCATTATCTTGTTTATTTCTTATTAAAATATCTCTTTTTGAGGATTTCTCTTTATTTCTCTTTTATTTTCCTCATTAATATTCCTTTTATCATTAGGAATCCTTGGGATACGAAATTCCACCAAGGATAACTCAATTATACTTCTTTTCCCTTATTTTCCACATTTTATCATTATTTTCAATTTCTTTCTTAATAAAAAAATACTTAATTGATCTTTTCTTTTCTTATTGCACTCTTTATGCAACTTTGGACTCCTTGGAACCCAAGAGGCACGAAATCCCTCTTTGGATTTTACTTCTAGAGGTTTCCACATTTTTCTTTTCTCAAATATTCAATTATTCATTCACTAATTGAATTTTCTTATTATTTGGGCCCAATAGCCAATAAAGCCCACAACACAAACATCAAGGCTATTGTAAACAAAATCCATTTATTCAAACCAAATTATATCATTATTTGTTCAAATATCCTTAATATGAGAAATTACATTTCTCACCAAATAAACCCAAAAATTGGGGTTGTAACAGGGGCTATTCTTGGAGTACTTCTTATAAAGGATACTTTTTGGATGGTTATAAATTTGAAGTTGAAGTAGCGGTTAATATTCATGTCGCCCAAAATTGTGGAATCTCAACAGAAGGCATCGATGACACTATCTTTTATGTGGTCTTAGCTGATATACTAGAGCTTCAATCTGATTTTATCTCCCCAATGTACCTTTTTAAGTGTAAATGGTAAGACATGGAGGATTTCATTATTGATGAATTTGGTTTCACATTGGTAGACACTTCAAGAACAAGTTTTGATGATGAACCCTACATTTATCCTGATCAAGCAAATCAAGTCTTTTACTCAGTTGATGTAGAAGAAAAAAAGTCAGTATGTTGCTTGTCATTGGCGACCACGTGACACTTGTGATTTACCTATCGATGCCATACCTATTGATCAAGATAATGATGGCAATGACTTACATAAAAGTAACCAAGTAGATGGAGTCATAGGGGAAGAGCATGAAATGAGATGCACTCCTTCTGATATAGATATACATATACACATTGATCAAAATTTATTGGTATAACAACATAGTTCGTTTACTAAAAGTACTATTTGTAGTCATCATTTTATGTTTTACTAAATTGTTCTTTATACTTACATTTTTACCTATATTTTTTCTTGTGGAGGACATAATTGACTCAAAAATATGCCTCCAAAGAAAAGGTTGAGTTCATTAAATGATGTTCTAGATGAAAAGTGTAACATCCCTGACCTGGGTTATGCTTTAACCCTAGATGTTTTGTTTAATAAAGATAATTATATGCTTGCTCTTATCTTTTGAAAAGTAATTAAGGATCAAGAGGAACTTATATTTCAATTTTAGTCCCTTTTGAATAATGTTGAAAACAATGTTTTGCTCGTTTTTGACTAAAGTGTAAATTACCCAAGTTGAGGGGTTAACTTGCAAATGTTACATGATAAAATTATCCTCAAGTTTTATATCATCATAAGAATGAAAATGATGCAGAGGTATGGCTTCCACAAGCCTGAGCATCCAAAAAGAGCTTATTAAGCAATGTTTGTGCATTAAAACCTGGTTTTGGTGTAATGTGCAATTTACCCAAAACCTAGGGTTCAATATGCAAAATATCACTTATAGAGAGTCCCTAATGTTTCTTGGTATCAATTAGAGACAAGAAAATCAGAGTGGTGTCTCATTTGAATCTCTTTGGGGGAGAGAGAATCTTTATATTAAAATAATCAAGATTTAAGCATAATTGAAATCCTAATTCAATTTAATGCAAAAATAAATATATTAATGGAAGTGCCCTTCAACCAAAAATGTGATGGTTGAATTTATATAAGTATGGACGTCCTTTTTCCTTGCAATGGCACCGAAATATCTAAAGTGAGTGGAGAGCTCACTCACATTAGTTAAAGAAAAAGTAATATCCACTAATTTTTGGATATTATTATTATATTGATTAAGATGCTTAATTGTTTTCTTTTAATTCATGGATAAAGAAGAGTATTTCGAAGGATAGAATTATGGCTTCGTATGCAAGGAAGTGAGGGGGATAAGTGGCACCAATTTAGGGAATTGAAGGATTTTTATAACACTTTCTCTCTCTTGAAATTCCCTTACATATACCGCATTTTCCACCCACATGAAAGAATCTTTTTCAAATCTTCTTTCTTTCCTTCCTTTGGCCAAACACAAAGGATTTTAGGATCAATAGGAGGACGTACCCCAACTTGTAGGTGAGCTCCTTAATCATCTTCAACCTTGATTTCATGGTGGAAATCGAAATTCAATGCTTATTTTCTTCTTTTCTCCATTCAATCTTCAACTTTAGCCATTCTTCTCACTCAAAGACTTGAGGACAGACCTTGGGAAGTTGAGAAAGATTTATTCACCATTAGGGACGTGAAGCTTGAAGCTTGGATTCAACTTTGAAGGTGGGTTATATAACTTGAACCCTTAAATATTATTATTGATTTCATTTCTTCATCATTGTTGATTCCTTTTTCTTTCCCAAATTTCCTTTTGATTAATTGTTGAAATCACCACAAAGATCACAGCAAATTTCGAAGGTTTATAGCTTGAAGATGATGATGTCATCTTAGCACACATCTCAATAAATATCATGAGCAAATGGTTTTCAATCTTGATGACCAAACGGTCTCAAGACCGTTTGAGGGCAAACGGTCTCAAGACCATTTGATGTCAAATGGTCTCAAGACCGTTTGGGGTCAATTGCTGATGTGGATGAATGAAGACCCAATGGTTCAAATTGATCTAATTATAATGGATTCAAGAATGGGTGATCCATTGATTACAAACCCTAATCAGATTGATTGGTTGAAACCCTAAATTGATTGAGTCGATTTCTATGTTGAATGGCCCAAATGGTCTCAAGACCGTTTGAGGGCAAACAATCTCAAGACCGTTTGGAGGTCAAGGGATGTGACGGATGGTTGGAGATCCAAGGGTTGTAATTTGATGTATTCTCAATGGTCCAATTGATGAATGATTCAATGAAGCAAACCCTAATTTATTGGTTGAAGGAAACCCTAGATGATCCTTTCGGTTTGAAGGTAGTTTGGACCAAACGGTCTTCAGACCGTTTCAAGGGCAAACGGTCTCAAACCGTTTGATGTTCAATCGGTTTCAATGATGGGTTGTTCATTCGATTTCAAGGTTAATTTGATCAAAAGGTTTCATGGGTTGAAGGCACCAAACGGTTTCAAAACCATTTAAGACCAAACGGTCTCAACCTTAGATGCCCAAACGGTTTCAAAACCGTTTGGAGGGAAAACGGTTTCAGAACCGTTTGAAGGTCAAGGAGGTCAAAACCGTTTGAAGGTTCAAAAGTATCAAAACCGTTTGGAGACCTAATAGTCTCAAAGTTATGAAAGATCAATTAACCCTATGATTGTTAATGATGTATATCAAAGATAATTACAATGGTTGTACCTTTAATGTACTAGGGTGATTAGTACCCTTAGAGGGGTTAACCTTTGATGCTTATGGAAACAGTATCTCAATACATTATGCTAACCCTAAATGTATGTACTTGAATGAAGGGTTTACCTAATCTAATCGAGCTTGAAGTAATCAACATCCTAGAGAGGATGAGAGAGAGAGGAATTCATACATGTATAATAATCATGTAGTGGTTAGCATCAATACTTTCAACATGAATAAAATATGTAATTAGGGTATGATCCTTGATAAAGATCATGAAACCCTAATCAAGAAGGTTGATGAGCCCTAACCCCAATTTAGGGAAATGCTAGGTGAAACCCTAATCTTGGGCAATATGATGATAAACCATAACCCTAATTTTGGGATATGAGTTGAGAAACCCTAATTTTAGGTAATGTTATGTGAAATCTTAATGTAGGGTGATGTTATGTGAAACCCTAATATAGGGTGATGTTATGTAAACCCTAATTGATAAAGATGGGAAACCCTATTCCTAATAATGGAATAGTGACTAATATATTGATAAGTGAAACACCTAAAGTGGTTGATAATGGATAACCTTATATCAATAATGCCTTAACCCGAAATGAGTCCATAACATTGATAATGGTTGATTAATTCAAATAAGTGACTTATGACCAATACATTACATGATAAATGTGATGAACTGGTGCGTAAAGTATTAGGATGGGAAATACCCTAATACAAGATAAGTTGATGAACTAAAGTAAGATAAAGGTGATGAGGGAAGTGATACATCAAGACATGATAGATATCACATCCAGCACCTCAAGATTGATACACCTTAATGTATCCTAATCCAATATACTTGGATGAGTAACACATGAAGTGTGTCATGTCAATTGTTACATTGAGATGTAATGCACTTTGATAAGTGTAAGTTAACATACCTTAAGAAAAGGTTAAGCCAAGTTAATAAAGTATGATGTAACCATATTTTGGTAAAGTTGAGAGAGGAACTCATATCTTGTGTTGATAATTCATTTAATGATAAATGATAAGAATAAATAAGCATGATTGAATACTTATGATATCAATGTTGGCTCCTAGATGTGTGGAGCAATGAATTAAGGTTTGATCATTAATAACAATATGATCTTAAGAACCTAAATGTTAATAATGGAAAACCCTAAACCTAATGAAGTGTGATGATATGTAAGAGAAACCCTAATCGATAAGGAAGGGAAACCCTAACTCTAATGATGGGAAGGTTGTAATTCTTTAATTGTATAAGCCTTGTTAGGCATGTTAAATACTTGAATAAAAGTATAATGATCAATGGCCTTGGGAGTCGTGTGAATAGGTTTTTTCCTAGTGAGAGGTGAAAAGATGTGCAATGGCCTTGTGATCCATGAGAATAAGTTGTTTCCTAGTGAGAGGTGACAAGATGTAATGGCCTTGTGAGCCATGTGATAATGTGTTTCTCAAGATACTTAATGAGCCTTGTGAGCCATGAGAATAAGTTGTTGCCTAGTGAGAGGTGACAAGATGTAATGGCCTTGTGAGCCATGTGATAATGTGTTGCCTAGTGAGAGGTGACAAGATACTTAATGAGCCTTGTGAGCCATGTGAGATGCTTGTGTAGCAAGTATCATGTTTACCTTGGCCAGATGACCTGAAGGTATTAGTTACTTGTCAAGTGGTAACAAGTGTTCTTTGATGATCTGAGGGTTTGAATACCCATATTCCATAATCATGATGATGAGATGTTAAGGGATGAGAATGCCCATGATGTGACAAGGGATTGAGATCCCAATGTTTTATAAAGTTTTGAAAAGTACTTGATAGATGTATTATACTTTTCTTTGTAGCATTTTTCATAATAATTCTTGTTTGAAACTTGACTGATGCTAAAAGAATACGGTAACGTACTTAATTAACCAAGTGAAATATCATCTTGTAGTGCCCTGGCCATAGATCCATCAGCGTCAGAATTTGCTGAATGGTGAAACGGGTTGCTCTGTGACATAACCCGGAGGGCATATTTTTGAATATGTGGGGGTGATGGGCGCGAATATCCTTACACCCTAATGGAGGAATTGATGTGAGATAAGTATTAAATCTCTCAATCCTTCATTATATGTGTCGGGATGGATGTATCACAAATCTCCAGATAATATTAATGTCGGATTGATGTGAGATAAACATGAAATCTCTCAATTGCGAAGAGAGTACAGCCGCCATTGTAACTCTATAGCGAAATTTCCAGTATACCCTGGAAAGCTATTTAGCAGAGACATAAGTGTTTTTGTCTTATACTCTGATCAGGCAACCTCAAGTTGGAGTATGTTACATAATCCTAAGATGAAAGTGTCTATTCTATTGTAGATTCCCTAATATTCCTCATGTCAAGGATAGTTCAATATAATCCAGCAGTTGTAATCCATAATTTTTCATGATGAAGAACATTAGAATAGATAAATCCTTCATCAAAAGAAAACCCACAAAAATCATCAAGAGAAATCTGACCATTTGATAGATCTGACATTGTTCCATCCCAGATTTCAGATTAGTAGTAGAAAATGCAGCATATGTATCTGTGATTCCGCTATGACATCCCTCATTGTTAAGGTCCACCTATGACTTCGTATCTTCTGTAAGGACATTTGTATTTGTAAATTGAGGTGTAAAGGATAACTTCAATTTTTTTTCTTACCTAAATCTTAAGACTTCTCTCTCAAGTTCTATGTGTGAGTCCAGTCATCAAAGTGACTTGAGATGAAGCTCGCCTCCGACATGTCTCTAAGGAAAGACATCTCCTTCAAGTTACATTATCCCCATTTTCCTAGAGCTAACCTCCATACTAAATAAAGGTCATCATGTAAATAAAGTATGGAAGATACTCTTGTCACTTGATGACAAGTCCAACTACAAGCCATAATTCCCAGCAAATTCCATCTCAAGGATACACATCAACATTCCATCTTGACCAGCTGATGTCAACTTCTATGACAAAGTTTCCTGGACAACCTTTAGGTTTTTCTAAGTAAGGAACACCATCTATTTCCGGACACTCATCAACAACTTGACCAAAAACATGTGAATGATTTTAACAAACACTCAAGTTGCCTTTTCCTTTAACATAGGTCAACATGAAGGAGAATACCATCATTCCATAAAATCAAGTCTACAGTCATTGTGTCATTATTACATCTAGATATGTCACACTAGTAACAAGATTTCTAAAAGATTTAACAATGTTACCCACTACCTGAGTAGTCATTGACAGACTGTCCTTCGTATTGTCTATTGTTATTCCATCATACATATCAGCTTCTTCACCATCAATCTTTGCATCATACATCTAGTTATCATTCACCTTATCATTTAATGTACCTCTACCCTAAACTAGGTCGATTATGTATCCAACTGTCAATTCATTATTGATTAAGATGAACTAATCCCTTATTAGGCTTCTCGCTCACAACACATCCATCACCAGTAATGTTGGTATGTTTTTCAGCAATTACTGCAAACATCATATAGAGGGAGCTACAAGAATCCAATTGTGTTTTACTATTCTGCAAGACATGTAACACATGTCAACTTTTTGGTTAGGAATCAGTTTGCACAAATCGATAAAAGTCTTAGAATCCTCTTTGAAGCACCAAGCAATGTTGTCCCAGGAACAATATCAGGTGGATCTGAAAAGTAGCTATTTCTGGTAACCAAGAGTATGGCTTAAGACATTCTAATTTAAAAATATAGTAATTTATTGACTGATCTTTTACATGGAAAACATTATACACAATGCTCAAGTTTCCATTGTTTCTAACTTAGTGTTGTTCTGCCTATATAGCTAGAAGAAAATTACAAACCAAGGACTACTTTCATCTGGACATAATATCACTTGAAACATATGTTGGTTCTATCTTTGATGTTTATGATATAAGTCAGGGTCCTCTATACAAGAAGTATGCTTCAATATTTCAAGAGGCCAAACAATAATACTTTAAAATTTGTCCATTATATAACAATTAAAGAGTGTTTGACCTGTTAAATTGGTCAAATGATTAAACCTGTGGCTATCTTGTACACTTTCAAACCACACAAATGAGGGTTGTTTGAAGTAACTTTGCCTAGCACTTCAAAAGAATCTCTTCTCAAATTATAATATTCTACAGTATAACTGATAACCATTGTTTCCACTAGCATATGTTCATCATTTATACTTATTTTACTATTGTTTCTTACAAATATTTAGTTGTAATTGATCAAAATGGGATACACAAATATGGATTGGAAATCATAAAGTATGGATCGACTCAATTGAGTTTCTACCATATTCACATTACCTCATGGTCTGATATTACATCAGTTTCCTAGTTAAATATTTGGTTGAACGTTGATTTAGATGTTTACACATATCCATAAATGAGTTCCAAGTAGAATATCCAACAAACCACTCATTTGACTTTTCACAGGTTCATCAAGGAAGAAACCACCAATGTGTAGGCACACAAAAAATGAAAAACACTTATCTCATGATTTCATATTAACAATAACACATGAGTCAAAACTGAAAGGATTTGTTATATTTAGTGTATGGTATATATTCTTTCATTCATTTTCCAATTGACTGGTGTAAAAAAGAAGGATGTGAGGTCACTTTGCAGATAATCTATGTGTAACAGCTAAAAATGTTGAGTAGATAGCTAATTGCATCTGCACCACAAACTTTGTAGAACAAAATCCGGACAGTAGTATGTTTGACAAAGTGAGGTTATGAAAGAGGGATGATACTCTAAGAATTGAATGGGATATGAATCTAGTTTGTTCACTAACATCGTGAACAATACCAACATATGCTTACAAGCTCAAATTCACCATTTGTTTTGAACTTGAGATGGCTCGACCTGTTAAAGAATTAAAAGCTGGTTCAACCTTGAAGAAAAAGTGGATGGCATTGGTGGAGGTTTTTATACATGGTTTGATGAATTTTCTAGTAAACGAATAGTTGTTGTGCATTTCGTTGTTCAGAAAGCAAAATCACATCAAACTTAGAAAAAGATTTTGGTCCAATAGCTCCTCATTTCTAGCTAGCAATGGAAAGTGGTTGTTTTTCTTTATAATTATCTGGTTTCTGTGCACTAGAGAACTCACATCTCCACCGATTCCCATTTTTATAGAAGTTTCCCAAAACAGAGAGGTGGGTTACTAAATTAAGCAATTGTAGGCATGAACATGGTATAAATCACTGTCACATTTGTTGGGTTTTAGGGGAGGCAGAGAAGGCAGCGGAAACAAAAATTTTCTCCCCCAAACCCAGAACAAGGAAACGCGTCAACGTCTATATAATAGGAAAGGATGGTTTGTGGAATCATACCTTGTCCCGAGGCTTGCTCGGAAACAATACCTCACGCCTTGCGTGGTCTTCACCTCCGGTCTTAGATGGTGTCTGTGCATCTCCTAGTCGCACCGGGACTGACGACTCCTGGTCGCACTGGGACTGTCGGATTGACAGTTGTCCTCCTGAGCGGCAGAAACCTCCCGCCTCTGATGTAGTTCACACGGACCACCTGGAACTCCAATCTCCTTATCCCACAAGGAATTGGAAGGAGTCGTACCCTCCTGTTGACGTACTAGTCACCAACACACTCTCCTACTAACAGTTGCAACTGTAGTTGTCTTTCCCTTGTTGTGCCTCCCTTTTCGGGTAGCACTTGCTCGGGCTCTCTCTCGGTTACCAAAACCAGAGAGAACGACAACTTTACAGAGCAACTGATTGCACTGAGTTTTTGTCTGAGAAGCCCCCAATACCCCTATATATATAGGAGGGTCATGGGACAGGGTTCTCCGTCCTGAGCAATATGGGACTAAAGTAGGAGTAGAAGGGTTCGAGATTTTCCACCAAAAACAACCAACTCGCAACCTGAACCGATTGTTTCACAACTGAAACGGTCGGTTGGGGATCTGAACCGGTCAGTTGACACCTCAACCAATCGGTTGGGACCCATGAGCCGGTCGGTTCACTTCCGAACTAGTCGGTTCGTGGTCCTGACCAGTTCCCGATTGACTTTCCTTCTTTTGTTTCTAATTGGTATCGAATACCAATCCTATTTCCCAATCAAATTGGGCAATTGAAATGAAAGGAAAATTCTCACCAATCCTACTTTCCCAACTTGCTCGGTTGCACCAGTTGAATCGATCGTTTCAATACTTGAAGCAATCGTTTCACCCTGATCATGAGCCGATTGACTCAACACTTGAGCCGGCCGGTTCACCAAGCTCAGCCGATCGGTTCATCACATGAGTCGATCGGTTGGGAGTGCAGATTGTGCAGAATCAGTCAATTGTGATTTCAATCAATCCGATACTCCAATCAATGTGTCCAACACCTTGAACATTATGACATTAAGCTATCAATTGATTGAGTGTTTAATTGAACTACTAAACTCCTTTAGTAATCAATCTAAATATTCTTTGTGGACAAAACTCCTCTTCCAGGTTAAATCCTATGTGTGTGACCCTACAGGTCTGATGGAGCTTCCACTTATGTGGAATTGCGTGCACCAACTAAAATTCCTAAAGATGATAAGTCTTTAGGTTTAGCCTTGCTTATACTAGATAGAGAACTCCACCCACGTATGCTAGGATACGTGGAAGTCTTATCGTAGTATAGTTAAGGGTCGAATCCATGGGACAACGGTCTTGTTGGGAGCAACAAGATGGAAAATGTTGGAATTTCACTTAATCACTTGATAATTGGTATTTAGATCAAAAGGTTGATTTGGTTGTTTTAGGCTAAGTGCAAGCAAAGTAAAGGCAAGAAAGTAAACTTAGGTTGTTAACAATGATCAGGAATCACTAGGATGTGATCGGTTTTCACCACCACTACACAAAGATCAACACATGCAACGTAAAAGCATAACCTGCAATGAGAGTTAGATCAGTAAGTATCTTTGTAGACTTAGTTTCCTTTCGGATAACTAACTACGAGGAGTGCGGGAATGTTGTAACGCCAGCCATCCATGTAGGTATGGTCACTTACTTTACAACATTCCCTTCCCAAAGTGTGTTCCTCGACTCACCAAGGTTGTACTTTCACACGTCAAATGATTCCATTTCATAGCATGAAAGTACAGCGATGGGAGTGAGTATACTCCACTTCTTCAAAGACACTCCTAGATACCGAAACAGATGCATGGTGGATACATGCACCAAGAACCAACATGCAAATGAGTTTCAAATCTAATAGTACAAATGTAGACAATTCATACTAAAAGATAAAAGATAACACAAGTTGGTGATCAAGCAACAAGCATTCATTAAACGTTTGATGTTGAACTAAAAAGATATTAACTCTATATCAAAAACTATGGATTACATTTACATGATATGAAAGCATGGGTAGCGGGGCTACTCCCCGCACCCTAGTGAAAGAGACTACTCGCTCATGACTAGGACAAAGAAGGAGGCAAGAAGAGAGAGAGTGTGTCATCCCCACAAAGGAGAGAGGAAAGTCAACCCCTTGGAGAGAAAGAGAGACAATCCACCAGCTTCATGGGTTGCTTGATGATGAGATCCCCACTTCCCACCTTCTTTGGCGGAGAGAGAGAAAGCAGCTTTGAGATGGAGTGTGGGTCTCAGACCGGCAGCCCCTAGGCGGAGGATGGAAGTCGGATTTGCTCTTGAGTGATTGAGGCAGCCTTTGGACGTCTGAAACTTCATCCCTAGTGGAGGACCCTTGGGGTCTTATTTATAGGCCTTAAGTGCTGTCCAAACGGTTTGGAGACCATTTGGACTTCAAGACCGTTTGGACCTCAAGACCGTTTGGACCTCAACACCATTTGGACCTCAAGACCGTTTGGACCTTGAGACCGTTTGGACCTCAAGACCGTTTGGGCCTCAAGACCGTTTGGACCTTAAGACCCTTTGTCTCCATGCGGTCTCAGGACCGGTTGGCTTCATGCGGTCTTGAGACCGTGTGACTCCATGCGGTCTCGGGACCGGTTGGCCTCATGCGGTCTTGAGACCGTGTGACTCCATGCGGTCTTGTGACCGATTGGCTTCATGCGGTCTTGAGACCGTGTGACTCCATGCGGTCTCGGGACCGGTTGGCTTCATGCGGTCTTGAGACCGTGTGACTCCATGCGGTCTTGAGACCGTTTGGCTTCATGCGGTCTTGGGACCGTTTGAGTCCATGCGGTCTTGAGGCTGATTTAGTCTTTTATGGGTTTTTTGTGTCTTTTTCTACAAATAAAAAGAGGAAAAGTTAGTCTAATGGTATATCTACAGTAAGAAGGAATGTTTAGGTATTATATTTAATTCGAATTAAGAAAAAGTGTAGAAATCTTAAAGAAAGGATTAAGATAATCATCCAAAATTGGAGGTTATCACCCCCCCTAACTTAGAGTCTAGCTTGTCCTCAAGTTAGATAGAGCTGAGGCATGTAATGGCGAGGCGATTTTATTTAGTTGGGATTTCCATACTCTTGCTTCAATTCTTAACCTGAGTTCTCCTAAGGTCATATCAGGTCTTATTGCTTGCCTTGACTCTTTCAGGTTTCGAGAGTTGCTTGGGTCTCAGGTTCCTTCCGTATCTCGTAGCTCGCATCGGGACCACCTTTATTCTGTGCATGTTGTTGACTCTAATCAGCTTTATACCTCTCTGAAGGACCTACTGGAAGCTAAAAGGGGTATGAGGGTTGGCTAAAGGCTTGAAGTGTAACTCCCCCTTCAAGTGGGGGAGGGGTTGTCTATGCTTTTAGGATCTCACTACCGGGCACGACACATCTACCTTTGTGAGGGCAGTTGAATGTACCGGTCCGGTGAGTCCTTTATAAGCTTTTCATATATTTAGATACCTTAGGGTTTCACTACCGGGCATGACACATCTGCCTTTGTGAGGGCAGCTGAATGTGTCGGCCGGGTGAGACCTTCATCAGTTCTGTATATAGATCCTTATTTATGGCACAACTCTCATGATTTTATTCGACTCTCTGGCTTTTATTCAAAGACTCACATGCTTGGGTTTTGGGGTTTTGTTTGGGAAATTATTTTGGGCGGCCAAGCCTCTTTTATTTTGAAGATAGGAAAGTTGTTCTTAGAGTTTTTCAACATGCACTTATTTGGTTTGTGGTCCACTTGCAGAACTCCTTGATTTGGAAGTTGCCTGATGCCCCTCTCATCCTTGAGAGCCTGGCTTATTTCTGCCTTGATATTGACCTGTGGAGAGTCAGATAAAGAAGTGAAGTATAAGCATGAAAATCGATAGTGGAGGGACATTATTAAATCGCCATTATATGTCTAAGTGCTATTTACTTTTGAGGACTAACAAGATTCTAAAGTTAACTGAGGGTGACTATATTCCAAAGATTTATTTTTCGGTGTGTTATTTGAAATGGAAGTTGAAAATGAAACTAAGAAAAATTTGTTCAAAAATGAAGGAGAAGAGGGATATAGAAATGATACCTCACCCTTGTCTCATGTACCTCCCCCCTAACTTATCACACACTTTGTCCTCAGAGTGTCAAAGTGATAGGTTGAGAAGTATGATGACAAGGGCTGCAGGCTAAGTTAATCCTGAGCTTGCCCTTGGTGATTGAAGTAGATTAACTGCAAACTGTCCACGTAGAGTGTGATAATCCATGTCAGTCATATCCTCTACTGGTCTTTGAAGGACGATGATGGTGTACATCCAGTAGAGGACGTGGAAGCCGTAGTCATTTGATTCTCGGATTTGCTGGGGACATTTGTGGCTGAAGGAAGGGCCATGAAAATTTTCTTTGTCATAGGCCCTTGTATGCTGACTTAGAAAGGCGATTAATTTGTCAGCGCATTCCTTCACCACTACCTCTGTTGGCATCCTTGGTGCCACGACATAGTTCTTCTGTCGTGGATTGTACTGGATGTCGGAACTGTTATAGATTGTAGTTGTTCCTTCTGGGAGGTTTGTTGCCAGGAGCATCCAGTGCTCATGATAAAGGAAGGGTAGCATGATGAACTTCGGCATTGTGTGCTGTAGAAATGAGATCAGTGCTTCAGTTGTTCCGAAGTTCTTGAGTTTTAAGAGGTCATCCTTCATGTACGGGGATGCCATATATGTTGTGGGGTTGTTTTGACCGAGTAGAAACTGATAAGCGGCCATTAAGCTTACAGAGAGGGATCCTTTAAACTGTAAAGTCTCTCGAAGCGTGTCTGCCATTACTTGAATGTCACCAGACATGAACACAAGTTCATCCTTCTCGGCGGAAAGCCTCAACATGATGAGGCGTAGTTCAATGCCGGAGAGACCTTTGCAAGAACTGAGGTCAAAGTTCGGGAAGGTTGGATCTATGGTAGACAAAGGATCTATGCCACTTTCACTTTGCTCGGTAGCTAAGGCCGGCTCCTTTGATTTCTCCAACTCTTTCAGAGTTTGTCGGAAGGGTCACCTCTACGGGCGTTGGATAGCTGAAAAAAGATAACGAGGGACGTCATCTGGTGCCATTGTCGGGTCCTTGAAGAACCTTCTATCACAGATGAGCTTCATGGCATAACGCCCTCGCAAGGAGTGAAAATCTTCAGCAACTAGGTCAGTAAAAGGGATTTCTTGGTTCAGCGCTTGGATGTGATGTATGGTGCAGAAAGCGCAATCCCCAGATCCCTCAGCGGCTTGAACTTGAGGGTTGATTATTTGGAACCAGGGCTGGCTCCAGTCTTGGTGGAGGGATGGGCGTGCGGCCCAGATTAACTTAAGCAGCCAGAAGGGTATGCATCTCACTTCACCTGCTGCTTCACCAACAAAGTTTATTATACCGGCGGGTAGCTCAGCACCACAAAAATTAAAAACCTTGGCGTCCCGAGCATCGGTGTCGACAATCATGAATAACTAATGATTTGAGACTTGAAAGGGCACGGTAAGATAACGTGCCCTTCGTGCTAAACCGGAACGCAGCCGCTTGATGGACTTTGCTCGTATGTCTTTGTATAAAAGGCTGATAGATAGAGCAAGTGAGGCCTTGAAAATAGGCTGCTGCCTCTTAGAACTTCTGTACACTTCTATAGAGTTGGCGAGAAGGACACGGAAGATTGCCATTGGCATCGTGGATCGAGGTCGCAGGATGTTGCGGAAGTCTTCTCGTGTCATCTTGCGTCTAGTTTTGGTGTTATGGTGGATGATGTCTTCCCCTGCCTTTGCATCGTCCACAATAGTGTTCAGTATAAAAATGTCCTGAGCATCTAATGTGGAGATGGCCGCCATATCTAGATCATGCATTTTGTGTAGTAGAGGTGGTGGGGGGGAAGTTCCTGCGGAGGGGCGGAAGAAGGTTGTTCCAGGACTTCTGCATAGTCCTACAGCTCGTCATCCAAATCTGAAGCAGAATCGAGTTCTTCATCTGTATCTAGGCTTACTCGTTCTGACTCGTCTGAGTCTTAGGGGGAAGGCACTGATTTGCCAAGAGCAGAGGGAGGTTGAGTGGTTGTTGTTGGCAGGCTTGCGCTGGTTCCTAAAATACTTTGGTGGAACTCAGCGAAATCTGCGTCTTTAGCAGATTCCCCAATAGATCCCAAAGCAGAATAATCAAGGAATTGGTCCCCATATGACATGTTGACATTTTCATTGTGGGGGTACCTGGGGTTTGTATCGTCATGTTTTGATGCAGCTCCTCGGCTTGTGCCCTCCCCACCATTGCCTGGGTCACCAGATTTATCATCTGAGGAGGTGCTATTATTGGAATTAGCCGAGGAGTCAGAGTCCTCATCATCGTCTTCTTCATCCTCATCTTTTTCAGCCGCTTCCTTTTCTTATGGCTTCTTGCGTGCGGTCTTTTTACACCGCCGATGGACGACTTGCAACTCATCGAACGCCACTTGCACATGCCCGTGTGTTTTGAGCAGTGCGTCGTGGGTTTCTTTGAGGTCGTTATATCGGCCTTCGGTGGAGAGGAGATGTGATGTAAGTTCTGTTACTTAAGCACGTAGCTGATGGATGTCATTATTAGTTGACTCCTCTTGGCGATTATTTAGTTGTGTGAGTGTGCTGCTGATGGTGTCCAAGCGCGTGCTCAGAACTGCTTGTTGTTGCTGGAGCTCACGGAGAGTCTCAGGCAGAGGTTGAGTCTATGTAGAAATCTCATCGACTTGCTTTGCCGTCGCTTCTTGCTGGCGCTGCGCTGCAAGGACCAGTTCCGGCAAGTTGTTGTAGTGGTTGTTGATATGCTCAACTTGCTTAGCCACCTCGTCTTGTCGTTGCTGAAAGCCTTGGAGGATGTTGGGCAAGGCTCGGTTTTGCTTATCGATCATGGCCACCTGTCTTGATAAACCCTGCACACAAGAAAAAATAGAATGTAAAATGTTATAAGGATCGGTGAGGAGGTTTCGGACGACGTCGAATTGACGGCCAAATTCCTCACCGATATTGGCAAAGGGGACCCCAGGAGCGGAAGGGTGGGATGGCTGGGGTCTACGTGGGATGGTGGTAGTGTCTTGCGGAAGAGACACTGATGATGCCCCGAGCTACGTGGTGACTATGGATGGAGTCACCAGCGGTGTCGGGATGGTGGTGGATGTGAAAGGTGGTGGTATCTCAGGTGAGAGTGGCGGGAGGGATAGTGATGGGGTAGAGATTGTGGAGATGAATGGGAAAGTGGTAAAGTCGGGCATGGGGGTGGAGAAGGGAGAGCCCGAAGGGAAAAGGGGTGAAGAAAAGGATGTAAATGGTTGCATGGATGTGGTGAGGAAGGGAAGAGTGGTAGATGTTGGAAAGGTGGAGGGTGGAGATGTGGTGGCAGTTAGCTGATCATGTAGATTCTTAATGAAAGAGTCGATTGATGAGGTGGTTATGTTTTCTTCATGGAGGGTGTTGACCTCTGGATTTGGCCGTGATGTTGGTGTCCCCGACAGCTGTTGTGCCTGCAACCTCCTTCTGGAAGGTCATTTGACAGGTATTTTTGATGGTCGAGCCGTCGGGGCTATGATACTTAGCTCCGTCTATCCCGCTTTTGCTTTCTTTTCGGCTACTTTAACCGAAGCTAAGAGTTGTGAAAGCTCCTCGTCAGAGAAGGGGAGTTTTTCTGTGTCATAGTTTGCGAGCTCCGGAAGTGGGAGGAGGGTTCTTGATGACTTGACTGTAGGGCAGAAGACATAAAGCCGTTTCGCATCCTTTTTCTTAATAATGAAGGAGTTCTTCAAATTTTGTTCATTAGTAAGGATGTCGCCCTTTATTTGCGTGCAGCGAGGTAGGGGTATGTCCAGCTTAAGGTATTTTATGATGGATGTGACATGGCCCCCCATGCAGATTTCCTTCCCCGGGGCGTAAGCCGATAATTTCTGGATCATTTGTCGCCCAATGTTGACTGGCCTTCCATTTAGAATAGACCAGAGAACAAAGAGGTCTGAGATTATCACATTTCCCCCTTCAGTCCTGGGGAAGAGTACGCCAGCAAGAATTTTGTGTAGAGTGTGCACAAATCAAGAATGGATGTTTGATGCTTTGCATGTCTTAGCATCATAGGTGGGAAGCCCAGTTAGTGATTTCCAGAATTTGTGCCTTTTGAACTCAGGATGCTCTGTTCCCACAGCCTTGGCTTTATTTAGATGCTCCTGGTTGTCAATAAAAACTCCGTTCAACATGTTTTCTGTTAAGACAACCTTGGTGCCGAAGATTTGGGTGACTAGCCTTCTGTCACCTCCGTCCCGTGATTTATCCATGATATCTATGGGTTCTTTTGTAAGAAAGGTGAAGAATTCAGTGGTGGGCTCAGAGTATGAGATCTCGGGTACTAAACATAGCCTCGCAAGGTTGGCTTTGTCTAGCGCGTTGAAGATGCGGTCATTGATCCCCATCTTAATTAGGATGTTGGAGAAAACGTACTTAGTGGGTTTGAGAATTTTGTCAGTGGAGGGGGTGGTATGTATGAAGAGATTTTCTAGTGGTGGTGTTGTGGTGGTGACGGGAGGGAAGGTGGGGGTGGTAACAGGGACGGTGGTAGTAGGTGTTGCAAGGGGTTGGTCCATAGCAGAGGCAGGGCGAACTTGTTTTCTTGCCCGCTTCTTGGAGGGTTGTCCGGGTGCAGTTTCCTAGACCTTGTGTTTCCCCTTTTGTTCTTCGGCTGGGGATTCCTCCTCAGAATTAGGCTTGTATTCCGAGCCTTCATCATCATCAGAAGAAATTGCAATTTCTTCTTCAGGTGCCTCAGCTAGGCACTTGTCGAGGCGATCAAGGTCGCACAAGACTTGCATCATTTTGACATTTGGTGGTGCCTTTCCAATCCTGTTGAAGTCATCTCTGATCTTCTGGAGTTTAGCTTGTTCTACCCTCAGTTGCTCATTGGTCCAAATTTGAGTGTCATCAGATCTGATGGCCTCCTTTGCTGGTGATGACATATCTGCAAAATGGGAAATCATGAGTTAGAACAACATGTGTAGAAAACAATTTAGAATTTATTTGTATTTATGTGGTTATATATATATATATATGTATGTTTTTATTTTTGTTTTTAGAGATTGTGGAAAGCCAAGCGGTTTCAGGACCGTTTGGTCCCAAATGGTTTGGAGACCATTTGGTCCCAAACGGTTCAAAGATCGTTTGGTTCCAAACGGTTTGAAGACCGTTTGGTTCCAAATGGTTTGAAGACCGTTTGGTCCCAAACGGTTTCAGGACCGGTTGGAAGGCGAAGCATCAGGTTACAGTCGGCGAAGGCGAAGATGAAACGACGAAGGGGAGGCGGAGGCACCGGTGATGAAGGTGACGACGGAAGGAGCCGACGGCGATAAAGACGTAGGAAAAGAGGATTGCGGTGAGGCTGGTGGTGGTAAAGATGAAGGCAGCGATGTGGGGTGCCACGGCAGCGCCGAAGGTGACGGCAAGGGTGAAGAAGATGGTTGCGGAAGTAGGCGACGGCTGCGGCTGGACTACCTTGTTGCTGTGAGCAGGGAAGACGATGGCGAGAGCATCGGAGACAGAGGTCGCACGGGAACAGAGGAAGCAGAGGTCGACGGAGGCGAGTCGCGTGGGAGCAAGGAGACGAAGGCAATGGAACAACACTTGAACAGAAACGCGAAAGAATTCGAGAGTCGAAGAAGAAGAAAAATGAGGGGTGGGGTTTATATTTATAGGAAACGGGGGGTTGACCTGACAAAAACCCTAGGTCAAACGGTTTAGCGACCGTTTGGATTCCAAACGGTGTCGAGACCATTTGGCTCCAAACGGTTTCGAGACCGTTTGGCTCCAAACGGTTTGAAGACCGTTTGGCTCCAAACGGTTTTGAGACCGTTTGGCTCCAAACGGTTTCAGGACCGTTTGTCTCCAAACGGTTTCAGGACCGTTTGGGAGGGTTAAGGGCAAACGGATTTTTGTATTTTTATATTTGTTTTGTTTATATGAAATTTTTTTTGTATATTTTCATTTTGTTATTTTTATGTTTGTTTTGGTTATATGATTTTTTTTTATATTTTCATAATATAAACCTAAGGTAAATAAATGAACGGGAAATAAAGGAAGAAGATGAAATCTTGGGTTGCCTCCCAAGTAGCGCCTGGGTTTTACGTCGCTGGCTCGACGAAGCTGTGACGTTGTTATGTTGACGGCGTGGCGTCTTTGATTTCAACGGTTTGTCTTGGCATTTTGTCTGTCGGAGTGTAGTATTTTTTTAAACGGTGACCGTTGACCGTCCTTTCTCCTCTGTTGTTGTCGACAATTATGACAGCTCCAGTTGGAAAAATGTGCTTTATGGTGAAGCGCCCGGACCATTTTGTTCGAAGTTTTCCGGGAAACAACTTGAGCTTGGAGTTGAAAAGGAGTACTTTGTCGCCTACGGCGATGTCTTTCCTCTTAAGATGACCGTCGTGCCACATTTTGGTCTGCTGCTTATAGATTTTGGCACTCTGATAGGCGGTCATACGGAGCTCTTCTAGCTCCTGTAGCTGGAGTTGTCTATTTTCTCATGCACTTTTAAGATCGAAATTTAATTGTCTGATGGCCCACCAGGCTTTGTGTTCCAGCTCTACTGGAAGATGACACGACTTCCCGTACACCAAACGGAACGGGGTTGTCCTGATTGGTGTTTTATAGGCTGTTCAGTATGCCTAAAGGGCATCAGGAAGTTTGGTGAACCAATCAGTGCGGTTTCTGTTCACCGTTTTTTCAAGAATTGCCTTTAATTGTCTATTTGATATCTCAACCTGACCACTAGTCTGTGGATGGTAGGGTGTGGAGACTTTGTGATTGACTCCGTATTTTTTCAGTAACGCTTCAAAACTTCGTTCCAAGAAATGGGTCCCGCCATCTGATATGACAGTTCTTGGAACTCCAAATCTTGGGAAAATAATATCTTTGAACAATTTAGTAACAGGCTTGGAATCGCTGGACACAGTGGGTACAGCTTCGACCCACTTTGAGACGTAGTCTACCGCGACCAAGATGTAAGAGAAGCCATAGGATGAAGGGAAAGGGCCCATGTAGTCTACCCCCCACACATCGAAAAGCTCAATTTCCTACCACATAGTGAGGGGCATTTCATCTCTTTTTGATATGTTACCAGAAAATTGGCATTTGTTACAAGCTTTCACAAAATCGTAGGAATCCTTTGATATGGTGGGCCAGAAGAAACTAGATTGTAAAACTTTTATACCTGTTTTCTTAGCACTCATGTGCCCCCCCCCCCCCCGTGGGTCCTGAATGGCAATGTTCTAGGACCGGGGTTATTTCTTCTTCTGGCAAGCAACGACGGAAAAGTCCGTCAGCACAAAGGTGAAACAGATAGGGTTCATCCCAATAATATTGTTTTATGTCATGAAGGAACTTCCTTTTGTCATGGTAGGAGGCAGAGGGGTGGATAATCCCCGTGGCTAGATAATTGACGATATCTGCGTACCAAGGGAATCCATGAGTGGCCTTCATAAGCTGGTCGTCTGGAAGAGAATCCCGGATAGGGATTTTATCTTCTTCTTCAACCTCGATACGGCTGAGATGATCAGCTACAACGTTCTCCACTCCACTTTTATCCTTAATTTCCAAGTCGAATTCCTAAAGAATCAGCACCCTGTGGATGAGCCTGGGTTTGGCATCTTGCTTTTGAATCAGGTATCGAATGGCAGAGTGGTCGGTATAAACAATGACCTTAGAACCAATCAAATACGAGCGAAATTTTTTGAACGCGTAGATGACAGCCAGAAACTCTTTTTCTGTGGTAGTATAGTTTTTCTGTGCTTCATCTAGCATTTTGGATGCGTAGTAGATGACGTAGGGTTTCTTATCCATTCGTTGTCCTAAAACAGCCCCTATAGCGTAATCACTTGCGTCGCACATGATTTCAAAAGGCTGCGACCAATCTGGGGCTCTTAGAATAGGTGCGGAGATTAAAGCATTCTTGAGGGTGAAGAAGTTTTGCAAACATTCTTGATTGAAGATGAACTCAGTATCTTTAGTCAGAAGCTGGGTCATGGGTTTTGCTATCTTCGAAAAATCTTTGATGAATCTTCTGTAGAATCCCGCATGACCCAAAAAAGCTCTTACTCCCTGTATATCTTTTGGTGGCGACAGTTTCGAAATAACATCAATTTTTTCTTTATCCACCTCGATCCCCCTATCACTCAACCTGTGCCCGAGGACGACACCTTCCGTTACCATGAAATGGCATTTCTCCCAATTCAGGATAAGGTTCATTTCCTCGCAGCGTTGCAGAACTTGTCCAAGATTGATTAAACAGTTATCGAAGGAATCTTTGTATTTTGAGAAATCGTCCATAAACATTTCCATGACGGATTCAGTTAAACAGATGAAGATGGCATACATACACCGTTGGAAAGTAGCGGGTGTGCTACACAACCCGAACGGCATTCTTCTAAAGGCATATGTCCCAAAAGGGAAGGTGAAGGTAGTTTTTTCCTGGTCTTCCGGGTGTATGGGTATTTGGTAAAACCCGGAATAACCATCGAGATAGAAAAAATATTTCTGATGCGCTAGGCGTTCCAGGACTTCATCAAGGAAAGGTAGAGGGCAGTGGTCTTTCCTCGTGGCTTTGTTCAGCTTCCTATAGTCAATACACATCCGCCACCCTGTTACAGTCCTAGTGGGCACTAATTCGTTTTTGTCATTAAGCACTACGGTAGTGCCTCCTTTTTTTGGAACAACCTGGACGGGGCTGACCCACTGGGAGTCAGAGATAGGGTAGATTATGCCAGCTTTGAGTAATTTGAGGACCTCCAGGTGAACCACCTCCTTGAGATTAGGATTCAGTTTTCTTTGATGTTCGTGGGTTGGCTTGAATTCGTCAACCATTGGAAGTATGTGCATACACAGGGCTGGATTTATGCCCGTTAGGTCAGTTATCTTATATCCAATGACCTTTTTATGCTTCTTCAGCTCATCCAGAAGCTTTTCTTCCTGATCTTCTGTAAGGGTAGAGCTGATGATGATCGGGCATAGTTTTTCCTTATCTAAGAAAACATGTTTAAGTCTTGTGGGTAAGGCCTTCATTTCAGGGACTTTTGGTGGCTCAGCTGCTTCTATAATGGTGACAGCTTTATGTTCTTCAAAAGTGGTCGTTGATGCTTCTTCGGCCTTTTCTAAATGTTGTAGACACTGTTGAACTAGTTTGTTCGCAGAGAATTCAACATCCGGATTGATTAGGACATTCTCTAGTTCGTCAGCTGGCTCGGATATCTCTAACTGAGACATTTGTTGTATTGCGTCAAGAAGAAAAACCTCCTCTTGGATACTAGGGCCTTTCATGCTATTAAGGACTCGGAATTGAATTGCTTCTTTTCCAAGCCTAAGAATGATGGTGCCAGCTTCGACGTCAATAAGCACCCTTGCAGTAGCGAGGAAAGGTATGCCAAAAATAATAGGGTATCTCAAGTCTTCTTTAATATCCATGATAACGAAGTCGCATGGGATGTAGGCATCCTTGCCTATCCTTACTGGGATATCTTCAATGATCCCCAGAGGTGCGGTTATGGTGGAATCAGCTAATTGAATAGTCATTGTTGTAGGCAGCAATTTGGTGAAACCCAAACATTTGCACATAGAATAAGGCATGATGGATATATTGGCCCCTAGGTTAGCTAATCCTTTTTAGTAGATCCATTTCCAATACAACATTAGATTCTGAAGGAGCCTGGGTCCTTCTTCTTTTTGGGCATCTTGTTTAAGATGATGTCAGAAGTGGTCTGAACAAGCTTAATAGTTTCTTGCTCCTCGGTGATGTACTTTCTTGATAGTAAGGTTTTGAGGTATTTTGCCCAGGCCGGCACCTTGGAAAGAGCATCAAGGAGTGGGATATCAATGTATATTTTCTTCATCGCCTCCTTAAACTTTTGAAACCTAGTGTCCATCTTCGTTTCTCGCAGTCTTCCTGGATATGGGATTCTTGGTTTATATTACAAAACTTCAGGTTCTGCGGACACTTGGTCTTTATTTTTTCCCTTTGTGCCCTATGAGGGCTTCTCTATTCCTTGTTGCGGGCTCTCATTCGTAATAAAAGTGGGGGTATCATCATTATCCGGGGTGATCTTGGTAATCTCATGAAGAGTGCGTCCCGATCTCGTAGTGACAGCATTCAATTGTTCATGTCTGTTCTGTCCATGCTTAGGGTTCGATTAGGGCTGCCCTGCAAATGTGCATGTCGGAGGCTTTAATTGTGCAGCAGTCTGGGTAAGCTGGGCTTCTACTGCTTTTTGTTGTGCTTGCTGATTAGTGAGCATAGTCTTTTGAGATTGTAGCATCTGCCTTATCAAGGATATTTCATCTTCCGATTGAGAAGGAGTTTTTTTCAGAGGACTTTGTTGTTGGGCTTGTTGAGATTGTTGTGGTAGCAGCGCCAGCTGAGGTTGCTGAGTATGCAGCTGTGGATGGAGCGGGGATGAGTGTACTGATAGTAGGCCGATTGGTTCCTGGGGTAGTTAGCCCTAGGGAAGTTATTCCTGGAATTCCCTTGATTTTGGTTGAAATTGTTTGGGAATCCAGGTGGTAACCTACTAGGGCCCCCCATGTGTCTGATGTTGTGGATTAGTGGTCCCAGTAGGGTTTCCATACTGAAATCCTAGATGATTCCTTGGTTGATTAGGGTTGTAATAGACTTGTCCAGGGATAGAGTGGATGGAATTGACTTGTTCCGATAGTTGTTCTTCAGACTGGTCAGTGATGGGTTCATATGGTTATGGTGGTGGATGCAGATCCATCATCACATTATAAAGCATACCGCAGGAAAGGATCGGATGGTCAGAAGCATGACAGGCCTCACAGGTCCCTGTGGCGGCCTTGACTTGTTGAACTAGAAGATTTTTCTTCTTATCAAACTCTCCGAGAGAAGTCTCGAGAGCTTGTTGTTTATGAACTATGGTTTTCAGGGCTTCAGCTATTGCCTTCATCTCTATTGATTCTTCAGCTTTGTAGACCTTGAGGACACCTTTACCGACTGACTGTCCCCAGTTAGACTGGTTTTTAGCTCCGAGTGTAAAAATTTTCCAGGCATACTCATAATTCTTTCTCATGAAGTTTCCTCCAGATGAGGAATCCAAAAACTGTTTAATATCATCGATCACTCCTCGATAGAAGGTTTCTATCAATTGGTTCTGGGAGATTCCATGATGGGGGCATTTTCACAAAAGTTCTTTAAACCTTTCCCATGCTTCAGCAAGGGATTCTCTAGGAAGTTGAGAGAAGTGATTAATCTGCCCCCTGATCTCGTAAGTCAGTGAAGGGGGAAAGAACTTCTCTAAGAACTTTTCCTCTAGGGGATCCCAGGTGGTTATTATGGGTTCCCTATCAAGTGAGTTGTACCAACTCAGGGCCCTCCCAGACAGAGTGAAATGGAACAGATGAAGCATTATCGCATCAAAAGCGATTCCGGCTTGCAGAACCAGGCAGCACAGTGCCTTAAACCTTTTCACATGATCCATGCAATCATCTCCAGAACCTACGGAGAAAGAGATGCCTTGCATGATCTGGATCCACTGGGTCCGAATCTCGAAGTTGGGAATATTAATAATCGGAGGTTGGACCGGGTGGTTATCCTCTTAGTTCTTTGGGATAGCATAGTCCCTCAGTTGCTTGTTCGTTAACTCCAACTGAGCAGCTTGGGTTGCTGCCTCAGTTTCAGCTCTGATGCGAGCTTTCTCTTCCGCACGAATCTCCGCTTGGATTTGGGCACGAGTATCCGCGATGAGTTGTGCTCGTTGAGCAGCGATGGCGGAATTAACCCTCTCCATCACCAAAGCATCCTCGCATTCTTCGTCGGCCATTTTCCTGGCTCGTTGGCGATTGAGACGAATGCGGCGATGGAAACTTCTCTCTACCTCAGAGTCAAACTCTGGATCAGGGGAGAATCCGAGGTTATGCGCTGGTTGCATACACATTTTCTACCTGAGTAGAGAGAAGAAAACACCTTTTAGATGATGGCGGAGATATAATAAATTCAAGAAGATATGGATTAATGATTAAAAAAAAGATGTAAAACCCTAACCAACTAGCAAGATACTAAATGCAATAAAAACGTTCCGTTGTCCCCGGCAACGACGCCAATTTTTGATGGAGCTTCCACTTACGTGGAATTGCGTGCACCAACTAAAAATCCTAAAGATGATAAGTCTTTAGGTTTAGCCTTGCTTATACTAGATAGAGAACTCCACCCACGTATGCTAGGATACGTGGAAGTCTTATCGTAGTATAGTTAAGGGTCGAATCCACGGGACAACGGTCTTGTTGGGAGCAACAAGATGGAAAACGTTGGAATTTCACTTAATCACTTGATAATTGGTATTTAGATCAAAAGGTTGATTTGGTTGTTTTAGGCTAAGTTCAAGCAAAGTAAAGGCAAGAAAGTAAACTTAGGTTGTTAACAATGATAAGGAATCACTAGGATGTGATCGGTTTTCACCACCACTACACATGGATCAACACATGCAACGTAAAAGCATAACCTGCAATGAGAGTTAGATCAGTTAGTATCTTTGTAGACTTAGTTTCCTTTCGGATAACTAACTACGAGGAGCGCGGGAATGTTGTAACGCCAACCATCCATGTAGGTATGGTCACTTACTTTACAACATTCCCTTCGCAAAGTGTGTTCCTCGATTCACCAAGATTGTACTTTCACACGTCAACTGATTCCATTTCATAGCATGAAAGTACAGCGATGGGAGTGAGTATACTCCACTTCTTGAAAGACACTCCTAGATACTGAAACAGATGCATGGTGGATACATGCACCAAGAACCAACATGCAAATGAGTTTCAAATCTAATAGTACAAACGTAGACCATTCATACTAAAAGATAAAAGATAACACAAGTTGGTGATCAAGCAACAAGCATTCATTAAACGTTTGTTGTTGAACTGAAAAGATATAAACTCTATATCACAAACTATGGATTACATTTACATGATATGAAAGCATGGGTAGTGGGGCTACTCCCCGCACCCTAGTGAAAGAGACTACTCGCTCATGACTAGGACAAAGAAGGAGGCAAGAAGAGAGAGAGAGAGTGTCATCCCCACAAAGGAGAGAGGAAAGTCAACCCCTTGGAGAGAAAGAGAGACGATCCACCAGCTTCACAGTTTGCTTGATGACAAGATCCCCACTTCCCACCTTCTTTGGCGGAGAGAGAGAAAGCAGCTTCGAGATGGAGTGTGGGTCTCAGACCGGCAGCCCCTAGGCGGAGGATGGAAGTCGGATTTGCTCTGGAGTGATTGAGGCAGCCTTTGGACGTCTGAAACTTCATCCCTAGTGGAGGACCCTTGGGGTCTTATTTATAGGCCTTAAGTGTTGTCCAAACGGTTTGGAGACTGTTTGGACTTCAAGACCGTTTGGACCTCAAGACTGTTTGGATCTCAAGACTGTTTGGACCTCAAGACCGTTAGGACCTTGAGACCGTTTGGACCTCAAGACCGTTTGGGCCTCAAGACCATTTGGACCTTGAGACCGTTTGGCTCCATGCGGTCTCGGGACCGGTTGGCTTCATGCGGTCTTGAGACCGTGTGACTCCATGCGGTCTCGGGACCGGTTGGCCTCATGCGGTCTTGAGACCGTGTGACTCCATGCGGTCTCGGGACCGATTGGCCTCATGCGGTCTTAAGACCGTGTGACTCCATGCGGTCTCGGGACCGATTGGCTTCATGCGGTCTTGAGACTGTGTGACTCCATGCGGTCTCGGGACAGGTTGGCTTCATGTGGTCTTGAGACTGTGTGACTCCATGCGGTCTTGAGACCGTTTGGCTTCATGCGCTCTTGGGACCATTTGAGTCCATGCGGTCTTGAGGCTGATTTAGTATTTTATGGTTTTTTTGTGTCTTTTTTTGCAAATAAAAAGAGGAAAAGTTAGTCTAATGGTATATGTACAGTAAGAAGGAATATTTAGGTATTATATCTAATTCTAATTAAGAAAAAAGTGTGGAAATCTTAAAGAAAGGATTAAGATAATCATCCAAAATTGGAGGTTATCAAGGTCGATTTCACATTGGCAGTGAAAGTCCATAACACTTATGACTTCACAAGCAAAGAGCGGTGCCTAGTCACACATTAGTGCTACCCAAGTGAAAGTAGAAAGTCGGAGAACAACTTTCAATCCTACAATCCGTGAATGGTGTTACAGTGAATGTATAATTCCTTTGTCACTGATATCCTGAATGAACTCGAGGCATGGAACAGTCATCCTGTCAACGTTCATTCACTTTCTTGATCTAAGAGTAGATTGGAAGAGATATGTATGACATCAATATCACATACTGATTCACACATGCGTGCGCACGCCTATTTCAATCCTACTCATCAAGTGGCCTTGGATATCAAACTCCCTCGGGAGGGACAAATCCCATATCTATCACTCACCCCTCAAAAGCCCCTTGAGTCAAAGCCACCCAATCATCACCTTTATAACAACCCATGTTTCAGGACTGCGTTTGATGATGTCAAAGTGTGCCAAACGACATGTGTTGAGTGTAGTGATTTCAGGTCAAAGAATCACACTCACCACCATCACTGTGAGTACTGAATGTGACTACCATGTCATGGTTCCATGTGTCAAACTCACAGTGGGTCTGTCCGGTACGCTTGTTCTCTAACAAGTACCTATGTGTTTGGTTTGATATCTCTATATCATGACTAATGAGATTCTGTCATCAACCAACACCACAATCTAGTCTTGTGTGTCATTGTTGTCTATCTACCTTCCACAATGACATCCGACTAGGGACATAACAAGAATGTACAAACTCTTAGCATATGTATGATCTCATCGTTCAGGTCCTTAACCTGAAAGCATACGTCATTGAGTACTGTCATTCTCTAGACATTCAATCTGTTCTATCACTATCTCATATGACTGAACCAGAAAGAATCGGAAGCTTGCCTTTGATGTTTATCAAATCAATCTTAATGTATCCCACCAATCATCCCATGATTGGCTCTTAGGGCATACATACCAACAGACTCCCACTTGCACTGCGAGCCAATCACCCTTGAATCATATTCATAGTGATCTTCAAACATGTCCCACATGTTACTCTGTTCTTAGTGCAAACATAGTGAGTAATGGCAACACCTTGCCAAAGTCAGTATAAATTGCATGTCTCTCATCTCTTCGCTGTACGTCACACGTATGAGATGGAGTTGTCATAATATGTGATCTAGTATTCCTTTGCTAACCTTTAGCCACATTGCATGATCAAGGATTCCATACTTGTCATCAATGAGCGGAATATCTATAAGTTCATCTTATGACCTTCCATATCCATATAGTATCCACATCTGTTCTTCAACACATAGATACTCGGAATTTCCTTTTTAAATGGTTTTATTGGAAGACTTCCAATTATCAACAAACTTTCACTTTATATATATCCTATATACATTTTGCAATTAATTTTCTGTCCTTTCGGAAGTTCGCATCAATGTAACTCTTTACATTGAACTCTTCCTTATCTCCATAGAACTAGTACTTCCCAAGTACTTATCAAGTTCTCATGGTATTCCAGTAACCCTTACTGGAAGTAGACAGACATCCACTCGTCATGTCCCACATACAAGTTATCAGGATGAGCACATCATATTGTCATGTCCTACATACAAGATGATGAATGCATTTTTTTCTTTCCATGTCAATACATGCAAGATAATGGGATGATTACATACATGATAGATCCATATCTATTCTTAGTGTCCCCATTATTCATAAGAATCGGACACTTGGCCTTGAGATACTAACTCCATGTAACATGGACAAGTTTTCTCCCACTGAATCTGTGCATACTGAACCCTTCAGTACAGATTGCCAATGTATGCTTTCTCTTTTCAGGTTAAGAGGTTTTCGAGAACTATCTCTATAGATCTCTATTCCTATCACATAGGAAATATCTCTATCTTCCTTATAGATAATTTCCACTTTTGGGTTTCCATTCTAGAACATTTCCATTTCACATCAACATGTGGAATGTGAACACGCTCCCACTAAATCACAGATCCCTTCTTTATCTTTAACATATCAGTCAAACCCTTGTCAAAATGTTATCCATGTATCTTAACCTTTAAGATTCATTTGCACTTATGGATTTCATCCAATGGGTGCTACTATCAAGGTCATACCTTATGGTTCACATGGATGTCATTTAGGATGTAATGGTCATAAACCATAACTCAAAGTTCGGTTCCTCGTCATCTAGATAGTTGACTCATCACATGACCAACTCATCACATAGATAATTGAGGTGTATCTGTCAAGGATATGAGAACTCACAACTCCTTGTGATTCTTAATGTCCTTTATTAGTGTAGGGTATTCTTTTATTAAGAAGAATTTAGTTATTTGATAATCATTCTCTAACTCCTTAGAGTATGACTCCCTTTTGATTTAGACATCAATATGCCTTAATCATGAGCTCACTATGATACACTATCATATCACTCATAAGGATCTCAAACATTTTGGTCTAAGTATTTCATTCATTGATCTCATCAAGAATTAACACTTTACAAAAATCATACTTCATCTATGATAATCTTGAACACTTCAAGATATTCATATTGGTATTTCCCTAAACACCTTTTGAAGTATTAGCATTTACTCCAATAGGTATGTAAATACATCACATGTATTATACCTAATTGGATAATCATTCTCCCACTACCATTAGTGAAGATTGATTAATCATGTACAAGAGATTCATGTCTCTTACTGGTTCTCTAACCAAAAGAGTCTAGATTTATCCATCATATGGAAACTAGAAATGAATTTCTTATGATTTATGCTAATTTGATTGTTTGAGTTATCAATAACTTTAGGTATCATTTTATCTTATGCATACCATGTATCACAAGATAAACAAGGCATTGCCACAAAGATCATATCTTTAAGATTGAAACATCAACTTTATTAATTGCCATCATTGTCATACAATATGCAAAAATAAAGTGTTTCTATCTATTGGCAATATATGAAATAGCAGTTCTCAACTCTATTTCGTGCCGTTTAGGCTGAAATAAACTGAAAGATACTCCTATCTATGGCAGCAACACTTGCTCCAATGATGGGTGCTCCTTTCTTGGTCCTTTCACAAAGGCCATCACTTCTTTGCGGATCTTGCATATCATATATGATAGATCCATATCTTGGTATCATATACCTCAGATAAAGAAGCGGTTCATTTCATGATACCTTAGGTGAAGATCTCCATCCCCTCCTTCATCTTCTTTTGTTCTTCCAGATATAGAGGGAAATTCCCTCATACACCCTTTCCCCATGTGCCTTGAGGCTGAAGATGGCTTGGATTGTTGACTAGCATCAGAACACTTCTTTGCTTTGCCCTTGTCCTTGCCCTTAAGAATTACCTTTTCTTTGATCACATCAAAGATTATGGTTTGTCTTTCTTCATCTTTACCTCTACTGTCCTCAACATGTCCAACAACTTTGTCAACGCTTGTCAAAGTTGTTCATGTTGTAGTTTATCATGAACTGTATGATTCTCACAACATTTGCAGTATCATATCAATAGCCAACTCTTGGCTCAGAGGGAATCCTTCTTAGTTAGGTCTTTCCACATACCCAATCACATTGAGTGCGTGAATACCTTACTGGATCTCCTTCTATCATGATATACTAGGACAGTGTCTTGGAGACATCATATGTCTCATGTTGTCTCTACAACATCAAGCACTCCTCATCAATGTCATCCTCGGTATGCTTCCATAAGCATACTTTTAGCCATTGATATGGTGGGATCGAGTTCATCTGGTTCTGGTATAAGTAGGACTTAGAGCTTTCTCTCTTTTATTGAGAACACTTCTCATCATCCTAACCAGTCGTGGAATTATTCCCATTTAATTTGTTGGTCTCAAAGACCGATCGCAAATAAAGTGATTATTGTTGATTAACCATTTATTTTAACAAAAGGAAATATATGCAATTTTAGTCCAAAACTCCTTTTGACTTATTTGATTGATTTGAAAAGTTGACGATAAAATTAGGCCTTTAATTAATTATCGCTCCCACTATTTTAGATCAAATTGATAGCCCTCACCATCAATTTGGAAGATTGCAGCGTACAACCTTCTAGTGGGCAAGATCTTGAAATCCTCTAAATCATGGACTAGCTAGGGCTGTCACCCACAACTTAGATCTCTCAGGTACACAACTCTTGCCAATTTCATCATATGAAACTCTTAATAAGATGTCATATGCAACTCCTTGCCATGATCATCTCCATGCCTCAAGGTACTAGATCCCATCTAGATCACCTTGTTAAGTCTGACCCAAAGCAAACATGATGAATATGTACCCTGCTAGGGCAGACCCACACATTCATCCTTCACGCTTCCATGAGATAGATGGTGCACCACGCTAGGGCGTGCCCACACTTGGTCGATCAAGCTTTTCACGTGTGTCACGTTTAGAAGGCATCTAAAACTTAATATTTAATGAGGGATTTGGTTTTATATACATATACATATCCAATCACCACAATACATAGTATGTATCATATACATGCTATATCCCACAGAAAACATGCAAAACGATAAAAGCGATGATTATGGCCATCCTAATGTGATTCCTCAAGCCAAGAGGAATCACGATCATCTAGGTCTACATCGCATGCAACCTGTACAAGATGAACTATGTGCTTTGCCTTTCGAGTAGATCAACTCATCCCATGAATGACTTGCTCGTTCTGGCCCGGTCGTCTGGTGCCACTAGCTGATCGGTTGGCTCCTCCAACTGATCAGTTCACCTGGTCGTCGTGCATCTCATCAAGCCTGCCACCCGCTCGTCTCGCTTCTCGAACCGGTCATCAACCGATCGGCTCACTCCTTGAATCGATCGTCTGGAACGTCAACCGATCGGTTCACGCCTTGAACCGATCGTCTCAGTTGTCGTCTTGATGTCCTCCGTTCTTTGACATAACAGGAAATAAAATCTATCCTATTTTACATTGTAAAAAGAGAAACCTCGAGTTACATTCGAGGGGAGCAAAGATAGGAAAGAAATCTCGAATTATTTCGAGTTACATCAGGAATAGGAGAAGGAAGATCGGTGTGCAGACCGAGATGCGAGCAACCACATACAACCATACACATATAGGGTTTATTGGCCATAACCACGCTATACATCCACAACAAAACTCGTTTAAGGGCGACATGTATCGAGTGCATTCATAATACATATCATATACGTAAATTGGGATTTGTGGATTTAGGATTGGACATGCATAAAGCCAATTTTATTTGCATCGTATGCAATAAATAAAGACGACAAACCAACATCGATCATATCGATATTCCTAAAATATAGAGCAGTTGACGTGGCTCTGATACCACTGTTGGGTTTTAGGGGAGGCAGAGAAGACAGCGGAAACAAAAATTTTCTCCCCCAAACCCAGAACAAGGAAATGCGTCAATGTCAATATAATAGGAAAGGATGGTTTGTGGAATCATACCTTATCCCGAGGCTTGCTCGGCGAAAATACCTCGCGCCTTGCGCGGTCTTCACCTCCGGTCTTGGACGGTGTCTGTGCAGCTCCTAGTCGCACCGGGACTGACGACTCCTTGTCGCACCAGGACTGACGACTCTTGGTCGCACTGGGACTGTCGGATTGACAGTTGTCCTCCTGAGCGGCAGAAACCTCCCGCCTCTGAAGTAGTCCACACGGACCACCTGGAACTCCAATCTCCTTGTCCCACAAGGAATTGGAAGGAGTCGCACCCTCCTGTTGACGTACTAGTCACCAACACACTCTCCTGCTGCCAGTTGCAACTGCAGTTGTCTTTCCCTTGTTGTGCCTCCCTTTTCGGGTAGCACTTGCTCAGGCTCTCTCTCGGTTACCAAAACCAGAGAGAACGACAACTTTATAGAGCAACTGGTTGCACTGAGTTTTTGTCTGAGAAGCCCCCAATACCCCTATATATATAGGAGGGTCATGGGATAGGGTTCTCCGTCCCGGGCAATATGGGACTAAAGCAGGAGTAGAAGGGTTCAAGATTTTCCACCAAAAACAACCAACTCGCAACCTGAACCGATCGTTTCACAACGGAAACGGTCGGTTGGGGATCTGAACTGATCGGTTGACACCTCAACTGATCAGTTGGGACCCATGAGCCGGTCGGTTCACTTCCGAACCAGTCGGTTCGTGGTCCTGACCAGTTCTTGATTGACTTTCCTTCTTTTGTTTCTAATTGGTATCGAATACCAATCTTATTTCCCAATCAAATTGGGCAATTGAAATGAAAGGAAAATTCTCACCAATCCTACTTTCCCAACTTGCTCGGTTGCACCAGTTGAATCGATCGTTTCAATACTTGAAGCAATCATTTCACCCTGATCATGAGCCGATTGACTCAACACTTGAGCCGGCCGGTTCACCAAGCTCAGCCGATCGGTTCATCACATGAGTCGATCGGTTGGGAGTGCAGATTGTGCAGAATCAGTCAATTGTGATTTCAATCAATCCGATACTCCAATCAATGTGTCCAACACCTTGAACATTATGACATTAAGCTATCAATTGATTGAGTGTTTAATTGAACTACTAAACTCCTTTAGTAATCAATCTAAACATTGTTTGTGGACAAAACTCCTCTTCCAGGTTAAATCCTATGTGTGTGACCCTGCAGGTCCATTTCACGTTGGTAGTGAAAGTCCATAACACTTATGACTTCACAAGCAAAGAGCGGTGCCTAGTCACACATTAGTGCTACCCAAGTGAAAGTAGAAAGTCGGAGAACAACTTTCAATCCTACAATCCGTGAATGGTGTTACAGTGAATGTATAATTCCTTTGTCACTGATATCCCGAATGAACTCGAGGCATGGAACAGTCATCCTGTCAACGTTCATTCACTTTCTTGATCTCAGAGTAGATTGGAAGAGATATGTATGACATCAATATCACATACTGATTCACACATGTGTGTGCACGCCTATTTCAATCCTACTCATCAAGTGGCATTGGATATCAAACTCCCACAGGAGGGACAAATCCCATATCTATCACTCACCCCTCAAAAGCCCCATGTGTCAAAGCCACCCAATCATCACCTTTATGACAACCCATGTTTCAGGACTGCGTTTGATAATGTCAAAGTGTGCCCAATGACATGTGTTGAGTGTAGTGATTTCAGGTCAAAGAATCACACTCACCACCATCCCTGTGAGTACTGACTGTGACTACCATGTCATGGTTCCATGTGTCAAACTCACGGTGGGTCTGTCTGGTACGCTTGTTCTCTAACAAGTACCTATGTGTTTGGTTTGATATCTCTATATCATGACTAATGAGATTATGTCATCAACCAACATCACAATCTAGTCTTGTGTGTCATTGTTGTCTATCTACCTTCCACAATGACATCCGACTAGGGACATAACAAGAATGTACAAACTCTTAGCATCCGTATGATCTCATCGTTCAGGTCCTTAACCTGAAAGCATACGTCATTGAGTACTATCATTCTCTAGACATTCAATCTGGTCTATCACTATCTCATATGACTGAACCAGAAAGAATTGGAAGCTTGCCTTTGATGTTTATCAAATCAATCTTAATGTATCCCACCAATCATCCCATGATTGGCTCTCAGGGCATACATACCAACAACATTACCTATTGATAGCATATAAAATTTTTTTTTTAAGATATGCAAGTATATTTTAAGAACATGCAATTCAAGGATAAAGGCCACGGGTTGGGTTTCAACTCTTCTTTCTCCTAAAACTGTTGATATGCAAAAGGAACAATGTGCCAAATTACTGATATTTTGTTGTTCTAGATGAGCCACATATGATTTGAAAATACGTTTCTCTTAGGCAACTAGAGATTTCATTATAGAATGTCCATCTAACTAGAATACTTAAATTTGCATCTCCATTATCATACTTACTATTAACTCCCTCAAATATGAATAAAAATGAAATCCGTATCAGACGTAGAATTGAATGAATCTTACTTGTATGGACTTGCAATGCCCATTCTCCACGACCCTTATGAGTATTAGGAAGATATGTCCTCAAAACGCCACGAAAAATCCGATCTGTGTTGGTCTATTTGCTGCCATCCTGCTTCTCTGACGGGATGCCTTTTGATCTGGCCATGCTTCACGATAAGGCGTCTAGGAACGTCCAGAAATTCATTCGCCATCATCAAGGACCACGAGCGAGCGACAAGGCAGTGCGGAAGAAGATGTCAAGGAGAGGGCCGAGTGACAGCATTAGAAGAAGGTGTCTATTTGGGGATGGCGGAAATAGCAAGGACAACAGAGCGGGAAGTTGAAAAGCGGACAAACGAGTTAGCGCCATACAAATTATTTTGTAATTTTGTGTTAGTCAATTTTAGCTGAAAAAAGTAGACTACAAATATTTAATTACATGTAAATGATTTGTAAGCAAAAGTGTATTTTGACTACATATAAAATACATGTAGCTAGAATAATTGTAGCTAAAGCATATTTTTCTTGTAGTGAGGGGTTGTTCCAGCATTCAAAAGAGGATGTGTTGGTACTCAAGTGGGGGGTCGTTCCTGTACTCAAGAGGGGTTATTCTAGTATTCAAAAGAGGATGTGTATGTACTCAAGTGATGGACGTTCCTGTACTCAAGAAAGGATTGTTCCAATATTCAAAAGAAGATGTATAGATACTCAAGGGAGGACGTCTGATTATTCAAGTAGGGGATGTTCCAGTATTCAAATGATGGGCATGCCAATATCCAAATGCTAATGAAGGTATAGTTGGATTTAAAAAGGTCCAGTATTCAGTTATTAGGATGGTTCAGTTGGGTCCAAGAAAGTGTTATGCTCGAGTTCTAAAAAAACCTATGTTATTTGGGTCGTAAATGTAAAAAGGTGTGAAAGATGTCATTCGTATGGTAAAGATCACGTCCATCATGTCCTCACGTAACTGGTGAAATCTGTTGTTGTATGATGGTGTTTTACATGCGTAAGCGGTGAAATCTATTGTTGTATGTTGCAGTTTTACATGTTGTTGGATCTAATACTAACCATACAACTATCACATGCAGTGACCCACGCCTAAAAATATTAATTGAGAGTTTTCACAGGAACAACTTGTTGATTTTTTGGTATGGTCCCGTTTAATTTGGTCTGATTGAAAATAAGATGTGACGAACGCCGTAAGGATCGTTTCTATAAAGGAAAATGCTCGGTGAACACAACTTTTATACCAGAAATAGACCAGTTTTATTTTATTTTACATAAAACAATTGACATGACAAATAGATCATGTTATTTTATTTGTTTGCTCTTTGACTTTGTGGCTCATGACAACTAGTTCCATTTCTGGTTCCAATTCTGGTCTGCATAGCAAACTCCTTTTGTAAATAAAAGTGGTCCACTTTTCCAAATGAATGTATTCGTTCGGCGAAAATGATTTGGTCACACACAATACAGGTCATGCACAAGTTAAGCTCACTCCAAACGGTAGCTTTGGAAAAAAAAAATTGAGAAGTTTTGCCTTTTTGAAAATGGTATTGGCAGGTGGGCAGGCGGTGAAGTGGCGGTGGCATTTTAAATAATTTCGGAGTGACGTGGAGGGTATTTATTGAGTGAGGTAGTCAGTGGAGGTTATGTAATGAGGAAATAAATTTGTTTTACATATAACTTTTGAACCGTGAAGAATTTTTTGACGAAATAAAAATCCCTAAATTCCTTATAAAAAATACAAGCTAACAAGACCAATGTTGATATATCTTTGAAAAAAAAATAAAAAAAAACTAGTATGTAGAGGTGATGTGATGAGAGCGAAAATTATTTTATTTATAATTTCTAAACCGTGATAAATTTTTGAATGAAATAAAAACCAATAAATTTTTGATAAAAAGTGCATTCAAACAAGAGTAACGCTGATATACTTTTGAGGAAAGAGGTAAAAAAGAGGAGGGAAGTGATGATGCGCTATTATCTTATTTTGGGTGTCAAATATCCATTTTTGGACACAATTATCCATTCATTGGGTGTCATTACATGTGTTATTGGACGTTGATTAAGTTCATCATATTTTGGGCGCCATTAACTAGTTCTGGGTATCGATTAATCATGTTTGGAAGCACTTACTCATTAATTGGCATCATTTAATGTCCTGCTGGATGTTGATTAAATTCATTGAGTTTTGGGTGCCATTATCTTATTTGGGGCGTCAAACATCCATTTTAGGTGTTGTTATCCATTCAGTGGGTGTCATTGCATGTGTTACTGGGTGTTAATTAAGTTCATCATGTTTTGGACGCCTTAACTTGTTCTGGGTGTCGATTACTCATGTTTGGGCACACTTACTCCTTCATTGGTCATGTGCTATTGGACATTGATTAACTTCGTTAAATTTTGGGCTCCATTATCTTGTTTTGGGTGTCAAATATCCATTTTATTAAATTTTAGGCGCCATTATCTTATTTTGGGTGTCAAATATCTATTTTTGGGTCTCATGTTTGGGCACACTTACTCATTAACTGGCGTCATTTAATGTTCTCCTGGATGTTGATTAAATTCATTGAGTTCTGGGTGCCATTATCTTGTTTTGGGTTTCACACATCCATTTTTGTACATTATTATCTAGTTTTGGGTGTCAAACATCCATTTTTTGGGAGCCATTATCTTGTGTTGGGCGTCAAACATCCATTTGTGGGCGTCGTTATCCATTCAGTGAGTGGCATTGCATGTGTTACTGGGTGTTAATTAAGTTCATCATGTTTTGGGCGCCCTTAACTTGTTCTGGGTGTCGATTACTCACGTTTGGGCGTACTTACTCATTCATTGGTGTCATTTCATGTGCTATTGGACATTGATTAACTTTATTAAATTTTGGGCGCCATTATCTTATTTTGGGTGTCAAATATCTATTTTTGGCCGTAATTATTCATTCGTTGGGTGTCATTGCATGTGTTACTAGACGTTGATTAAGTTCATCATGTTTTGGGCGTCATTAACTTGTTTTGAGTACATTGTTTTTAGTTGTCAATTACCTTATCTACGATTCAATGTGTACAATATTTGTTTGAGCTCCATTTGTATACTTTTGGATGTCAGTGAACCATTTATGAGTGTCAATGAACAATCTCTATGTGTCAATTAACCATTGGGTGTCAATTCATATGTGGATTTGTTAACTGTTCCTTTTTTGATATTTGATTATCGATTTATTTTTTCTCTAACATTAGTCTTATTTGAATGCATTTTCGTAAGAAATCCAATAATTTTTATTTCATTAAAAAAGTTCATCACGGTTCAAAAGTTATAAGCAAAACATATTTATCTTTTACGTTTTTTTCTCATTAATATATCAATATTAGTCTTGTTGGAATGCATTTTCTGTAAGGAATCCAATGATTTTTGTTTCATCAAAAACTTCATAACGGTTCAAAAGTTATTAAGAGAAACAAATTTATATGTCTAATACATAACCTCTCCCAACCACCTAATTAATACCCGCCACGTGTCAATTGCTGATTGAAGCGGAAAGGAAAGTGGAGAGGAGGAGACAACACCAGGCAAAGATGGTTTTGTTGTTGGTTTCTTCCGCGCGTGTAAGGCGTGTGAGCTTACCAGAATTTAAGTCCTTCGTTCGGCAAAGTGTCAGAAGCTGCCAGTTCTCACCGCATGAAATTGACCGTGGTGATGATTATCGATCGAATTTCAGGGTTGATTGGACGAAAGACGTACAAATTTAAGCATAATTTTTTAATCTGCATCAACTTGGTGTTTGGGACGAGTGATTCCGACCTGCCCGTGGCTTTGCATCGCTTCTCATCGCTGTCCAGGTAAACCCAGACGAGTTAAACTTTGGTGACGCTCACGCGTCTCACGCCCGGTTTCACGCGCGGCTAAAACCAGTCCCAAATTAACTCCCAAACCACCTCCATGTGGCAGATTGTGATTTGCTGATTTTTTAGGATTATAAAACAACCAAATAAATTTGTTTCTCTTATAACTTTTGAACCTAATAAACTTTTTAATGAAATAAAAACTATTGGATTCGTTATGAAAAATGCAATCCAACAAGACTAATATTGACATATTTTTGAGAGAAAAAAATATAAAAATGATATATATAGGTTAATTGACACCCAAAGATGCCATTTTTGGATTCTATGACGCCCATAATGGCTACACCCAAAAATGATTAGTTGGCGTCGAAAATGGTTCATTGACACCTAGAAGTATAAAGATGATGCCAAATAAGGTATTGACAGACAAAACAACATAACGACACTCAAATAGGTCTGTGTGACACCTAAGAATCACTTAATGGTGCCCAAAATGCTTCATTGACACCAAGAAGTATAATGATGCCCATAAATGGCTAATTGACGCTGAAAATGGTTCATTGACACCTACAAGTATAAAGATGACGCTCAAATAAGGTATTGACAACCAAAACAACATAACGACACCCAAATAGGTCTGTTTGACACCTAAGAACCACATAATGGTGCCCAAAATAGTTTATTGATACCCAGAAGTATAACGACACCCAAAAATAGTTAATTGACGCTACAAAGAGTTCATTGACACCTAAAGTATACAAATGATGCCCAAAGAGGTATGTTTGACACCTAAGAACAACTTAATGACGCTCAAATATGGTTGTACACATTAAATAGGGTATACTGGTACTTCACGCCCAATAATAACTTATTGGCGCCCATAAATGGCTAATGACACCCAAAGATGGTTAATTGACGCCCAAAATTGTTCATTAGTATCCGGAATCACCTATTAATATCATTTTTATATTTTTTTTGTTAAAAATATATCAATATTAGTTTTGTTGGAATGCATTTTTCATAACAAATCTAATCGTTTTTGTTTCGTCAAAAAATTCATCACGGTTCAAAAGTTATTAGCAAAACAAATTTATTTATCAATTACACAACCTCCACCTACACATCCAATTAAAACTCGCCACATCACCCCCAACCCAATTGGCCGCACGTAGTACCTCACGTGAGGGTTTTGCGCGTGACCAGATCATTTTCGAATCGAGACGTATTGGCGAACACAGCAAGGTATTTACACTGCTGGCTACAAGTACAACAAGCAGGCTCGGGCGGATTTCTTTACAATTGTATTCCCAACCGTCATTTTCAAACAACCTCTCACGTCCACAACACGCAGTCTCCGGTGGATACGTTGACATCGCGGTAGTGTTTCACTATCAACACGCAGTCTCCGGTGGATACCCAAACTTCCCGGCGCTTTACAGGACGCTAGCTACGCGCCTATAAATTCCAGAGCCGCTGTGCGAGGACTCTCACCAAAGGAACTCATTTCCCCTCAGCAGTTGCAGCGCCATCCCACACCCCGCAACCCCTGCCCTCCTCCGTGATCCAGTGCCCCTGCTTATCTTTACTCCTGGATAGCAGCCTCCGACTACGTACCACGCCTAGCTCGCCCACCAGTGATACGTCGGTGGTGTACCAGTACCAATAATGATAATGATATGGCCAATCCGTAGGCGACGTGTATCGACACTCAGTAGCAAATTGTCAGTTTTTACTTGAGGAGCTAACTAAAGTGAGTATTACTGTTAAAAAGAGTATAGACACCCTAATCAATGATCGTAGCAGCAACAAACAAGAACACATACATGTATCTGATGTTATGATGGTGATTTCCGACGGGGTACATGTATAGTTACAAACTAGAGTTCCAACGTAACTAAAAATGCCATAAACATACAAGGGACGTTTGTTTTGCGGGATTTATCTGGATTGATAAGAAGAATCACGCAGTTAGTTAATCCAGATTTAAGGAATTCCTGGTTCTCAAATGTACAGTAAGATAGAAAGTTTGTGATTGGGTCTCTATTTGTGTGCTAACAGATTGGAAAAGTGGAAGAACAGCAAAATCCTACTCGTGGCCGCGACAGGGCAATTCAGTTTTCTCAGAAGCGAGAGTCCCGGCAGAGACGATTAGTTTCCGTAGGTAAAAAGATCACACATGGCCCAAGACTATTATGTATAAACATGTGCAACGTCCAGCTAGCAGACCACTTCCTAACGTGGCATTACTTACTAAAAATTAAATCATATTTATACAGTTATTCATATATATAGAGCCGCTCTTTAAGGCGTTGCTTTGACACGGAAGGGTAACGTCTCTGGATGAGAAGGACAAACCAGGAAACAGCGGGCTTTGGGATGAAACAATATTGAAGACTTTTTTTCATTTTGAAGAAGCCTTCATCTGTATCACTCGTGTAGCAGATGAGGAGATTAAGAATAAACAATCGGCCACGAAAATGTGTAGAGGTGCGTGCATATGTTGGATGGATCTGTAAGAAATGATTTAAATAATACAGATAGGGACGCGCAACACATAGGTGCTCTCTTTGACTTCTTTGCAAGCAACAACTCTCTCAGATAAGGACGCGCTACCGTATAAATAGATGCCTGACAGAAATGAAACTTTGCGGAAACTCCTCAACCAGGGAGGTCCCAGTCTCCCAGGCCATGATGTTCAGTAAGAGGGTACAGGTTCCCGTCACACGGAATCTGATCCCGTTGGAAGGGTGGTTTGGCTTTCCTGTTCTATAGTTTGTGGTCCCCACGACGGACCACAAAATAATTCATAGGTCACTACATAATTTAGATGTAGATCTCCAGTTTGGTCTGTTGGTCCCCACCAGGCGGAAATGATACTAGTCATGCCACCGGAAGATGTAGTTGATGTAGAGATTGGGCCCCATGATCCCATCACGCGGAAGCCGGAAGATTGTTGCCTTGCTGCTCCATATACATTTTTCCAGAGCACAAACATCGTTACATATATTTAAATTAGATGTAGTAGCCGTCCCCATCATGCAGAAATGCAGAAGCGTGCTTCTATATAAATTGTCGACCCCCGACTAGAAAGATATTACTCGCGCGACATCGAAGCTGCAACAGCAATGATGACAAGCACCCCAGCTCTCTCGTTTTTCTGGCGCCCTCTCTTCAGCAGCATAGCAAAACCAAATTCAGCTGATTGTACGTTTCACGCTACGCCTGCGCAAATCCCGTCTAAACATGAAAAGGGAGCAGCCCTATATCCATCTTCTCTCGATTCCCAACCCCCCAAAATCAGCATCACCTTATCATTCCTACCTGCTGCCTGCTTCGCCTTTATGTTGTATTCGTCATTCACGGCGATATACGACTCAAGAGGCGATCCAGGCACGGTCTTCTTCGTCGTCGCCTCCCTCGTCATATTGGGCTCTCTGTACATGTCGATGCGGTACTTCGAGAAAGCCGTCGAGCAAAACGACCACGCCACCCGCCAAAGGCTAAAAATCTCCATCTGGACGCTTGCCATGCTACTTAACGCTTTATTCAGCTACAGGGTAACCTCCGTCCTGCAAAATTCAGTCATGACCGCCATAGTCTGGACCATAGCGGCCGTCACCTCCTTGGTCGGCGTCTACTTGCTCTTCCTCTTACCGCCGCAGGCCAGGGAGGAAGAACCCAAAAAATCGGCATGTCAGGAGGGGCTGCCATAATATGGATTCTGTATCACATACTTTAGATAATTACTAGTAGATGCACGTGACTATCTTGTAAAATCATATTTTAAATTTAATGAAAAGTTTATTGATGAAGTCATAAAAAATGCTATTAGAATATTCTATAATGTAATACATAATTGATAAAGAGTACATTCAATTATATATTCTAACCAACATACACTATCATGCTCAAGTTAGTACATTAGTAAAATGTTGAATACCCAATGAGACTTTTTTCATATATGTATTAAACGGCTACAGAATAATTGTCCATTCACTTAGAAATAACTCAAAGATTTATCTACAAAGATACAAACATATATATATATAATCAAAATAAAAAGATAAGGTCTTTGTGAAGAAGTTTCTTAACAATTGAAAATAAGGAAACAAAAATATTTAAAATGTCAAGTTGCTTGAACAAAATGAAAGAAATAAAGATCAAAATTACCAAATATATTACATGCTTATCTTTGTCTAAAGGATACTTGAATTTTGTTGACATAAAATTATAAAGCTAATTTAAAATACAAATATATAAAACACATGACTTTTAGATTCTAGTCTGGTTAACAATTTATTAATTTTGAATAAAGTTATTGTACATTATTAGTGAGCTACATATAAAGGAATCAACAAGTTCCAGAAATATGTGGTTCTCTATTTTACCATTATATTTCAACGACTCGATATATGTTGACAATGTTTTGTGCACCCTACAACACAAGAAGTTGGAGCCACAAATAATTGTATTAATTATACAATGCCAAAAACATAAGAGAGTGTACCAATACTATTAACTTATACATCAATAAAAAAAATTAACTTTAAATATAAAGTATGAGCATGCCAATTGACTAATGCATATCATATTTGTGGAAATAAATTTCCTTCTTAATAATGACAAGGTTAACTAAGAATATTTTTCTTTTTACATATTAACTATACATTTCATATAGACATAAATTTTCTCAAGTTTCTCCAAAAAGATTCATTTACTAAACATGGTACTATGGACATCACTCACATTTTCGTATTGGGAACTCTTTCCATATTCATCTAAACAATAATGGTATTAAAGTAGTGTGCAACTACTTGGATTTTAACCACCACATCTTCATAATAGTTAAACCTGCTATGACGATTATATAGTTATAATAACATCTTTACGTAGTAATTCTATATCATATCAAAAAATGAAAAACTCATCATTGAAGAGTAGCAATATGTTCTTGTATTACAAAATTATTGCATTACATTCATTTATGACTTGTTTACACTATATACATATACATATATATATATATATATATATATATATATATATATATATATATATATATATATGTTGCATTTCTATTTGGTTTGTCTCTCATTATCTTACTTTATGACTATACATGATTTTACTTGTGTCTGAGACTTTTTATTTTTCCACAACCACATTTCAATATTTTGTCTTATTTTGAACCATGTCATTATATAATGATAAATTCCTTACCTATATATCTACAATTTCATGTCTTTATATTGAAATGGAATTCTATTTTCTTTCCTTAAAAATTCATATAAAAATTTGCTATGGACTGAAGTTTTGATGAGATTCCACTTTGTTGTTCCCATACAATTAATTCTATATTTAATTATGCATTCCTAAAGGAAAATCAAATTTACTAATGACGTCTTACTTATATTTTTAGTAGTTATTTTATATGAACTACACTTAATATTGTCATATTTAAAAAATCATATACAAAGTTTTGCACTAATTAGGTAGATCTAGAAAATCCTTATTGAAAAGGTGAACAAAAAATACATATGATACAACTTTGATATTCTTGTTAATGTTCTTTACAATGCACATACATATTTGTCCCAACAAGAACGTGAATTATTAATTAGATACCAATCTATCTAGGATTAATTCATAATTACAAAGGTAGAAATATTTCTCGTTAGTATTGTCGCTAAATATTACTGCTCTTAGTTGTAGACTACATTTACAATTGACAACTAAGATGGAAATAGAAAGTATTCAAAATGCACATAAATTATTTTTTCCAACAAAAGTCACATATATCTAGAAAAGCATCTAGGTGAAGGTGGTGATATTTGTATGGTTGTATATGTCATGGCTTATATGACATGTACTACTCTATGGAAACTGCCAAAACAATCTTTTTCTATGTTTATCATTCGTGATGATTTCCTAGTGGGAAGTTAAAAACCAAACCTATTGTTTTTATGTCTATAAGACATTTAAATGCACCTATTCACAAGCTATCAGGAAGGCCACCATACGAGGAGTATGTAAGGTGTGATATATAAACGAAGTTATCAGGGACTACATATGCAAGTTGGAACTTCTTGCTTCCAAGTATGTCATCGCGAGGTTGAAAACAAAGCTAAAAACCCAACTATCTAATCTTATTTGTTTTCTAATGAGTATCATGTTGTTTATTATTTGGTTCCATGGATGACTTAATGGTCAATTATTGTGAGTTATGTTGAAGCTCATTTCTTGTTTAAACATTAGGCTATATATGTGAAATATACATCATTATTTTTTAAATATACTAAAAATACTAAAGTTATTGCTTGTGTTGAATCATGTCCAACATTTATTCAATTTATGTCGTGACTTGTTTGCATTTCCTTTTTAGTTGACAATTATTTTTTTTAGTGTGTGTTTGCATGTTGTTAAACACCACCTAATGACTCCTCTTTTCAATATAGAATGCACCAAATGCAAGGGATTTAAAAAAAAACTCCACATGTAGCCTAATTAAATATGAACAACTTATGACATATATTATTTTATCACCGGGTTTCCAAAAGTTGTGCATGCAATTTGTACATAAAATATTTTGGAATGAACGTTATAAAAAATCAAATTTTGTTCGTGTCATCTACTCTAAACTTAATATTCATAATACTTTCATAAGACCTATGTGGTATTACAACAATTTATTGAAATTTATATAATTCATTATGGGGGGACTATTTATCTTGTATTATTCTATTTTTCAATTTATGGTAGAGGGAAACAAAATCTTACAATGCAAACACACAAATAAGATAAAACCACCTTGTCATGGTGCATCAGTGAGTTAAACCATGACTTACTCAACCTTTCTAGTTAGTTGTTAGTTACGTACCAGACTGGCTACATACTTGAAAAAACAAAAATATCATTCTTTAATGAGTAGTCATTGCATAGACAATAAATATTATGTTATTCGCTAGAACATTGCTTGACAGTTAATTGTTGAACCTATCTGTATAGCTCGATATAGGACCTAAATACTAATTTTATGCGTGTAAATAGATAAAGAGAAAACGGTCCACCACTTGTGTGGGTAGCAATTTTAATTTACCATTGTAGTTTATGGGTTAAAGCTCTTACATATAATAAATGTAACATATCCTTGTTGATAAAACATGTATATTGGGCAACAATATATGCTAGCCAAGCTTTAAGATAAATATTTAATTACAATTAATGTATAAAGTACTATGTGGATGCAGGACATTGAAGATAGTTGATTGTTAATCCAAAATCTTTTCTTAATTCGATTAGTTAAGTTGCATTTTGTGGAAATAAGCTGATTTTTCATACTAATATACTACTTTATTTTGTATTTTGTATTTTGGGGTTGAGCGCTCCACGAGATCATCAATTTAATATGCACACACAACAATCGTAAGAAAAGGGAGAGTTGTGAAGTCATAAAAAGACATTGGTAAGAAAACCCTTTTAAGAACTTTGCATTTCTATACGCAATCATGTTTTTTGATGCAAATCCATTCCTTGTTAATTCTAATAATGGAGATGTTCATACAGAGCCTACGTGTATTTTAGCTACTGGAGTCTTTGTGCAAACCACTAAAGGAACATAATTTGTAGTTTTCTATACATTAAACGAACCACATCTAAAACATGTAGGAATTCAAAAATTCAAATGATTAGAGTTCCAAGTAAATATCCATATGCAGTGAACTGATTTTGTAACAGTAATAGAACTTAAAAAGAGTTGTATGTCTTCAATGTTTAAGTTTGATAATATGAATTAATTTATTCAAATTACTGATCAAAAATAATTATTTATTCAAGTTTCATAATTACCTTCTCATGTAGATATTACAGCCAGATAAGGGAGTCACTCAAGACAGTTAGCAATGGTAGGTGTTGCTATAGAATGTTAAATTGATTAGAACTTGATAGATCTGACAGAGGAACATCACCCCAGATAGACGTCCAAAACCTGAAGCAAAGTAATGAATAAATTTAGTTATCGATCCTTACACTGCATATTTGGGATCAAACAATTTGTTTAACACATTGCATAGATATTGGGTCGAATTTCTGCATGTTATGTTGCATAGCACAATACAAAATAAAACCATTTTCATTATCAGTACTTGATTGTTAAATTTTAACAGAAGTTGCCGCCTAAAGTGGTTGATTTGGTATTAAAAAATCTTTATAACTACACACTATTTGTATGGCACTTCTGGAGAACAACTTCGCATACCTAAGAATCATAATAAAGCAATGATTTCATGTACTCACTTTTAGCAATTCGTCTCCCATGTGTCTTCCTTCATATCCTCAATTTCATTGGAACAACGCTAGCAAATCGCAGGTAACACCGAATTGTCTTGCCCTGCCAGAAGAATCACATCGTATTACATAGAAACTTTGGGCACATGTGCGCCACAACATCGCACAATTCCTCTGTAAATTAAAGGAAAGAGACAGTGGCGGAACCAGAACTCATAGGTTGGGGGGCCAAAAATTAAATATTGATTGTAAGGTTTGAACTCGATGACCTTTGGTACATCAAGCAAATAACATATTAACCGTTATACCATGTTCAGTTTTGTGTTGTTATATGTGAAACATTGTATTAATAGTAACTGTATTCTGCATTTATTGCCAAAAAACGTATAATGCCCACACCAAGAATCAAACTCATGACCTTTGATACATGAGCACAGCTGCAAACCAATACACTACTTTCACATTCGTGTCTTTTATGCGTCATACATGATATATATTAGAAATATACTTTACAAATATATGTATATATATGTATATGTATGTTTATCTTTTTATTTATTTTTTGGGGGCCTTGGCCCCTGCCCGCCCCCTTGGTTCCGCCCCTGGAAAGAGATGAAGGAAGCTAACATCAGGGAACACCAGCACGAAAACCTTGTCATTGGAAACAACAGATTGCCTTATCTTAAGAAAGGTGCATGTGTAATTGCGGCCACTTCGTCACTCAATATTGCCTTGCATCATCCTACTACTGCATTGTGGCAGATGGAAGAAGTAGATATTCTGCCGCAAGTTAAACGAGTCTCTAGACAATGGCATCGTTGTGCACGACGGCCTCATACCATCACATCGTATTGCAACCGGGAGGTGGGGGGAGAGGCTACTACCACAAGTCAAACAAGGAACGGTCGTTGGACGGAGTAGGGTTTGCCGAACGAAGTTTTACAAGTGGTACGAGTTTTGGGAACAGTTGGGGATACGGTGGGGTTGGTACGGGTTTTGAAATAACCGGTGATATGGTGTGGCTGGACGAAAATGAGTGGTACAATAGACCGTGCTTAGTAGAGTAGAATAGTAGATATATATTTCACGACCAAGACTATTTTACATATTATATGATAACCTTAATATTTAAGCATTAAATAAAATATATATTTGAAAGTCACATCTCGTTTCACTCCATTTTGATATCTTGTATGTAATTTTCCAATATGGGAGCTAATTACTGTTATTTATGCAAGATATTTTGATTAACTGGATTTTTTAAAGGGTTTATAGAAATATGACTAATCAAGTTAACCTCTCAATCGTTGAATGCTTTCTATGTAAACAAATATCAAATATGAAAAAGACAATTATCGAAGAATATGAACTAACTAAGCACAATAAAATCAAAATGAAGAAACGAGATATACAAAAGTAGAGATGAACAAGACACAACGTTTGAAACTCTCGACTAAAAATATGATTTCTATTTGCAATCCTATGGACAGTGATCAAACTGGGGGGGGGGGTGCATCGGAAGAATTGGTCCCAATACTCTCACATGAGCAACAACAAACTTGCCTCTCTTTCGGTAAATTATTTCTAACTTTCTCATAAATCGTGCTTTGATTGCTGGTAAGTGAAATCCGTTTCCAAGAAGGTCATATGATAAAAATGACGCCTACCAAAACTAAAGTTGTCAACTTGAAGGATGCAACACATAAAAGATGTGTCTTTTATTATGAGTAAAAGATGAATACTTATCAATCAATCGAAGGAAAACCAACAATCATCGCCTAGCACAAACGAAACATTAGTCGCAAGGGGTCACCATCACCAACTGTTTGACGTAGATATGAATGAAATGGTTTCTCAAGAACATGGCTGAGAAGGAATATCACATGAAGTTCCATTGAAGTCTAATGATAGACATGCTTACACAAAGAATCTAAAAGAAATTGGTTTTGTATATCAGACGTATTTTGATTTCTCATAAAGAGATTTCTTAGAAGGAGGCACTGCTTACTTGAAGAATCCAAAAGAAATTGGTTTTGAACATCAGACATATTTTGATTCCTCACATATAGATTTCTCATAAAGAGACACCACTTCTGCACTTCAGTATTGTGTAAACATTCCTAAAATGAAATCACAGGATGTTGAGAGGACTCAAATAGATCTAAATGAGACCTGTGTGGCTTCTAAAAGCACCAAAGAGGAGATTGATTTCGAAGATGATTATATAAATGTCTCAGATGGTTAGTCCATAAAATATTCTTTATTAATAGTGTTGTTCCCTTTTTGCATGCTCTATGTTCCTTTTCTCCATATCTTTGATCATGTTCTCCTAATCCTTCTTTCTATCTGTATCATTGGTGTTTTTCTCATGCTCCCAACTCGTTCTTCCTTTTCTCTCTATCCTCTTTCTTGTTCAACTCCTTCATATTCCTTTTCTCAAGCTCTATGTTCCTTTTCTCCGTAACACCTCATTTTTTTTCGGGTTCCCCTTTCTTCCTTTCCACCTTCTCCTTACTCCTTTTCTCAAGCGCATTCTTCCCTTTCTCCCTATCCTCGTTCCTCTTCTATGTAATATTGTTCTTCCTTTTCTCCTTATCCTTGATCCATTTCACCTACTCGTTATTCCTTTTCTCAAGCTATGTGTTCCTCTACTGTGTAACACTTCATTTCTTTTCTTTTGTTTTTGAATTCCCTTTTTCTTCCTTTTCACCTTCTCCTTACTCCTTTTCTCAAGCTTGTTCTTCCTTTTCTCCCTATCCTCGTTCATCTTCTCTGTAACACCATTCTTCATTTTCTCTTTGTCCCCGATCCTTTTCATCTCCTCCTTATTCCTTTTCTCAAGCTATGTGTTTCTCTTCTCCTTAACACCTCATGCCTTTTCTTCTGTATTTGGGTTTCCTTTTCTTCCTTTTCACCTTCTCCTTACTCCTTTTCTCATGCACCCAGCTTGTTCTTCATTTTCTCACTAGCCTCGTTCCTCTTTTGTGTAACATTGGTCCCTTTTATCCCTATCCCCGATCCTTTTCACCTCCTCTTTATTCCTTTTCTCAAGCTCTATGCTCCTCTTCTCCGTAACACATCGTTCCTTTTTTTTGTTTTCTGGTTCCCTTTTCTTTCTTTTCACCTACTCCTTACCCTTTTCTAAAGATCCTTCTTCCTTTTCTTTCTATGCCCGTTCCCCTTCTCTGTAACATTGTTCTTCCTTTTCTCCCTGTCTCTAATCCTTTTCACCTCCTTATTCTTTCTCTCAAACTTTGTGTTCCTCTTCTCTGTAACACCTTGTTCCATTTCTTTTATTTTTAGTTCCCCTTTCTTCCTTTTCACCTTCTCCTTACTCCTTTTCTCATGCTCCCAGCTCGTTCTTCAATTTCTCCCTATCCTTATTCATCTTCTCTGTAACATCGTTCCCTTTTCTCCTTATCCCCGATCCTTTTTCACCTTCTCGTTTTTCCTTTTCTTAAGCTTTGTTTCCTCTTCTACGTAGACCTCGTTACTTTTCTTTTGTTTTCGGGTTTCCCTTTCTTCCTTTTCACCTTCTCCTTACTCCTTTTCACAAGCTTATTCTTTCTTTTCTCTCTATCCTTATTCCTCTTCTACGTAACATCATTCTTCTTTTTCTCCCAATCCCTGATCATTTTTACCTCCTTATTCCTTTCCTCAAACTCTGTCTTCCTCTTCTCTGTAACACCTCATTCCATTTATTTTGTATTTGGGTTCCCCTTTCTTCCTTTTCACCTTCTCCTTACTCCTTTTCTCAAGCTCGTTCTTCCATTTCTCCCTATCATTGTTCATCTTCTCCGTAACATTGTTCTTCCTTTTCTCCCTATCCATGATCCTTTTCACCTGCTTCTTATTCCTTTTCTTAAGCTCTGTGTTTCTCTTCTCTATAATACCTCATGTCTTTTCTTATGTATTCAGATTCCCCTTTCTTCCTTTTCACCTTCTCCTTACTCCTTTTCTCATGCTCCTAGCTTGTTCTTCCTTTTCTTCCTATCCTCGTCCCTCTTCTCTACAACACCTCATTCCTATTCTTTTGTTTTTGGGTTCCCCTTTCTTCCTTTTCACCTTCTCCTTACTCTTTTTCTCAAGTTCGTTCTTCATTTTCTCTCTATCCTCATTCCTCTTCTCTGTAATATTGTTCTTCTTTTTTCTCCCTATCCCCGATCCTTTTCACCTCCTCTGTATTCCTTATCTCAAGCTCTGTGTTCCCCTACTCTGTAACACCTCATTCCTTTTCTTTTGTTTTTAGGTTCCCCTTTCTTCCTTTTCACCTTATCTTTACTCCTTTTCTCAAACTCGTTCTTCTTTTTCTCCCTATCCTTGTTCCTCTTCTCCATAATATCACTATTCATTATATCTCTATCCCCGATCATTTTCACCTCCTCCTTATTCCTTTCCTCAAGCTCTATGGTACTCTTCTCCATAACACCTCGTGTCTTTTTTCTATATTCAGGTTCTCCTTTCGTCCTTTTCACCTTCTCCTTACTCCTTTTCTCATGCTCCCAACTCGTTCTTCCTTTTCTTCCTATCCCCGTTCCTCTTCTCCATAACATCATTCTTTCTTTTCTCCCTATCCCTAATCTTTTTCACATCCTTGTCATTCCTTTTCTCAAGCTTTGTGTTCCTCTTCTCTGTAACACCTTGTTCTGTTGTTTTTGTTTTCGGGTTCCCTTTACTTTCTTTTCACCTTCTCCTTACTCCTTTTCTCAAGCTTGTTCTTCCTTTTCCCCCTATCCTCATTCCTTTTCTCCGTAATGTCAATCTTCCTTATCTCCTTATCTATGATCCTTTTCACCTCCTCCTTCAATCTTTGTGTTCCTCTTCTCCATAACACCTCGTACCTTTTCTCTCTATCCCCAATCATTTTCACCTCCCCCTGATCCTTTTCACCTCCTCATATACTCAAGTTCGAATAATCATGTTGCCTTTCATTGTCTCAGATGAAATTCATAAGCATGAATAGTGGAAAAACCTTGAATTTAGCTCTCTATAGGGAGCTCGTCATTTTTTTAATGACTATGCTCATCAGAAAGGGTTTACAACCATGATCGATTTGGAGAATAAGTGTACAGGAAAGAACCCAAATCATGGAAAGATTCAATATTTATGATATGTCTGTAATAAACAAGGATATCGTAAGGGAAGTTTACTAAATCACACTGGTTTTAAAATAATAGAAGAATCAGTAGATTGTCAAACTCGAATAGGGGGACATCATAGAGAAGAAAGGATCGGGTGCGAAGTACACATAAATCTAATTTTTGATCACCATCTTTATCTGTACAAGATAAATCCCTGGATTGTTGATCATAACCATGCACTTCACCCGTAGGAAAATTCTCACCTTCTCAGATCCAATTGAAATGTTCCAAACATGCAAGGAGATGTAGTAGAGATCAACGAAGATGTTAGAATTCAATTAAGAAATTACTATGATGCAATGTATTTGGTCACCGGTTGATGTGAGAGTATCACGTTTCTTTGCCTACCAGTCTCTCTCTTTCCCCACTCCACTTGCTTTTTCTCGAAACATTCTCATCTTCCCTATAGCCAAGCATCCTTGGGTCGGTTGTTCTTCACTCACCAGTCACCACCCCTCCCACAACACTCACAGATGACAAGACGTTCACACCCCACCCACCCCTCTTTTTTCCCTTACACACCACGATCCCTCTCTCCTCGTGATGCTTAAGCTAGAGGTGGCGACATCCAAGAAGACCCACCCGCACCCCACCCTGGCCTACTCGGGTACCTTCCCTTTCCCATCCCTCCAGTGGGTGCACAGGAAGAGCCACCACACCCTTCACCAATGCCCTCCGTCCCCTTCCACTGCCGACTCACCAACCTCGTCACCCTACCACCACTCATGCACTCCGACGACGACTTTCGAGGCTCCAGAGATGTGGCTGGGCAACAGGACGATGCCGTCGCTGGCAAGGCTGTGATCGCGGCGCATGACGATGGGAATGGGGTGGTGGCTGTAGCTGGACAGGACCCGCCCGCAGAGGGCAGGTTGTTGAGGCATCACGTGGTGGCGGGTGCAAGGCTGAGGAGGGTCGAGCTGTGGGTTGGGCTATCTAGGGAGGAGATCGAGGAGGATTACCACTCCATCACAGGTGCCAAGCTACCTAGGTGACCCAAACGGAGGCGGTTCATTCTGTTGTTTAGGTCAACAATGAAGGATGTCCTCATCATATGATGGAATCGACTTTCCATCTGAAAAATAAAGAAAAGAGAAATGAATTAGAAGATTTTTCAAAAGAGTCACAGCTAGTGATTTACTACTACTGAAACCCTTATTTTGAGAGCTGGTGATTTGGGAATTTTCTAGCAAGTTAGTTCTTGGAAAAGGCCAGAAAAGATGAAGATAATGAAGTTCTTGGAGATTGTGAGAAGAGATCAAGAAGGCAAGCTCGTGCTTGAAAAGATCAAGTAGAAAAGGAAGGAAGTGAACTACTGAGTGTTGCAACTGAGTTTATATCAGGCATTCGGTCGGTCTGTGATACGTCATTTTGTAGTCATTTACAAGTAATTGTTGGATTGGAGGAACCAAAATAAAACAATCAATAGAGAATATTTTTTTATTTTAAAAATGCCAGAGGATACATAATCAACACAGAAACGTATAAGGAAGATGGAATATGTTTTCATTTACATTAATTTATGACATCTACACATTTAAATTGCACGATTGGATTTTATAATACCAATATTTTTTTTTCATGTCCTTACCTACCATTCCCTATCTCCCGATTATTGATCTTGTTTTGCACCTACTTGTTCCCGTTCTCCTATTCAATGATAATGTTCTCCTCCTCAACCTCATTTTGTTTCTCATCCCATTCTCCCTTTCTCCTCCTCCTTCAACTGGTTCTCCTTTTGATAGTTCCTTTTGTCTATCTCATGGTCATTAATCATGTTCTTCCCCTATTTATTTCCGTTCTCCTACTCAATGTTATTGTTTACTTCCTTAAACTTGTTATCTTTCTTATCTCATGCTCCCTTTCTCCTCCTCTTTCATCCCGTACTACTTTTCCCAGTTCCTTCACTCCTGCTCTTATTTACTTTTCTCTATCTCTCGATGATTAATTCTAATCTCTCCCTACTTGTTCCCTTTCTGCTACTCAATGTTATTATCCTCCTCCACAACCTCATTCTCTTTCTCATCCTGTTCATTCTTTCTCCTCCACCTTCATCTTGTTATCCAATCGATAGTTTATTTTTTCTCTATCTCCCGATCATTGATCATGTTCTCCCCCTACTTGTTCCAGTTCTCCTACTAATGCTTTTGTTCTCCTCCTCAAACTCATTCTCTTTCTCATCGCGTGCTCCCTTTCTCCTCCTCCTTCATCTTGTTCTCCTTTTGACAGTTCCTTCTCCCCCACTCTTATTCACTTTTCTCTATCTCCTGGTTAGTGATCATGTTCTCTCCCAAGTTGTTCCTATTCTTCTACTCAATCCTATTATTATCATCCTCAACCTTGTTCTCTTTCTCATCCTAATCTCCCTTTCTCCTCTTCGTTCATCATGTTTTCCAATCGACATTTCTTTTTCTCTATCTGCTAATCATTGATCTTGTTCTCCCCCTACTTGTTCATGTTCTTCTACTCAATGCTACTATTCTCCTCCTAAACCTCATTCTCTTTCTCATCCCGTTCTCCATTTATCCTCCTTCATCCTATTCTCCTTTGGACAGTTTCTTCTCTCTTGCTCTTATTCACTTTTCTCTATATCTAGATCATTGATCATGCTCTCCCCATACTTGTTTGTGTTTTCCTACTCAATGTTATTGTTCTCCTCCTCAAACTTGTTCTCTTTCTCATCCCATTCTCCCTTTTTCCTCCTCCTTCATCATGTTCTCCTTTGGACACTTTTTTTCTCTCATGCTCTTATTCACTTTTCTCTATCTCCGGATCTTTGATCTGGTTCTCCCCTACTTGTTCTCATTCTCCTACTCAATGCTACTATTCTCCTCCTCAAACTCATTCTCTTTCTCATCTAATGCTCCCTTTCTCCTCCTCCTTCATCTTGTTCACCTTTCGTCAATTTCTTTTCACTACTAAAAAAAAGGTCTTTAACTATAAAAAAAATTGTAGCGAAAACCCCATATTTTGTAGCGAAAGGCTTTGACTACATATTTCTTTACACATACAAATTGTAGTATATGCTCGTATAGATAAAGCCTTTAACTATAATTTTCAAATATGTAGTTAGATAATCCATTCTCTACAAATTCATATGTATCCATAAGCGTAGCTAGATATTGTCCTTACATATTTAAATATAGGTATAATTATAGCTAAATGTATGCCTACAATTGTATATATAGTCAGTATGTAGCAAAAACATGAAGTTAATACAAATTATATGTAGTTAATGTGTAGGGAAAGGCAGCATCTACTGCACACATATATATGTAGTTGGATTATGCACTAGCTACATATGTAGTGCCACATATACATATATGTATAGTTTGATTATTCATGTATTGTGTAATTAGTCCATAATCTTTTTAGTAACAAATATGTAGTAGTTAGACCAAGTTATGCTCTTTATGCCAACAAAATTACTTTCATTTATACTGAAACGTCAAATGTACATGGGGAGGACGTATACCTTGCCCCTATTACATAATTTATACAAAGAAAAGGATATACATATACTAATAAATTCGGTGAGGTCTACACACACATCTTGGAAAAAGAGTATGTATCTTTCTTGACTAGTTTTAGAATCGTTGTTGTCTTCTCCTTTTGTTCAATGAGTTGGCGATAGCATGGGTTCTTGTGTTGCACAAAGTTGTCTGATTTCCTTGATGAGTGGGTTGATTTTGTTGAATGGAAGAAGTCTTGATTTGAAGATTGTAGCATCACCCGTCATAGTAACATCTTTCTATTACAACTTGGACCATCCATAGATGTTCTAGGAATCTTCTTTGTACTCTATTTTGTTGGACTTGATCTAGACCCAAAGAGGGATTCTTGTTTAGCAGTAAGTTGACATTGAAGCCTTTTTTTATCCTGCATCATATATAGTTTGCTTCATTAGAACTTAATACATGACCTCTTAAACTGCTAATATTGACAATGTCTGACTAGATAAATCATTATAGTGAGACACATGCACATATATACCTGGGAAGAGGAGTACATACAACAACCTTTGTTCACCAAGATCTTGAGTTCATCACTCCTTATATCTAAGCTGGATTTAGATAGGCGACTCAAGTCTCATGCATCTGAGATCTTTGATATACCATTCTGAAAAGTTTCCGGTCATTGATTCTCTAAGTTATAATCCAAGCATTGCCACTGGTCTAGTGAGTACAAAACAATATATGGGTTTTCAACTAATTTAGCCATTTCTAGTTTCAGGAAAGCATTTTTGCAACAAGCATACCAAATTTGATTTCTATCTGAGCCTGATTCTAGTGTGACAACATGTGTATAAACTGGCAATATAAAAGCATTACAGAATCATATCGTTGGAGTAGAAAAACCATATCTTTCCATAAATGCATTGTTCTTCTTCTGATGCATATAGCTGATAGTCATCTAGGAAAAAGGAAAACCCAAAACAGTAAATAAAGAACACTGACAATCAAGACAATCATATCAGATATCAGCATGTTTCTTCACATGCTGAAGATCAGAGAGCTTAGATGCTTAAATCAGCATACCATATAACGAATGAGCAAAACAAAAATCAGAGACTCCATAGTAGATAGTTAATTTAGTCCAGATGATTATATTACACAAAATATACAGACTTAATTAAAGATTTTGTAACAAAACAAGAAGTAATTCCCCTTGCAGCTTCTAGTTTTCTGGCATTCTATTTCATTAAAATTATGTATGATAAATTTCCATCTCACTACAGTGGTCCAGACAACGTATTTGAACTTGCAAGATAAAGAAAAATTGCAGGACATCAGTCATCATTTAAGTATATCACATATCTATGAGAAAAACCTTCTAGCTTACCTGGCATCGATTGTTCCATTGATAGCAGCCAACTGTAAAAACTCATCTCCGGATGCAATATTAGACCAATGAAAGTGAACTCTCCCTCCACCGCCTCCGCCACCACCGCTAGGACCACCACGTCCACCAACAACAGATTGGGATGAGTTTTCAGCAATCAAAATCTCTTGCAAAAATAGTAGAATGGTTCCACCAGAACCGCCCCCAAGTCCACCTACTGAGGTGTTACTTAAGTCCTTATTTGAAACCTCATGGCTTTATCCATCAACCCTCATTGACCCATTAATTTCAAGCTTAGAAAGTGGCCACTTGATAGAACCAATCACTGAAAAGATATAGAAGAACCGTGCAGATAAAACCTTGTTTGATAAGAGAAACAATGATGACACTCAAAATTAGATACATTATAATAATCAAGCTGGAAGGAAATTGATGGAATGAAGGTTGTCTATATCTTTATATTTAGTTTTACTCAATTTTCTTACAGAAAGGTGTCATCACGTCGAGCACACTTCACATGCTCAGCTTCAAGTTTAATATTGAGATACCACCAAAGATACTGCGATTCACTACCGACCATTATTTTCCTTTTTGATGTATAAGCTATTTTCCAACATTGGCAAGAATTGAACTAGCAACTAGTCTATACATATATAGGTATACATCAGATGCTTAATTGCTGGTTGCTAGCCTTGCAAATACCAGCTTTGATATATGTGATCCTTCTCTTGTGTGTGTGTTGGGGGGGATTCTTTTGGCAAATTATGTAACAGGATACTATACATTTAACTACAATTCCTTTAGTGGTTTGCTTAAGTAGAATCTTTTGGTTCCCTTTACACACTTCACCTAGGCATACCATAAATTTGTTGGATAAATTGGATATTATGATAAATCCCTTTGTTTCGATGATGACAAACATTTCATTCTTATTAAACTAACGAGCTACTTAAGTGTGCAGGAACAAGGTGATGACAAAGTTCTAGGGAATTCATACGCTTGAATATTTGTAAATGTCATATAATGTAATCATTTGTAAACTTGTACAAATATATAATGTACAAGTACTTAGACTTCATGTAAATCAAGCGTTAAATCTCTCTAGCTAAACACCACACTTAGTTAGGTCATCTCCTTCTAATAGGATCACATAATGCACACTCATGCACACACTTAGTATCTTAATTGAAAGATTGAAAACAGAGTCAATCTCGGTCGATCACACTCCTCGACCGAGACACTCTCGGTCGACAAACTTCTCGACCGAGATTGACCAAAAGTAGCCGTTAGACACAGCAGTCGAAAGTTGCAAATAAACGTTAATCCAGAGAGCCTGTCGGTCGACAAATCCTCGACCGACTGGGCATCTCGGTCGACAAGTCCTCGACCGAGATGGCCTCTGACAGCAACTGCAGAATTAATTAACTAGCCGTTGCTAATGCACCTAACTTATTCCTAACGGCTAGTTAAGCACTAGGAACCCCCTAAAAGTTGTCTAGAATGTCCTTAAGCATACCTAGGCCATTCCTATAAATAGGACAAGCCATAGGACACTAGAACTTACTTGTTACAATTGAGAATACACTTGAGCATACTTGAGCAATATTTTGCAAGCAAAATTTGAGCACTGTGATCATTGGCCTAAATTCTCCTTAGCTCAATCTCGTGTCCTATAGGCTAGATTCTCCTACCTACAGCAATCACAAGTTCACATACTTGGCTAGGAGATCTTACGCTTGATCTAGGCATATCAAGCCTTGAGCTTAAAGGATAAGTTGTAATTTCTGTTTTCCTTTCTTGTTCCTGTTTATCTTTTGTACTCTCCTTACTACTCCTAGGGTTGGAGGCTGCGGATTGGAGAGAGTTGACTTCTCAGGTGGAGAAGGGGACTTCAAGCTACTTCAAGAAGGCTATCGCAAGGGAAGCTACTTAAGAAGGCTGGTGCAACGGGAGTTGGTGCATCTACTTCAAGGGAAGGCTGCTTCAAGGTTGGCGATTACTTCTAGGTGAAGGCTGCTTGAAGGGTTTAGGAAAAGAGATTGTATTTTATGTAAATTCCTTGAAGAGGTAATAAAATAAATTTCTTTTCAAATCCCGGTTGGGTAAGCAACCGGGTAGTGGACTGACGGCTATAGTATTTGCTATAGTTGGAACCACTCTAAACCTTGTGTCTCCTTGTCCAATATTTTCTTTGTGGGTTGTTTAAGTGTAATAATTGTTAAATTATCTATAAAACTCTATTCACCCCCCTCTAGAGGTTTTCAATTGGTATCAGAGCAGGCTTCAAGGAGCCCTAACAAGGTCTTGAAGAGATAAAGGGAGGAGGTGACTACAACCACAAGCAAAGGAGCATGGACAAATGTTCAACAAATTGCAATTGGTGCTTAGGAACAAAGCACTCTACATCTAGATGTCCATGGAGGTCAAAGAAAGAAGATGCACATAAAGAATGTCTCATTGCTACAATAAGTGAGGAAGAAGAAGAAGAGGTAAGCTTGCTTGATTTACCTAAAGAAGAGTTAGTTGCTATTATTGAAGAAACACATAGTAAATATATTGAGTGCAAAAAGAAGCTAAAGAAATCGAATAAAGGAAATGAGGATTTAAATACTAAACTTCTTACTCTTGAATCTGAAAATGAAGATCTAAAAAGGGCAAATGAAGGTTATGATCTTAAGTTAAAATCGGTAGAAGGAGATTGTAGTCTACTTTCCTTAGAAAAGTTAAATTTGCAAACACAAGTGAATGATCTTCAGAAACAACCTATTTTATGCTCACATTTAGATTATGATAAGGTTGTAAATGAAAGAAACTCTTTAGTATCCGATTTAGATAAAGCAAAGTCGGATATCAAAAGGAGAATGGATGAAATTGTTAAGTTGCAACAAAAAGTTAGAAGTTTAAATAACAATGGCATCCTTGATCAAATCTTAGATAATCCCTATCATCAAATTGGGAGAAGAGGACTAGGTTATAAGCCTAAGGAGAAATCCTATCAACAACCTAGTTGGAGAAGGACACAAGGGAATCAATCCATGAATATACATAGGGGCACATATACATTTGTACCAAAGAACAACCTAGATCAAAACCATAGAAAAAGGCTTGAGGTTGATTCAATTTGTTGTCATTATTGCTCACGCCTTGGACATTATTCTTTTTCATGCCCATACAAGAAAAAGAATGTCGAGATGGTATGGGTTCCAAAACCCCCAAATTAAATAGGTTCGACTAAGTTGAGATAAGACCAAAGATCTTAATTTGTATATCCTTATGTCTATCTCAACTTAACATTTAGGGATAACAAAATCAAAAATTAAAAGATTTCATAGCACCTTGATACACATATGTTTATCTCAAACTGATCTTTGAAATGATTGAATAAGATACAGTCTATATTGCACTTGAAATATAGTTCTGAAACAGTTTCCAGAAACTTGATCGGTCGAGAAGATGTCGACCGAATCATCCTCGGTCGAGCAACTGTCGACCGAACATATCACTGTTCTCAGACTACTGTAAATCTTTACATTGTTTGTTAAAATCATTCTTGAAAGATTATATGGAATAAATATTAAACTAATCATGCTTTTATTGCACATTCCTTTTTCAGAAATACTTGCAATGAATAAAATGTTTCAAATAAATTTTTTTTAAGCATCACATATTTTAGTCTATCCAAAGTAATCTTAAATTCATGAATGGATATTATTCTTGAATATGCTTCATCATATTTGATGTCCTTATTATTTGTACACTTTAATGAGTCTCAAATTGATATTTGCAAGCTATCTGCAGAACTCATACTTAGCATATGAATGTTCATACTGGAAACCTGCAGAATATGCCTCTTGGTTAAAATAAAATTTGACCAAGGGGTGCCATGGTCGTAATCAAGGGCGACCTAAAATAAACGTTGATAAAAAAATTGTTTATTTGAACATTGTCGGTCGAGCAATTGTCGACCGACTGGGTTTCTGTTTTTCAGATTGACATAAATTGCATACATCTTTGTTTAAATCTTGGACATTTTATATATTCAAACTTTCACTTGAGATATCTATCGAAGGGGGAGCAAAGCATAAGAAAAAGGGGGAGGTTCATCAAAACTATGATCATTTGATTAAAGAAGCTTACAAAAACTTTGCAATCACTATGTGTAGCTGAATATTTTTAAGAAATTTATGAAAATGGTATCTTGTACTTGAAGGAACTCTCTACCCAAAATGGGGCTTAGCATCCCTTGCTTTTGGATGGAGACATTTTTAGGATTCTCATTTAATCTATAACTTAACATCTTTTGATATATAAGAAATCCATATACATTCATCCTATGCTTAAGGGACTCTCATATCATTTCAAGGCTTAACATCCTTGCGAATGATTGATAAACAAATTGTGGATAAATTAGATACAAATCCATGTTCCTAATAGGATATCAAATTAAGGGGGAGCATTATATTAAGGGGGAGAAGAACAATAAAACATTCAACTTGGATATCGTTTTGAAATGACAAAGGGGGAGAAAGAATATAAAAGTATATATAAAGGAGTTTCATCATATCTTGGCCAGCACTCACTTGAAAAACATAAATGGCTACAAAAGGTAAATTTCCAGGTATGAAACTCACATGCTTTATATTTCCTTATTTCATATTTAGGAAATGTTTGTCATCTTCAAAAAGGGGGAGATTGTTGGATAAATTGGATATTATGATAAATCCCTTTGTTTCGATGATGACAAACATTTCATTCTTATTAAACTAACGAGCTACTTAAGTGTGCAGGAACAAGGTGATGACAAAGTTCTAGGGAATTCATACGCTTGAATATTTGTAAATGTCATATAATGTAATCATTTGTAAACTTGTACAAATATATAATGTACAAGTACTTAGACTTCATGTAAATCAAGCGTTAAATCTCTCTAGCTAAACACCACACTTAGTTAGGTCATCTCCTTCTAATAGGATCACATAATGCACACTCATGCACACACTTAGTATCTTAATTGAAAGATTGAAAACAGAGTCAATCTCGGTCGATCACACTCCTCGACCGAGACACTCTCGGTCGACAAACTTCTCGACCGAGATTGACCAAAAGTAGCCGTTAGACACAGCAGTCGAAAGTTGCAAATAAACGTTAATCCAGAGAGCCTGTCGGTCGACAAATCCTCGACCGACTGGGCATCTCGGTCGACAAGTCCTCGACCGAGATGGCCTCTGACAGCAACTGCAGAATTAATTAACTAGCCGTTGTTAATGCACCTAACTTATTCCTAACGGCTAGTTAAGCACTAGGAACCCCCTAAAAGTTGTCTAGAATGTCCTTAAGCATACCTAGGCCATTCCTATAAATAGGACAAGCCATAGGACACTAGAACTTACTTGTTACAATTGAGAATACACTTGAGCATACTTGAGCAATATTTTGCAAGCAAAATTTGAGCACTGTGATCATTGGCCTAAATTCTCCTTAGCTCAATCTCGTGTCCTATAGGCTAGATTCTCCTACCTACAGCAATCACAAGTTCACATACTTGGCTAGGAGATCTTACGCTTGATCTAGGCATATCAAGCCTTGAGCTTAAAGGATAAGTTGTAATTTCTGTTTTCCTTTCTTGTTCCTGTTTATCTTTTGTACTCTCCTTACTACTCCTAGGGTTGGAGGCTGCGGATTGGAGAGAGTTGACTTCTCAGGTGGAGAAGGGGACTTGAAGCTACTTCAAGAAGGCTATCGCAAGGGAAGCTACTTCAGAAGGCTGGTGCAACGGGAGTTGGTGCATCTACTTCAAGGGAAGGCTGCTTCAAGGTTGGCGATTACTTCTAGGTGAAGGCTGCTTGAAGGTTTTAGGAAAAGAGATTGTATTTTATGTAAATTCCTTGAAGAGGTAATAAAATAAATTTCTTTTCAAATCCCGGTTGGGTAAGCAACCGGGTAGTGGACTGACGGCTATAGTATTTGCTATAGTTGGAACCACTCTAAACCTTGTGTCTCCTTGTCCAATATTTTCTTTGTGGGTTGTTTAAGTGTAATAATTGTTAAATTATCTATAAAACTCTATTCACCCCCCCTCTAGAGGTTTTCAAAATTCTGTGTGAGATTTTGTCGTACGAAACCTTCAAAATCATGTTTATAATATCTGATAGAACTTATCTTGCCTTTCTCAGATCCCTTCAAAGAAATCAATAATTCGCAAGGAGTCCACATAGCCAGTTTAGGAATGTGAATCCAGATGACCGTACAAAACTATGCTTGAATATTGTCAATTCACAAGTTGAAGTATCCATGACAGATTAACTGTGGTGTTGATATGCCCCTCAAACAAAATTAACCAAGGTTTAAAGTCCATCAATACCACCAACCCAATGCAAATATTAATTCTAGCAAGTGAATTTGACTGATGAGAGGAAAGAATAATCAAAAGTGTGCTAGGAAAGACGACTATTCTTTTTCTAGGAAATACGATTATTCTTTTTCACATAGGCATCAGTTGAACTTGCTTCTCGAGGGTGCTTGAATAGGTGCATGTTAATATAAATACATGTTTCTTAGATGATATAAATCTATAAATTACTTTTTAATAGTAACATGACCACAATGTGAAAATCGGACCAAAATCAACATGTCATCAACGAATACCAATTAAGTGTGCATAATCAATGAATAACAATTAAGTGTGCACCAACACCAACATCAACACCTAATGCAAAACTTAGCAGTGGCAAGTGAATTAGCTGATTGAGAGGAATGAACAGTCAAAAGTTTCCAAGAAAGACTATATGTTTTTACATGGGCATCCCAAAACCTGCCTGTCATGGATGCCTAGATAGGTAATGTGGCTCAATGATTTTTGGGAGTTTTTCAGATACATACAGGTTCAATGATATAAACCTATAATAATACCAATTGATACTGACATGACCCCATTGTGAAAGTCAGATCAAGCTTATCAGCAATCATAACAAATCAGCTGGGCATCATTGTTTAAGTTAAACATTTACTAACTATAAAATTGTTGTTTCAGCTTAAATGGTAGACACTCATCAGTGACACGTCTTTTACAACTTAGTGATGCATGGGTTCCAATATCACTAGTTCATTTAAGAAAAATGCAGGAGCTATATTATTAATTTTAATAACCGTCAGGTACATATTTAACATAATAATGATTAAATATTATAATTTTCTCAACAAATTGCCTCATATGGGATAAACTCTCTTAAATAACCATAGAATTGTTTCGAAATTATTAGGAATTCAAATGTCAATTCTTAAACATGAGGTCTCATGTACGAGGGTTTAAATTACTTATGCAAAATGTGTAGTAGTAAAGAATCAAACTACATTTCATGCAGAACAATTAAGAGCTTGAAAGGACTCACCTATGAGTCCACCACCTGCAATGTGTTGAATAGTATCACTTGGACCTCCACTACCACTACCCAACTCACAAGGAAGATCAGCGTCACCATATGCCATTCCACCTTCAATAAGAGTGCCATTAAAGAAACCAGATCCACCACTTCCACCATGTCCAGCACCACCTCCTGCTCCATGTACTAGAAATTTACCTTTGCCGATACCATCCTTACAACCTACATATGAAATATTCATTTTATGTATTGGTAGTCCATTTTAGAGCTCCTTGGAAACGTCATTATATAGAAAAGGTAAATATTAGCAGTAGATGTCAAGTACAAGATAGTTTTTCTCTTAAATGTTGTTACCTAATTTGGAAGATGATATGATACCCCCTGGGTCCACAATGACAGCCCGTGCTATGTGCACATGAAGAATACTTCCTCTGATGGACCCACTGACAATAATATCCTCAACTCGACATATCTAAGGAATAAGAGAAAAATGATGTTATATAAAAATCATATTTTCAATGGTTAGTACCCTGATCACATAATATTATTCGTTTTTGTGATTAGATTACTTTCTTGACTGAAGTGTAAATGATTGGGAACTGTTCACGTGGCAATCTTCTGGAGGCATAAGTAATTCCGCAGGGCATATTTGACTCTCGCACTGAGATTCTGTTGTCCTGGTCAAATCAGAAATCATGGTTTACTTCAGTAAGATGTACATAGAGTGAATTCTCTGTATTGATGTCCACTCATTGAACTTACATGGTACTTTCAGTTTCATCATCAAATGAAGCTTGAAGCAAAGAACCTGAGCCAACCTGGAAATGAAAAGAAATTCAACGAAAGAAAATACATGAAGAAAAATATACAATCTTGCCAAACTAACTAATAGATAGATGATTGCATCTAGCAATAATCATTTTGAACCTGTTGCCCAAATAGAGTATTCACGCGGAAAGCGTTTAAGGTATCTTTCTTGATATGAATTTATTGGATTTTCTATTTTTTGGTAGGCTCAAATGTCAATGGAGAAAGCAGTAGATACTATTTCAAGGGTGTCTGAAATACAACAAATGAGAAGCAGGAAGATAGAGAGACCAAAAGACCTAAATATGAATATATTGAGTCGGCCTACCTATAGTAAAAAAATCAAGATGATTTCTTGCAATCAAAATGCAAACTAATGTTGAATTTCCTAATACATTTTTTTTCAGTTAATTTCTGTGTGGTCAAATTTTAAAAATAGATCCAATAAAAAAGATAATGGAGAAGCATTTATCTATTTCCCTCATTATTCTACTTGACCTTGCTTAATGAGATGGTTATTGGCAAGTTGTTGCTTGAAATGGAAAACTTTAGCTGAGTTTCCTTACCATTTCATGTTATGTTATTATAATTTCTAATTATTTTCAGGGCTCTTATTAATATTGATCATGGTCCCTATTAACCATATTTTTTTAGAGATTTCTATCCATGCTATTAGGTTCGTCAAATCCAAATACAGAGATATGATTCTTTGAACCTTGGTTGATTTTGGGGGGTAGAAAATTAGGGTCCCTATCAATAAATTTTTATTTGACATTCTTATTTTGACAGTAGAAGCATGAGCTTATCATCTTTAATTGGTTTCTAGGTTTTTATACCACTATTTCATCCTCTTATATTCATATTAGTAGACACTTTGGATGTATATTTGTATACTACTTTTTTTCCACTCGAAGATAATAATTTTTTATGATTTCTTATATTACTGTTGGAGGGTTGAAGTTGTTGTTCTTATGCTCATGATTTAGTTGGTTTTGTGTAATCAATATTATGATCCTAAAGTCTATTTTTCTTATGTTCATGGCTTATTGTGGCAGAAGAGGCGATGCTTCTAGGGGTTGTTGTAGCTATGCAACCCTGTGGGATGAGCCCTGATGCCCTACTCTTTTCCCCCAAACCTCTATCACCCCATAAGGAAGGGGCATCAGAGAACCTATAACCATTGAAATGGGTATATATTAATGGTCGCTAGTTCCTTTCCAACAAACTTTCCTCGATAAAGCAAGTGATATATCATCTCGCTATAGGAGAAATCTCCTTCTAATACTGTTCATGAGCACCTCTTTAACAAGTTATGTCATAATAAAACAACTACATTTCAGTAAACTAAAGAAGATAAATATCTAATCCCAGACTATGACAATGTGTTCATTGAAAGGCACCACCAACTGAATCCTTTTAAGCAGAACATATGTAGAACTGAGTGGGCAGATGAACCAGACCTCTAAATTCATAAAACTCAAGCATATAGAACATGTTTTCATGTGACCTACTTGTCAAAAAATGGAGTCTCCTGCTTTGGTAGAGGTTATATAACCTAATTGGCATGAGAGTTCCTAGGAAAACCAGTTTTGATTGGAATAATTGTATCACTTTGACTTAGAGCCAAACACAAATCATGGTATGAATATAAACTGCAAAAATGGGTTCATTTTGTCTCTAGTCATGAAACATACCATGATAAGACTGTTGTCATCCATGGTCATGTGATCTATTTTGCAAGTTAGCATTCACTTCATGGTTGTTTCTTTCCATTATGATGTCAGGAAACAACTTGAATCTAAGTTTAGAGTTTTGGTATATAACTTATTCAAATTTTTGTGACTGTTATTGTAGAACTTTGGTGAATGAATCCACCATTTTCCAGAATGAGAACTCTACTAGATATAGAATGAATCTCTAAAGAGCAAGAAACTGTAATCGACATATGCCACATACTTAACAATAAATATTTAATGTTGTCATCTAAGTCCATGTTGTACCTGTTTAATGACATATGAGACCATGAAATGAAACATTTCATAAAGCAATGGACATTGTATTCGTTATAAAGTAACAACCATCACAAATGGTATTCTGATTCAGGGATGGCATTTTGATTCAGGTTCAACATGGTGTGGTTCGGATTGTTTGAAACAACAACTTTAGCTTCATCCCTTACTCCAACCCTCTTTATGGAGTTTGTACTCAAATTGAGCTTCTCCAGATGATCATGTCCCTATAGTGATTTTCCTACTAGGACATCACCTTCATCTTCCAAATTGCTCTATGAAAGAGTAAGTTTTGTGAGAAGATACAATTGTTGGTGAAAAGATGAGCTAGAAGTTGAGATTAGCAGATTCATCATGAACTCACCTCAGCAATGTGATGTGGTTCAAATTAATTATCAAGACAAAAATGTTAGTTCAAGAACTTATCCTCTAGATGACTAAGAAATAGAAAAGCCAGGAGGCACTAATTATCACAATTCGAATAAATAATCAAGTGAACTGAGTTCAATTTATCCCAGAAAAAAATATATAAATCATCTTTAAGAGAGGGGATACTAACATGTAGCACCACAAATTGAAAATATACAAGCATGATAAGAACTTACCAAAGGATGGAAGAAGGGGTGCCTTCCTCAACCTCAAAATTGCTCTTGCAACCCTTGTATCTTGTGTTAGGCCTAATGATACATGGACATAATAGAACCTGACATGAAGAGAAATGAACAAGGAAAAAAAATTAGGTTTTTTGTTTATGAATTTGCATCACTTTCTTTACGTATATTCTATCTATTTCACTATATGTTCCTATTTCAAACCAGATGAAGTATGCAATTGACATTTTTACTACAATAAAACTTGTATGTGAGGGTCCCTGACTCAAGTTGGAATCTTATTGGGTAAACTATATTTACCTATGTACTTGTACATTGTGTGTGCCATACTATCTTTGGTTGTTAGGACTCTCTTCACATCCACATCCGCAAAGAGAAACAATGTATCATTCTTGTGCTAGAAGCTATGATGAAAGAACTTGGTGAATTTCACATTGAATTCAAGCAAAAAAAAAACCGACTAGAGTGGTTTTGTAAGAACTTGGTGAAAAAGGACCGGATACTTTGCAATATAGAGGAAAAATTTTACTTCTTGTGAAAACTTCTTTACCCATAATGTACTTTCTAGATGCATAAAATTGTATCATAGTTTGACTTACCTAGTATGATCAGAAAGTAAGGTCCTAAAACCAGTAAATTCTTTTGATGCAGTATGTGCATGAAAAAAGATATGAAGCTCCTTCTCAGCACATTGATCTTCATGTTCAAGTCCAGAGTTTGCCTCACCTGAAAAAAATCATACAAGATATGTACTCAATAAATGTAACCATGGATCAAAAGAATAAATCTTATACCTTATATATACTTAAAATATTGTCTCATGTCAGTGATATCCATAAGTGTATGTCCATTTTAATACCCTCCAACACTCGATAATTTTAATGAACATTACATGTAAAGTAACAAAGTTATAAGTCTGCACGAATTTGACTATTTTGGACAAAAAATATGAGTGAAGAAATGATGACCAAATGCATAAAAATGCCAGCATGTCACCAAAATCTTACTTGTATCATATTTAGGTTGTGATTCAAACGTGCATTGGTTATTGTACCACTTCTCAAGCTACAAACTTCAATAATCAGCATTACAACCATAATTAGCTCATATATTAAGAGGAAACCTTCAAAACCTATTTCTTTAACAGATTAGAGATCCACAGGGTGTCAGATAAAATATCAACCATGAAAACATGAAGGTCAGATAACACTTAACACTTTCTTCTAACAAGCTAACTAGAACATTGTTGGGAAATTTGTCCCATCTCATCTTTTGGATTGTAGTGATCATGTCTACATCATCAATGTGCCTCAATATTTGAGACATCCACCTTGAAGTGAACTTCCATCTAACTTTGTCCATGATCCGTCTCCCATTATGCAAACACCTGAGCCAAAGATATCCTAGCATCACATTTCAAGCATGCTAGCTGTTCTAACAACCATCGACCTATTTTTCAAAGAGCAACAGATGACCTTAGGTCCAAAAAAAACAAACCACTAAAATCCCCTGCCAAACAACAAAATCATATCCATACCACATCTGGAATTCCTTTATGTATACTTGTTTGTTCTTGATATGGGGAAGCCTTGTAGAAAGCACAAGGAAAACTAATGCATTGGGATATTGAATCCACTGAAAATAAGATCCACATAAGAAAGGAAGGTGTTGCTATGTTAAAACTAAGAGCAAAGTATCGCTGCACAATTTGGTATGGCCTTAGAAATGTCATAAATGATACATTTTCAAATCCATATGTTACGAAAGAAAGTTAGTGCAATGAAGTTCTCTGATAGAAGCATTAAGAGAGAAACAACTTATATCAGGAAAACCAAATAATAAATCATTCTTTGCCATAAAAGAGGTATAACTGTTAACCAATACTATAGAATATTCATATCACGGTCTTATGTAGCAAGAGAAATGGAAAACAATGTTGTAATGGTGGTTCGGATGACAATCCTTTCTATATCGAATGAATCGACAAGCTTTACATCAAACAAAAACTTTATTCTAAACCTATATAAAAGAGGAAAAATAGCATCTAGAGAATTCTAAAGGAACTTTTATTATTTTCCTTGCTTGCCTCGCTCCAAGCATTTTACCTACAATAACAATAATAATTATCTAAAACCATTATATAGACATGTTACACTTATAGCACATTGAAAAAAAAATTACCGAACAATGAGCAACTTCTTTGGCCAAGCTATTATTGACCCGATTGCATCTTTAATGATTTGATAATTGTCAAATGGTCTAACCAGTTGCTCTTCAGGTTTAATTGCCACACCAATGCAAACAGCAGCAAATGCAGACCCTAACTTTCCTCCTCCTATTACAAGGTCAGGATTCACACCTATCACTTTTCCTTGAGCTACAATTTATGTTCCATCATCGAAACTTAACAACCTCACGACCTATAAGTTGTATGAATTACAATGTAAAATTTTACATATCAAGAATCAAAGTTATTAGGAGTTTTTTTTGTTTAGTAACCTGTCTTTCTGTAATGGTGGTTCCGCTACATGACTTTTGTGGCATGGGTATTCCTTCATTCCTGGTTGTTTCCATATTCTATAATACAAAACACTAATCAAATTAATAAAATCATAACTTATAATTATTACTAAAAATTTGAATAATTACTTGATTTGCTTGAAATGGAACACTCCCGCTTGAATTTCCCAAAATTATTGCTTCGAGATGTTCTTGTCTTTTTTTCAGATCTGAAAATTCTATTTTTTGTGACTCGCATATGTGTTTTAGGTCTTTGACTGTACCTTCAAAACCCTCCACATATGCCTGACTAAACTCATTAGTCTCATGGTTCACACGAGCCTTCTTTGCCCCAATATTTGATCAGCAATTTCATCTTCATCAAGATTTGCATCATTGTTTTCCACTGCTGATTGTAACTTGTCCTACAACAGTAACCATAATGATGATAAAAAATTGAGCAAATAAAGTCAAATATGTCATGAATAATTTTATACTTACAACTAGTTCAGCGGATTTTTCATCTATAGGAGTATCGTCCTTCTTCTTATGGGTAGCAACAAACAACTGCAATCGACTAACGGGACCCCCTTTATTCTTTTGTTGCAACTGTTATTAACACATAAATAAAGTATAAGTAGAGTGTGAATGTGTTCTAATATTATTATCATTATGTGGCAAATCACTCACATTCGCTCTCACACAAGCATAGGGCATCGACCCCGATGTATGTCGTGTGGTAACAAACTTTCTACTCATACTATTCTTTGCACTCCGTAACTGCAGTTCATGAACATTAACCTTATCAAACTAAGAGAAGACATAATATATAACTAATTATCTTACCTTTCCGTCATTAGAGTCCCAGAAATTCACAAGAAAAGTCCACTACAATGGGTCAACACGGGAAGGACAATCATTAAGTCTGTCTGTTTTGTCTTTGTGGTGCATATAATTTTTTCTTTTGATTTTAGATTTGAAGTTTCTCCAACAATCCTTAACTGTGCGTAGAACCGATTTCTTTCCCTTTGGGTCGATAGTAAATTTCTTCTGTTAAATGAAAAATAGAATGAATATAACAGATGTACGCTTCAATAACATTTTACTAAAATATATTACCAACACATAATTCCATATTTCAGTTTTCTTTCCAGCTGGTACTTGTCGCCAATCCAAGTAATCCAAGGGTGCCAGTTGTGAATTTCTAGCAATTGTTCCCAAAAAAGAAGACATGTCATTTTGATGAGGTCCAATTGGTTCTCCATTTTCATCCAATGTGATTGGTAATTTTGCATCCCCTGTCTTACTCCATAATCGAAGACACTTAGAATAGCCTCATTTTTTATTATACACAGCCCCACCTAAAAAATTAAAACAATATGAGGCAATTATTTTGAAAATATACATATAAATGCTAAAATATGAGGTAATAGCTAATTGGTGTAAATTGTTGATTAGAAACTTATGTACCTTCATCATGATTAGCAGCAGTTTCTTCATCAACCAATTCGAAGTCCTCATCAATTACATGATTGGTTTCGACCTCATGATCTATATTGCCATTATGAACAGAATGATCAACTCTCATGTCATTATTTGCCAAAGAATCCCTATGACCAACTCCAACCTCATGATTGATATTGGTTGTATCAACTGAATGACCAACTCCGGTACCATTGCTTGCCAAAGAATTAGCCTTATGAACAGAATGACCAGCTCTGATGCTATTATTTGTCAAAGAATTTCTATGATCAGCTCCAACCTCATGATTTATATTGGCATTATCAACACAATGACCAGTTCTCGTACGGTTGTTTAACAGAGACATCCTTCCACCGATTGGAACATCATGATTTATCATTGACACATGCGGATGCTTCTCTTTTCTGATGTGTACTTCAGCATTTTTACTGCTGAAAACAGATGATGCACCAACCTTTTTATTAGTTTTATTACTCAAATTAGCTTTAAAACTTCCAAGATCAGCATTAACTGAACCAAGATATCCTCCTTTCATTCCCAAATCAGCATTAATAGAACCAAGATAACCTCCATTCATTCCCAAATCAGCACTAACTGAACCAAGATAGCCTCCATTCATTTGCAATCGTTTAGACATTCCTACAAAGATAAATGTTAAGATAGAATCTTACAACTATAAGTAAAAAATGATAATAGATAAATTATATGTCACTGTACCCGCAATTTTCGTTTAATTACTCCATTGTTTGCATCCTCAGTTTCTCGTGCAGACAACAATTGTGAACGTCTTTTCAACATCTTGAAAATATAATGCATAACAAATATTAATAAAACAAAACTATAACCATAAAAATATAGTTAAATAATAATGGTTGTAGGGGCTACCTGATATAAACATTATAAAATAGTTGCTGATTCGATTATTGAGAATAAAAAAAATTGCAAATTTTAAGGGAAATAGTATGCATATTAAAGGAAGAACAATGTTATTGATAATTAATAATAAATGAATAAAACGAAATTCTTATAACTCTACATGAGGATAATTGCTGCTTCAAGGCTTCAAATATAGCCACTTTGATAAGTAGATTGTTCCACACTAGATCATGACGTGCACGCTATCAAATCACCATATCTCTTGTCACTTGAACATTGTAAAATTCATAAGGTAGGGCTTTATGATCCTAGGACATTTTCTGATTATTGTCATTACAGTAAATTTGTGTGCAAAAGTTTCAATTTTGGTTAGTTATTTGTAGCAACAAAGGGCTCCCTATTTCATTGAAGTCAATTGTTCCAGATCCAGACCCAAATAGAGGTTTAGGGAAGAAAAGGGTCCTTCAATCTTCATCCTTGACTACCTTGGTTGCAAGGGAGGTTAGTCGGACATGTTCAAGTAAATTTTGTAAGCCTTAGTAAGACCAACATAGAGATTGTTGAAGGACAGTTGAGACATCCTAAAATCTTTATGAAAAGAAACCTTGCAAGATTGGGTAGGGTTGAGGCAGGGTACATAGTTGGTATTAAACCAATTGTCCAGTCCTTCTAATTCATCTAGCAAAGATACATAATGATAAAGGTTCTGTAGAAGTGAGATCTTATATGAAAGGTTTGTTTTTCTGATTCTATTCACAAATGATGAAGATATAATCAATGCCTTAGCATGGGGATCGGGATTTGTGGTTGGAAAACCATTGATTATGAATAAATAGGAAAGAGGTGAGTCCATGGAAAAGTCAAAGCTTGCAGAGATCCATGTGTGGACTAAGATCTGTGACCTTCCCCTAGAAGTCTGGGATTCTAAAATGTTTAACTGTACTCATTCTTTACTTAGGAAGTCTGCGTGTCCATATAGGCTAACAATGGAATTTAGGCTATTGGAATATGCCATGCCACAAATCTTAATTCCTACTAACTTTAGTTTCACAAAAGATATTTAGACCCAAAGCAAAGATGAACAACTTGATACCATTTCTTTTGAGTATGAATGGGAACTTAGTAGATGTCTACATGGTAGAAACTTCAGCTACAAGTCTGCATGGGTAATATGTTGAAGTTTGGCTTGGGTATCTTGATTGATCTGAATCAAGTTGTGTTCATTCAAGAGTATCTATTAGTAATTTTATTTTGCTAGCAAATGAAATGCTAAGTTCTTTTTCCTAATAATCATGGTTCAAGAAACATGTGTATTAAGGTTAATTTGTCACAAGCTTATGACACTATGAGAATGGATCATATTCTTTTCTTGATGGGGAATATGGGGTTTCCTGAATGTTGACTTACTTGGATTGAGAATGTTTTGACTATTTTTCCTTCCAAGTTCTAGTCAATGGTTCTCTCTTCACCTTTCCATGCTATATATAGTGTGAGATAGAGGGACCTCCTGCCACCTTACCTTTTTGTTATTTCTATGTAGAGTTTTATTCCATTATTGAGGCCTATGTTGAAGATAACTTGATAAATATCAATAAATCTCATGAATATGTAGGCATCTCCTATATCATTGGCACTGATGTCCTACTCATAGTCATTATAGCTAATAAGAAAATGTCTACCTCAGTTGTAGAAGTCTTTGTTAAGTTCCAAGATGTCTTTGGGCTGAAATTACTGAAGTCAACCTTTTATGAGAAGGTAATGTATTGAAGAAGAAATTCCAATGTATGAAGTCAACCTTTTATCTGAATATGTCCTTCTTCCTCTACTTTTTTTCTTTTGAAGTTTTTTGATGGGTGCTAAGCATTATTGCTCGATCTGGTATTCTACGATCTCTCTTTGCTATCTGGTGTGTGAATCAGACCTATTTCCCTAGTTAAAATCTATTTTTACCAGCTATTATATCTATTTGATGCTCCCTTTACTGGTTCATACTTCATGAGCCTCTATTTTACAGATGTTTTCTCACTCATTTAACTCTTTCACATCTTCATTTGACATTCTATATCTCTGCTCCTACATTCTATATATTACTGGGTTAATATCAATAATGTATGACATGTTTATTATCCCTTTCAAACTAAAGATTTATATATTCTACAGGAAACTACTGCTGCACCCAGATCGGCCTTGGCATATGTAATGTTTTTTATTTCCCCTATCTTGAATTAATAATAAATGAATAAAAATAAATTCTTATAACGCTACATCAAGATACAAAATATTAAAACTACATATGATAGATCACAATGATCTCAATCAAGTTGCTCATCATTTTTGCCATCGTAAAAAGTCACACCCTCCATATCTTCTCTAACCAAATCAGATCTATTAGAAACATCGCTAAAATATATATTCCCAATCATCTGCATGAGAATCTTCAGGTACGCATGTCCCATCCATGAAATTTTTAGTAAGCTTCTCATCCATGTCATAAGTATCATGTGGTGTCGTATGCACGACAAAGCTCCACCCACGGTGATTGATGTTAGCCAGATAAAAGACTTGTTGTACTTGAGAGGCCAATACAAATGGATTTTCAATTAAGTCAATGAGTTTTAATTTGACCATTGTAAATTCATTTTCATCTTTTTTGACGCCCTTGTTTGCATTGACCCAATCACCTTTGAACAGTACAACTTTCAGTTGCTCATAGTAAATCATCTCAAAAATCTCTCAGAGTACCCCATAGTAGGTAACTTGACCCAATTTAGGATTTTTGTCCTTGGAACTGGAAAAACTTTCTGTCTGGGCATTCACCATTATCCCACTATTCTGGGTTTTTTACCATGTTCCCCCTCCTTGGTTCAAAATCTATATCCATTTGTTACATATCCATTGTATTTGTTCGCCATATTTTGTGGTCCCCGAGCCAGAGTTAGTAGATTTGATGGTAAATTTTCTGACTTGGCATTCTATTCAATCTGTATACGTTATGAATTGAGTTATTAATATAATGCTCTAACAATATTAAATGAAAGTAATGTTATAGACTTACATGCTTCTTAAACCAATCACTAAAAGTGTTCATATGAATATTACTGATTTCCCAATGTCTTGCACGCGGATTCAATTTCTTCACGTGGCGAATGTGTTCCCTACTAACAAGTACATAAGTCATGTGTACAAACATCTAACGGTGAGCATGCATATTTCTTAATAATTTAATGAACTCACTCCATGAACGGTTCAACTGCAACACAATTAGATAAAATATACTGATGTGCAGTTTTCAGCATCACATCTTCAAGATGAACATGAATACTCTTTCCTATTCGACGCCCTTTGTGTGAAAATATAGACCAATCATCATCAGTAACAATATCGTCATCTTCAACATCATTTCTATCCAATTTTGTGAACCTTGTCTCTACCCCGGAGAGATACCTTGAACAAAATGTTACACATTCATCTGCCAGGTAACATTCTTCTATGGAAGCTTCTGGAGCAGCTTTATTCCTCACATATTCTTTCAAAGTTTCCAAGTATCTATAATGATAAATAGAATTTGTTTAAAATCAAAAAATACATTTGATAAAATTTTAGTGAAACAAATAGTAAAAACATACTACCTTTCCACTGGATACATCCAACGATAAAATGGTGGTCCAGCTATCTTAGCTTCTCGTGGAAGATGAATGACCACGTGCTCCATTATGTCAAAAAATGAGGGCGGGAAAATCTTCTCCTTGTTGCACAGAGTCACCACAATTCTAGATTCTAACTTCTCAATAGCATATGGATTTATCTCTTTTGAGCATATGTCTTTGAAAAATCTAGACAACTCAGTTATCACAGTTATGACATTCTTGCTCGGCAACGCTACCCGTAAATCCAATGGTAGAAATTGTTGCATTAATATGTGGTAGTCGTGACTCTTTAATGCCAACAAGTTTCTTTCCTTAATGCATGCATTTCACGAGATATTGGAGGAATAACCATCTGGAACCCATACTGACTTCAAAAACTTACATAATAATTCTTTTTCCTCTTTTTTCAAAGTAAAATAAGAGGGTGGAATAATATTCTTACTTCTGTTCTTGATAATGTAAAGTCTAGGTCTTATTCCCATCTCTAAAAGGTCATAACGAGATTTTTCATTATCCTTTGACTTGTCCATCCCAAGTAATGTGTGAATCAAACTCTCACATACATTCTTTTCAATATGCATTACATCAAGATTATGACGAATAAGGTTGTACTTCCAGTATGGCAACTCAAAGAAAATGCTTTGTTTTTTCCAATTGTAAGGCATATTGTCCACATCTCTGGTTTGAACTAAAACTTGATTTCCATACAACATCTTTGGAGTAGTTCTTAATTCTTCTTTTCCATCAAATGAGGACATATCCCTACGAAATTTATGATCCATCGGAAGGAACCTCATGTGGCCCATGAAACATTTTTTCCTACTATGTGGTAGTCTAATAGACCACGTGTCCTTATTGCAAACAGGGCATGCATCATACCCACTAGTTTGCCAACCAGATAAATAACCATAGACAGGGAAGTCATTTATCGTCCATAGTAAGGCGGCATGCAATTTGAATACAGCTTTACGATCAGCATCGTAGGTATCAACACCAACTTCCCACAGTTCTTTCAACTCTTCAATCAAAGGTTGTAAGTAGATATCTATCTTCATTCCTGGTTGAGTTGGACCAGGAATAATCATAGAAAGGATAAAACTAGGTGTCTTCATGCATAACCATGGTGGCAAATTGTACGGAATCAATATGACTGGCCAAATACTATATGAGTTACTCATCATGCCAAATGGATTAAATCTGTCAAATGCTAAACCAAGACGCACATTACGAGAATCAGATGCAAAATCAGCATGCATGTTATCAAATGTCTTCCATGCAGGTGAATCTGTTGGATGTCTTAAAACTCCATCCTTGGTGCGACTTTCATCGTGCCACCGCATTAGTGGTGCGACTCTAGAGGACATAAATAATCTCTTCAACCTAGGAGTCAAGGGAAAGTAGAGCATAACTTTACAAGGAACTCTTTTCTTTTTAATTCCCATACTTTGTGCACCGTCTACATCAGTTTCAGTCTCTATATATCTAGAAACATGACAACGCGGGCATGAAGTATTATTTGCAAACTCCTTGCGATACAAAATGCAATCATTTATACATGCATCAATTTTCTCGTAGTCAAGACCAACGTCCCTAATTATTTTCCTTACTTCATAGTATGAGCCAGGCAACGTGTCACCCTCAGGAAGCAAATCCTTCAAAAGTTCGAGTAGCTCAGTAAATGATTTATTGATCCAATGATTGCTACATTTTATATGGAACAACCTCACGACGGTATACAGCTTGGAATATTTCTTATTTCCAGGATACAACTCTTGTGCAACAATCTCTAACAATTTGTAGAATTGCTCAGCTTCTTCGTCGTCAACAAATACAAATGAATCATCGTCGTCGTTGTCCATAGTTTCTCGACAGTTTTGGACTCCATATGCATCGTGCAACATGTCTCTCATATCATCAAACGGCATGTTGTCTTGCATAGAAGAATCTTCCGTGGCATCAGAAGAAGTCTCACCATGAAAAATCCTATTAGTCTAGCTACTGAAAAAACCATTCCATAACAGGTGCTCGGTTGTCACTTGACGGTTGTGTCTTTGTGTATTTAGACACTTTTTACAAGGGCATAAGATAGTCTCATTCCTACTACATTTTTTGAAAGCGTCCTCTATGAATTTGACTACCCCAGTTAAGTACTTTGTACTGGTCCTGTCTTCCTCAATTATCCAGCATTTGTCGATCATACTTCCCTAGATAAATGTAAGTAAACACATCAATATAATCAATATATATGTAGAAATTATTAATCAAACGGAAAGATTTTAAAAAAATTATAATAAAGAAGGTAAAAAAGTATACATAAATTTAACACAATGAAAAATTAAATATATAAATAAGTAGAAAATCAATAAAGTATAATACCGATCATATTATGCATTATATACTACATAATACTTTGACAAGTCATGTATATATCTATTTATCTATGACGTATTGGCAATAAATATCAAAATAGTTTTGTCTTGTACAAAATAAAATTGAGTTAGCATGTAAGAACGTAAGCCATGCATGTATAACATATACATATAGGTTGTTATACAAGCACATGAAAAACCTGAGCTCAATGGTTATGTAGAGACTCATCTCTTTTAGGGGAGTGGTAGTATATTATGTGAAGAGTCATCTCATGAATGGAATGAGCAGTTATATGTAGGTCAGTTTTATGCATTTTCCATTTGCCTGCCAAACATCTTTTAGCTCTGGCTCTCTCGGCTTACATAAATTCTGTTTGGTTCTTCTATAAGGAGTTTATGTATATTATTTAGAATAAGATTTCAGAATCATGCCTTCTTGTGTATAATAACCATGCTTGAGTAAAACACAATTGTATAGTTATCTAGCTTTTTTGGTCATTTCAATTGAATGTCTATACCTAGTGAAAAACCACTGTGAAATGATCAATCCAGATCCATTTTTACATACTCCAAACAAACCCCATTCTGCCACTTCCACAAACTACTACATGCCATGAACACTACTTTGCATGGAACCCCTAGTGCCAAATGTGCAGTTAGGACACCAACGCCATATTTGGCATCTCTATTCTTTAAAACAGTGGAGTCTCCTTTAAAGTGAAGTCTATATAGTTGGAACAACTTGAGGTTTTTCTACTAGTTTCTTGATTTTTTCTATGGTGTACTTATATCCATATAAGCCTTGCTCTGAGTTTTGTTGGAAACATGAATCCTTGTTGGGGTTTCTGTGGACTTCAAACTCACCATATTGTCCTCTACATCTTCATCATTTGGAAAGGAAAAAACAACCTTTCTTTCCCTACCACTATCAATATAGTCTTTGTTGCATAATTTTGACTATTCTTCGCTCTCAATCAGCCAATGCACTTGCCACTACTATGTTTTGCATCAGCGTGGTGGTATTGCTGCATAATTAATTGTCTTTAATTGATGATGAGCTCATTTTTCGTATAGTCTTCATGTTGTGTTCATGTCTCCTAATCTGTAATGTAGACATACCTTAGTAGAGAAACATATATATTTGAACATGCACCATTGGAAACCCGTGACATGCTATTGATGGACCTGAATAGTTGAAAACTTGAATAAATTTTTTTGAGGGACTTATATACACCACAATTAATCCATCTTGAATACTTCAACTTGTTTATTGATGGCATTGAATCGAAATATCATACATCCATCTTGATTATTATTCCTGAAATGGCTATTAAATGGGACTCCCTGCATATTGCTAGTTTCTCTGAAGGGATCAGATAAATATAAGCTTTATCATACAATAGTAAACATTACACTAAAGGTTCTCTTTATACAAAATCTAGTTCAAAATGGGAAGTCCTTTTTGTTGATGACTAGATGAAGTGTGTAAAGGGAAGAAAAAGATTATAAAACTACTACATAACCTACTTGGTTATGTTAGATTTATTGTATCGCATGTTTATATTACTAGTTTATAGTTTTCCAAATTATCTAAGAGATAATTGACTGAGGTGAAACAGATTACGGTAACAATCTTTCCCCCAAGAGAAGGATCACATATATGAAAATTGGTATTTGCAGGACTTACAACCAACAATCAAGCATTATGAAGTTACACCTATATGTATATAAAGTCACAGAGGGCATATAATGAAAGCTTATTGGATACACCATGGATATTTATATGACCACGTCAGTTGTCACGTAGAAAAGCATGGTTATCCCCTATTTATACTACAATTGTGAGGAAAAACAGCCCTCTATATTCAGTCTCTTGTTTTGTAAATGAGAAATCCCATAGATCAAGTATGTAAACACTAAACAAGGGTGAAAGGTTGTGGTGTACCATTCTAAACACATAGAAAGCCAACTGAAAGGAGTATTGGAATTAAGTTGAGGGAAAAAACAAACATTTGTTTAAGTTAAATTTCTAGTTAGTAGTATAGAATGGTCAACCAGACATGAATTCAGTTCACCAGCTTTAGTGTACACTAGAAAAATGATTTCTCCAGGATAAGCCTGCCTAGTGCCTACTATGTTGTGAAGATCATTGATGTTCTATAGGGATTAGTATGATACATGTTTTGTCCTAGACTGTATTTTGTTATAAAATGAGCCATTTTTTCTATAGTTTAGTTGAATAGAACTCCTACTCTTTGAAGTTGTTACTTGAGATATAGGTGTACCTTGAGAAAATTGGAATCATATTGAGGATTTAGCCTCGATGGTAACTTGGCATGACCAGTTAATATAGGTGTACATGGACCTAATTCCAACTCAAAAATATGCCAAGATCAACATAAGACACAAACTGTTTATAGATTAACTGATTAGGTCCTCTATTGGTATTACATATGTTAATCTTTATAAATTTTAATTAGCTGATTAGGTCCTCTTTGCAAGAGGGGTTATTCATATTATAAATTATCAATTAATTATCCTTCAACAGGAGGTTTTGATTTAGTTTAATTGAACCTTTATAACCAGACGGTCATCTTTGGCATTTATTCTAGTTAGACGCTAGCATTTTAAGAAGAACACAGAGGGAAGACCATCAGTACAATGAGTGTCTTAACAATGTTAATCATACAAACAAACCTCCCAGGAAAAGATTCATCGCAGAAGTACTGTGACACTTTCTAAAAGCAAGACCATGACACAGTGACTCAAAATAACTGTTGTTGCTCCAGTAAAGAGAATAGACCAACGATGAAGACAAGTCTAAAATAGTAAGTAAATACAAAAACATAAAGCATGCATATCAATGAGGTCTATTATGAGGCCATTCTATTGGTGATTGAACGGTCTCACAATATGATTTTTTTACAATGACAATGTATTCTACTCATTCTGATTTCTGAAACCATGCACTATCCCTCATCCCCCACCCCCACCCCTCCCCCACACACAAACACTTCCTGTCAAGACATTGACTAAGATCTGATTTGGAAGCTATGCTAAGAATATCAACAAATTATTAAATTCTACTGATAGGCATTGAATCACAATTATTGCTTTAAAGATGTACACTTAATTTTACTACTTTGTCCCTCTATTCTTATGTGTTTGTCTAAGAAGAAGGTTTCTTTATGAAAATAGTTCGAGTAGTTATCTTGATGCATAGATCCATTTCATGGAGTATGAAGGAGGAAAGATAGGAAAATAATACTAGATACAACAATGTTTTATTGTTATGATGTAGTAGACACTATGTCTTATATGTATACCATTGTAGATGCCCCCCGGCTAGGAAATATAGAAAACTGAGGCAATATTAGAATAATATTATATCAAATTGTTAGTTTAACAAAACACAACCTTTGCAGGAATATATCAAATTATAGAAACCTATTATGTCCTTTAATTTTTACAAAAGCCTCACTGAATACCTCACTATTACCATCCTCCCTCCTTCCCTGATTCTTCTCCATCAGACACCCCTTCCCTCCCATTTCGTCCTTCATTCCTGCATGTTGTTGCATGGCTACAACAACTGACGAATTTGTTGATTTTACTGCTAGGAAGCAACAAGGGTTGGATGAAGTGGTGGGGAAATAAGGAAGAGGTTGGAAGGTTGGAGGTGATATTAATAAGCATTGTGCTGAGGTTTTCTGCCCCAACACCATTTTAGATTATTGTTTCTACAAATTGCTGACTGACATCAGCATCATTGCGTGGAGCATTCTGCTACTTCTCCTACCTACTTTCCATCTTACGTTTTTGTGTGCATCCTTCCATTCCCTAAACTCGAACTCTTAGTATTAGCAGTGGTCCACCAGAACCTCATTGCGTGGAGAGTAAGATACAATCCAACATGGATAGATACAGCTAAACAAACATGCCCTATAGGTAAAGACTAACCTGGACGTCTGGCTGTTGTTGGGTGGCGAGTAGGAGAGATCGTGACCTTGGACTGCTGGGCGGCGAAGCTGGAGAGATGTCGTGCCCCTCAGGCTGCTGGGCGGCGATGCTGGAGAGATGTCGTGCCCCTCAGGCTGCTGGGTGGTGGCTGTGAAGAGAAATACTGATCGGGCGATCAGGAGGAAACGACCTCCTGCCTAGATGATCGTTGATGTCAACGGCCGCCAAGGTGTCCTTCTATGGATGGGGGAGCGCAGTGGGAGAGCGCCAATCGGGGTTTCCTTGGCGTGCGGATGACAGGTTACAGAGCTAGGTCACGATCCTGCAGATGACCGATTTGCTAGGGAAGATACAGAGCGATTGAGCGAGACAAAAGAGGGGCTATCGCACGCGGGTTGGATGAAAGGGGAGGGAATGTTGGCGCCACTAAAAAATTAATGTGAAAAGTTAGATTGTTAATTTTTAGAATATATACATAAAGATATGTATATGTATTTCCAATTAGAATGTAGGAGGGCAACAAGTTGCACCATCACCCCTAAAAAATAAAATAGTTATTTACATTGGGCGTCAAGAGAAAGGTTATATGAGTTCAAATGAGATTTGTAGTCAAATTTGTAGTCATTACCATTAACTATATTTGAATTACATACATTTTTATAATTTATAAAGAAAAGTAGTTATTGACTACAAATGGAACGCATGTAGTTAGATAAATTGTAGCTAATTCATGTTTTTTTGGTAGTGTTTCTCCTGCTCTTATTTTCTTTTCTCTATCTCTGAATCATTGATCTTGTTATCCTCCTACTTGTTCCCATTATCCTACTAAATGCTATTATTCTCCTCCTCAAACTCGTTCTCTTTCTCATCTCATCCTCCCTTTTTCTTCCTCCTTCATCTTGGATCATTATGTCCTTCCCTTATTACTAAATCTGGCACACATACGTATCGCAAATGACAATTAAACATAATAAAACTTGCACAAAATACACGTCAACCATGGCAACACATTTTTATTCCAAAAAATTATCTTGGTTATATTATAAAAGGGGAATAGTATATGACATCAATAGCCCCTGACTTGGGGTTTGATCGTATGATCTTGTATAAAATCAAAAAGTACATTTCTAAGACTACATACTATCTTTGTAGACATATTTATACACATTTATGAAATATATTGAGGATCATTCCACTAACTGAATTCATTCAACACAATTTTGTTGTTTCAATGTTTCATGAATAGAATTGTAAAGATCCTACAACTATATATGTCCCTCTTTTCATAAACAACTACAGTATCCAATTTCTATCTGCTCTAATCTGCAACCCCTCTAGTGATAGTGACAAAGATCTTCATGTACTTCACCACCTCCTCACACATTGGTATGTAAAGAGTCTATTTTTTTGGGTCCTGAGTGTCCACGCTGTTCAACAAGATGAACTGCTCCGCAGAGAAGTCAAAGCAAACACAGAAATGTCTGTGATGGTAGATAGGAATCATGTACTGCATTTTAAAATCAAAAAATTAGAGTAAAAGTGAGAATAGCCACCAAATTGCTAAGAGGTTATATAGATGTAGAAATTACTTTCATGATTACAAATTCCATGATGTAAGTCATGTTGATTATTTAGGTCGTATAACTGGAAAATGTCACGGATAATGTTGTATTCACACTCCTCGTTAATTGGCTCAGATGAGCGAAGGTTGAGAATAGAATTTTTCTTCAAAATAAGGCAACATAGACAACAAACAAGAGGTACTTGTAAAATTAGAACAGAGTCATAATAACTAAAATATATCAGTGAATGAAAATTGTAACAAGGACCATGCCAACAGGAACAAGGAAAAAAGTAACAACCAAGAAGAAAGGGAACAGGGAGTGGGAGTAAAGGAAGAAGGAAAAAGAAAAAAGGATTGCACATTAGAAGAAAAGGAACAATGAAGAGAAGAAAGGGAACATGGAGTGCGAGTAAAGGAATAAGGAGAAGGAGTGAGAAGAAAAAGAAGAAGAAAGGGGAAAAAAGGAATAGGGAGTGGGAGTGGGAGTAAAGAAAGAAGGACAAGGAGGGGTAGAATGGAACATGTAGTAGGAGTAAAATAAGAAGGAGAAGGAGGGATAGAAAGGAACAGGGAGTGGGACTAAATGAAGAAGGAGAAGGGAAAAAGGAATAAGGAAGGAAGAAAAGGAAGAAGGACTAGGAGGACGTGAACTACGAGGTGGAAAAATGGAATAAGGGACACAAGAATAGGAACAAGGAGCAGGAACAAAAGAGCGTGGATGATGAGAAAAGGAAGAAGGACTAGGAGAAAGGAAAAAAGAAGGGGTGAAAAGGAACAATGAAGGAGAGAAAATGAATAAGTATGACGAGAAAGAGAACAAAAAGGTGAAAAAGTGACGTAGACATAGAAGTATCAGAAAATTAAATCTCTCCACCCTTTCGTTTATCTGCTCTATTTATTTTTTTGTCATTGAATGAACGTGTGTGTCGATGATGTCGTTGGTGATGAAGCATCCTTTCATACAAGAGCATACATCTTCCATTGTTAAGGTTATTATATCGTCGTCCTCCTTGTAGTAGAAGTACTCACTACAAAAAGCTACAAATAAGTATAATTACTGATTTGTCAGAAGAAAGGTAAGTTAAGACCAAAGATGCATGATCTAAACTCTGAAATCTTGTTGTTCCATATCATGTTCAACTTTTTAATGTGCGTCGCCTGGATAGCAGGTAACTCAGTGTGCATGGCTTCATACAAACAGTCTATAGAAAGCCACTTCAAGACCGAACAAAGGTGTTCACTATAGCACTAGCGCGGCTTCCACTTTATTCAATTGTGCATGTTGCTAAGCTCCTCTTCATCTTCACTAAAAACAATAAATGATAGTTGTCGCCTAGGATGTCTTCCACTACCCTTGATTTCATGTCGCTCCCCCTCGTCATCGTTGGAGACTACGGCGGAGCATTTACACTCACATGTGTCGTTGACCTCGGTCTCCGTCTTTTCAAGCCGATTCTCGGCGTCATAAGTGGAGACATAACCTAAAAAATAATACTTTCCTTTACTATCACTAGGTTCCTCATTTTTGTTTGAAATGAATATCAATGGTGGATTTTTTGTGTGGACATCCTCACGCTAGATATTGTTGTTGTTGCGGTTGTTAGTTCTCGTTAGGTCGTCGTTGGTGTTGTTGCTCGGGTGAGAGAACAATAGAATAAAGTGAACTGCAACTATCCAACCCTTTTGAAAACTGAAGGCAGATCATTATTCCGCCATCTAGTAGAGCATCGACAATCGAGTCTAGTAAATCGTCTTGACAGCCAATGGAACACTACGTCGTGGGCATCACAGTTGATGGAAGTGAATAAAGACTAGAGCCACACTACCCACCCCCGCTCCCCCACCCGGGCACCCACCCGGTGGTTGGGAGGGGGCGCTGCTGATGTGGCTGAACTACCTAATTTAAAGCGAAAAGGGGAATTAAAAGAGGAGGGAGAAAACTATTTTCTTCATAATTTTCAATTCTGAATGAATTTTTTTATGAAATAAAAAGCATTACATTTCTTATAAAAAATATTTTCTAACTAGATCAATGTTGATATATTTTGGAGTAATAATAATATGAGAGAAATATAATATTTGTATTTCAAGGTACAATACCTATGTTTTGGGGTACGGTAATTATGTTTTGAGGTACCGTATGTCATATACAAACATTCATATTGTTGTTATGGAATTCCGTAGGTACTGTGTTTATGATTCTAGTCCATTTATACAATTATGCATGCTTTTATGATTTTCTAGGTACTATACTTATGCTTGAGTAAATGGGTTTAAATAAACAAGTGGGTATCGTACTTATCCATGCATCTTATAGCTGATCTCTTGAGCTGATGTGCATTGTACTTTTGAGATCATGAACAAGTAGGTGTTCAACTTATGTCTGCATTTTGAAATAAATATTTGTCTAGATGACCGATGTTGCTATGAGATTTTGTAGGTAGTGTGCTTATGCTTCTAGACTAGTTATACAATTATGTTTGATTTTGTAATTTGTTAGGTACTGTACTTATGCTATGGCAATTCGTAGGTACTATACTTATACTTCTAGACCAGTTATACAATAATGCTTGATTTATAATTTGTTAGGTACTGTACTTATAAGTCATTAACTGAGTTGAAATTAACAAGCAATACTTATGGTTGCATTTTATAGGTGATTCTTGATCTGATGTGCATTGTACTTTTGAGGTCATTAACAAGTGGGTACTCAACTTATGTCTGCATTTTGTAAAAGAAATTGTCCAGATGACTAATGTTGCTATGCGATTCCGTAGGTACTGTATTTATACTTCTACATCAGTTATACGATTATGCTTGATTTTATAATTTGGTAGGTACTGTACTTATGCTTGAGTATTAACAAGTGGATACAATACTTATGGATCCATAAGTACAATACTCACGAGTACGGTTGATACAGTACTCACGAGTACTGTACGTCTGTACCCAGAAAATGTCGCGTATTATCATTATTTCAAAATATGTCAACACTAGTCTCGTTGAAAAATATTTTTACAAGGATTCTAATACAATTTATTTCATCAAAAAATACGCTCCAGATTGAATAGTTATGGACAAAAACATTTTTCTCTCTTTTCTCCTTCTCTCATCAAATTCCAATAGTGCCGTCAAAATAATCCATACTGGACTGTTCGGTTTCAGTGAGAGTATAAAGATGACTGCCAGCCTGCTAGGCAGGAGCGTGCTGCAATAAAGATAGATGCGCAAGACATTGGTTCTACCAATCCATCGAAAAAGAATAAGGAGCTTGTGCTGTTGTTCTAGTCCCCGCTGTTTCGTTCCTCCGTAGTATGAGCCTAGACCACCTCTCAGCACCTGCCACACCGAAGAAGGCCGCTTCTCAGCAGCAGAAATATGACGAAGGCGCCCAGAGTCGTTCCGGAAGCGGTGCGTCAACACAGACTTCCTGGCTGATTTCCCTTCTACCTGCCGTGTCCTGCTCCTTCATGCTATACGCATCGGGCACGGCAATATGGGATTCCAAAGGCGATCCATCAACGGTGGCTTTCGTACTCTCATCCATATCCATCTTGGGCTTGCACCTCGCGATCACGAGGTTCGAACGCGACGTGGCGGAAAAAGATATAGGGCACGTTTGGTTTATTGTATTCCATCGAATTCTTGGCAATACTGCATTTAGTTGATCCTGTATTAGATATGTAGTCGGATTTCAATCTTGACGGACAACTGGAGTTTATGTTTGGTTGAAACGAGTAAAGAGACGCTGCACAAATTTCGTCATAACGGCACAAATTTCGTCCGCACGGCTGGCGCTAGCTAGACAATGGCGTCCGGCTAATTTGAGATGGAAAGTATCATCCAGCATTTACTGTATATCAACAAAACGCAGGATTTTTCGCTTTTTACATCTTCCGCAAACCAAATATAATATTTGTGCTGCTGGATACCAAAATACAACCCAATGCGGCCAGATCCGTCAAAACAAACATGCCCATAGTAACAAGGGACAGGCTGAAGGTTTGCATCTGGGGTCTGGCTATGCTGCTCAACCCTTGTCTTCAGCTACCGTGTTACTTTTGTGCTGCAAAACTCAGTCATGACGGGGGTGGTCTGGGGCATCGCTGCGTTCACTTCGTTGGTGGGCATCTTCTTGCTCTTCTTCATGCCACACCAGCTGGGGACAACGGAGGACGAACAGAGCCGAAAACCACTACTTGTAGCAGACGTAGGCGAGAAGACGGCCTGTCAGGAGTCCGACTCGTGTGTCGTCTGTGTAAATTAAGCCGGATGGGTGTAAAGGCACCTATATTGAGTCTATGCGGATCGTTTCACACATGAATAAAGCATATATTTGGGCTAAGATTGTTGGATATTGTGATAGTGTTTATACATAAGATGTCAGTTTAAATATTCCCTAAAAAATCACCATACGTATTTAGACTACATCTACCTGAATAAACATGCCGCACATGGCGACGCGCGCCGGATTCGTTGGGATTCAGAGCCATCGTATGCATCCGCTCCAGATTTGAAAAGCTTTAACTCCTCACCTGCTGTCTATCAGCTGCTTGCCTTTTCAGATCTGTAGTCCTATATTCTTCTTCCCATCGCATGCACGAGCACAACCCAATGAAACCAATGGCAACGCGGATCAATTCAAACCCATCCTAAACCCACAGAACACTGCGAACACAGCACATTATGTTCCCCGCTCATGGCTACTCCAGCTGGTTGGAAGCGTGTACCTGTAGTCGGAATGTGGCCGGATACCATGGTAGCCGGTGTATGGAGACGCAGTTGTAAGTAGAATTAGGCACAGGAAGAGGAAGAGATGGATTCAAAGTGCTCTCGGCACTTATCACAATTCAACCAATTTGCTTCAGACACCTTTGATCGGACTTCACAGCATCAATCATGTGGCCTCCGAACGCTGTCTACTGCCTCCGTTTCTTTCCACCACCTCGACGGCTTCCAAAGCAGCATGAAGCTCACGCTCTGCTCGTGGAATCTGGCAAATGGCGTCACCCCCGAACGTCCTTTATACTCACCGACACCCCAAATGTCCCTTTCCCATGCATCCTTCACGACCATCTTCACAGGCATATTACAGGAGGCGGACAACAAGCCCGCCCTGCGCGAACTTTTCCTTTTTTGTCTTTATTCTCAAAACGAGTAGGGCGTTTCTTCAGAACAAAAAGGTCGTTGCGGTTCCGGGTAGTTCGTGTGTTTAGTTTGAATCCTTCAAAGTGGAGGATCGGCGCAACGGCGGACACCATTTGCTCCATTTCTTGGAGGTATTGGTCAGATGGTATGTTTGTTTCTGCTATCCTTCGTCCTTCAAAGATTGTCAGGAGTTGTTGAAACAAGATGAGGTTTTTTGAGAATACACCGGGCACTTTTGGCTAAGCCAGGCCGTTATTAGGAATCAACAAGGCACATACGTAAATGTGATGATAGTAAAACAAGAAACGACAATTCTAAGATTAGATAGATCTTTTCTTGATTAAACGAGGCTCTAATATTAGGTAACTTATGCAAAATGAGTTGTTTTGCCTATGTGATACTTCAATTATATATATATATATATATATATATATATATATATATATATATATATATATAAGAGTTTGTTTTCACTGCCCGCGCGGGTATTTTGATTTTGCTACCCGTGTTCTCAAGTAACATCCGCTCTGTCGCGACCAACGCTCCTCCTTTCCCTCAACCCTTGGTGTCTGACATCCACTCCCGTCCAACTGGTTCACCCTCATCCCCACCAAAATCTGGTACTATGCCCTAGCCCATTGCAAAATCAGAACATCGCCGACGCAACTATAGATATCCATCATGCTGTAGCAGATGAGGACACCGTTCGAGGAACAAACGAAGCGTCGCTCGGACAGATCCCAGTAGGCGCGGAATCCAGTGACGAGCTCTCTCTCGCTGGCGTCCCTGTAGAACTCGACCTTCTTGTCCCTATTTTGGGGAACAAGTAACGGACAACAAGGACTGCTGCTAATTGCCGCCGTGTTCCAGTACACGGAGGGCCAAGGGAACCCACTCTGCCGAGAGAAGCTGCTTGGCTCGGGGCCGAAGCATGTACAGAAGGACTGTCGCCATCTGGGAGAGATGATTGCCGGTGTTGTTGCGTTGAAGCATCCTCAAGTGCGTTGAAGCATCCTCGAGTGCGTTGAAGCATCCTTGAGAAGTACTCTAGCTACGGGTCGGCATTCAGTATAGACCGCCTCATGATCTTGTTTTGTATGACCAGCTCTGCCAAGATCGAGACGGCAAGTTCGCCCACCTTGTCGTTCTCCGTGGTGGACGACACCTAGAGTATCCCTTGGACCACTTCTAGCAATGAGATGGTCTGTTCCAAATCAAGGTTGTTCTTCCCTTTTGATTCTACCCATGCATTTCCGATCACCAGGACAGCCGCCTCGCGCCTGTGAAAGGTCCGGGGCGGTGGCGAGGTCGAAGATACCAATGCAATGGCTTGATTGAGAGACATGGGCGGCTGAGGATGACAACGACTTGCGTCATCTTCTTTTTATAGAGGGGAGGGATGATCGGTTGCCACTGACTGACTGCATTGTAGGTGAACAATCAGAATGAACGTCGGAAGAGAGCAGGTCTCGGTGTCAATTGCAGCTGAAAAAAATTTAAGAATATCCAGATTGTGTCCCCATGTAGACTTCTTGGGACAAATATCTTCTAAAACATCACCCTTGTATCTCCTTTCTGTAAGTTTTTCTAGAATAGCTTTGAATGTTTATGGGGACGAAGGAAGATACTCTATCAGTATGATTTGTGATGATGCCCATGAGTTGTTTGATTAAATTCTTACAAGACAGCCAAATAAAAGACAACATGATCATTTTGCTGATTACAGTTATTATGATTGTTTTATGATGGTGATCTTATCAAATGGGATGACCTCGTTAGTCCACAACTGTATTCAATCAGGCGGTCAGGCGGTCTGTGTCTCTGTTAATCTCTATTGGTGACACGTTCAGACAGTAGGATGATGAAGCAACATGAGGATCTCAAATTGAGTAAGTTTTAGAAGGAGGTGTTCATGATGATGTAGACGTACTCCTCCGCTAATATCTAGCAGAACTTGCTTCTTCTTACAACGAGGTCAAAATTATAACTATGTGTCCAACCTTCACAATCATAATTTATACTCGCGTTGTGTATCAATTGTCGTTGTACAAGGATCAAACTGACCTGAATTGAAGGTGCAGAATGAATTAACCATTTGTAAGTAACACTATGGCACAAAAAGTAACAGGGTTACCTCATAACCCAGGTCAGGGTTATTACAGATAGTCATATTGTAATAAGCAAGTGTCATCTGTAATATGGACAGTCACGTTGTAATAGGCAAGAGCCAACTGTAATGTAGGTAATAATTTTGTAATATGGATAGTCATATTGTAATAAGCAAGTGACAATTTGTAATATGGATAGTCATATTGTAATAAGCAAGTGTCATCTGTAATATGGACAGTCACGTTGTAATAGGCAAGAGCGAAATGTAATGTAGGTAATAATTTTATAATATGGATAGTCATATTGTAATAAGCAAGTGATAGTTTGTAATATGGATAGTCATATTGTAATAAGCAAGTGTCATATGTAATATGGACAGTCACGTTGTAATAGGCAAGAGCCAACTGTAATGTAGGTAATAATTATGTAATATGGATAGTCATATTGTAATAAGCAAGTGACATATGTCATATGGACAGTTGGATTATAATATGCAAGACTCAACCGTAATGTAGGTGACAGTTTTGTAATATGGATACTCATATAGTAATAAGCAAGTGCCATCTGTAATATGGACAGTCACATTATAATAGGCAAGAGTCAACCGTAATGTAGGTGACAGTTTTGTAATATGGATACTCACATTGTAATAGCCAAGTGTCATCTGTAATATGGACAGTCACATTGTAATAGGCAAGAGTCAACCATAATGTAGGTGACAGTTTGTAATACGGATAGTCATATTATAATAAGCAAGTATCATCTATAATATGGACATTCACATTGTAATAGGTAAGAACCATCTATAATGTAGGTGATAGTTTTGTAATATGGATAGTCATATTGTAATAAGCAAGTGTCATATGTCATATGGATTCCATGCCCATCATGGTACATGGATGACAGATTGTGGGCAACCCCAATCCACATGTCTCTCCTATAAAAATTCTCATGATCTACACTCCTTTGTGTTCGTTCATGCAATTTTTTTTTTAATTTTGCCAGCAGCACATTCTTTTAGTGAACAACAGTATCAACAATTTTGTGTATGCAATCCGTTCATCAGATGGGTCTTAAAAGGCACTTCTTTTCTTTCTTTCCCTGCATCATTTATGACAAGGTACTCATTGAGGCCGAAGAGTCTCTCAAATTGTAACAGACTCAACGTCAAACAGCTATACTGCATACAATGTCCTATCTTGGTTCGTCTAGACATAGATTGTAAACCATTCATCATTTCATAATAAATTCATAAGACTCACATGAAATAGAATGATCACATTACGCAAACTATTGATCTAACTATTGAAGTACATAACTGTACAAATTGTACGCTTAGAAAGTTTACACGTAAGAAGCTACATACAGTAATATGGTCACTTCTTTTGTAATGTATATAAGCAAATTGTAATGAAGTCAGAAGTTTTGTAATATATAGATAGCATTTGTATATGTAAGAAGAGATTAGTTGCACCAGCCAATAAAGAATATAAAATAAAACTGATTCTACTTCTAAATTATGAACGGATATAGTTATGTATTTGTTGACCTCCTTATTCACATCAAACATGTTGCATATAACAAACATCGTCTCTCTTTCAAAAAAGTAACACCAAAAACACAAATTGACTTGAATATACAATATTTGTCTCCAAGCTGGACTCTTACAGACGCATTGCACTATCACAAATTGACATGGATATACAATATAATGAAAGCCTTGTTACAGATTCAACATGAAGACATGAACATCTTTGGTAACCGCTTGACAGATAGGAATAGAATCAAGACTTGATTCAAATCAGAGGAGCCATCTCAACTATCTATTTTACTAACTGAGGTTGAGGAGGAGAAACTATCGAGCAGTTAAAAGAGATATAAGTTGTTCAACTATGTCCAACTCAAAGAAAGACCACCGCAGGTGCCCAAGGACATGATTGTTTTTTCTTTTCACTCAATGACCCACTGGTTCTCCATACGCACTTCCTCCTCTTCCTCCGGAGTGAAATCGTTCTTGATGTTGAAAATCTTACGGATTTCCTCTGAGGTCTTGCCTTTGATCATGTCTGCCACAGTTTGGAAAGTCAGGTCAAGGAGGGTTTTGATGTTCAGATAATTTGCAACCAGGATGAGGTCGAAGAGCGTTGCCTGATCAACCTTGACGAAGTCTGTGTCCCAGGCCTTGAGATCCTCCTCGACGGACGCGGCGCGGTCCTCTGCAGGCTTGGACGACAACTTGACGTGCTTCTTGTAGTACTCGATGACCATGGTGAGGATCTTGCCCGTAAGGTTGGGTAGAGGGATGGCGGTGCCGGCACAGTCGTCCTCGATCATGTGTTTGATGGTCTGCGATTCCATAGCGACCTCCTCGCCGATCTCGAACTCCTCACCGTCAGAGATGCAGAGGGTGACCTTAGCGGATGCCATTGGTGCGGCGCATCGGAGAATGGAGGATGAACCCGAGGAGATTTGGGGGAGGACGGGGTGGGTGGTGCCCTAGGGTACGGGGGCGAAAAAGGGACAGACAACGAAAGGGGGCAAACCTGAAGTACCTGCGCAAATATGGGAGAGACGAGAGTCATTAGGATGAGGTCGGCGATGTCAATTGGGAATGAAAAGGCCGTCGGGTCTGTTGCTTGGACTAGGCCAGAGAACTCAGAAGGAGGACGACAGAGTTGCCACTGCTGAAGCGAGAGACATAGCCAGAGACGGGAGTAGCTGGCGCTAATATTGCGTCAATTTACAATATTGCCACCGTGTTTCCAAGGCACGAGTAGCAATATCAAAGTACCCGCGCGGGCATCCAATAAACTCCCTATATATAATATTATATATATAGAAAATTATAGTTTGATGTGATGTTTAAATAATTATTAATTCAAACTATGTAATGATGTGCATTCCTAGTAGAACCTAAATAGTATGCTTTTGTCAACCATATATTTTAATGCAAACATCAATTCGCTAGGAAAAATTGATACAAATTTACATAAGTTAGACTTTCTCCCACTATTTTCTAGGCTAGATTTGGTTATGTTGATAGGTTCATAAATAATTTTAAAAGACTAAATGTCTAAACATGTGAGAGTGTGTTTGCTTCAATGTAAAACCCGACCTAGGTTTTTCATGAATTTTTACTAGTCACACCAAAATTTGCATTAGAGATCCTAAATGAAGCCAAAATTTTCACTTTTCGTTGTGACAAAAACCAATGGGTGTTGATATCACTAAGATTTTGGACAAGGAAGGAGAGGGAAACATATGTAGCTAATAAGGATTCTCAAAAGTAGTCGAACTAAAAGAAAGACATTCTAGTGCGTCAAAGAAATGTGAAGATGTGGCCTATGCGTGAGCACTACAACATTGGAGGGAGATCTCTAGGATTGGAACAAATGGTTATCTCATATGGATCTTCTTGTAGATAGGTGTTTGGAGTTTGAGTTTGTGGCTCAGTCAAGATGGTTGAATCGAATTAGGGTTATGAGTATTTTACCACGTGTGAGGACTTGGTCCTATCATCCCATCAGGAAGCATGCTCACATTGACTCATGCTTACGAAATATTGTAGTATAGGAGACATCCTATATTTTTTTAATAAGAAGACAAATGAAAATTCAAAATTTACTCTCAACATCCCACCGCCTAGAAAAAAATATTGAAGAGAGATTTGTTTCCGGTGCACCTTAACATATTCTTATTGGGCTACTACCAAATAACTGTAGTCTATAGAGGCCACTTATGATAAAGTTGTCCCATGTTAACAGACTATAGGGTGTTAACGGATGCACCTGGGATCTGGATTTAACTTGAAAACATGATACACTAAAGTTTTCCTAACATTATTTCCAATTGGAAATTGCTGTTTATGCATGCACCTGTGTGAAATGACGTGCAAAGCTCGTGTTTGCAAATTAGGCTTTGTTTGGTACGGTGCATTTAATCACGGTCGTTGCGAAAACGTTGTTCCAGATTGTTGCAATAATCATGGTCGTTGAAGTTTTTTTTTATTTTTTATTTTTTTAGGGATACGGTTTTTGGATGGATCTAAGATGTATGATGCTCTACAACAACATCCCGATCGAACAATATTTTCTAACAGCAGATTTGAGGGCGAAGAAAAGTAGCAGAATCAAACTAGTGAATGAATCAAAGAATTCTGTAGGCTGCAGTATTAGAAAGAAACTTGTTGTGGACCAAGCCTCTTCTGACGTCTACATCCGACCACTCCTTAATTGGCCGCTGTACAAATTCACGGTATTGGAAAGCAAATGGATAGTTGGGTGCAATTGTACTTCGGCCAACTGCAGTCCATTCCAAGCTATTAAACGAAAAATCAAATGTAGACCGTGACGTTGATTTGTAATGAGTTTGAGTTCATTGGGCCTTAGTAAAATAATTTAGATACTATTTTTCCACGCGGAGGACAACGACACGTGCTTAATGAAGACGCCAGCCAAGCTTCTCGGCTTCTCCGCCGTGTCAGCATGTGCAAAGTGAAACAGACGTTATGAATTGTCTCCTCTATCCCGCGTCAACACTTGCCGTTGGGTACGTTTAATTGCCACTGACAAATTAAACAACGATATGTTAACTTTGTGTAAGATGACTGGTGTTTGAAACAACGGCAAATAAACTTGGTGGTAAAATATTTTTTGTTTGGTACGCGGGTAAGTAATCTTTTTATATGTATACAAAATCTATTATACACTACACATAAATATCATAAAATGCATTAAAGTCTGTTAGAGGGGTTCTGTGGACAATAAACATCCACGGCAGATTAATCAGTTTTCTGCCGTGAAGATTTCACCCGGCACGTTATCTGCCGATTTTCTAGTTAAGTAAACCTCACGGCATCTTGCTTGGGAACTAAACTGCACAACAAACAGCGGCTAACATGCCGCTTACAGTTTCTTTGCCGTGCCGGTATTCTACCGGAGCAACAAACACAGCCATAAGAAGACAATGAAACGCGGTCCTTTTCAGCGTGGCCATGGCGTGGAAACTACGCCAATCCTGTCTAGATAAAGCTTAGCTCTTGCTGTGGACATCATCAACCGCGGACTTTTCTTGCCTTACGTTCCTAATGACTATGAGCAAATACAAGTGGCAGAACGAGAAAAACAAAGACTAGTACATTCATAGACGTCATCGTCCGTCGACTTGACCTTTTTGTTTTTTGGCCGTCGGCTTGATACTGTACCCGCGTAAGTCTATGGAAGAAAACAAAGCCTGGCCGGCGCCGTAAAAGTAATTGCCGGCTGGAGCCAAGGAGCGATCTTTAGTTCATTTTCTCTAAATTTGATAGCGACATTTCCAAGTTGTTGTATACTGTTTAAATGCTGTTTTTGTTTGAATCAATATTTAAAAACGTTCTAGACAGATTTAATAAACTTCAAATAAATAGCAGGTCACTCCCCGTACGTGGGCAAGCCACCAAAGCAACTGCAAGACCAGCCAATATAAACCCAATATTGAGCCAATCGTTAGAGACCCACGAAGGGCCACAAGCCATAGATTGGCTGAACAGCAGACATGGGAGGGCGACGACTATGTGCCACATGGAGCCAAATACAAACACCCACAGCCCCCCTAACTAATCACAAAATGAGGCCATTGTCTGTCTCGAAGGAGCTCAGTTCCCCACCCAGGGCCGAAAGTATACCCACGAAGAAGGGGACTCAAAAACCTAATAGGTCCAAGTACCCACATAGGATTTATTAGCATAACCACGGGCAGTTTGAACAGAAAAGACAAACATAACTCTTAAATTGGGATGGGGAGCTGAGCACGTATTAACAACCACACGATTATGGGAAACCAATGACATACATGTGTGTCGTGCCACATGTAGTAATCGCATGCCGAGGGATGCCGTAATGACAATCGGACATTCGACCATGTGAGAAATAATAATGTTGTAAATTGAATTGACATAAAAGACTGAACACCCATGTCCCATATATAGGAGGAAAAAAAACCCTAAAGACTTGGGACACAAATAAATTAAACGGGCCGAGACATTAAAGCCCACTAACTAATTAATCTTTTAACTAAATAGGCTAACATACTCTTTAACACCCCCTTCATGTTAGAGCATGGATACAACACATGTCCAAACTTGGAGCTACATGACTCGATAAAACGGTAAAAGAAATAATAAATAAAAGACATAAATGATAAAAGATAAATGTCACTCCCTCAAACAAGATTGATACTCCTCCTTAAACAATACTCCCCCTAAACAATATGATGACACACCTCACTTTTTTGGTATTGTATTATGCAGGATGGAGATCATCGAGCTTTGAAGAAGGTCATTTGGAGTGCATCTGGAATGAAGAACATCTGTTGGATGAACTTGAATACTACCACAAAAATTCGCCACTTGGAGTAGATGGTCATAAATACCATGACTAAGCCATCTTCACTGGAAAAAATTGTGTGAGTGGAAAAGAGAGCATGATCATACATCCCACGTACTTAACGCGACACGAATGAGGATACACAATGATGATGTAGCAGTAGTGGAATCTTCAAATCGTCTGACAAACATGCATAATGTGGTACGAACACGAAAGGATGATGTGCTGAAGATACGATGCATGCACCATATTTTTGGTGCATGAACCTTGGGGGCTCGACGAGAAAGGAGATCATCCATCAAGGAAAGGCCCAAGTAGATTAGGGGAAGGTGATGGTAAAATAATAGATGCAACTCAGAGAATATGTAATAAAAGTAGCTCGGTGAAATATCAACCTTGCAAATGTAGACTTGACAGACTTGAAATTCTTAAGCTTTTGAGAAGTATGAAGAAGAACCCATCTGTCTCTCAAGAATGCGATAGAGTGATCAACTAAACCAGCATTAACACTAAAGGAAGAGGAAACAAGAGGGATGAAGTATGCATACCAAACTCTTGTCCTAGCATACATAATGCGGTACGCAAGCGAGAAGCTCGATGTCAATGTTGCAATGGAGAACCTGCAAAGCTGTATGGAAGTGGACAATAAAAGTGCAAACAATGTGAAGATCCATGAAGATAACCTAGAATATATAGTTGGATGAGCTCTCTTCATCTCTCCTCATACTCTCTCATACTCTCTCTTCTCATACTCTCTCTCTCTTCTCATACACTTCCTCTCCTCCCTATCCCCCCACACACCAAATACGACGAGAGTGAGCATATGGTGTGGAGAAAAGGACATATGATCCCCCCTCATGTGGAAAGGGAATAACAAATTATTGTTGGGAGGGTGGAAAAAATAGTAGGATCCATATATAAGTAAAAGCACATCATATAGTAGCAACAATAGTAGCATGGATATCCATATAGTAGAAGAACTAAAATCTTCTCCTTCTCTATTCCTTCTCATCTCTTCCCTCTACTCATCAACCTCTATTCTCCCCCTCATGCCAACAACAAAAAGAGTCAAGAGAGTGGTTGGGGTGGAGAGTAAAAAACAATAGTAAAGGTAAAGGTTATGTAGGCAAGTATATGAAGGAAAAAGTCGATAACCCAAGTCAAGGTGTCACATGACCCGATTATACAGATCTGGATAGAAAACAAATAGATCTTTTTACGAACCAATATTTTTATGGATCTGACAAAAAGTATCTTCTTGTTGGGAAGTTTCTAGTAGTAGCTTAAATATATGTTTGACTAACAGTAGAATAAAGAAATAATGATTGCTTCCTCTTCCACTATCAATGAAAATAATGTGTTGTTGTTTGTTTTGGCTGTCCTTTAAAATCCCAAATACAACTGCTACACATACAATTGAGAATAATTTGCTCTAAAAATTGTTGTCCTCTCTGATTGTGGTATCCACGACCGCCCAGACAAGTCCTACCCGACTAGGGAGGGATATCCATGTGAGAGAAACAACTAAGGATGATTGTTGTGAGAGAGCATCACTACTAAAATAATGGTCTATAGAGTTGGTTTTTTTAAGCATGTAGCGTCACTTTTAACCGACGCCTAAGTGGTCATCGCTATAGAATTTGCTCTATAGGGTCAGTTTTTTTGACCAAAGAAAACTGACCTTATAGAGTAAAAACCGACCCAAGAGGTTGTAAAAAACCCGACCCAAGCGAGAAAGAAGAGGATGTAAGGTCAGTTATTCCTAAAAAATCAACCCTAGAAATGCTTGTAAGGTCAGTTATTGCTAGAAAACCGACCTTATAAAGCAACAGAGGTTTTCTCGGTCGGTAATTTTCTCGACCAAAATCCTCTCAGTCGACGTATTTCTCGACCGAGAAAACCTATGTTGCTTTATAGGGTCAGTTTTCTAGAAATAACCAACCTTACAAGACATTTCTCTAAGGTCGATTATATTTGAAAACTGACCCTAGAGATCTCTAAGGTCAGTTATTTGAAGAAAACCGACTGAATAGGGAAGCGAGTACCGGATAAGTTTGCGTTGAAGATACTAGGTCGGTTATTTAAAAGAAAACAACACAGTAGGTCTCTAAGGTCGGTTTTTTTAAATAACCGACCCTAGAAGTCACATTATTTTAAAGAAAAATTCTGCAGAATAGAAATCTTCAAAATAGAAACCTGCAGAATAGAAATTTGCTTTACACAGTTCAAAACCTGCAATAGAAATAGACTTGCAAATGCAATGATGCAAGCTAGAAAATGCATTCCAAAGCCATTTGCTAGCTTTTATGTCCAATCCTTTTTGAATTGATGTATCAATCTCCAAACTACACACATTCATAACAACAATAATTTAAAAACTTTAGTTGAGACATACTCATACACATAACACATATTAACATTCATGCAAGTCTAAGATAAATTCATTCAGTTGAGACATAGCACATACTAACATTCATACACATAGCACATACTAACAACAATGATAGCTTGCAAGTCTAAGATGATATTAAAATTTATGTCAGATACAAAAGTAAATTTGATAGAGTTTCAAAACTACATACATAAATGAAGCTATGCATTCAATCCAATGCTATAGTCACTTCATTAAGAAAAGCCTCTGACCACTCTTCTCAGAATTCATTTAACTCATCAAGTGTGTAAGGCTAAGTTGTAAAGATCTGCAACAGAAAATGCACATGCTAATATTTTATAAAATGAGTACATCTCACTTGTAAATTAATGATGTTATTCTTTATTACCTGATCTATAGTCTAAATGTCATTTGATGCTCCTTTGACAATAACTTGTATATATTTCATTACATAGTAGCCACAAGCCCAATCATTATTTTGTATATGACACTACAAATAAAGAATTATATTTAATGTTAGTAAACTACTATAAATAGAGTTGAGATAAGACTATAATGGTTGACATATAAGAGTTGACATATACATTACTATAAGAGTTGTACATATATAAGACTCAGTCGTCACAATAGTTACCTTGATATTTTTCAAAGTCAATGTCTTTAATTTGGTGGCTATTATTCCTCCACTTTCACGAAAAGCCTGTATACCCTATCAATTAATTGATTACGATAGTTGTCAAAATAGAAATTCCAAGTAGAAATATCATGTTGAAGCATAAAAATTGATGTGGTAGAAACTAAATTTATGCTTACTCCATAGTTGGCAATTTCAGTTTGTGACTCCTTGTTGTTATTCCCATTGGGTCAAGATAATAGAAAGTCATCAATTTTGGGAAAACCACCACTAGTTCCCAATGTCTAGATCTGAGTAAAATGTATATTGAAAACAAATATTAGAATTATAAATTTAGTCAATATTAGAATTATATTGAATAATAATACTTACTTGATGTTAAAAGGAGTTAGGATAATTTTCGTTCCCACACTAGCAAAATATTTGAATGCAGTATAGAAGTACTCATTCACATCCTCAATGTGTGTCTCCACTTGACTAGTGATTGAAGGAACTAAGAATCCAACATTCCTTATATCAAAGTTTGTCGTCTCGGTATATAAATGGCTGTAAAACATTTGTAATCATTTCATATATTAGAAATAAGCTAAAATTGTATATTGGAGTTTTCTATATTGATGAATCTTTACCTTATCCATACTTCTAATATTGAAGTATTTAGCCAATTATACCGGAACAAATCTTTAATATCATCAAGAAAAATAAAATCCTCAAAGTCCCCCAACTACATCTTCTGTTAAATTGACCAACATATGTGAACCCAAGCTTTGGTTGGCTAAGTATCGACACAAACATTTACATTTGCTTCCCAATTCGTCGAATGTAGCTTCGGGAATGAAGGATGGCTTGGGCATAGGAGGACAACTAGTAGAATTTTTACTTTGTGGTTTACAAACCTATTAATTAAATTACATACTTATATTACACGAGTTCATATATGTAGTGAAATATGAAAAACATGGTAGATTTCAGATATATACCTTTTCATTGATAACCAAGTGTTTAGGCCAACCCACCATAGCACCCTCTACTTCAACTATACTATATTCAGGATTATATATGGGTAGTGGTTTGTCCCCCATTCCGTCATATACAAGATGGATGGTTACACGACAAATGTCATCAAAAGCTGGTTGGAAATGCAATGTACCACCGAGGTTGTATACCTTATCCGCTGCCACAACATTATACTCTGGAACCTCCACTGCAAGTTTATAGTTCATACCAACCTAGAATTGAAATAATATAAGTTATATACGAAAGCGGTAAACAAGATACCTACTACAACTATATATATATATATATATATATATATATATATATATATATATATATATATATATATATATATATATATATATATATATATATATATATATATATATATATATATGAGTATATCTTCGCTACCCGTGCGGGTAACTAAGATTATCTACCCGTGCATCAGTTTTGTAATAGGAAGGCATGCATTTGTAATGAGATAGTCCAAATTGTAATAGACAGACTCATTTTGTAAATACAACGTGATGTTTGTATTCTCTATCTGGAAATAGTAAAATATATATTTATGACTGTAACAATGTTGTAATACAAAATGAGTCTTTGTATTACAATTTTGATCGTCTTATTACAAATTTGGACCGTCTCATTACAAATGCATGTCTTCCTATTACAAAATTGATGCACGGGTAGCGAATCTTAGTTACCCACACGGGTAGCGAAGATATACCCTATATATATAATCATATATATATCATACTAATAACACAACATATAGAACAAAAACTTAGTGCAGATTGTTGTGGTGGGTCATTGGGAGTGATCCCATGACCTTCTACAGTTGGAGCATGGGCTTGTACCTCATCATCTGAGAGACACACATTTTGAATAGGTTGAGAAGGTTGAGTAGGTTGAAATGAAGACATTATTTCTTTTACTTTCTGTGCTACTAATGCTTTAACTTCCTCTTGTGTAAGACCTCCTACACGACCTCTTTTAGATTGCGAAGGGCCAAAATAAGACTTGAAACCTATGCCAGCTCCTAATCCCCTAACATGGCCAGGATGATCCTTCGTACCAAGAGCAACTGATAGTTCATCTATGCGGCCAGTTGGTATGAACTTTCCTTTCTTCCTTTGTTCATGGAGATCAATCTATTCATAGTTAATAAGAATATTAATTCACAATATCAATTAGATATAAATAAATCTAACTTTGTGGGAGTTACTCTTTACTTAGTTGGGATAAACCTACCATCTTTTGTTCCACCTCCTTAGTTGTAGGGTTGACAATTTCACCTGCTCGATTCTTTCTAGCATCAATCCACTACAAGTGTCGGGGTGGACGCTCAACCTGAGTTGTACTAGACTCTTCTCCAGAAGTGAGTTGCTTCTCTTATAGTTGGCGGCAGAAGGCATAACCATCGGGTCCCAAGCGATGGTCATGCACATTTTTGGCCCGTCTTTCCTTTTGGGCCTCGTGAATAGCCTGATCATTTAAAATGAGGTATTGTAATTTAGACTTGGCAAACATATATAAAAAGATTCACCTCCTTAATTGTATAAAATTAAAGATTCATACAATACATCACAATCTTTATTACCTGAAACTCTTCCATGTTCCTAGATGCAACAAATCTTTCCCACACCTCAGGATCTATAAAAATATACCTATATGTTGCTTTCTTCTTTTGTTTAGGATTATCTATAAACTCCCTTTTGAGATATGTCGTAAAAGCCCTCCATCGTACACCACAACGTTGTAGCACTTTTTTCGTGTGATCTTTTTCATTTAGATGAAAAACACCCTATACATGCAAAAGAAGCAATAATTTTGTCTTAAAAAGGATATGTCTTTCCAAGCAAACTAAATTAGAATCAATAAACAAAAACATATTAAAATAATATCACTTCCAACAAATATATCTTTCCATTGGAGGTCTTTTAAGGCATTAGAAACATCATGCCAATTTTCTATATCTATTGCCACCTTACTGTGTGCGGTCTACCCTACATAATGTTTGAAAGCACTAGCATGTTCCCCAATAGGTGCTCCTGTGACATCAAAGTGGACTGCCAATTTATTCCCTTTGGCCCTGAGCTGCTGCAGCCTATTCATCAGTGTGGGACCTCTACTTTTCTTAGCATCACCACTACCATCCTCATGGTGCTCATGCTCAGAATGTTCATCTTCACTTGCCATTTTAGAACCTACAAGTATACATGATAAAATAAACATAAGTGATAATAAAAGCACAAGTGGTTGAATGATATATGATGTATCTTTAAAATATTACATGCCTCTAGTATTGGTTGAGTTGTTAGTCAAGTAAAATTCCTTCAGCATGGTCTTGACGTTTATAGTATTCATTGGTGTTATCTTCAACATTTACACTTGGCAAACCAACTGAGAATGGGCTGGAATCATCATACGTTTTGTAGTATTCTTCTTCATTTATAGGATCTACAGTAAACTATCTTTTTCCATGAAGAACGACAGACCAATTTTTATTTGTCGGGTCATCAATATAGAATACTTGTTTTTCTTGGTCTTCCATGATGAATGGCTCATCTTTCTCACCAATCTTTTCAAGATTCACCAATTTGAAACCCAACTCATCCACTAAAACTCCTTTGTTGTTGTCAACCCAATTACACCTAAAGATAGGAAATCTGAAATTTGTATAGTCCAATTCCCATATGTCCTCAATGGCGTTGTAATATGACATCTCAGCTTTGCATGGTCTTTTATCTTTGGCACTAGCAAAATACAACGAACAAGCTTGAACAGTGACCCCCACTATTTTGGACTACACTACTTTCATCTTGACGCTTTGTGTAGTATGAAAATCTGTTTATGTCATAACCTTCATATGACATGACATCCATTTTTGGCTTAAAGGGGAGCCATTTTATGTTCTCAGCAACATTATTCAGTGATTCAGATAGTTGATTAAAGACTTTCTCTTCAAACCACCTAATATATGTTTGATTATGCTCTCTTGCAAGCCACATTGAACTGGATCGCAAATGATTTCTCTTGATAAGATCATTGTGTTCTGTGATGTAGCTACTAACTTCATCGATGTTGTGTAAAATATACAAATGTGCTTGTTCCCACAACTCATGACTGATTCCTTTCACTCGTCCTCCCAGAGTTCCTTTGCCACAATAAGATTCAGTGTGATGGGAATTTTTTAGATCGCTAGAAGTTTCATTGCAATTCAAAAAAATCATTGCAAAAGTCCATCACCTCCCTAGCCACATAACCCTCAATAATACTCCCTTCAGGATGATAACGATTCCGAACATCACCTTTAAAAACACTCATGTAGCGTTCAAATGGTTACATCTAGTGTAAGAAAATTGGACCCAACATCTTCATCTCCCTTGTAATATGTACTACAAGATGAACCATGATATCAAAAAATGAAGGAGGAAAGTAGATTTCAAGCTAACACATGGTAACAATTACATCTTTCTATAATTTATCGAGAGTATCAGGATGTATCACTTTGTTGCATATTTCATTGAAGAAGAAATAGAGTCTTGTGATTGCAAACCTTACATGCTTCGGCAATATAGATCGAATAGCCACAGGTAAAATTTGTTGCATTAAGGTGTGACAATCGTGAGATTTGAGACCTATAAACTTCAGATCCTTCTTTGATACCAATCTACGAATATTAGAAGAGTATCTTTGTGGAACCTTAGTATTTTACAGGCACTCACAGAAAATCTTTTTCTCCTGCTTTGACAAAGTGTAACAAGCTGGTGGTAAATATGTGCGGTGACCCCTGATCTCCACTGATAATTCTTTTCTTATACCCATTAATTCTAAATCTTTTCTAGATTTGATGTCGTCTTTAGTCTTTCCTGGTATGTTCAATAGCGTACCAATGATGCTATCACAAATATTTTTTTCAACATGCATGATGTCAATGCAGTGTCTAATTGCCAGAGATCTCCAATAAGGAAGATCCCAGAATATTGACCTCTTCTTGTATAGAGATTTGTCACATGCAAGAGTACGACTACTTGAACTCTTTCCAAATTCATTAACAATATGTTTCACCCTATCATATACAACATTTCCTGGTATAGGTTTAGGAGCACTTCGTTCCTCAGTTGACCCATTAAAGGTTTTGCGTTGCCTTCAATAAGGATGCACTGGTGGGAGAAATCTCTGATGACTAAGATATACGATTTTACCACCATGTTTCAGTCGGATTGAATCAGTATTTTCCTCACAAACAGGACATGCTTTGTATCCTTTTATGCTATATCCAGACAAATTTCCATAACTTGTAAAGTCATTAATCGTGCAAAACAACATAGCACGCAAACTAAAGATCTCTTTACGTGAAGCATCATATGACATAACACCTTCTTCCCATAATTTCATTAGGTCATCAATTAGAGATTGAAGGTAAACATCAATATCATTTGCAGGTTGCTTGGGCCCTGATATCAATATTGACAACATGACATATTTATTTTTCATACACAACCAAGGAGGAAGATTGTATATAACAATCATAACATGCCACATGCTAAGTTGGCTTCTTAATGTACCATAGGGATTCATTCCATCTGTACAGAGTCCAAGTCTTAAGTTTCTTAGTTCTTTACCAAATTGAGGGTATAATAAATCAATTTTCTTCCATTGTGGTGAATCAGATGCATGTCGTAGGATGCCATCATCATTGGCCTTTAACTCCGCATGCGAATACAAATTTTGCACATCTTCGGTATTAGCAAATAAGCGTTGAAATCGTGGTATTATTGGTAGATGCCACATCACCTTAGCATGAGAGCCATTTTTAGCCTTAGATGAATTTGTGGTCTTATACCTTGACACACTACATTTTGGACAATTTATCAAATTACTATAGTCCTTCTGAAATAACACACAATCATTTGGACATGCATGAATCTTCTTAGCCTCCATTCCCATTGGGCACATTATTTTCTCTGCTTGATATGTTAAAATTGGAAGCTCGTTGCCTTCAGGAAGAATTTCCTTTAACAAAGACAACAGTGAAGTGAAACTCTTATCGCTCCACCGGTTTTGAGCTTTAAGAGTATATAATCGCATCACAACACTCAACCTCGTGAACTTAGTACAACCCTTATATAATGGTTTTTCAGCATCATGGACAATGTTTGCAAATAAAGAAGGTGGATCAATGACATTGTCCTGACAACTACATAGCATCTCATCAACCATATCATCCTAAATTGGGTCATCCTGAATCGGTTCATCATTGGCATTATCATCATTATCTATATCTTCTATGCCACAACTATTAGTATCGACATTTTCTGATCCATAATTAAATTTCTCTCCATGCCAATACCATTCATTATAACCTTGTATGATCCCATTGCATATGACATGATTCTTAATTTCCTCACCAGTATCAACTTTCAAATTGTTACCACAATTTCTACATGGACAATATAGCCTAACTGTAGGTAGTTTCCTATGTTCCTTAGCAAATCTGATAAATTCATCAAGACCTTTGGCGGACTCTAGACTACAACGGTTCTTGATAGACATCCAACTTCGATCCATTTTCTATATCACATTAAAATTAATTATAAAACTAAGCATTTAATATTGATACTATAAGTTGTAAGTTTTTATTGATAGGAAATTCATTACTTTTATACTAAAGTGTACCACCTATCCCATTTTTGAATATTTAATCTCACTAGTAACTGTATAATGTAGCTCTCTCTCTTCGCTCGGCCCTCTGGCTTCTCTCTACAAGGGGCGACATGGCGGGTGACGCCTTGGGCGGGGAGGATTCCACCCCCCATCCACCACCGCAAATCGTGATGGATGCTGGGGCGAGCCTTCCACATACGTCACGGTGGGCAGGGCTTGGGCGGCGACAGTTGTGAGTCCCCTGTTCGTGTGGCATAACCTTGCCCCGGTCGCAGTGCCAGTTGACCCCAAAGCCCCCTCCTTCAGGGACAACGACCTCCGACTGTGGATGAAGATGTCGACACCTGCGATGGCTGAGATGGATGAGTTCCACAAGCACTCGGTCATCGTCCAGGTCATGGGTACCAAATGCGTCATCAACCAACTCTATGGATGGATGCTCAGGACCTGGCGGCCGAAAGGTGAACTCCAATGCGCCCCCTGGTGGGTAGACTCGTCCTTGCCAAGTTCACATCGGAGGAGGAGATGAGGACCGCGCTCGACAAGGGGCCGTGGTTCTTCGATAGGAAGCTGGTGCTCATAGACGATGGTCCCCAGATGCTGACCTGAGGTGGGAGGCCCTCACTTCGGCTCCAGTTTGGCTGACCTTCCCCGAGATTGGGCACAACTGGACCAGAAGGGCCATCACTATTGTTTCTTGTGGAGTTGGAGACCCCAAGGTCATAGATTTCCACCAGGAGGGGAGATACGAGGGGGTGGCTCACGTTTGCGTTGATGTCAAAGCTGATAGAAGTCCACCGAGAGAGGTCATGGTGGAGATGCCTGATGGGAAGGAGCTTGGATTCAAAGTGGTTTTTGATGCTCTGCCTCAGCACTGCCTCGCCTGTAAGGTTTTCGGCCATGGGCCTGGCGAATGCCCAGGGGCGAGGACGGACCAACCACCACCCCCTCTCCATAGAGGTCGTGACACGAGCAGAAGACCGCGGCAGGGTCGAGGGAGGACCAAAACCAGGAGCAGGATGCTTGTGACTGAGCTTGGAGGGGGCTCCTTGACAGTGATCGTGAATGTGCCGCCTCCTACTGACCAATAGGTTGCTGCTGTGGACGCTGCTCCTGAGGGGCGGCTTCCTGGTACGGGTGACACCCACGGAGGACAAACCAACGGTGACACCACAGGCGGAGGTACCGAAGGATCGGCTGATGGCGGGCCACAAGCAAGGGACACCGAGTCTGCTACCATCCAATCTGAAGCGGAGATAGTGATTCCAACCCCTACACCTGCTGGCCACCCTACAAGCCTGAATCAGTTCTCCATCCTGGAGAACCTGGACACAGATGACTTGCTCGTTGAAATGTCTAGAGCTAGGAGGAGCAGCAGAAACCAACAGGATGTTGCTAGCACATGAGGAAGGAGAATCTCTCCCAGGATGAGCACCCCTGCCAGGGGGGCACTCAAAAAGCTAAGATGTCTATCCTCACTTGGAATGTGAGGGGGGCTACCAAGCCCTGGAAACAGTGAAGGATTCGTAAGGTAATCAGGGAGTATGGTGCTTCTCTGGTGTTTTCTCTGGAAACTCGAATCAAAAGGAGATTTCAAGATAAGATGCAGAGCCTTTTTCCTGAAGGCTGGGGATTGGAATACAACCTCAATCAGGTGGAGGGAGGAAGGATTGCCTTGGGCTGGGATAAGGGCGTTTGGGATGTTTAGGTTATCACAACCACTGAACAGATGATGGTGGCTAGCTGCATCAACCATGGGGGCTTTCACTGCATCATCACAGGCATTTATGGTCACAATCTAGAAGGTAGACGGAGACAATGTTGGGACTCCATCATTGAGATGACTCAACATCAGGTTCCCCAATTGTTCATCGGGGATTTCAATCATGTGAGAAGATCGAGGGAGAAGTATGGGGGCCTTCCCATTCCCGATTCGGTCTTCAATAGGTTCAACAACATGGTGGATGCGGCGAAACTGGTGGAACTGAATATATGCAGAGGTTTGACTTCGTGGCATAACAAAAGGACCCCTGCACACAACATAGCCAACCTCCTCGACAGAGGCTTGGTCAATACTTCCTGGTTGGATTGCTTTCCTGAGGCATGCGTCACGTTTGGGGGACACCCCAACAGTGACCATGCATGGATGCATGTAAGCTTAAACGACACCGCCAAGAAGAACAAGCCGTTTAGATTTCTCAATATCTGGGTGGATTGGCCTGGATTTAGGGAGGTTGTGGAAGAGGCTTGGAACACTACTGTGAGAGGGAACCCCATCTTCTATTTCATGGAAAAGCTGAAAAAGACCAAGAAGGCCCTAAAGAAATGGTCTGCTGAACTGGTCAACCTGCCCAATCTGGTTAACAAAGCTCGGGAAGACTATGCTGCTGCTGCACTCGACCTGAAACTCCACCCTTTGGATGCTTGCAAGATTAAAACTGAGGCCAACACTGCTGATAAGCTGTTGAAGCTGGAGAAAGATGAAGAAGTCTACCACTGGCAAAGAAGTAGATTGGGGTGGATTAAAGACGGCGACAAAAACACCAAAGTGTATCATAATGCGACTAAGAAAAACCATATGAAAGATTGCATCCATGGGCACATAAGGGAGGATGGATCCACCGTCAGGGGTCCTAGTGAGGTTGCAAATGAGGCAATTAAGTATTTCAAGCAGCTCTACAATAAAGAGCATAGACCCCACCAAGGTCGTCTTCCTGGTTCAAGGGTGACCGCGGACATGAACAGAGTGCTTTGTGGCCCCGTCACTGTTTAGGAGGTGAAGGATGCGGTTTTATCCATAGAACCATCTAAGGCCCCTGGACCCGATGGGTTCAACGGTAAATTCTATCAAAGCTGCTGGGACATCGTGAAAGAAGACTTATGAAGGGCTGTGCGGTGGTCCATGGTGGGTGGCACCATGCTCAAGCAGGTCAAACACTCATTCATAAAGTTGATCCCCAAGAAAAATCCTGCCTCCTCGATGGCCGACTTCAGGCCCATAGCATGTTGCTCGGTGCTATACAAAGTTTTTGCCAAGCTGCTATCTAGAAGGCTTAAGAAAGTGCTGCCGCAAATTGTTTCGCCTAATCAAATGGCCTTTATACAAGGAAGGGATAATGCTGATGGTGCTCTACTCGCTGCAGAGTTTTTGAACTCCTTTGGCACTATGAATTCCACGAGAAAGGCTTGTTTTAAACTCGACATAACCAAATCCTTCGACCATGTGGAGTGGCCTACCCTTTGGGAAATCATGAAGGAAATGGGCTTCTCCGGGAGATGGATTGACTTGATGATCCAATGCGTGGAACACACCTCCTTCTCGGTGTTGATCAATGGAATCCCATATGGTTTGTTTGGCACATCCAACGGGATGAGACAGGGGGACCCGCTCTCTCCCATGCTTTTTACCATCATTATGGAGTCCTTGTCTTGCGCCATTAACAGGGCTGAAAATGAAGGACATTTAAAGGTCTTCAAAGTGAAGGGAACTTCGGTGGTATCACACCTTATCTTCGCTGACGACGTCATGATCTTCACCGCTGGGCATGACATTTATCTCAAAAGGGTAAAAAGAATCCTGAAGGAAGTGGGACGCATGATAGGGTTGTACATTAGCGACATCAAATCCAAGATCTTCTTGTCCCGCTCTTGTGATGCAAGACGTGGTCGCTTGAAAGCTATTGCTGGTCTTCCTAGAGGGCACTTCCCCACTAAATACTTGGGCATCCCCATCTCTGGAGGCAGGGGGAGGGGGAAGGACTACTACTCTTTGGTGGATGGCCTTAGGGCCCGTATCGACAAATGGACGGGTATGTCCATCTCCATGGCAGGCAGGCTCGTCCTCTGCAACTCCGTCTTGCTGGCCTCCATCCGCTTCTGGTGTAGACAAGCAGAGCTACCAATGTTCATTATTGACAAGCTTAAAAGCCTGGTGAGAAATTTCCTTTGGGGGGGGGAGGTCCCATGGTATCGCTTGGGACACCATCACAAAGGAGAGGAGATAGGGTGGCATGGGCGTCCGAGATCCCACTAGTATGGCAGAGAGGGCCACAAAGCTCCGCATCCACAGGTTCTTGACCCAGCCGGAGGCAGTCTGGTCCAACTGGATGAGGAGGAGGTATGGTTGCTCGCTGGAGATTGGCAATACGTGCTATGATTCCTTTGTATGGAGGAGGATGATCAAGAGTTGGCCCAACGTCAAACACAACTATCTTCCCAAGTCTGACGGCACCTGGGACATCAGCGTGCCAAGACCATGGGAGCTGCACTACTTTGGGCCTGATGTCCCTTGGGTGAACGTCGTCTGGAATAAATCACAAACCCCCAAGTGGGGCTGTTGTCTTTATAGGGCTGTTCTTGGTCATCTGCTGATGCTTGACAGGCTTAGCCCCTGGGGAGAAGTGACCAATTCGACCTACTGGCTATGCAAGGAGGACGATGAAACACACGACCACCTGTTCTTTGGATGTAGTTACTCTAGCTATGTTTGGTGCAGATGGGCCCTTAAGAGTGGATGGGGTGGTCGGCCACCTAGGAGACTGGATATTGCGATAGAGTGGATCCAGCTTCGGGCTGGCGGCAACAATAACATGGTGTCTTTCGGCGCTCTGGGACTGGTTGCCATTGTCTATGGGATATGGTGGGAGAGGAACACCAGGCTGCATGGTGGCCGTGAAACTGACAAGTTTTTGTTTTTTGACAACTTGGCCGAAAGTTTGGGCTTACTCTGTAGAGCCAAACCTATGCTTTATGAAGGTTTGGACCCGATCACCAAAACACAGTGGGGGTTTTTGTAGTCGCTCACCCTCTGTACAGTATAGGCTCACCTATACGGGTTTTTTTGACATAGTAATATTTTACCTTATCCAAAAAAAAACTGTATAATGTATGTTTAGTTTTCAAGAAAATTTCAGCAGCATTTCCCCAAAGTTCTCCAAGTACACCGATGTAAATGGTAAATAACCACCCACATATGTACCCAGAGAACAAATGAGGAAATACTACTAAAATTTTCTTCAAAACTAAACATACAAATACACTTACATCCTAAGTGAGATTAAATATCCAAAAACAGTCCCATACCGGGGACTATCCAAAATTTACTCCTAATGAATAAATTTTAAATGGGTTTCTAAGTTAATATATACATGTATTATTGTCATATTTATATATTAAGTTAAACATCATGCATTGATGATCTCATCTATAAACCCTAAAGTGTCAATCTGGACTATACAATGTCTACCATCATATTTCTAGAATGTATACAATGATTGCATATGTGACTGACAATAAAATGTAGATATGAAAGTATACATGTTTTTATTATTGATTGGGTTACTAGTCAAATAAAATGAAAAAAATAATGTAACTGACCTGAGCTACCGAGATGAAAATGAGAGAACCGTGAGCAAGAGGATGACTGGTTGTTGGATTGCCCTATTGATCATTTAAAGACCTGCAGTTGAAGAGGTGAGGGTGCAGTATATGTGGGTATACGACTGCAATTATGCCGTATAAAATGTGTTGAATAGACTTAAAAAAATACATCGTTTATGGGTAAACGGCTACAATGACACCAAAGCAAAAACCATCAAATATAGGATATCTCCCATTAAATTTTGTGAAACATACATCATTTATGGGTATATAGCTGCAATGACACCCATTTACAGGTCTTGAAGCCACCCTAAAACCCAAGCAATGCACGAAAATCATAAATCCTAGCAGTTATATAAAAGACTATAGCAGCATGTTTGGTTTGTAAAAAAGGATTAGAACATGATGTGTCTAAGGATGGGATATGAAGGTATAAGTGAGGGATGGGAGATTGGCTAATCATGTCCTATGTCTGGATGCAATGCTGAATAGGCAACATTAGCTAGCCCAACCCTAGTAGCAGAAAAAGGGCTACTTCTCCATGAACTCCTGCATATATGGTATATACGAGCGTTAAGAATAGAAAACCAACGATGGTCGAGGTAGAGCTAAAAACAGTGACCAAAACAAGTTGTCAAAAAAATAAATTCAAACTTTTTAATGCTAGTAGGCAGTATTCCATCATGATCATCTTCGTAACCCTTTCTCAGTCGTCTACATAATAATGGAGGTAGTAGGTAGGCATTTAAAATCATCAAACTGGGAAGGAATGAAGCATAGAAGAGAGCCTACTGGAGTTTCCAATGGCCATGGAATAGCTAAGGAAGAGGATATGGTGGATCACAAGGAGCCTATGGAGGGGGTAATGGTGGAGGGTGTGATGGTGGAGCATATACACTAGGTTGGGAGAAAAATTAACTGCGATCTCGATTTGGGAAAAAGGAAATGACAAAGAGGGATGACATGGAACAGAGAATACAGTGAAACGACCCACAAGAACCCGCAAGTAGGTCCCTGCTCACCACGTCGTACAATCTGACCGCACCACCATCGACTATAACCCCCCACACCGCGAGCCAGGAAGCGTGAAGAGTCTGCCGAACAGCAGGTCCGGTGGCACGCCGGACATAAAGAGGGTGAAATAGCCAAAGAGGAAGCATGCAATAATACAAACCTGGTAAGTTGCGACCTGCGAATGAGGACTCAACGCCTCCGCGGGGGTCAGTGAGACGACGGTGGCTGCTCAAGGAAAGACAGCGGTGTGTGGATTCGTAAATCAGCGACCAGTACCCTCAACGCTTGCGTCATCTTCGTCTAAGCAAAAGGAACCTCACAAGGTAGTGCACGCGTTAAATGAAACCATGGAGTCGCGATCACGTACATAACCGAACCCTGATTATAGGGATGGTTATTGTGATGTAACCGACCCAAGAGATTAACCAGTCCCTGAACTAAATAGCTAAGAAAGCAAGGTTTTCTCGATCGAGAATTTTGTTGACCGAGATGCCCTACAAGGTCAGTTATAAGCAAAAAACCGACCCTAGAGGTACTTATACACGTGTGAAGCCAAAATGGTGCCCTTGTTTTTGTCTCGGTCGAGAATTTTGTCGACTGAGATGCCCTACAAGGTCGATTATAAGTAATAAACCGACCCTAGAGGTACTTATACACGCGCGAATGTAAAATGGAGCCTATTTTTGTCTTGGTCAAGAATTTTGTCGACCGATATGCCCTACAAGGTCGGTTATAAGGAAACAACCGACCCTAGAGGTACTTATACACTGCACGAAGGCAAAATGGAGCCTATTTTTGTCTCGGTCGAATTTGTTTTCGACCGAGATGCCCTACAAGGTCAGTTATTAGAAAAACCTGACCCTAGAGGTACTTATACACGCGTAAAGGCAAAATGGAGCCTATAAAGCAAGGTTTTCTTGGTCGAGAAATACGTCGATCGAGAAATTTCAGTCAAGAAAATTCTCAACTGAGAAAGTATTGTCTTAAGCTTCTCAGAGGTCTTCTAAAGTTGGTTTTTTAAGAAAACTGACCCAAGAGGTCTTAAATGGTGCCCGTGTTTTTTGTAGACATATAAGGTCGGTTGTTTGGAAAAACCGACCCTATGGATCGAGGCACGAAGCCAAAATTGAGCAAATTTTTGCCACGGGAAACTTAATGGGTCGACTTTCTAATCCCATTGCCTATAAGGTCAGTTATTTTATAAAAATTGACCCTATATAGATATACTATAAGGTCGGTTATTTTAAGAAAACCGACCCAAGTGGTCTTAAGTGGTTCCCGCATTTTTTATAGACATATAAGGTCGGTTGTTTGGAAAACTGGCCCTATAGAGATACACTACAAGGTTGGTTATTTTAAGAAAACCAACCCAAGAGGTCTTAAGTGGTGCCCGCATTTTTTGTAGACATATAAGGTTAGTTATTTGAAAAAATGACCCTACATGCAGTGACGTTATTGGCCAAAAATGTAGTAGTGCATGTTGGTGACTAGTACACCAACGGGAGGGACAACTCTTTCCTGTCTGTTTCTGTAGGATGACATGAGTTCTAGTTTTTCCGTGTGGACTACTGTAGAAGCAGGAATCTTTTGGCTGTTGCTAGGAGGGCAACGTCAACCCGCAGTCTATGGCAAGATCTGAGGAGCCACTGTAGCACTTGTTCAAGTCTACTGTCTGTAGAGGAGCAGTTAGACGAGTTCGAGTGCGACTAGGAGTGGCACAACCACCATCTAAGACAGAGTGTGCATCTACATCGACGAGGATTGTCACTGGACTTTCTCTAGGAACATGTATATCTTCGTGAAACCATCCTTCGCATTGCATAGTTATAGACGTGATCTGATGGTTAATGGAAAATATGTCAGTAAAATTTTTATTTCTACTTCCTATCTGATGCCGTATTTCTCTACAGTGGTATGAGAGCCATGTCGATTAATTATGTTTTTAGATAGTTGATCTGATTATATTTTTGGTTTTACCGAGTTTATTTATTGAATGCGATGTGAATATTTAAACTTGTTGAAGTGCACGTCTTTCTAATCATCACATAAAGAACCCAAACGAATATATATATATATATATATATATATATATATATATATATATATATATATATCTGTGTGTGTGTGTGTCTGTGTGTGTGTGTGATATGATATATATGCAATTGATACATGTTGCCATAAAATCAGTTTTGATGGTAGATGTAAAGCATGGTTATGACCAAAACCCCAGATATGTGTGTGCATGGTTGTGGTTATAATTCCTATTGTTAATCGGTCTGTGTACTGATCCTCCCTCTCCTTTCCAAGTGTAAATTAATGCTCTTGTTCCTATTTCATTTCGAATGTTACTCAAGGTTTTCTACATATACAATATAATAAGAAATAGGATAGTTTTAATTTATATTTCGACATGAGATGACGATCAACACAAAGGTGAAACGATTGTCTCGTGAGATGACCTGATCAACTGGAGGATCAAGGAAGCCAGATGTTAGGAGGATGAACCGATCGACTGGTGGCTCAACCAACCAATTGGAGGTGTCCAGACGCTGCTTGGACCTGAGAACCAGATGATCATTTCAGAAGAGCCCAACTGAGCGACTAGGAGGCGTGCCGACCAGTTCAAGAGTTGAACCTATCAACCCATATTAGTTCGAGCACAGATCATCACCAATAACATGTTGGATATGATGTGGACCATAGGTGGTAGTAATTCCTTGTGGCTCCAAGGAATTACATTAGTATGGCCATAACCATCACTTGTGTCTTTTATGAATTACATGTTCTCATTTGTGGTTATAGCATGTATATGATACGTACTATATATGTGGTGATTGGATAAAGTATATGCATTTATACAAACAAACTCCCTCAACCTAAATATTAAGTCTTAGATGCTTTTCATAAGAAACACACATGAAAAGCTTGATCGACTAAGTGTGGTGTGCCGTCTATCTCATGGAAGTGTGATGGTAGATATGTGTGTCTTCCCTAACAAAGTGCGTATTTATCATGTTGGCTTTTGGGTCAGGCTTAACTAGGTGACCTTAATTGGATTAAGCACCTAGAGGCATGCAGATGATCATGGCAAGGAGATGCACATCATCTATCTGAGATTTGCATATGATGCAATTGGCATGATTGCCTAACTGATAGAATCAAGTTGTGGGTGACAGCCCTAGCCGGCTCATGATTTGACGCAATTGGGATCTTGGCCCAATAGAATATTGTACACTGCAATATTCCAAATTGATACTCAGGGCTATCAATTTGAACAAAATAGTGGGAGCGGTAGTTAACTAAATACCTAATTAATATCGTCAAATTTATCAAATCAAACCAAATAAAAAATGTTTTGAAAAGTTGCAATATTTCTTGGTAGAATTAAATGTCAAACACAAACACATTCAAATTGCGATGAGTCCTTGAAAAGGACGAAACATGATAAAGTTCCACAATTTGTTAAGGACATTGAGAAGTGTTCTCATCAATGAGTGAAAGCTTTATGTCCTTGATAGACCAATGCCAGAGGAACCCACTCCAAATGCACATAAGGATAAATGTATGCTTGCTGGAAGCATGCTAATCATGCCATGGACATTTGAATAGCTAATGCTATGTTGTATGAACTATGAGTTGCATGAACAACATGAAAACATGGACATATATTATCAAGATGGTAACACATCTTAAGAATCATGTAAAGCAAATACAGTATAATTTTAAGTGCAAACTGACAAAGGGAGGTCCAGTAGAACCCCATGTGTTCAATGTGATTGGACACATGGAATGGTTGGAATTTCTGTTAGGTCAAGTGTTGACCATGAATATTATTATGCAAGCATTGCATGAATCATATAGTCAGTTTATCACATTCTGAGAATGTTGATGCCAAAGCAAGGAAGAATAAGGAAAAATCCGTGATGGTGATCAACGGAAGTGGGTCTTAGTGCAAAAGCAAGGCCAAGAAGTGTTCTGAGGCTAATCCAAAGCCCAAGTCTTCTACACTCAATATATGGAGAAGGGTAAGTGTAAAAGGAATCTATCCTTTTCACTTAAAGGATAAAGAAAACAAAATGTCACCATTGTCACTTGTTTGGACACGAGAAAGGAGTTATCCTCTTCATAGAGGATATCAGGAAGAAGATAGAGATAGAGATCTCTACTTTAGGACCTGAGAAGAAGTAAGCTAGAACTATATTGAGCAAGGGTTTCTTCCACTATAGTTAAAGGTTGTCATTCAAGGGAACATAATAGAATTAGTGAATTTCTATTATGCACTTGCCATTGATGAAAAGAACATATGTCTTGTATGAAAAGAACATTATGTTTTATTTTAAAAGATATGATCTTTTATGGAAATGCCCTATGTCTCATAAACTATAATTGATAGTTGAAAAGACAAATGTGTATGCCATATGTATTGAATGACTTGATAACTCAAACATTGAATACCTATAACACTATGATCTAGAGCGCATAAATGAAAAATGCATTTCTAGAATCCATATGATGGTTATATAGACTCTTTTGGTTATTGAACCAATAGAGACATGCATGTCTTATTTGTTGTGCAATATGACAAGGGTATCTTCACTAGATGTAGTGGGAGATCGACTATTCCATTAGGACTAGTACATATTTATATACATAGACATTTTTGGATGAATGCTAAAGGTAGTTACAAGTACCTCATTATATTTACTGATATGATCAATAGATATTGAAATTTGTATTTAATGAAATACAAGTTTGGATCTCTTGAAGTGTTCAAGGAGATCATAAATGAAGAACATAACTTACTAGGTTAAGTATTAAGATACATTGATGTGATCAATGTTGAGATATTTAACCAAGAGTTTGAGGACCTTCTAGAGAGACCGTGATAGGGTATCACATTGAACTCCACCTAAAACACATTGATGTATCACAAATAAGGTATCACACTCTATTAAGTTGTGGTGAGATTATCAATAAAATCTATCTAATCTTACAATTTCTTTTGGGAACATGTTTTACACTAAAATAATGTACCGTGTATATTGGTTCGAAAGACACCATTTGACATATGGCATGGGAAGTGTCCCGATGTGTCTTTTATAGTGATTAGGATTGAAGTCTTATATAAGAAAATTGTTTCTGAAAAGGCTTTATCCATAAATCACATGAATGTTATCTTGTTGAATACTACTTATATTCCAACCCAACAACAAAGTGTTTGTTTCTAGGATGGATGAATTCCTAAATGGAAATTAGTTCCAAAGGAATTAGTGGGAGTAAAAGTAGAACTCAAAATGTTTGAGACAAACAAGAAAACATAGAACCTTAAAAGGTACACTAGAAATGGGGAATCACAAGTTATTGTGGAATCTCAAGTTCCTCATGTAAACACAGAACTCATAGTTTTAGTAGAACGCCTTGAGTTTGAAAGATTATGATATCTTATAACTCAAGAAGGAGGTATGTTGATCATAGAGAAGAGTCAAATACCTACCTAGAAACTATTGAGGAACCATATTATGAAAAGGGCTTGAGGCCATTAGATCTATGATGGACTCCAAGTAAACCAACAAGGTATGACCTTGGTGGATCCACCTGAAGGGGTAAAACCCATAGGGTGCATTTGGGTCTTTGTAAGAAGACCAACATGGAAGGGTGGATTGGTTGCAAAGAGTTTCAAACTAGTTCAAATTATTGAACGTGATGAAGCCTTTGACCAATTACCATGGTTAAATCCATCTAGATCATGCTTGCTGTTGCAACTTATTATGACTGTGAAATTTGGCATATGTATGTTAAAACCGCATTCCTTAATTGGAATAATTAAGAGGATGTGTATGTGACACAATATAATGGTTTCATATATCCATTAATGCAAATAAAGTCTATAAGCCAAAAAGGTCAATCTGAGGATTGAAGTAAGCATCTCAGAGTTGGAATCTTCGATTTGACAAGACAATCAAAGGGTTTGACTTAAGTCAAAATGAAGATGGAATCTGTGACTACAAAATATTTAGTTCATCTCAGAGTTGGAATCTTTGATTTGACAAGACAATCAAAGGGTTTGACTTAAGTCAGAATGAAGACGGAATCTATGACTACAAAATGTTGAATGGGAGCATTTTGATATTCCACATAATGATGCGGAATAATGTCCTTATCCTATAAATATTAAAACCTGGAAAAGAAAGTGCCTTCTATATGAAGGGTTTAGGTAAAGCATCCTATGTGATAGGGATAAAGGTGTATAGATATAGATCTGGAAAGATTCTTGACCTAAGTAAAAGCACATACATTGGTAAGATGTTGAAGGGTTCAACATGTAAGACTAAATGACAGAAACTTGTTCATATTCCATGGAGTTAGTTTTTAAAGAGTCTAGTGCCCAAATCATATGAAGAACATGGACATATGGATAAATGCCATTGGATCTATCTTGAATGTAATGCTATGTACTAATCACATTATCTCGTATGTATTGGACATGATGAGAAGATATCTAGTAATCTTGTATGTATTGGACATGACAAGAGGATATCCAGTCATCTTATATGTATTGACATGATGATAGGACACATATATACCTACCTAGGAATCTCGTATGTATTGCGCATGACGAGAGGGTATATGTCAGATACCACTGCGAGTCACTAGAACACCATAATGAACATCCTCATGTGCTTGTGAAGAACTTAAAGGATTGGTTACTTGGTTATGGTAATAAGGAAGAGTTGGATGTAAAGGGTTACACCCATGCAAGCTTCCAAACTGAAAAAATGATTGCAATAGTGTTTGACATTAAACAAGAACTGTAAGCTAGAAAGGGTTCTAAGCTAATGATAATTGTTCAAATCTATAAAAGAAGCGGAGTATCTCTGTGTTATAAGAACAACAAAGGATATTGTATGGATCAAGAAGTTTATATGGGTGAACTTATGTGAGGTTTCAAACCATTGATGACACAATAGAAATATTGATGACAACAATGGAGCTACTAGTTAGGCTGGGAATCTCATATAACATACTACGACACTTCTATCTCATACAAATAGTCATACAATGAAGAGATGTGAAAATTGCAAAATACCAACTTAAGGTAAACGTTGCTAAACCCACTATAAAAGCACTTGCGCAACAGAAGCATGAATGTCATGTTAGGTCACTCAGGATGAGATCCGTGGGTGATTGGATCCAAGTGCAAGTGGGAGTCTGTTGGTATGTATTCCTAGAGAGTCAATCATATGATGATTGAAATGGCATAACATATAAATGATTTGATTAATTACAAAGGCAAGCTTCCAATTTATTTTGTATATTTAGTTATGAGATAATGAATAACATAATAAATGTCTAGAGAATATTATTGCTCTATGACGTATGTCTTCAAGTATTAGACTTGGAAGAAATGATATCATACGAATGTTAACATCACATATAAATATTCTCATTATGTCCCTGATCAATTGTCATTATGGAAGGTTAATAGACAACAATGACACAAAAGATCAGAGTGTGAGTTGGTTGATGACTGAATCTCATTGGTCATGATATGGAAATATCAAACCAAGCACATAGATACATGTTAGAGAATAGTGTATTGGACAGACCCACCATGAGACTGACACAAGGAAGCCATCATCATGGAAGTCATAGTCATCTCTCATAGTGATGGTGGTGGTTGTGGTTCTTAGACCTAAAATCATGACACTCATCACATGTCATTGGGTACACTTTGACATCATCAAAAATAATCCTGAAACATGGGTTGTCATAATGGTGATGATTGGGTGACTTTGACACATGGGGATTGACTATGAGTGATACATATGGGATTTGTCCCTCCGACAAGAGTATGATATCCAAGGACTCTTGATTAGAGAGACTGAGAAAAAGTATGGTCATACACATGTGAGTCAATATGTGATGTTGAGCTTACATATATCTCATGCAGTATGCTCTGGTTCAAGGAACGAGATTGAATAATAATGAGGATGACTACTCCATGCATCTTGTTCAATCTAGATATCAATGAAAAAGGAACTATACAAACGCTATAACACCATATAGAGATTGTAGGTTGAAGTTTCTCCCCAACTTTCCATTCACTTGGGTAGAAATGATGTGCGACTAGGCACCACTCTTTGCTTATGATGTCATAAGTTAGTTATGGATATTCACTACCAATGTGATATGGGACCTATAGGGTCACACACGTAGGAACTAATCTAGAAGAGGAGTTTGATCTTGAATGATAATTGAATTAAATACTAAAGTGTTTAGGTACTCAATTCACACAACATATCGATAGATTAGCTGACTAAACTACCAAATGACCATCTCACTGGGTGAGACAAACATTTGGGCATCCAGACAGGTGTCTCAAGTGTTGAGACGGTCATTTTGGTTGCCAGTCAGATCAAAAATTGAATTGTCTTAGTTCTGCCCTATGAATCAATTGGTTCAAGCTATTGAACCGATCGGCTCGACTCGAACTCACTAGACGGTAGTCTGGGTGAGTGAGATGGGCATCTTGCTTGTGTGAGACGTCCTGGTTGGGATGAATGAAACTTATGGAGTTTCCCAAACTCGTTTCGATTGCACATACTTGGGGTGCAAGTAAAGTAATGTATCACAATAATTACGAAACAATTTGTTAATTTATATCTGACTAGGAAGGTGCAAACCAACCGTCTTGCTTAACAAGATGATCGTCTCGCATCCCAGACGACCATTTTTCTTAGTAAAATGACTGTCTCGCGTGAGAGACGACCGTTTCGTCATACGAAGGTTGTGAAACTTCTAGAAATGTTGCAAATGTTTAAGATGTACTTGTCCTTTCCACTCTCTCTTTAATCCCACTTTGGCTGGGGACTGGGAATGTTACACCCCGATCTCACAATTACCACTAGTCATGAGATTAGGGCATAAATTGAGGATTTAACGTAATACAAATATCACCCTTAACTTTTTCTTCTTTTTCAAACTCTTTGTTTTCTCACATCCAATCACATAAACAACTTTACAAGAGAAACAAACTTTGATTACTTTAATATGATCTCAAAATAAACGATACACATCCATACATTCATTCTATTTCTCACACTTCCATATACACATGACATGATAATCAGATACATACTCTATTATTAAGGAAACAAAGATACAAAACATCACTTACAACTCTCTCACATCTTTAAAAGGACCTAGAGTGACAAGGACCGACTGAACTTAACTAATCTCATACTTAACTCATGTGGTAGATCTACTCTGATGCTTTGACCTTCTTCAAGTCTACATGGTTTCCCTAAAAATTGTGAGTAGAGGAGTGAGTATACTCGCTCAGTGAATGAGTACTTCTAAGAAACAGTCTAAAGCACTGATATAATTACATATATACTTTTGAGCAACGAATATCAATTATAACAGCAGTAAGCTTTAAAGAGATTGATCATTGACAATCATAAATATGGTAGGATACTTTAGATATCAACAAGAGTAAATCAATATATGAGCATGCTTGATTAATTTCAAAGAGAACTAATAACTCAGAAACATACAAAGAATAATTGCTGGGAAACTATACTCGAATCTTTCTTAGCATTTCTTACTTATAAGAAACTCTTTAAGACTTCTATTATTATATTTTATCTTATGCCCTGATCATATGCAGTGTACTCTACATATGAAGACTCGTAGCGAACTACGATATCACCGAACAAGACTTAGCTGACACACCCGGGAATGCTAAGCAGGACTACATTGCTGGTCTGCAACAGGAAAATGGCTCTCTTGCCTCGGGACACCTATTATGCCGTAAACACTGGACTCCTCCTCTAACCTGAGCACACAAGTGGAGAGTGAAGCCACCTATTGGATTTCTGTACTCTAGTACCGCCAGGACCTCAGGTTGATGTTGGACACTACATGATGTATATTAAGGAGACTTCCACTAGGGCTTCATCCCCCGTACCACCTGTTAGTACGTTCTGACCCCTGTATACTGGACTACCAGGGTTAGGTCATTTCATCCCTACGGCGCAAACCTCTCATAGGGAATCTATGGTGTTCAGGGCTCCTGAGTCTATTATTTTATTATTCTTGGAAAAATATTACTATATTGTATCTCTCTCTTACTTATACTTGACTCTGGTATCTCTATGCTACCAAGTCTATTTATCTGAAGTTTATAAATACGACATGTATGCCATCCTTAACTTGGCAGAGGAGTATATTGAAAACATTGTAATATACTGAGAAATTAACATACTATACTTGTAGGCAGTCTGAAATACTTAAATAAACAGAATACATGTCCACTTGGCATTTATATATTGGAATCATGAAATTGAACTTCTTAATATACTGATAAGAGTTAATTGCTTGACATATGAATAATCATCATTAGCACCTGTAAACTATTTGTTTCATAAACCATCTGATAACATTTACCACAACTGAATTGTTAAGCATCACCACATCTCATACTGAGAACATTGATATCACAATACTTGATTCATTGAACACCCTATCCTTAGGGTTTCATTTACCTTGTTCACTCATCACATGGCTTTCATAAGGATTTCATGCGACATAAACATTCACTGAAAAAATACTACTATCAACAAATCATATAAAATCAATATATGTATGAAACCTTGGAACTGAGCTAAATTTATGTTTCCATGCCATTCACTGAGATAACATACATCAATAATAAAAATTGAATAAATAAAGCCTATCATGTCAAGAAAATCCGTTCAAATGGATTTCACAATATCTATTCGCAAATATCCAACTTTCCTCGCATCTAGGGTTTCATCCTCTTTATTGAGATATCAAACAAACACTATTCACCTTAAACAAAATCCAAGATAGTATCTGACATATATGTATTATGCATTCAAATAAACAATCATTCATAACCAAAGGGGTCTAGATAGACAAATTTCTTGATTTAATTATACAACAACATCAGTCATAGACAAATTCCCTATATTTCAGTTTACTCTTATAAGCTCTGCAAATACTTAGGGAATTCTCAATAGGATGTATTGTATACATTTATAATATGATTTTATCATATGAAAATCCAAACAGAGGAAGAATCTATTTCATATCATTTTGCAACAACTTAGATCAAACACACAATTCAGGGTTTGTAGTCGCATACTAAGAAATTAAAGATTATGGATGATTTAACCTATTTTTGTGCAATATATTGTTTAAAGGAAGTTCCCACTCACCCTAAGGTGTGAAAACACCTTAAAAATGCAGCTCATCCCTGAAAATCTCGATCTCATATCAAATCCCTAGCAATTCACCCGATTCTTCTTCCTTTCAACTCGGAAACCCTAGAAATGAGAGATTATGAAGAAAGAGTGAGAAAAGGGGATGTTTTGATACCATATTGGATCAAATCAGATGAGGGATGGAATCTTGACATGTGAGAGAAGATTCACCATGAAACTATATCCAAAGAAGCTCAACTTACATGATTTCATCATTTTTCGGACCGCAAAACCCTAGGTCAGCATCTCCATCAATTTCTCCTCTCAAACCCTAACTCTCCATCTCTCTCTAGGATTTCGTTTCTCTGGTTTGAATCATGAATTATGAGATCTCCTTGTGTGTTAGGTTGACCATATAGAGAATTGAGTTGCTTCGGTCAATTGCACATTGACCCCTCACTATACTTTCTCTTATTTCAGCTGAATTTTCTGTCATAAAAATATTATAATAATTCGTCTACTGATAAGGTCTAACTACATAAAAAATTTATAAAAATTTTACATGTTGTTTATGATTGATTTTCAGATCTCCAGTTAAAATTTCAAATCATTTGGAGTTTCCAATAAATAACTAAAAATAAAACACTACACTTCTAAAAAGCTCTCTGTCAGCATTTTGGTCGAAATATTGATCGACCGAGAACCACATTAAAAGAACACTCAAATATTCTGAGATTTTTCTCCAATATGCATGATTGAGTTATTCATATCATATCCAAAATTCAAATAAATACTTTTTTTTAGAAAATATGAAAAATCATTTACCACACTGCTATCTTGATCAAATTCCATATTCATGTACTATCAAAACCCTAATTTTTTCCGATTAGGGTTTACATTTCTCAAACCCTAATTCTTCAAACTAAATTCATAGTTAGAGTTTATTCTTAGGTTTGAAACATCACAATTGATCTACTATCATTAATCAAGTCTAAATGATGTTCAATCTAATCAAGCATGTAATCATTCATGTAAACCCTAGTTTACCAATTAAGCACATATGTGGTCATTACAATTCTCACCCCCTTAAAAAGTTTTGTCCCCGAAACATAAATATGCAAACAAAGTATATTCAAAGTTTATTTAAGCTTCTAAAATCTTACTTGTCATTATATTCTTGTATTTCATACTTGAATGCAGTTTTCAACATTAAGTCCTTCATTTGTTTTCTAATCACAACATGTTTAAATAATGACTGCTCAATGATAACAAATGAATTCTCTATGCCACAATGAATCATAGGAAAAAAGAAAGAAAGAGAAACAACCATTTCATTATTTTCATACTCTTGAGGTGTAACATCAATATTGATAATCCGATTCAACTATCTCAATTCATACGGCTCAATATGTACTATTGTAATGGCCTTGTGATCCATGTGGTTAGTTGTTGCCTAGTGAGAGGTGACAAGATGTTTAATGGGCCTTGTGAGCCATGAGAATAGTTGTTGCCTAGTGAGAGGTAACAAGGTGTTTATAAAAGTCTCATGTAAGAAACGATAATGTTCAAAATAAACTAAGAAATAGAAACTTAGTAATATAATGATAATAATAAAGGGATACAATAATAATAATGAAATCTTGATCATACATGCTTTATGATTATAGCCAAATAAGGGCTATAGTGTTTGAAATATATGAGAAGGATACTTGTTTATAAAAAGGATGTGAATAAGCATGATGGCTTGGCCAAGGTATAATGCCTAGTAAAATTGGTGTGGTATTCAGTGATGTTTGCATAGGATTGGCATAGTCCAATGCCTGAATATAATATGATGATGTATACTTACATGACTAGAACAATTAAATATTTGGTTAGCAGATTGGTTGAGGCCAACAAATAGAAATGAGAATGATTCATGGATGACATACCATGATAATGAGTTTCACTGGATAAGCTTGAGATGTTGATATAGTATGATGAGTAAATGATATACATGTTCTTCCCATTCCTTATAAACAGAATAAATGACTTACTGCTCTATCACAGATAGTTGCAATGCTTTAAAAGATGAGAATATTCTAAACTACTTATCCTCTGCTCAGTTTAATACTATTTAACTGTGATAATAACATTGTTGGAGGAAAGTTATATCTCTCGCTAGGACAATTACAATTATTTCACCCCCGTGGGATCCAAATTTTTAGGTGGGCGTGCACGAGGAGGTGAAGACCTTTCTGCAGAAAAAGAACAACAACAGCAGGGACAATAGTGACAGCTCAGGTTGAGTGTATTGTTTGTCATGTCTTGTAGATAAAAGTCCTATTTGTCATCTCTGTACTCTCAGGTCCTTGGAGTTGGTTCGTACTGGTTTAATGATCAATCTGAGATTTTGGATTCTATGTCTCGCGGTTTTCTGTTGCTCCAGTATGTGTTTTGATAGAGCAACAATTATAAGGTATCCTCAAGAAGAGATGGTACAGTGTATGTACAATGTGAACAATGATGTATATAAAGTTTTGGTTCTGCCTTAAAGAGTTTACCTAGAAATGGATCTCTTTGCAAAAATGGTTTTAATTTTTAGTGATTTTCGGTAATCCGTTGTTTATGTTTAAATTCTGCTTAATTAGTAACAATTTGTTTGTCGGTTTGGCGACTTTCGTTACAAGTTTGGTATCAGAGCTCTAGGTTCGCTGAGTCTACACACACATAGGACTAAGGTGTTGAGTCTGTGTTAGTGTCCTCCAGTATACCCTATAGTGACTTCTGCTTATGTAGAATAAAGGGCAAAGTTTATAAATGACTGGGGAACACGAGGAACACATTGCTAAGGGCAATGTTGTTGCACCAGAAGAGGGTGCATGGGACCAGGTAAGAGGAGAACAAGTGCCAGCGAATTCCCATCTTGACCTGATCATGATAGAGAATCCTATTTTTATGCTCTTGAAGGGTAGCTTAGGATAATAGTGATGCATATAGAAGACTGGATACTAGTATTACAATCTAGGTTACCAGTCCTTAATGTGGAAACTTTGGGCTTTGAAAGGGTTCCTGAGTGACATGGTCATGTTGAAATAGAGGTAATGTGGGAAAGATTAATATATGGTGAGAAAGTAGACTCTGCCATAAGTTTGGACAAATAGTACATCTGTGATGGTAGTGCCCAAGGAAGGGAAATAAGCTGAGAATTAAGGTAAAGTCTCTATAATTTTAGAGACATTTAGAATATGCAAATTACAATTAACCCAAAATATGGGGTTAATATGCAAATTACCACATCTAGAGTGTTCCTACTCCCTCCTAGCATCATGTATAAGAGATAGAAAGGAGGATACACCATGCTTGATTCCATTATGAATGATGGTAATCTTGGTGAAGAAATGACCAAGAAAAGGGTTGAATTTGAAAGCTTAACTTGAGTTGTATCAAGTTGAAAAGCTTATATATAAGTGCCTATCGGCCAAGCAGCCCAAGGAGGTGTCCCAAATAGTTTTGTGAACTCTTGGAAAAGTCCACATCATGCAAATCACCTCAAGGAGGTGAGGTGTGTCGGGTTACAACTTCCTTAGCAAAATTGTGATGAGTTGTGAATAAAGTGGTGATTTTGTTGATATATCTTATCCAAATGGATAAGTAATGGACAAATTTTCATCTCAAGATGATCCTCAACCGTTTTGCAAGACAAGATAAATGTTGATGCATGCATGTACACATGTCACCCATGCATGACACGTGGCACCTACTAGCTCAAAATGTTGACACCTCATTTTTTCTTTCCTTCATGAACAACAAGTATATATACCCCTAGTTTCACCCCTTGGTGAAATTTTGCGACCCTTACCACCCTCCTACCCTAAGTTATCATGCATAGAGCTCCCATATCGTGAAGGGATGCTTTGGAATCATGCATGGGTCTTGGGATATCGCCCATGGCAAGAGCATATCGCCCAAGTAGGTGATATTGGCCATATAGGGTGATATCGACCATACAGTGAAGTTTTGACTCAAAGTGAGTGTCATATCATGCAAGTGAGTGACATATCGTGCAAGAGGGGTGGCATATCGTGAAAGGACACTAGTGTATCGTGAAAAGGTGTTAAGGAGCAAGAAGGAGCTCATACTTAACCCTAAGGTGAGGATAAGATCATCTTCAACCTTGGATTGAAGCATGAATTTAGGGTTTTGATCTTCCTTTCTTTTCTTCTTCACCAATTGCTTATCCATGGTGATTATTTGCATATAGAGGATTTGTGAAGTCCATCTTCAACCTTAGGAACGTGGAGCTTTGGAGCTTGGAGCTTTGAAGTCATTTTTAAGGCGGGTTATATAACTTGAACTCAACCATGTTATTATTCTTCACCTAAATTGCTATAATTAGTGAAATACTTTTAATTTCGAAATTTCCTGAAATAGTTGATGAGATTATGAGTTCTAGTAGTTTCTTAGACCTGTTGACATGAACTATAACAGTTAGAACTAAGGTCTAGAGCTTGAAGATGGTGGTATCACTTTATAAAAGTGATATCACGTGCAGGCACACAAGAAAGTACCTTTAACCCGATATGATGATGCACCTACTTCACTTGAACGATATGGATATGAATGAATACACTGTTGCACGATATGGGGGTGTTGTATACACCTCTTGCACGATAGGGAGTCAAGTATAGACTCCATGCACGATACAAGGTTGAATGAATACTTATAAGTTGACCAGAAACCCTAATTTGGGTAACCCGATATAAGTGAAGTGTAACAAGTGCTATTGCATGACATAGTTGCACGACATGGTTGCATGACAAAGTTGCATGAAATGGTTGCATGACATAGTTGCACAACATGGTTGCACGACATGGATGCACGATAGGGTTGCACGATACACAACCCTATATGATATGGTAACCCTAACCCGTCATGGCCAACCATAGATGGCGACTACCCAATAGGGTGATTGAATGTACTTCTAGCCCGACATGGTGATGGGTTGATACCTCATAAGTATCATGAGCAACACATACATATACCTTGTGCCCGATATGAGGTCAAGAAGATACCTCTTGCCCGATATGGAGACAAGTGCAAATCCTAACTTGATATGGTGACTGTTCATACACCTCCAACCCGATACAGTGGTGTCTATACACCTACAACCCGACATGGTGAATATATGCACATGATTCAACCCTATACACCTTGTAAAGGTGAGAGAAAGACACTCTTAGAAGTGATGAGTGTAACACCAAGTAATGGTATGGCTAATACCTTGATAGGTGAAATACCTAGAGTGGTTGATAATGGTCAACCCTATATCAACAATGTCTTAACTCGAAATGAGTCCATATCATTGGCAATGGTTGTATATTCTAAATAAGTGACTTATGACCAATACATTACATGATGAATGTCATGAGTTGATGCATAAAGTATTAGGATGGGAATACCCTAATACAAGCTAAGTGGATGAACTCAAGTAAGATAAAGGTGTTGAGGGAAGTGATACATCAAGATATGATAGATGTTACATCCAACACCCCAATAATGATATACCTTGATGTGTTATAAGTCCAATATAATTGGATGTGTGACATGTGAAATGTGTCATGTCAATTGCTACACTGAGAGGTAATGCACTTTGATGAATATAGTCTAACATGCCTTATGAAAAGGTTAATCCAAACCTATAAACTATGATGTAATCATGTTTTGGCAAAGATGAGAGAGAAACTCATACTGTGTGTTGATAATTCATTCAAGAATGAATGATGAGAATAAATAAGTATGATTGAACACTTATGTAATCCATATTGATTCTTTGCGATGTGAAACCCTAATACAGGGTAATGCTATGTGAAGTCTAAAAATAGAGTAATCCTATGTGAAGCTCTATTAGCGATTGATGAGTTATGGTATTACTTAGTGTTGCATGGTACTGATATATAATTGTTATCATGAGTACTAAACATGCATGTATGTTGAGATGATGAGCATAGCCAGGTATGGGCTGTAATGCACTATATACTGAAAATGTTTCATAGGCCTTATAAGCCTTCATAAGCTTTATTGCCTAGTGAGAGGTGACAAGATGTGTTATGGCTTTGTGAGCCATGAGAATAAGTTGTTGCCTAGTGAGAGGTGACAAGATGTGTTATGTCTTTGAGAGCCATGAGAATAAGTTATTGCCTAGTGAGAGGTGACAAGATGTGTTATGACCTTGTGAGCCATGTGGTTAGTTGTTGCCTAGTGAGAGGTGACAAGATGTTTAATGACCTTGTGAGCCATGTAGTTAGTTGTTGCCTAGTGAGAGGTGACAAGATGTTTAATGGGCCTTGTGAGCCATGAGAATAGTTGTTGCCTAGTGAGAGGTAACAAGGTGTTTATAAAAGTCTCATGTAAGAAATGATAATGTTCAAAATAAACTAAGAAATGGAAACTTAGTAATATAATGACAATAATAAAGGGATACAATAATAATAATGAAATCTTGATCATACATTCTTTATGATTATAGAAAAATAAGGGCTATAGTGTTTGAAATATATGAGAAGGATACTTGTTTATAAAAAGGATGTGAATAAGCATGATGGCTTGGCCAAGGTATAATGCCTAGTAAAATTGATGTGGTATTCAGTGAAGTTTGCATTGGATTGGCATAGTCCAATGCCTGAAATAGTTGCACATGATTCACATAGTCCAATGCCTGAATATAATATGATGATGTATACTTACATATATCTGGAACAATTAAATATCTGGTTAGCAGACTGGTTGAGGCCAAGAAATAGAAATGTGAATGATTCATGGATGACATACCATGATAATGAGTTTCACTAGATAAGCTTGAGATGTTGATATAGTATGATGAGTAAATGGTATACATGTTCTTCCCTTTCCTTGTAAAGAGAATAAATGACTTACTTCTCTATCACAGATAGTTGCAATGCTTTAAAAGATGAGAATATTCTAAACTGCTTAGCATCTGCTCAGTTTAATACTATTTAACTGTGATAATAATATTATTGGCGGAGAGTTATATCTCTCACTGGGACAATTACAATTGTCTCACCCCCGTGGGATCCAAATTTTTAGGTGGGCGTGCACGAGGAGGTGAAGACCTTTCTGTAGAAAAAGAACAACAGCAACAGGGACAGTAGTGACAGCTCAGGTTGAGTGTACTATCTGTCATGTCTTGTAGATAAAAGTCCTATGTGTCGTCTCTGTACTCTCAGGTCCTTGGAGTTGGTTCGTACTGGTTTAATGATCAATCTGAGATTTTGTCTTCTATGTCTTGAGGTTTTCTATTACTCCAGTATGTGTTTTGATAGAGCAACTGTTATAAGTTATCCTCAAGAAGAGATGGTACAGTGTATGTACAATGTGAACAATGCTGTATATAAAGTTTTGGTTTTGCCTTAAAGAGTTTACCTAGAAATGGATCTCTTTGCAAAAATGGTTTTAATTTTTAGTGATTTTTGGTAATCCGCTGTTTATATTTAAATTCCTCTTAATTAGTAACGATTTTTTTGTCGGTTTGGCGACTGTCGTTACAAGTTTGGTATAAGAGCTCTAGGTTCGCTGAGTCTACAGAGACATAGGACTAAGGTGTTGAGTCTGTGTTAGTGTCCTCCAGTATACCCTATAGTGACTTCTGCTTATGCAGAATAAAGGGTAAAGTTTATAAATGACTGGGAAACATGAGGAACACATTGCTAAGGGCAATGTTGTTGCACCAGGAGAGGGTGCATGGGACCAGGCAAGAGGAGAACAAGTGCCTGTGAATTTCCATCTTGACCTGATCATGATAGAGAATCCTATGTTTATGCTCTTGAAGGGTAGCTTAGGATAATAGTGATGCATATAGAAGACTGGATACTAGTATTACAATCTAGGTTACCAGTCCTTAATGTGGAAACGTTGGTCTTTGAAAGGGTTCATGAGTGACATGGTCATGTTGAAACAGAGGAAATATCAGAAAGATTAATATATGGTGAGAAAGTAGACTCTGCCATAAGTTTGGACAAATAGTACATCTGTGATGGTAGTGCCCAAGGAAGGGAAATAAGCTGAGAATTAAGGTAAGGTCTCTATAATTTTAGAGACATTTGCCTAGTTATTCTGAAAAGCCAAAGTTTTTTGTGTCACCAGTGCAATAAATGCCTAGTGCACCAAGGCAATAGCCACTAAGTATAGGCAAAAGCAGTAACATGAAAGAATTGGACACTATGTGTTGAAATCAACCTAATGTGTTAGGTGACTGTGAGGGGTAATACTTAGATGAAATATATTCATCCTGATACTTCATTTCATGATTATATGTGCTAAAGATATGAAAGTAGTTTTTTTTGAACTTCCTTTGACTAGTCCTATAAGGACACAAGGGAGACGAGAACTTACATCTTACTCAGTGTTCCTTAAAATGCTTTATAATCTCCCTTATATGTGTGCTAAAAGATAAGATATAGAAGTGACGCCTGAAGAAAATTCAAGAATGAAAAATTTTGTGTGTATAATGATATGAAAAGTGAGGAATATGATGGCAAATAAAAGTGCATACTACCTAATCTCAGTACTTGTATACCCTAGCCAGGTATATGATTATTGTAGATAAGGCAAGTATGGAACTCTTAGATTGTTATCTTTCTGATTACTCTAATCAAGTAATCATTTTGAAACAATCTAGAGAGTATAATGAAATTAAATAGGAAGAGCTAAGTGAACTTTCTTAGTGAATGTTTCCAAATGAATTGCTCAGTGCACATTCTCAGTGAATGAACTGCTTAGTGCACATTCTCAGTGAATGAATTGCTTAGTGCACATTCTCAGTGAATGAATTTCTTCATGAACATTCTCAGTGAATGAATTTCTTAGTGAACATTCTCAGTGAATGAATTGCTTCGTGCACATTCTCAGTGAATGAATTTCTTCGTGAACATTCTCAGTGAATGAATTTCTTAGTGAATATTCTCAGTGAATGAATTGCTTAGTGCACATTCTCAGTGAATGAATTTCTTCGTGAACATTCTCAGTGAATGAATTTCTTAGTGAACATTCTCAGTGAATGAATTGCTTAGTGCACATTCTCAGTGAATGAATTTCTTAGTGCACATTCTCAGTGAATGAATTGCTTAGTGAACATTCTCAGTGAACTTTTTTAGTGAACTTTCCCCAAAAAATAAGGGATTGCTGAATGAATTACCTCTGTTAGATATATATGTTTCTCTTTTGGTAAAATTCTTTGGTAATGATAGAAGTATGTTCTTTTATGCTTCTTCCTTTCAATAATATGGACATCATATGTTAGGGGTTTATGCTTTGCATAAACATAAACATTGATAAGGTTGAATTAGTGAAAGGAACTTTGTGTGAATTATATATCTATGGTATCTCCATGACATTAAGATAATACATGGAGACTTGAGGGCATGATTAATGAATAATCTGTCCCTCCTTTTTCCTGGGATTTCGGGGACGAAAAACTTGTTAGGGGTTTATAACTTATAACGACCCTGACCTGGGTTATGAGGTAACCCTATTTGTTTTGGCTAATAAGGTTGCTTAGAACTTTAATATAATCCTATAAGGTGTTTTGTTATCATATGACACACTTATGTTTCAAGTTTGGTCCTGATTGAATGCTGTTTGAGCAATGTTCCTTTGTTTTGAACCAAAGTGCAATTTACCCAAGTTGAGGGGTTATATTGCAATATGTCACATGTTGAACGTGATTTATGTGTTTTAGCATCATAAGATAGGGAATGATGCTAAGTGGTGGCTTGTGGAAAGCCTAAATTCCAAGTTTGAACTTGTTTGAACAATGATGGAGCATTGTGCACCAATTTTGGTACAAATTGCAATTTACCCAAAATGTGGGGTTAATATGCCAATTACCACATCTAGAGTGTTCCTAATCCCTCCTAGCATCATGTAGAAGAGATATAAAGTAGGATACACCATTCTTGATTCCATTATGAATGATGGTAATCTTGGTGAAGAAATGACCAAGAAAAGGGTTGAATTTGAAAGCTTAACTTGAGTTGTATCAAGTTGAAAAGCTTATATATAAGTGCCTATCGGCCAAGGAGCCCAAGGAGGTGTCCCAAATATATTTGTGAACTCTTGGAAAAGTTCATATCGTGGAAAGCACCTCAAGAAGGTGAGGTGTGTCGGGTTACAACTTCCTTAGCAAAATTGTGATGAGTTGTGAATAAAGTGGTGATTTTGTTGATATATCTTATCAAAATGGATAAGTAATGGACGAATTTGCATCTCAAGATGATCCTCGAACGTTTTTCAAGACAAGATAAATGTTGATGCATGCATGTACACGTGTCACCCATGCATGACACGTGGCACCTACTAGCTCAAAATGTTGACACCTCATTTTTGCTTTCCTTCATGAACAACAAGTATATATACCCCTAGTTTCACCCCTTGGTGAAATTTTGCGACCCTTACCATCCTCCTACCCTAAGTTATCATGCATAGAGCTCCCATATCGTGAAGGGATGCTGTGGTATCGTGCATGGGTCTTGGGATATCGCCAAAGGCAAGAGCATATCGCCCAAGTAGGTGATATTGGCCATATAGGGTGATATCGACCATACAGTGAAGTTTTGACTCAAAGTGAGTGTCATATCGTGCAAGTGAGTGCCATATCGTGCAAGAGGGGTGGCATACCATGCAAGGACACTAGTGTATCGTGAAAAGGTGTTAAGGAGCAAGAAGGAGCTCATACTTAACCCTAAGGTGAGGATAAGATCATCTTCAACCTTTGATTGAAGCATGAATTTAGGGTTTTGATCTTCCTTTCTTTTCTTCTTCACCAATTGCTTATCCATGGTGATTCTTTGAATATAGAGGAGTTTTGAAGTCCATCTTCAACCTTAGGAACGTGGAGATTTGGAGCTTGGAGCTTTGAAGTCGTTCTTAAGGTGGGTTATATAACTTGAACTCAACCATGTTATTATTCTTCACCTAAATTGCTATAATTAGTGAAATACTTTTAATTCCAAAATTTCCTGAAATAGTTGATGAGATTATGATTTCTAGTAGTTTTTAGACATGTTGACATGAACTATAACAGTTAGAACTAATGTCTAGAGCTTGAATATGGTGGTATCACTTTATAAAAGTGATATCAGGTGCAAGCACACAAGAAAGTACCTTTAACCCGATATGATGATGCACCTACTTCACTTGAACGATATGGATATGAATGAATACACTGTTGCACGATATTGGGGTGTTTTATACACCTCTTGCACGATAGGGAGTCAAGTATAGACTCCATGCACGATACAAGGTTGAATGAATACTTATAAGTTGACATGAAACCCTTATTTGGGTAACCGGATATAAGTGAAGTGTAACAAGTGATATTGCATGACATAGTTGCACGACATGGTTGCATGACATAGTTGCACGACATGGTTGCATGACATAGTTGCACAACATGGTTGCACGACATGGTTGCACGATAGGGTTTCACTATACACAACCCCAGATGATATGGTAACCCTAACCCATCATGGCCAACCATAGATGGCGACTACCCAATAGGGTGATTGAATGTACTGCTAGTCCGACATGGTGATAGGTTGATACCTCATAAGTATCATGGGCGACACATACATATACCTTGTGCCCGATATGAGGTCAAGAAGATACCTCATGCCCGATATGGAGACAAGTGCAAATCCTAACTTGATATGGTGATTGTTCATACACCTCCAACCCGATACAGTGGTGTCTATACACCTACAACCCGACATGGTGAATATGCACATGATTCAACCCTATACACCTTGTAAAGGTGAGAGCAAGACACTCTTAGAAGTGATGAGTGTAACACCAAGTAATGGTATGGCTAATACCTTGATAGATGAAATACCTAGAGTGGTTGATAATGGTCAACCCTATATCAACAATGTCTTAACTCGAAATGAGTCCATATCATTGGCAATGGTTGTATATTCTAAATAAGTGACTTATGACCAATACATTACATGATGAATGTCATGAGTTGATGCATAAAGTATTAGGATGGGAATACCCTAATACAAGCTAAGTGGATGAACTCAAGTAAGATAAAGGTGTTGAGGGCAGTGATTCATCAAGATATGATAGATGTCACATCCAACACCCCAATAATGATATACGTTGATGTGTTATAAGTCCAATATAATTGGATGTGTGACATGTGAAATGTGTCATGTCAATTGCTACACTGAGAGGTAATGCACTTTGATGAATATAGTCTAACATGCCTTATGAAAAGGTTAATCCAAACCTATAAACTATGATGTAATCATGTTTTGGCAAAGATGAGAGAGAAACTCATACTGTGTGTTGATAATTCATTCAAGGATGAATGATGAGAATAAATAAGTATGATTGAACACTTATGTAATCCATATTGATTCTTTGCGATGTGAAACCCTAATACAGGGTAATGCTATGTGAAGTCTTAAAACAGAGTAATCCTATGTGAAGCTCTATTACCGATTGTTGAGTTATGGTATTACTTAGTGTTGCATAGTACTGATATATAATTGTTATCATGAGTACTAAACATGCGAGTATGTTGAGATGATGAGCATAGCCAGGTATGGGCTATAATGCACTATATACTGAAAATGTTTCATAGGCCTTATAAGCCTTCATATGCTTTATTGCCTAGTGAGAGGTGACAAGATGTGTTATGGCTTTGTGAGCCATGAGAATAAGTTGTTGCCTAGTGAGAGGTGACAAGGTGTGTTATGTCTTTGTGAGCCATGAGAATAAGTTGTTGCCTAGTGAGAGGTGACAAGATGTGTTATGGCCTTGTGAGCCATGTTGTTAGTTGTTTCCTAGTGAGAGGTGACAAGATGTTTAATGGCCTTGTGAGCCATGTGGTTAGTTGTTGCCTAGTGAGAGGTGACAAGATGTTTAATTGACGTTGTGAGCCATGAGAATAGTTGTTTCCTAGTGAGAGGTAACAAGGTGTTTATAAAAGTCTCATGTAAGAAACGATAATGTTCAAAATAAACTAAGAAATGGAAACTTAGTAATATAATGATAATAATAAAGGGATACAATAATAATAATGAAATCTTAATCATACATGCTTTATGCTTATAGCCAAATAAGGGGTATAGTGTTTGAAATATATGAGAATCATACTTGTTTATAAAAAGGATGTGAATAAGCATGATGGCTTGGCCAAGGTATAATGCCTAGTAAAATTGATGTGGTATTCAGTGATGTTTGCATAGGATTGGCATAGTCCAATGCCTAAATATAATATGATGATGTATACTTACATGACTGGAACAATTAAATATCTGGTTAGAAGATTGGCTGAGGCCAACAAATATAAATGAGAATGATTCATGGATGACATACCATGATAATGAGTTTCACTGGATAAGCTTGAGATGTTGATATAGTATGATGAGTAAATGATATACATGTTCTTCCCATTCCTTACAAAGAAAATAAATGACTTACTGCTCTATCACATATAGTTGCAATGCTTTAAAAGATGAGAATATTCTAAACTGCTTATCCTATGCTCAGTTTAATACTATTTAACTGTGATAATAAAATTGTTGGCGGAGAGTTATATCTCTCGCTGGGACAATTACAATTGTCTCACCCCCGTGGGATCCAAATTTTTAGGTGGACGTGCACGCGGAGGTGAAGACCTTTATGCAGAAAATGAACAACAACAGTAGGGACAGTAGTGACATCTCAGGTTGAGAGTACTGTCTGTCATGTCTTGTACATAAAAGTCCTATGTGTCGTCTCTGTACTCTCAGGTCCTTGGAGTTGGTTCGTACTGGTTTAATGATCAATCTGAGATTTTGGCTTCTATATCTCGAGGTTTTCTGTTGCTCCAGTATGTGTTTTGATAGAGCAACTGTTATAAGTTATCCTCAAGAAGATATGGTACAATGTATGTACATTGTGAACAATGATGTATATAAAGTTTTTGTTCTGCCTTAAAGAGTTTACCTAGAAATGGATCTATTTGCAAAAATAGTTTTCATTTTTAGTGATTTTCGGTAATCCGCTATTTATGTTTGAATTCCGCTTAATTAGTAACAATTTGTTTGTCGGTTTGGCGACTGTCGTTACAGTGACCATCTCAATCACACCCATATTCTCATGTTGCCTCTACAACTCATAGTTCTTGTAGCATAACATCATACACTTGACATCCACAACATCTTCAATGTGCTTCTTGTAAGCATCCCTATCAGCCCTTGGTGCATGTTGAGATGGTTCCTTTGGTTATGGCGTTTCTAGGACATAGAGCTTGAACTCCTGTGTGAGAACCATTATTGACGTTCTGAACCAGTCGTGGAAGTTGTTCCCAGTTAGTTTGTCCTTCTCAAGGACTGATCACAAAGAAAAGTGATTGTTGTTCTTTGCCATTTGATTCTACAAAAGAATTTGCAATTTTGTCAAAACTCATTTTTTATTTGATTTTATAAGATTAAATTTGAGTGATAATAATTAGGTCTTTAAATCACTATCATTCTTGTTTTTTTTATTAAATTAAAAACCCTCAAGTATCAATTTGAAAAATTGCAGAGAATTAATTTTCTAATGGGCAAGATCCAAAATAATTCAATTATGGCCCGACCAACGCCGCAAAACACAGTTAATAATCAAGGTAGGAAACTTTTTCCAATTGCATCAAATGCAATTCTTCATAGATGATATGCACAACTCTTTGCCGTAGTCATCTTTATGCTTTTGGGCCCAGACGCTCTGATAATCACCAATTAAGCCTGAGCTAATAGCCAATACGATAATAATGCACCCCGCAGAGGCAGAACCTACATTATTACCATCACACTTCTACAAGGTAGAAGGTGCACCACATGGAGGCATAACATATGCTTAGTCGAACAAACTTTTAATGTGTATTTCTATACGAAAGAATCTTAGACTTAATATGTTTGATTGAGGGATTTATATATATCATATGTATATTTATATATTGTATCCAATCACCACATATATAGTATGCATCATATACATGCTATATCCCCCAATGTGAAGATGCAATATAAAACAAAATGTGATGGTTATGGCCATGTCTACTAGTAATTCCTTGGAGCCATAAGGAATTACGACCACCTAGGTCAATCATCGCATCATATGTATGAACTTGTTGTTAGTGTAGATATGTACTTGCAATCTGGGTAGATCAGTTCAACATTTGATAGTCGTCTTGCCTCTTGGACAATTGGTGGTCATCACGAATGGTCGTTTGGCTTCCTATCCAACTGATGTTTGGACTCCTTCCAAATGGCTAGTTGGTCCCATCAGGCGGTCCTGTGGTTCCATCTTTCTTTCCTTCATGGTCCTCTAAATGGTTGGCTCGTCTCATAAACATCTCTTCTGATCTAGCGATGATCATCTTCCTCTTTGTTGCAAGAAAAGAAAACTATCCTATAGCTATTATACTATTACATTGTAAAGAGAAACCTCGAGTTACATTTGAGGTGAGCAAAGGTAGGAGAAAATTAACTTTTTCTTTAGAAAAAGAAAGGTAGAGGTTTGATACATAGACCGAGCTAAACAGGAAGAACCAAACCATCCAACAAAACCCAGATATTGAGTATTAGCCATAACCACGCTAAACATCCACCGTCAAAACCACATTTAGGAAGACACATGTAAATTACATATATATATATATATACATATATATATACATATATATATACATATATAAATATATATATATATATATATATATGTATATATATAAATATATATATGTATATATATATATAAATATATATACTATATATATACATATATATATGTATATATATAAATAAATAAATAAATAATATATATATATATATATATATATATATATATATATATATATATATATATGGCTATTTATTAAATGCCCGCGCGGGTAACTTGTTTTTGCTACCCGTCACAGGAGACACGGTGGCATCACATGTAAATATTTCCCGTTTATTCTAATTAGTTGGTTCTGACGGTAGCAAGAGATGATGCGGCTTGACTTGGGCGGCGGCGTCCTGTCCGTCGTCACCATGCCAACATTGGAGTTAGCAGAGATCAAGCGCATTAGGATCCCGCCGACACTCCCCGGGGCCATGAATGATGGCACCACCGCAGTTGCCACTCAACATGTTTTGGTTCATCTCTTTGACCGCCATGACATTCCAGCAACACTACGACACCACATAAATATTAAATCTGCACGGCCAAACGTTCTCCGGCGGTGGGGCAGTAGTGGAATTAAGAACCAAATTGAGAAGACCGCAGATAGGGGCCACCACACAGGCTTCGAAGCCCAAGTGCCACTAGGCAGAGGCAGTTGCGGGTTGTTCCCAGTGAATTTGCTGCCCTAGATTTTGGCGTCTCCGCTCTAGCCCGCCTGGGTCCGATTGTCCTGCCGCCCGCATCCAGCGCCTCTGCTGATCCTTGTGTGTGAAAGAACGAAGAGGCTGATCTTGGCGAGGATGAGCAGAACAGAAAAGGAGACTGTCATTCTGAGAACGAGTTTGCAACTTTCGACGACGACGCTCAAATTACAGGAGGCGAATAGCAGTTTGGGATAGGAGATGTCGATCCTTAGATCAAGTGTCTGGGTTTCTAACAGGATGTTGCATTGGCAGCCCGCAGACGTTCCCAGGATGAACATCAAGCCACCTTATAGAAATAGGATGGCTAGCATCGCCACGAAGTTGGCAAGTGTGGCTGTGACACACTTTCATTTAGGGGCTCCACCTTGCTGCGCAAAGAAATCCTCCACACACACTTGTCTATGCTTGGGTTTCACTTTCAGAATATTTTGTTCTTGATTGTTTGGGCATCAACAGCCCATCCGGAGGTGGAAGGTTTTCTCGGTGACCGCAATGTCATCCTACACTACTAGATAGTTTAAGATGGAATTTTCCACCAGAGCCTGTAATCTTTTTTAAGACAAAATCTGTCCAACCACTCACTGTCAGCCAGGCCAGCTCCTTCTATGCACATGTTTATGCACTTGCTTGAATCTAGTATTTTTTGATCGACCTGTGACTGAATCTATGCACAAAAATAGCTACATATTAACTGCATCGGTAGATTTTAGCAAATGCAATTGAGTTGTAAAGGTGGGTGAAAATATTACTTTTGATGCCCATGAATGAACAAGTCCACCGAGTGGAATTGCTATGAGTATCCATAGTGGAGAATGTTTAATGTTCTGTTAATGTAATAATGGAATGTCAAACGTAACTATGTGATTTGAACAATAACTTTTGACACATAAAGTAACATTTGATTTTATAAAATAACAAATTGAACACTAAAAATAATAAAATACGTATGAAATGTATATTAAAAATTATTATGTATATAAATTGTAACATACGTTATTGTAAATATAATAATATCAACATAAATGAACGTAGTGCATCCATATTTTTATTTGATGGACATCAACAACAATATCGTACTGATTTCTCAGGCTCACCCGACCTTAGCTTACTTGTGTGGCCTCCTTTTATTTGTGTGGCCTCCTCTTACTTGTGTAGGCGTCCTTCGCCGCGAAGACGACGGAGTCCCAGAGGTGGCCAGCCCACTCCAGCAGAGATGAGATTTCCGACCCAGTTCCATGTTGTTGATGGTTATGTGCTACTGCTACTTCTAGTGTGATGAGTTGCTGCTGCTACTACTGTTAAGATCATTCTTGTTTTGCTGATTAGGAGTTGCTGCTATTATTTCTACTGCTCGTGTTCTGATGTTGTTGCTACTGCTATTGATGTATATGTGGTTCTATCTTTTTAGTGGAGTTTTTAGTTGATTAGTGCGTCCGTGAGGCATGTTCAAATCTGTAATGGGGTTGTTCTTTTTGTGTAATTTTGTGAAAGTGATTTGGTAACCTTTTATGTACTTCACTTGTGTTTTTAATCTATCTTTGTGTTACCTTGTGCTCCAGCAGTTGTATGCATACTTTGAATATGTTACAAAGAATATGTTCTCATCCGTTGTTATTCTTTTTGAAGAATATGTGTTTGTCTTTGTGTGCAATGGATACTCTTAGTGTTGTCACATTCACTCTTGCAAAGTATAAGAGTAACTGAGTTTGAATCATAGTGTTTCTTTTCTAGGCTATCACAGTTACTCTTATTGTTGTTAGAGTTACTCATAGTGCTCGTTCAGTTACTCACAGGGTTGTCACAGTTACTCGTAGTGCTTTTTCAGTTACTCGTATTGTTTTTACAATTACTCTAATTGCTATTTGAGTTACTCGTAGTGATCGTTCAGTTACTCGCATTGTTGTCATAGTTACTCGTAGTGTTTCACAGTTCCTCGCAGGTTTTTTCAGTTACTCGCAGGGTTTTTTTAGTTACTCGTAGAATTTTTTCAGTTACTCGCATGGTTTTTTCAGTTACTCGTAGTGTTTGTTCAGTTACTCGCAGTGTTTGTTCAGTTACTCACAGGTTCGTGACAGTTACTCGCAGTGTTTGTTCAGTAACTCAACCATTACTTGCAGTGTTCAATTACTCATAGGCTTGTTTCAGTTACTTGCATGCTTTTTTCAGTTACTCGCATTGTTTGTTCAGTTACTCGTAGGGTTGCGACAGTTACTCGCAGTGTTTTCGTAGTTACTCTAACTGCTATTACAGTTACTCGCATGATTTTTTCAGTTACTCGCATTATTATCACAATTACTCGCAGTATTGTCACAGTTACTCGCAGTATTTTTTCAGTTACTCGTAGTCCTTTTTCAGTTACTCACAATGTTTTTTCAGTTACTCCAGGGTTGTGACACTAACTCGTAGGGTTTTTTCTGTTACTCAACCATTACTCTCAGTTACTCAAGCATTACTCTCAGTTACTCAAGAATTAATTTCAGTTACTCAAGCATTACTTTTCAGTTACTCAAGCATTCTGTTACTTTCAGTTACTCGTAGTCCTTTTTGAGTTACTCATATTGTTTTCACAGTTACTCTAACTGGTATTTGAGTTACTCGTAGTGCTCGTTCAGTTACTCACATTGTTGTCATAGTTACTCGTAGTGTTTCACAGTTACTCACAAGCTTTTTTCAGTTACTCGCAGGCTTTTTAGTTACTCACAGGGTTTTTTCAGTTACTCACAGGGTTTTTTCAGTTCCTCGCAGGTTTTTTCAGTTACTCGCAGGGTTTTTTTAGTTACTCACATGGTTTTTTCAGTTACTCGCATGGTTTTTTCAGTTACTCGCAGTGTTTGTTCAGTTACTCGCAGGGTTGTGACAGTTACTCGCAGTGTTTGTTCAGTTACTCACAGGTTTGTGACAGTTACTCGTAGTGTTTGTTCAGTTACTCAACCATTACTTGCAGTGTTCAGTTACTCATAGGGTTGTTTCAGTTACTCGCATGCTTTTTTCAGTTACTCGCATTGTTTGTTCAGTTACTCGTAGGGTTGCGACAGTTACTCGCAGTGTTTTCACAGTTACTTTAACTGCTATTACAGTTACTCGCAGGATTTTTTCAGTTACTCGCATTATTATCACAATTACTCGCAGTATTGTCACAGTTACTCGCAGTATTTTTTCAGTTACTCGTAGTCCTTTTTAAGTTACTCACAGTGTTTTTTCAGTTACTCCAGGGTTGTGACACTAACTCGTAGGGTTTTTTCAGTTACTCAAGCATTACTCTCAGTTACTCAAGCATTACTCTCAGTTACTCAAGAATTAATTTCAGTTACTCAAGCATTACTTTTCAGTTACTCAAGCATTCTGTTACTTTCAGTTACTCGTAGTCCTTTTTCAGTTACTCATATTGTTTTCACAGTTACTCTAACTACTATTTGAGTTACTCGTAGTGCTCGTTCAGTTACTCGCATTGTTGTCATAGTTACTCGTAGTGTTTCACAGTTACTCGCAAGCTTTTTTCAGTTACTCGCAACTGAAAAAAGTACGCCAACAACCACTGAGGCACCAACAAAACCAATCATCGAAGAGGGAGACACTATTGACACCTCCACCCTGGAGACAAGAATCAAAATGTTGGAGGAGGAGCTCAAAATACATAAGGAGATCTGCACAAGAATAAGTGTTGATAAATTCACAGAACTGCAATTGGAGAATAAAAGGCTAGAAGAAAGAATAACCAAGTTAGAAGAAGAGAACAAAAATCTAAAAAGAAAGTGGGAAGATGAGGGTAACAAATCACAGTCACCTGGAAGTGGATTCCAGGAATTTGTAGAGGGTATAAGCTGTGTATATCTAAATGTACAACTGCTATTGAATGTACAGCTATTAAAAGTCTAAATTTACAACTGATCTTAATGTACATTTGATCTTGCTGTACATGTCATCTTGAACATATATTAATTTTGCCCTTATATTTTGGCTAAATGTTCTTGAATGATTTAGATAGCTTTATGCTTTGAATGCTTATGTACATCTTGAAACTACTACGAGTAACTGAGCTGAAAGTAACAGAATGCTTGAGTAATGCTTGAACACCCGACAGTAATGATTGAGTAACTTAACAAACTATTCGAGTAACTGAGAAAACCCTGGGATTAGCTCTTGAGTAACTAAGAGTAGTGCTTGGGTAACCGACAGTAATGGTTGAGTAACTGAAAAAACACTGCGAGTAACTGAAACAACACTACGAGTAACTGGAAAAACACTATGAGTAACTGGAAAAGGACTGCGAGTAACTGAAAAAGGACTACGAGTAACTAAAAAGGGACTGCGAGTAACTCAAATCGCCTGCGAGTAACTGTCACAGCCGCTCCGAGTAACTTGAAAAACACTGCGAGTAACTCAAAATAGCCTGCGAGTAACTGAACAACCCTCTGCGAATAACTGACCAAACACTGCGAGCCACTAAACAACCCTCTGCGAGTAACTGAACAAACACTGCGAGTAACTGAACAACCTTCTCTGAGTAACTGAACAAACAATGCAAGTAACTGTCACAACCACTCCGAGTAACTGGAAAAACACTGCGAGTAAGGGTCTGACTGGTTTGGTGTAATTTGTCCTGAAAACTTTGGAAGTCAAGTTCCCTTTAAAATTTTACATGATTGGTTTGGTGTAAGTCCTGAACTTGAGTTCCCTAATTTTCCTTGAACTTCTAACAATATATATATGTTTCCGAAAACAAGTTCCGTAAGAAAGCATCCGGAAAACAAGTTCCGTCGCAAGTCGTGCCTCGCTCGTTCCCTTCTTCCTCTCGTTCAGCCCCGACTCGACCAGGCGAGCGGCCGCAAAAGGGGGAGCTGGCAATCCTCGACGGTTTTCCTGCTACCTATAGACTTGGCGCCATTCTGCTAGCGACCAAGACTGCAGCAAGCACCGGCCGCATATATCTCCAGCCACGGCCTCAACCCACAAGACACAACCAACCAATGTGAAGGTGGCGGCGAGGGTTCAACTTCTGTATGGTGTTAATCTCTGTTCGATTCAGCAAGAAACTCAAATAGTATTTAATCCTTCCTACGTTAATTTTTGTTCCGAGGCAGCAGGGAATAGGATTAATCCTTCCCACACCCACGGCGGCGCCGATGCTACAACTCTCAAGCTATAAATTGTTCCCTCAATCTTTGCCCTAACTCCCAATTTTTGCCTTATTTTCAAGGAAACACAACTTTCAAACCAGTCACTAGGAACTAATTTTCTAGGAAATCAATTTCCGTTTTGTGAAAATGAATTCCGTAGTTTTTGCACTTACACAAAACCAGTCAGACCCTAACTGAAAAACCACTGTGAGTAACTGAAGAAAGCTCGCGAGTAACTGGAAAAACGCTGCGAGTAACTGAACAACCCTGCGAGTAACTGAAGAAAGCTCGCGAGTAACTGGAGAAAGCTCGCAAGTAACTGTCACAACCACTCCGAGTAACTGGAAAAACACTGCGAGTAACTGGAAAAACGCTGCGAGTAACTGAAGAAAGCTTGCGAGTAACTGGAAAAATGCTGCGAGTAACTGAACAACCCTGCGAGTAACTGAAGAAAGCTCGCGAGTAACTGAAAAACCACTGTGAGTAACTGAAGAAAGCTCGCGAGTAACTGGAAAAACGCTGCGAGTAACTGAACAACCATGCGAGTAACTGAAGAAAGCTCGCGTGTAACTGGAGAAAGCTCGCGAGTAACTGTCACAACCACTCCGAGTAACTGGAAAAACACTGCGAGTAACTGGAAAAATGCTGCGAGTAACTGAAGAAAGCTCGCGAGTAACTGGAAAAATGCTGCGAGTAACTGAACAACCCTGCGAGTAACTGAAGAAAGCTCGCGAGTAACTGAAAAACCACTGTGAGTAACTGAAGAAAGCTCGCGAGTAACTGGAAAAACGCTGCGAGTAACTGAACAACCCTGCGAGTAACTGAAGAAAGCTCGCGAGTAACTGGAGAAAGCTCGCGAGTAACTGTCACAACCACTCCGAGTAACTGGAAAAACACTGCGAGTAACTGGAAAAACGCTGCGAGTAACTGAAGAAAGCTCGCGAGTAACTGGAAAAACGTTGCGAGTAACTGAACAACCACGGTATTTACGTGTGCAGTTTGTAACCGTGTACATTATAAAATATCCACCTATATAATTTGTTTCTACATATTACGGTTTCTTTATATACATTACAAAATGTCCACCCACCATATTATTTAATCATACATGTTACAATTTTTCCGTGTACATTACAAAGTATCTACTTTATAATTTGTTCCTGTATATTATGGCTTCTTTGTATACATTACAAAATGTCCACCCGCATTACAAAATTGTTTATTCCATGGTCTTGCAATGATAACAACTCGAGACGCCTCCCAATGAGTGCCCGTTCATTAGATAATATTGTTTGTGGGGCAACACATTACCATTTCCTTCATTTCTGATTTGTTGTTTCGGAGATGCTCGCCCTAATGCATGTTCCTCTTATGTCACTATCTACTTTATACAACTTTATATTTAGATCGATATTACTTGCCATCTGCAAGTATTGACAGTCCAATTTGTGGTTTGTGGTTTGACAAAGGCCGTTTAATATTGGTGAAGAATTTTATGTAAATAAAGTTTGTGCTGTGTGGCATAGATACAAAGAAATTGATTAGATACAATCACGGTATACCAAACATTTGAATTGTCGTCGATGTTTGCCCTTAGAAGGTCATTGGTTTGTATGAGTTCTACTTGTGATAAGTATACATTATTATGAATGGCAACGCTAAAAAAAAACGTTACACAAACACGATAAATAGTAACTGCTACTGATAATCCGAAATATCTAATTTGTGCTCGAGTGATATTTTCAGTTATCCATCTTTCCTTATCTGTTTCAATACACTCCACAACCCCACCTCAACCCCCCACCTTGTTCCTCCCTTTCGCTTGCCCTGCCGTCGGTGCTCCTCCGGCTGCTCAAATCGGCTATACAAGCTACAAACATCCCATCTCTTTACTCATCTGTCTTTTACCATAATAAGTGAGTGGCTGGGAGTAGAGGGATCCAGCTCGCCTTCTCGCATCATTCGGGGAGAAGAAGGATTTAACTAGTTCCCCATCCACGCGTTTTCGTGTAAAAGCCCGTGGAGAACGCATTGAATTCTAAGAGGAGATCCGGAGGCAGAGTAGCATTCCTGCTGCTGCTGGGGTTGGGTACCTTTCAACTCAACAGATTCACCTTCTCCCCGGGATTTCGGCGGCGGGAAGAGAGTCAGAGAGCCGTCGGCGACAGGGGTCTTAGCAGAACATTAAAGTAGCGAACAAGGGACAAAACGGAACGGCGGGAGGCAACAACCGGGAAAGAGTACAATTAGAGCCCGAGCAACCTGCTCCTTCTCTGCTGCTGTAAGCCTGCTGTCTTTCCATCTCTGGTATGGAAAGTTAAGTACAACAGGCCATAGGAGACGAGAAGTTGATTGACAGCAACTAGGGCGGCCGTCGGCGTTTCAATCGGCCTGCTTGCACAACCAATTCTCCCGAGCTATTATTGCAGTTGCCGGAACGGGGAGGCGGAGAAATCCAAATCTGATCCTGAGCGATTGATTTAGTTTCCGTACATTTAATTTTGTGTTACTCTACTCTGCTCCACGCGCGCAACGCGGACCTGGCGACAAGGAGACCGCTCGGCGGCGGTGATGCGCTCGACTCTTAGCCTGAAGGCAAACTTGTTTCGTAATTAAGGAAGCGCGATATTTGCCGGGTAGCTAAACTAATCTACCCGCACGGGTAACGAAAACAAACTCTATATATATATATATATATATATATATATATATATATATATATATATATATATATATATATATCTACTATTATATTCTATCATACTAAACGCTACGACTCGTTTCCGTCCTAACCACAAGTCTTCATATCTTTGGACTTTTCCATACGACACGCGTATATACTGTTGTAATCCTTTCCGTTTCCATCTAATATCGTGAAACAACTGGTACTTTATGAGTCATGTGTAATGGCGTGTTGTGCCCTCCCCTTTCGTATCTACTCCCTTAATCATCTCCAGTCCACCAAAGGCAAAATTTATTGATTGGGCAAACCGCTGTTGTGGAGGATGTGAAACTTACGGCGCTGCAAGCTGATCGCATGGAAGGAATTTAGGATCAAGGTTTTATCCTCCATCGGTGTACCGGGCACGGCAACAACCTTTATGGAGTCTCTCACGTTGTCAAAGAGCAGCAGAGTATTGAGTTCTGGTTCTCAACTGCGAGTTTGAAAAAAGCATCTGCATCCACACGACATTGGCATTGTAGGCTAGGGCTTCTCCTTACGTAAATCAGACGAGATCACTATCCCCTGAATTCAACATAATAGATTCGTTGTAAGTCTTTCTTATCTTGAACTGTGTCCGTAATAACATTCTTTGTTGGCTGCCGCAACATGATATTGAAATCCTTATCCTTTATAGGAATTTCCCCTTCTCCACACCCTCACAATTTGTTTTGCGACACAGCTACCATGGCCTTATAGTTTGCTAGCACCGACACATTAGAGTGGATCTAGCCCTGATGCCTGTGCTTTATCAAGAATTCAACGGTTGCATGCTCCAATGAGTAAGTGTTTCTAATCAATGAAGTTCATATTATTCTTCCTCCTAACGAGATGGACATAGTACATCAAACTTATTAAGAAACATGAGAAATTGTACTCACATGATCCCTTTGGTGTGCATTGTATCATTTGACTCTTCATAAGTGCAATGTTGTTAACGAGGTAGCATTGGAAGATTGTCTCCCACAGAAATTTAGTATACTGAAAGCATATCCTCAACCTTCATGTCGACGTTCTAACTTATTAGTCATGAAATAGGTTGCTTCGATTACCTAAAACTGTATGCCACTAGAAAATGAAAGTCTATGCTGCCTGGTGACTGACGAGGATTCTTTTCAGTTAGCCATTTATACCAATTCCTCATCCCTTATATTTTGTTTCTTATCTTGATGCATGGGTTTAATTTTACTATCCTGGAATACAATGGTGTATCCTGTTGTGGATTTCAACATATTTTGTATATGGTACCCTCTTCACGTATGTCCTTGTAGTTGTTTGCTAAAATTTTGAACAAGGACAACACTCTATGGCATAAAAATCCCCCAACTTTTTTATTCAAGTACTTCTTATTTCAAACAATATTCTCTTATAGGTTGCTTGTCCGACACTGTAACAAGTTTCCTATTATACACCGCCTCAACAATTTACCATCACACAAGATAAAGATGTATGCCAACATTCCAGTCTTTTGACCTGGTTAGATAGATTGGACTGGGTATTTATAAAATTTATACTGTAAGTGGCTTTATATAATACTATATAAAAGATGAATTATGTAATAGTGATGGTTTCATTTTCCATTATTGAATTTTCTAAGTCATTGGTTTTTGAGGGAACATTATGCAAAATTATATATTGATCTCTTAGGAGAAATTATATACGGCGTTACCACATAATTTTTGGGGTATAAGTAGGATATTTCGTGAATCAAACTTATATGCATTTCACTCTCACTATTCTATTCATAAATGTTTCCTACTTTGCCAGCCCATTACCTCATTTTCACAATAAAATTTGAAAATAATTAGATTCTACAACATTAATGAGAAAAGTATCTAGGAAGAGAACCAAACTTTGATGCTTCAATTGTTTCAAATTTGTTTGTCTAATCAGTAAAAGATTAATAAATATTAAAAAAAATATAAGGGGCACTACAAATGAAGTTGACATAGAATTTAGTGTCTCACTGACTATAGTAAAGCTAGACTTTCAGTTCCTATAAGATGTTGTATATTCAGAAGTTAAGTAAGTGAAATTACATAGTAATGTGAATAAGAACATGATTAAGAATGACTAATAAAAAGATGATTAAGAATGACTATGTTTCTTCATGTTAACATATATAAATAAGAATTACATACCATACAAAAAGCTCAAAGGACGTTAAGAATCATAATAATAAACATCATGGTGTTGGTGATGACACTAAGATTATTGAAGACACACCCAATGGTTTTGAAAAGAAAAGAAAAGGATACTACCGAGTATGTGAGAAACAACTATAATATTTTCCTTCCTAACATAATACTATTTTTTTCAATTTTTTCTTTATATGTTTTTAAGAGAACAATATTAGTTAACTCAACTACTTTAATAATTTTGTTGTCTCAATTCGGTGGTAGTAGACTTCATGCAACTACATGGTGCTGCAAAACCACATTGATCAGGCTAACCTCCATTACAACATGATTATTACACTTACAATCTTCAAAAAATGGTGAGCATAATCAATTATTAGAAAATTAAATTTATTCTTAAATAGAGAACGAGTAGCTTGGTTTGAAGAAAGAGAACATTTAGACATTTACTACTATCATGTTCTTTTATCATATGAAAATAATGTGGATCCGTTATGTAGAATAGAATTATCAAAGTTATGTCTAACGTGATATTTTTAACTAGATATTCTCATATATGAGTAATCTAACATTTCAATCTTATCTTTATAATTTTTGCTATTTATTCTTCATACGAACTCAACAATAGGACTAAGAAACATGGACACTACCATCTCTTTCCTATTTAGCTATTATTAAATATAATTTTTGCTATGAGTAATCTGACATTTCAATCTTATCTTTATAATTTTTGCTATTTATTCTTCATACGAACTCAACAATAGGACTAAGAAACATGGACACTACCATCTCTTTCCTATTTAGCTATTATTAAATATATTACTTGCCCTGGATGAAGTCTGATAGGTTGTTGGATAATCAACCATTCCTTTCATTTTCACCTTCATGTTGCCCTCTCAATTATTCTCTATACTGATTTTTTTTTTGGAAATTCACCCTCCCCCCTATACTATATAGGAATCCTTCTAATGGATCTATAAGATAATAAGCCATTCCTTTCATTTTTTTTTTGGAAATTTTGACATGATATTTTCATTCTGTCTTTTGATTGTTGTAATGTAATCCACCCTACTATGTCCATCTTTGCATACTAAATGGGATGATTTACATGATGTAGATGTTTGATGGGATTCATAGTTGTGAAAAAATAATATGTAGCTTTTGATACTCAATGTTATAATCATTGTCAAATTAAAAATCATATTTTATACAACACTCATTTTGCTAAATTAGAGTCCAATGTTTGTATCTCTTGATAACTGTAGAAATATTTACCTATCACATTCAAGAGTAATCCATGTCACCTATTGACAAATGACTTTATCTCTTTGGTGAAAAGATAAAATAAGTCCCAATTGGATGTAATAATTACCATACATAATATGAAGAATTTGTATACATGATAAAAAAATAATTAAAATTTTACAATATCAAAAATTTGAAAATGGGATAATATTTTTCTTTAGTTTTTGTATTAAGAGTGTATACATGGTTTATGAAAACCTCATCAAGACATTTTTCATGGAGTCTCACACGTCCATAATTTTTAGTTATATTATGTGGTATAAAGTAATATTCTATTGATTTCAGAATTTCTAACTGAAGTACTAAATTTATATGATAGGTATGCAAGTTTTGAAAATTATAAATTAATTTGTGTATTAATCAGGTCATCGATTATGATCAAACATCAAATATAACTTGTGTTGTAATTACATATTTTGTATTTGATAAAATGTATGGACTTAGTTTAGTGATTTTTCAAATCATATATTAAAAAAATGTTATGTCATATGTGTTGAAGGTTGACATAGACTTAAGAAGTTATTCAATAAAATTTGATAAGGGTCAACCAATTCTCATTGGATTTGATTGTTGTAGTTGTTTATTATAATTAGTGTTGTACTCTTGTACTTTTACACCAGTACGATCTTTGTTTATATAATAAATGATAAACATTATATTTTATATTCTGAAACTATTTACAAGTTTAATTATGTAGAGTCATTTAAAGGAACATTCCCTTATCCAAATCCATCTTAGGTTGCATGTGGTCAAACAATTCAGAACCATATCACCTTTCTACAATGATAGAACAAGGTAAAATGAGCATGATATTAGCATTTTTTTATCTATCTATTCTTGATAGACATAGAAATTTCTTTATTTTGTTGAAAAATTGCAATGGAAGTACACCCAACTTATCACTGTCATTATATATAAAGTATTAAAGAACTAACATGATATTTAATGAGTCTTAACTAGAAAATATTATCACAATCTCCATATATAGTATGTATGAATAGTCAGCTATAAGAACCTAGCTAAATTACTTTTAGAGATATTATTTATTAATATAATAGATAAAACGTACCAAAAAAATTCACTATATTATAGCCACAAGGTAGATACCAACAAAGTGACCACTTACAATAATGAATAGTTACAATGTTAAAGGTAGGTTGCTAATTTTTTTTCTTTGAAGCATCGTTTTTGTATTACCATTTTGAACTGATATTGTACTTATTGTTTCGTAGGACAATTGAATGATCTTCATGATAATTTAAGTATTTTCTTTTGTTTTTTTCAAGACATCTTTTTTACTTGATAAACATGGAAGGCAATAAATGGTTTAATTATATATCCTCCATCCCAAAATACCTAATAGAACACACAATTTTTTATCCATTACAATAAAGGAAGAGGAGACAAACTCAAAGCACGGAATGTTGTGGAGGAAATCAACATTCAAAATGTAGAATCCATATTTTTTTAGCTTTAGATTATTGTTAATTATTTATAATTGATAATTTGATAATGTGTCTAGCATGTAGGAACAATATTGTGTAGTATGTGTTTGCAATGAGTTAAATACAAAACTATTCATAATATATATGTTTTTTCCTATGATTTGCATTTTAATGTGATCTTATGTAAGACTCAGTTGCACTCATTTTCACAATAAAAATATTGAGTAGAAAATTGCCTCTATAGAGATACCAAATTCTATTATTTATTGGAGACTACTTATTTCTTATATGATATAACCTTAGAGTTTATGCTTCATTAAAGGGTGGGGATGATATTTTGAGGTAATGAGTGACTAACTGAAAGCACAATGTTTGAAGTCATATAACAAAAAAATCATAATATAGTTAAGTGGTCAAATAGATTAAATAACATGTATTGATATCAAATATGAAATGGAATGTATCGTAATTTTATGTACTTCACCATTTTTATTAAAATGTGAAATTATATATTTATATTATTATTAGTAATAGAAATGTAAAACATCTCTATGAGTATACAAAAAAGCATCCCAGACATGGCATAACAATCTTAGAAAAGAGATTTTGATTTATAGTTGAGGTCATTGAGGACCTTAAACAACTCATCACTATTGAAACTAGAATACCAAGAGTTTTATAGATACACATGGATTTCATTTGTTGGTTGCATCATGGAGGAAGTCATTAATGGTTTAATTGTATAGAAGAAGTTCAAAGTAAATTAAAATACAAAGAAGTAGAGAAAGTCAAACTAAAACACATAAACAATGTAGAGACATACACATGGAAAGATATATGTAGATGTTTTCCCTTAAGAAATAGTGCAAGAATGATATTGAAGTAATAGTTTAGCATACAAAAATAAAGGAGCTAAACAAATCCATTTATTAAACGTTAATATCATTAATAGTATATCTTTTTTCCTTCTAAATATTATAATTTTGTGAATTTATATCAAAAAATTTCACACTTAATTTTAAAAGTACATTAAGCTTTATTTTTTTATACACTAAAATTATGATGCACAAAATGTATCGTGCGGAGCACGTGCATTTACTAATATATATATATATATATGTATAGATATAGATATAGATATTTATATATATATATGTATATGTAAGTATAGCTATAGATACACATATTTATGTATGTATATATATATATATATATATATAGATTGATAGATTGATAGATATAGATATAGATATAGATATAGTTATGTGTGTGTGTGTACATATATGTTTTAGTTTGAGATTTTCTGTTCTTTTCTTAGATACACAAATGATACTTTTAAATATTCACATTGTATGCAATAAATAAATAATTAAACCAAAAATTTGATCATATCGATTATCCTAAATCATAATAAATTAACGTGGCTCTGGTACCACTATTGGGAAATACAGGTACAAAGTATAGCAACAAAAACAAAATTTTACCTATTTGTATTCCCATAACAGCAATATCGTGATACCTACTATGAAACTGGAAGGATGGTTTAACGAGTTATACCCTGGTCTTAGAGAAAGTCCAACCACAAAAACTCGCTTCAATGGAACTCTCCACAAGTTGCTTGTGGTGGTGATTGTGCAACTCCTGCTCTTCACCACGAACAATGAATAGGAACAACTTCTACAACGACTCCTGTGGTCTAGCCACATACTACACGATGACTTTGCTCTCCTAGCAGGAGCTAAAGGACTCTTCCCTCTACAATAGTCAATACATACCAACTGAACTCATGTCATTCAAGAAGAACAAACTCGAAGGAGTTATCCCTCTTGTTGATGTACTAGTCTTCGACTTGCTCTCCCACAACAACGATCCTTAGTTGTTCTCTCATGTGACATGCATGGGCTCTCTCGGTTACCACAATCAGAGAGGAAAATAATTGTCAGAGGAACAAATTCTCAATTGTCTATGTTGTCTTCTATGAGGCCCCCATTATCCCTCAATTCATAGGCAGGGTTTGGGCCAGGGTTCCCAATTAGTACGGGATTTCTGCGGGAGTGGAAGAGACCAGAATATCTTGAACTTTCAGAACCTGTGAGCACCGAAATGGCCGTCTGATGATGCGGATGGCCAGCTGGTCATGTAAGAAGGTCGTCTCGTACTACTAGATGGCCATCTAGTAACGTGAGACGGTCATCTTGTACTACAAGATGGTCATTTGGCAGTTTCCCAATTGCACACAAATTTGGCTAATTGATTCCAATTAATATTACATACTTATTCCTTACACCACAAGTAATATGTAATCGAACAAGTTTGAGAAACATCTATAACCTTCATTCAGTCCAACTAAGCCATCTCACCCATGCAAGACACCTATCTCTTGATAACCAAGTACGCCCGTGTGGTTAGTCGAGCCAAACCAATCGTTCAACCGGTCGGTTCATAGAGTAGAACTTAGCCAATTCGAACTCTGATTAGCCTGACTAGCCAAACGTCCATCTCAACAGTTGAGATGCTCTTGTGGCTACCAAAACAATCATCTCACCCAGCGAGATGGTTGTTTGAAGGTGCAGTTAGCCAATCAATTGATCTGTTGCAAGAACTGAATACCGAAATGCTTTGGTAATCAATCCAATCATCATTCAAGATTAAACTCCTCTTCTAGATGAATTCCTTTTTTTTGACCCTATAGGTCCCATATCACGTTGGCAGTGAATGTACATAACAAGATTATGCCATCACAAGAAAGGAGAGGTGCCTAGTTGGACATCACTGCTACCCAAGGGAATGGAAAGTTGGAGAACAACTTCAATGTGCAATCTGTGTAAGGTGTTGTAGTGATTGTATAGTTCATTTCTCTCTGATGTCCAGGATGAACTTGAGGCATGAAATCATCATCCTCTCAATGTTCAATCCATGTTTGTTGAACCAAGAGAAGACTGTCTGAAACAATGTGACCTCAACATCATATATTGATTCACATGTGCATGCACATGTGTTTCCCAGTCTCGCTTATCAAGGGGCCAGGACATTATTCTCCAGTAGGAGGGACAAATCCCATATCTATCACTCACATTATATCCCCCTGTGTTAGTCACCCCATAATCACCTTTATAAAAAATCATGTTTCAAGATTGTTTTTGATGATGTCAAAGCATACCCAATGACATGTGATGAGTGTAGTGATTTCATGTCTACGAATCACAATCACCACCTTCACTATGAGAGATTACTATGACCACCATGATGGTTTCCATGTGTCACTCTCAAGGTGGGTTTGTGCGATACACTATTCTCTAACATGTATTGTGTGCTTACTTTGATATATCCATATCATGACTAATGAGATTTGATCATCAACTAACCCACACTCTAGTCTTTAGTGTTACTGATGTCTATCTACCTTCCACAGTAACAGCCAACTACAGACATAATAAGAATGTGCATACTCTTAGCATTCATATGATGTCATCATGCATGTCATGTACTTTAAGACATATGACATTGAGTATTTTCATTCTTTAGACATTCATAATATTTCCTCATTATCCCATAACTGAATGAATTAGAATCTTGACTGTATTAGTATTAATCAAATCCTTTTATGGTTTGTGCCATATCAATCATCACAGATAGGCTCTATGGGATTACATTACCAACAAAGGGAGATGGATATTGATATAAATTGTGTAAAATTGGTAATTATAATGAAATTGAATTGATGAAGATTTCAATTTGTAGTGAATTGTGATAAAATAAAAAACAAATCATAAATTATGTCAAAATTGTGATGAATAAATCAGATTGTGATGAATTGTTGCATGCTAATTATTGATTATTTGGATTTGTTAGGATTATCACATGTGCACCATAAAAGTATAGCTTAGATGTGGAGAGAATAAAATTATGGGGCTCCTTAATGAATTATGATAATTGCAGTGTTTATTTAGAACTATAAACCCAATTATATATCTGTGATAAGTGCATGACTTATTGTTACCAGTTAAATTTTGATATGGATAAATGATCACACCTAGGAATCATACACTAAAATTGATATGAAAAGCTCAAAATTAACTTGATTTACATTGAAATTGAGATATAATTACTTCATTAACCCTAAACCCAAAACTTCTAAAAAGTAAACTCTAATTTGTAAACCTTAAACCCTATACTCTATTGGGCTAGAAACCCATCCAATATTTACTCACTAGGTGTAAATCTTGGATAGTCCCACATTTACGATTATTCTTGAGCACTTCTTCTCACTTAGGATGTAAGTGTATAATGCATGTTCAATTTTAATAAACTTTGACAACATTTCCCCTTTTATACTCTGGGTACATATGTCGGTGGGTATTTTCCCATCTATATCGGTGTACATGGAAAACTGTGGGGAAATGTTGCTAAAATTTAGTGAAATCAAACACACATTATACACTTAGTAGTGAGATGAAGAGATCAATAATGGGATAGGTGGTACACATTCATGAATGTGAATTCTATTAGATGATCATGACTCAATTCAAACAATTTTTTTTCTAAAATTAACTTACTAGCTAGAACCTGATGAGCTACTTGTCTCCCATATTATCATAGAAATAGATCGACTATGGATGTCTAATCAAATTTATGCACTCTAGAGTTTATTAATGGTCTCCATGAGTTTGTAAGATTGCAGAGGAACATAGAAAACAACCTAGAGATAGGATCTATTTCCCCTGTAGGAATTGTAGTAACAACATGAAAGTTGATGTTGTTGTAACATACTGAATCTTGGATTCAATTGCAATCTAACCCATTTTCAATCCTTTCATTTCCTTCTTATCCTTTTAGACTTTTCCCTAATTTTCCTTACTTTTTCTATCCTATTTGGCCTCAATTTTGAATATGAGCTATAGTTGATGGCTTGAAATACATTCACCCACATTTATTCCAATGAATGGGTTTTTTCACAAATATCTCAAATTATGTGATAATTAGAGTCTAATAATGTAGAATGGCCATTAATTAGAGAAAATCAACAGATTATGTTTATTTAGAGTCCTAGTGGCTTTTTGGGATAAAGAAATGAGAATTTATGTGTAACTGAGTTAGTTAATGTGATAATAATCCTTTTTCTTTCTCCTTCTGCCAAAATGTTACTAAAAGCAATAAAAAGGAGAATAGGAGGTAAGGCATGACTCTTCAATGAATTTATAATATCCATCTGGAATTTTATTAAAGTATTTGCTAAGAAAATATCTTTGTATTAATTCACCCTTTTAAAATGCATTAATATACACATTAATGGACAATATAGTGGCTAATGGCCATATCTCTTAAAAAAAATCTAATTACATAGCATTCATCTAGGCATTAATATTATCTTGTGGTTCAAATTTGAGATCATTTCACCCATGTTTGACCCTCCAAATCGATTTTATAAGGTTTGATTAAAGTATAACTTTGGTTTTAATCTGATATGCATTCAATGCATTGATTTCCCTAAAGTTGCAAATTAATTGATGTCACACTCTACAAGCATTTAAATTCCATCACATGTGCGCGATCAGAAGGCTGATATTAGATCATCTGAATTTTGCCTTGATCCAATGGCCAGAGCATCGTCCCGTACCTCCATTATTGTGTGAGCCATCAACCATTTCATGGATAATTCTTTCAACGAGCTCATTCTTCATCAAATGACCACCATTTTACTTGATTTTTCCTTATTTGAATTCAATTCTCTCTCTTGGGTTGAATGATCCCTAACTCCCTTCTTCTCTCGCCTTGTGCACAAAATGCCAAATAGGGCAACGATAATCTTCTCCACCATCGGTTCAAAGAGGGAGCTCTAGCACCCCTCTCGCCTATATAAGGTCGAGGCAAGAACCCTCAGACCATTAGCTTTCCTCTTCCTCTAATTTCTCCTCAACTTCCATGAACCACACTCCCTACTCAAGATACTCCTCCGGCGACGAGGATCATGTATGTTGTCCTCCACCTCACTTGGCTCAATTCTATAGAAGGTAACCATCCTTAACACCCATACCTTGTTTCCCCATCGTTATTTGGTCCTTGTTTTTCTCGTGTCGCCATATCCTATAGATGCTACTTTACCAGTTCACTGGCAAGGGTCATCTCGACACCACAATGGCTCTCCCGCCCTCATCTCTATTCGTATGCGTTAGTTAGAACCCGACATGGTGTTTTATGTCATTTCTCATGATGGTTATCCATAATTTCATGTTGGTTTACTCCGAGCAACTTTGACCCCTATTTCTCCTTCTCCTAGTGATTCTCCCCAAGCCTATATACGCTCCATAACCTGATCTATGGCTCTGTAGGTTTGGGTCAGTGTGAGGGAGCCTCCAACGACATTAGTCTTCTACGAGCAGATGATTTCTCCAAACTGATGGTCATATTTTCATCCCTAGGTTGCTCGTTCGAGTGTCATGTCCTGAAACAGAACAAACACAGTCAAAAAATGACTATGGTGACCCTACACATTTTATCGATTGATCAAAATCCCAAGGATATTCTCTAGTTTTCACTCCATAAATGCTTTGATTGCCTAAATGTTTGGGCGAGCCCCACTATCTTAGCTGGCAGGTGTTGATTGGCCCAAGTTAGTGTGGGCTCAGGCCCTTTGACCACTGAAGTATGTTTCTGATATACACACATGGATTTTTCTCGAATTATCATTGTTCGATTTTATAAAATTCACAATAAATTGTAGGATGATAAAAAAAATACGATTAAATAGTCATTGGAAAGAATTTTCCATGTAGAATCCAAATTTAAGGTTTTTAAGCATCAATTTGTATTCCTATTTTGACGTTTATTCTAAACACCATTTTAATTATATAAAATGCCTTAAAATATATATCTAATTCATTTTAACTCCAAATTTAAGAAATACATATGTTTTCTTAATAAGGAGAATCCAAGTGATCAATTGGTCCTAGTTTTGAGTCCCAAATTGATGGTTTTCACAGAAGGTCCAAAATTGGGGTTTCTCACAAAACATGGTCTATAAACCCTAATCCATGTATATAAACTTGTATCTAAGGAAAAAGTGAAATTGGACACATTTAAATGATGAAAGGCCATCTCTAGGAAATCTCAATTAGATATGAATGTGCAACCCTATATATTTATGATTTTGAACACTATCCTTCAGTTGGGCATTTGATATCCAATCCTATTTTTCCAATGAGGTATTTCTTAGCCTCCATTCTCTTTATTGCCTTCTTGTTGCACATTTGTTTTAATAATTCTAGGGTCTTGGACTCCACTTTTAAAGCTAGTAAATCTCTTAAAACTGTCGTTGGATTATTCTATCACGATGATATAATTGACTAATTAACTAATGTAGCGTACATTTGTACAAGCACCCATAGTTTGGGCATGTGCCCAGGGGAACTTGATAATTCTCCCCATTTTATATATATTTTTGGGAGCTTGGGAATGTGCAAATTCTCCCTCACCCAAAGTTTGAAGTCTGGTATGTGCCTCAACCCTATATTACTTTCATGTAGTCTCATTTAATGATGCATGCGAACTTTATTATTATTTGACTTGGTAGAATTCTTATTTGTTTTACTTGCCTCATATTCTTGAGCTCTTAGCATAGTAGTTCTTTTTAATGCAATACTTTAATTTATGTTTGTCCTTATTCATTTAATTTGACACATACCTTTACTCTCCTCTTGCTGGGTGATCCCAACCACTCAGGTTTAGGATCAAAGTGCACAATAGGAGTATGGAAAACCATCCTAATCTTAGGAAAAGGAGTTTATCCTTCCATCATGGACTATTTCTTAAGTTATTTTATTGGAGATATATTGATGTAGATGAGTTTCCCTCTACTTAGATCCTCTATTTGTATAAATCATGTACACCCTTATTGAAAAAAAAACAAATGTACTCTTTATTAAATTGAATATTGCCAAACCTTTAACTTTCACTGCTATTTGTTAAATTTTGTTTACCATTTTAGTATAGAGGTGAACTCACTTCTTTACAGCATGGTATCAGAGCCAATGGTAGTCAGAGTCTTGAATATTTCAATTTGTCTTTGTAGTTAGAAACCCTTACCTCATATAGTGTCCCTTTAGTTCATCTAAGAATTAACCTATGATGAAAGGTTGGATTAGGACCATAAGAGTTTCATATTAGAAATATCTTTAATCAAATTTTAGATGATTATCCTATTAGGTATCTACTAGGGCATAAGTTGAAATTAAGGGTGCCTAGAAAGGGTCAAGGTCTGGGGACTGGGAAAATTTTCCTTCGCACCTCTAGCTTGATTTATGAGGACTCCCGAATTCGTATGACACTGGCCTGGCATGAGCTAATACTATTGTTCAAAATAGCGTACCTTTAGACAAATAACCTTAATTTTGAGCATCCTTATGATCCTAATATATGATGATTTGGGTAACCAAACAATCAAAATCACCTTATGTCCCATAAGTTCCTTATATGAGTCTTAGATTTTCCATGTTTAGGGGTAGTCTACCCTATACTAGACTTTGAAGTTTGGTAATAGTGAATAGTAAAACAATTACATGTTTGATCTTATACATGTTTAATTAGACTCACTCTTTTACCTCTAGTTTTGTTTGACTTAATAGGTCAACCCTTTTAAGGGGTTGAGTGATGGTAGTAGTAGTACCTTGATAGATTTTGCATTGTTGATTTCGAGGACGAAATCCCTTTTTAGGGGATTGAATTCTATACATAGCAAAATCTAACCACTTTGGAATTAGAAACCCTAACTCCATAGTCTAGAGATTAGTGTGTTTATATGATTAGTATTCACCAAACAAATTATATTAATAATTTAACTTGTTTTTTTATATACTAATGAATACATAATAAGTTATTTAATGCATAGCTCATATGTTTGAACCCCAACAAACACATAATATGAGTAACTCTTTAATTGTAAATACACATAATATTGACCATGTCACCCTCATGATATGGTGAGTAAGATAAATGAAACTAATGCATACTAAGAATGTATAACATATGATGGTCATGTTGACCTAAACCCTAATATCTAATCATCTAACCTTAACATATATATATATATTTACCCTTAATGCCTTCATGATACATTAGTGATGTTACGTTTCATCATCAGATAATATACTTGTTACATATAAATTGATTATAATCACCTAATCATAACTTGATATGTGAATCAATTCATTAATATACAATGTGTTCCACCTTAGTCACTAAAATACGTGTAATGACTCATATACAATAAAGAAGTAATTGGATTCACATAAGCATGCATAAATGCCTAATCTGATGTTAAATGTATAAATTATAATACAAAGTGTAAATAGGATAAAATAGTTAGTGATGACATTATTGTGAATATGAAAAGTGAGGTGACAATGTGTAATATAGGTGTAAGAAATTAATGTGACATTATTTAGACTTAATAACTTTTTGGATAACATTATCTAATGCTTACAAAATAATTTGTGATAATTCTTTATGATGGTAATATGAGGATAATGGGGATAAAATTCAAGTTACTAAGGATTGCGATCTAATATATTAATAAATATGGAACCCTAGTTGAGCTTGAAATTCTTATTTAATAAATAAGAAATACACATGACTTGTACATAATGTTGAGATCCAATTCTTGTTACAAACAATGTGAATACAACATGGAGATAGTACTAATAAGCCAAAAATGTTAATTGTGTTATATTTGATAAAAGGTGACATCAATAGTGGAAACCTTAGTAAACATGACTTATTAATAGAGCATGCGAAGTACCCTAGATTATGGGTTATCTCCTAGTTGCTTAAGGTTGGGTTGTTACGTACTCACCCTTCCCTCTTGTTGAGATTTCGCGGATGAAATCCTTTTGAAGGGGGGAGTGTTGTAACATATTGAATCTTGGATTCTTTAACCCATTTTCAATCCTTTGATTTCCTTCTAATTCATTCGGACTTTTCCCTATATTTTCCTAGCTTTTTCTATCATCTTTGGCCTCAATGTTGAATTTGATCTATAGTTGATGGCTTGAACTACATTTACCCACATTCATTCCAATGAATGGCTTTTTGCATAAATATCTCAAATAGTGTAACAATTAGAGTCTAATAATTTAAAATGACCATTAATGAGAGATAAACAATACATTATGTTGATTTAGAGCCCTTGTAGTTTTTGGGATACAGAAATGAGAATTTACGTGTAATTGAGTTACTTCATGTGATAATAGTCTTTTTTCTTTCTCTTTCCTCCAAAATGTTATTAAAAACAATAAAAAGGAGAATAGGAGGTAAGGAATGACTCTTGAATGAATTTATAATATCCATCTCGAATTTTATTAAACAATTTGATAAGAAAATATATTTGTATTAATTCCCCCTTTAAAAATGCATTAATATACACATTAATGGACAATATAGTGGTTAACGGCCATATCTATTGATAAACGAAAATCTAATGACATAAAATTAATCTAGGCATTAATATTAGCCTATGCTTGAAAATAACTGTGGAATGCCATTTATTTCATGCAACTATAAAGTGACTATGATTATCACTATGAATATATATATAACTGGCTAGATCCGAATCCACCTCTGTGGCTTGTTGAGGCTAAAAGGGGTAACCTAGAGTAAGGTCTAGGTAATCGTGGGTTAGAAACTGGGCTACCACGTGTAGTGCCATGAGACCTTTTAGCATGCCATGAGTTAAGGAGTGGGCTACTTACGGGTAGTGCCATGTGACTCTACCCTAGAAACTGGCTCACCTATGGGTGGGACCATGAGGGGTTTAATGAGGATCTACCATAAGGAAGGTAGTATCCAAGTCCACTGCAGGGACAACATAGAGGATAGGGTACTCAAGGATCGTGGAGTTATATTTAAAACATAATCTTGGTTGTTAAATGACTAATTGAATGATTATGTTGTTAACATATTTGCATGATTATTGTTTCCCCCACATACCAGCTTTGGCTGACCGACATTTTGTTTGTCGGCGTTTTAGGTACAAGCCAAAAGGACAAACAGTAAATCATCACATTGTGAAATACATGAATTGAAATACAAGGATGATTAGTTAGAGTAGAATCCTTAAGTGGATAGAATTTTAGAGATCCAAGTTTTCAAAAAGGTATGCAAAAGTTTATTTTCTTATAGCTTATCAGTTTAGTCTGTTAAAATTTAATAATTGTTCTTGGTTAATTGCTGAAACTTTGATCCGAAAGTTATGGGTGCGGCTTCGACCTCTCGATCACCCTTAATTGGGGGTTACCGGAAGGTGGGGTCATAACATTTGGTATCAGAGCACAATGGTAACCCCTAACTAATAGTTAGTATGATCCAGACTAAAGGGTTTGATGAGAGCATATGTGCTCGTTCAGGGTGATAGCTAGAGACAGTTCTTGTCCTATGAAAGATGTGAAGATAATCACCATAGCCAGTATCAGGATTTAAAGAAGCTCTGTAAGAGAGGTTGTGTCGGTCACCATTTCAGTAAGGTGATGTTGGTGAAAGGACCACATGATGGTTAGAAAAGGACCACAGTGTGTGTAGATGAAGTCGCTTTGATCGTGCAATGGCGGAAAGGAGCCTAGAGACGACAAGAGTCGTGAGCAGATGCAAAATAGACTGACATGCAGTTCATTGTGGGAGAATATGTGACATGAAAATCCGACCCCTCTAAGTTATGGCTAAGAGAGCTGAGTCCCTGATGCATGGGTTCTTTTGACATGGTTTGGTGGAGAAGGTTAAGTTTTCCCTTACCCCTCAGGATAAAGTAATGTGTTATGAGTTCCATGTGTGCAATTTAGAGTACTATGTGAGGTACCCCGACCATGTGCTGAGCAATGAACCTAGTGAGCCCCAAGGGAGGCTGAAATGGCCTGAGTCACCTGTGCAGTTTATAGACGCCAGGATGAAAGAACTCAGAGAAAAGAATATGTGATGATAAAGGTTCTTTGGAAGCGCCATGAGTACGGTGAAGCCACATAGGGGCCAATGATGGAAATGGAAAAGTCTTATCCTGAATTCTTTGTTTGCTTGATAGAATTTTGAGGACAAAATTCCTTTAAGAGGGGAAGGATGTTACAACCCCAATTTTTTGGGTTCAATTGGTGAGAAATGTAATTGCTCATTTTTAAAGATAAGTGAACAAATAATAATATAATTTGTTTTGAATAAATGGATTTCGTTTACAATAGCCTTGATGGTTTTGTTGTGGGCTTTATTGGCTATTGGGCCCAAATAACAAGGAAATTCAATTAATAAAGGAATAATTGAGTTTTTGAACAAAAGAATGATGTGGAAACCTCTGGAAGGCAAAAGAATGTAATCCAAGGATGGATTTCGTGCCTCTTGGGTTCCAAGGAGTCCAAAGTGCAAATAAAAGGCAATAAGAAAAGAAAAGGATCAATTTAATATTTCTTTATTAAGAAAAAAAATTGAAAATAATGGTAAAATGTGGAAAACAAGTGAAAAGAGGTGCAATTAAGTTATCCTTAGTGGGATTTTGTACCCCAAGGATTCCTAATGATTAAAGGAATACCAATGAGAAAAATTAAAGGGAAATAAAGAGAAATCCTCAAAAGGAGATATTTTAATAAGAAATAAACAAGATAATGTGAAAATAATGCATTTAGATGCATCTAGAAGGATAATGAGTGTCCAATAAAAAGGATTTCGAAATAATAGAGTTTCTTGGGATCCAAGGAGTCCCAATAAAGGGGAAAGAAAGACAAAATACCAATAAAGTCAAATAAAAGGATAATGTAATGCATTATTAATGAATGTTGTTATATTGATAAAAGGAAGTAATTTTCTATTAAATGAAAATAGAATTTCATGACCATTGAATAAAAAGGGCAAGTAGTAAGAAGATAATAGAAGAGATTTTCGAAATTCTAATATCTCAAGGATAATGAATATCAAGAGGATCTTTTAAGAGAGAGAAAGAGACTTGTTTCTCATTATAGGAATAGGATTCCTAATAGGAGAGGACTCATTTCCTCTTAGGTGGGCGTCTTAGGGCGAGGACATACTCCCCTATAAAAGGGATGGAACCCCTGGTTCGAAGTTAAAAGAGATCCCACACTCTTCCTCTTTTTCTCTACGTACAAACCCTAGTCAAGGTGGGTGGAGTGGTAATGTAACCCTTGGAGCAACAAGGGACCATGGAAGGTTTTGTGGTGGAAGCGCCATGCACCCACGTCACCAGAGAAGAGCTCGTCCATCGTCCCCGAGCCCTAGCACTTGTACAATGTCGGCAGGAGGACAACATGCCTGGTACGTGTCGCAAGCTTGGAGCGCTCAAACCAGCCGTCTGGGCCACGAACTGGATGGTGCCCTAGGTGCGTCAAGGGGCGGCAGAGGTAGGGGATGCACTTCCGGTGAAGGTTGGGTCCTGAACGGGAAGCCAGAGCCGCGCAAAAGCTGCTCCATCGCAGCTAGGGTGGCACTACTGCTGCGATCCGAGGAAGAAGAAGGCACGAGCGACGTTTGACCGTGCTACCCCTCAGCGTGCCAAAGAACGGATCCTTAAGTCAAGGGTAGTTTGGTAATTCGGTTATAATTTCAACTTACATGGAAACATTGCATGGAGCAGGACAAGTGGCGCGCTCTGATACCAAATGTTACGACCCCACCTTCCGGTAACCCCCAATTAAGGGAGACTGAGAGGTCGAAGCCGCACCCATAATTTCCGGATCAAAGGTTCAGCAATTAACCAAGAACAATTATTAAATTTTAACATACTAAACTGAAAAGTTGTAAGAAAATAAACTTTTGCATACCTTTTTTTTCCCTAAAAAATTGGATCTCTAAACTTCTATCCACTTAATAAATCATATCACCAAGGTGCACCTCCTTTTCTGGGAACCCATCACTAAAGAACTCCATAGTTAAGCGTGCTCAACTTGGAGTAGTACTGGGATGGGTGACCTGTCGGGAAGTTGATTCTGGCATGCGCATGAGTGAGGACAAAGTGCACAGTTAAACTAGTGGTGGTCTATGGGGACAGTCGTCATTCCTAAAACTCCACTAGAGCTTAGGGCGATGGACCCAGATGTTTGCAAATGGTAAAGGTGGGGTTTTAAAGCTCTCTGATACCAAATGTTACGACCCCACCTTCCGGTAACCCCCAATTAAGGGAGACCGAGAGGTCGAAGCCGCACCCATAATTTCCGGATCAAAGGTTCGGCAATTAACCAAGAACAATTATTAAATTTTAACAGACTAAACTGAAAAGCTGTAAGAAAATAAGCTTTCGCATACCTTTTTTTTTACTAATAGTTAGTATGATCCAGACTAAAGGGTCTGATGAGAGCATATGTGCTCGTTCAGGGTGATAGCTAGAGACAGTTCTTGCTCTATGAAAGATGTGAAGATAACCACCTAGAGATGGTAAAGGAGTCCAAAGTTGCAAAGAAAAGGTAATAAGAAAAGAAAATATTAATTAAGTATTTCTTTATGAAGAAAGAAATTGAAAACAATGGTAAAATGTGGAAAAGAAGTGGAAAGAAGTGTAATTAAGTTATCCTTGATGGATTTTCGTATCCAAAGTATTCCTAATGTTAAAAGGAATGTAAATGAGGAAAAAACAAGAGAAATAAAGAGAAAACCTCAAAAAGAGTTATTTAATAAGAAATAACCAAGATAATGAGGAATAATGGATATAGATGCATATAGAAGGATAATAAGTATCCCTGAAAAGGGATTTCGAAATATTATAATTTCTTGGGTTCCAAGGATCCCCAATGGAGAAAAAGAAAGAGAAAAGGGCAAATAAAATAAGAAGATAAGGTGATAAATCATTAATGACTTTTTGTTATTATAAAAAAGAAATGTCTTTTATTGGATAGGCATTATTGGCGTTTTGGAAATACCTTTCACATAAAAAGAACTCCCATACGATAATAGTAATTAACTTGGAGGGCAAGTTTTGTGTTAACTCAATATTTATAAAAGAGGGTGGATCATTTCTTTCCTTAAACGTTAAGGACACCAAATCCAAGAGGAAGGTACCGTAGTGCTTGGAAGGGAAAGATGAGAACGAGCATATGTATATATACATGTCTGCATTATGCGCGTTTCAGAGATTGCCTGCCCTCTCCCCTACATATCTCTTCGGACTCCTCAATATCCAGTTATCCCTCTTCCATATTGACGTTATGGATTGATCGGTGATGCCTTCGATGACATCTTGACCTGGTGGAGATCAAGTGTAGCTCCACGAGAAGATCTGTTGACCATGGGGTGCGTAGAACCTGAAGAGGGCAACAGCCCTGGGCGGTGATCCCCTGAAAACTAGTCTTTCTTCTCCTTCTTTCGTGTTCCATGGGAGGGCATTTGCACAGGTGCTGATTCATGGTCCAAGGCACCGTCGCGGTGGTTGTTTAGCGACGAAGATCCTTGAACTCTCGTTTTCCTCTCCTACGAAACTCGGTGTGAAGCCATGGTATGCAAACTGCCACTCAACCGTATGCAGCTCACCCGCTACCTGAGGGAGAGTGTCTCCCTCCAGATGGTGCTCCCTGGGGGTTAGGGAGGCAGCCAACCTCTGCGCCTGGGTGGTGACACCTCATGGCTGGAGGCAGAGAGGCCATCGGGGGGGGAGTGGTGGTTGCTCAGGCGGAGCGATAAAGTCCCTGTGTCGGGCAGGGAATCACCCTAGCACAACGAGGAAGGAGATAAGGGGCAAAAGACCAGAGGCCCCCTGGTTTTGTGCATCGCCTTGAAGGGAAAATAGGTAATTTTTGACGTTTTAGTCATAGCTGGTGAGAATAACAAATAGGAATAATAAAAGCTGATGTGGCATCATCTGATTGGTCTAAATTTGATTATCTTGCAAAATACGTAGTTAATTATTGGTAGTTCGAATAAAGACATGCTATATATGCAAATTGATCAGGAGAACGAGAGAAATCCAATAAAAATCATTTTAAAGGCTAATTCCTTTTGTAATTCAAAAAGTAGAGTAAGCTATCAACTTTAATGAATAAAAGATTAAGAAACTCTACTTTGAGATAATTAATGTAATTCGTAGAGTTTAATGGATTATTAAAGTTGAGATTAACATGTTAATGGTAAAAAAGTACATTAAGATCGAAAAGGATGAACTTTGCATGTAATCAATGTAATTTAGATAGTATGTGCATAAATATGCTTGAAATTTGAAAAGTACATGAAAAACCCTTAGATTTGATGATAGTTCGATTTAATGATGTCCTTTGGATAATTCAAGCCAATATTAACCTGTTGTTAATAAAAGTGAAAATAGGATCTAAAAAGATGATCTTTTTATATAATTGGCTTAATTTAGGGTTTCATGCATGAATATGCATTAATGAGCTTGAAAACCCTAATTTAGGTGAATATGTCTTGTAATTGTTTTAATTATTCAAATCCATGAATAAATAGGGATATGATGATCCTAAGTCAATTTGGGTATAAAAGACTATTAAAATGGATAGTTGAGCAATTAAGGTTCATATAAGTAGAAAAGAGTATTTTAGGGTTTGTTGACCTAAAAGGGATAAAGTTTGAGAAATTGATCTAAGAAACCCTAATGAATATTAATGAAACCATAATGCGGATTAGAAACCCTAGAAAGTGAATCCAAGTCAATAAAGTAGATTCTTGATAAAGTGTGTAATAAATAGAGTACATATTCTTTTCAGGAATTATGTGATTATTGAATTTCTTGCTTGGATTGCATTCTTGGTTGGATTTGCTTAATGCTTGTGAAATCATCAAATAAGGTATGTGGTTACGGTTATGAATAGTCGCTTTAGTTTTACGGCGATTTCCGAATGTGTTTATCAGTTGCTTGAAAATAACTGTTGAATGCCTTTTATTTCATTCAACTACAAAGTGACTATGATTATCACTATGAATATATATATATATATATATATATATATATATATATATATATATATATATAGATATATAACTGGCTAGATCCGAATCCACCTCTATGGCTTGTTGAGGCTAAAAAGGGGTAACCTAGAGTAAGGTCTAGGTTATCACGGGTTAAAAACTGGGCTACCATGTGTAGTGCCATGAGACCCTTTAGCATGCCATGATTTAAGGAGTGGGCTACTTATGGGTAGTGCCATGTGAATATACCCTAGAAACTGGCTCACCTATGGGTGGGACCATGAGGAGTTTAATGGGGATCTACCATAAGGAAGTTAGTATCCAAGTCCACTGCAGGGACAACACAGAGGATAGGGTACTCATGGATCGTGGAGTTATATTTAAAATGTAATCTTGGTTGTTAAGTGACTAATTGAATGATTACGTTGTTGACATATTTGCATGATTATTGTTTCCCCCACATACCAGCTTCGGCTGACTGACATTTTGTTTGTCGGCGTTTTAGGTACAAGCCAAAAGGACAAACAGTAAATCATCACATTGTGAAATACATGAATTGAAATACAAGGAGGATTAGTTAGAGTAGAATCCTTAAGTGGATAGAAGTTTAGAGATCCAAGTTTTCAAAAAGGTATGCAAAAGTTTATTTTCTTACAGCTTATCAGTTTAGTCTATTAAAAATTAATAATTGTTCTTGGTTAATTGCCGAACCTTTGATCCGGAAGTTATGGGTGCGGCTTCGACCTCTCGGTCACCCTTAATTGGGGGTTACCGGAAGGTGGGGTCGTAACATTTGGGGTCGTAACAATGGTAACCCCTAACTAATAGTTAGTATGATCCAGACTAAAGGGTCTGATGAGAGCATATGTGCTCGTTCAGGGTGATAGCTAGACACAGTTCTTGCCCTATGAAAGATGTGAAGATAACCACCATAGCCAGTATCAGGATTTAAAGAAGCTTTGTAAGAGAGACTGTGTCGGTCACCACTTCAATAAGGTGATGTTGGTGAAAGGACCACGTGATGGTTAGAAAAGGACCACAATGTGTGTAGATGAAGTCGCTTTGATCGTGTAATGGCTGAAAGGAGCCTAGAGACTATAAGAGTCGTGAGCAGATGCAATGTAGACTGACATGCAGTTCATTGTGGGAGAATATGTGACATGAAAATCCGACCCCTCTAAGTTATGGCTAAGAGAGTTGAGTCCCTGATGCATGGGTTCTTTTGACATGGTTTGGTGGAGAAGGTTAAGTTTGCCCTTACCCCTCAAGATAAAGTAATGTGTTATGAGTTCCATGTGTCCAATTTAGAGTACTATGTGAGGTACCCTGACCATGTGCTGAGCAATGAACCTAGTGAGCCCCAAGGGAGGCTGAAATAGCCTGACTCACCTATGCAGTTTATAGATGCCAAGATGAAAGAACTCAGAGAAAAGAATATGTGATGATAAAGGTTCTTTGGAAGCGCCATGAGTACGGTGAAGCCACATAGGGGCCAATGATGGACATGGAAAAGTCTTATCCTGAATTGTTTGTTTGCTTGATAGAATTTTGAGGACAAAATTCCTTTAAGAGGGGAAGGATGTTACAACCCCAATTTTTTGGGTTCAATTGGTGAGAAATGTAATTGCTCATATTAAAGATAAGTGAACAAATAATGATATAATTTGTTTTGAATAAACAGATTTCGTTTACAATAGCCTTGATGATTTTGTTGTGGGCTTTATTGGCTATTAGGCCCAAATAACAAGGAAATTCAATTAATAAAGGAATAATTGAGTTTTTGAAGAAAAGAATGATGTGGAAACCTCTGGAAGGCAAAAGAATGTAATCCAAGGATGGATTTCGTGCCTCTTGGGTTCCTTGGGTTCCAAGGAGTCCAAAGTGCAAAGAAAAGGCAATACGAAAAGAAAATGATCAATTTAATATTTCTTTATTAAGAAAGAAATTGAAAATAATGGTAAAATGTGGAAAACAAGTGAAAAGAGGTGCAATTAAGTTATCCTTAGTGGGATTTCGTACCCCAAGGATTCCTAATGATAAAAGGAATACCAATGAGCAAAATTAAAGGGAAATAAAGAGAAATCCTCAAAAGGAGATATTTTAATAAGAAATAAACAAGATAATGTGAAAATAAATCATTTAGATGCATCTAGAAGGATAATGAGTGTCCAATAAAAAGGATTTCGAAATAATAGAGTTTCTTGGGATCCAAAGAGTCCCAATAAAGGGGAAAGAAAGAGAAAATACCAATAAAGTCAAATAAAAGGATAATGTAATGCATTATTAATGAATGTTGTGATATTGATAAAAGGAAGTAATTTTCTATTAAATGAAAATAGAATTTCGTGACCATTGAATAAAAAGGGCAAGTAGTAAGAAGATAATAGAAGAGATTTTCGAAATTCTAATATCTTAAGGATAATGAATATCAAGAGGATCTTTTAAGAGAGAGAAAGAGACTTGTTTCTCATTATAGGAATAGGATTCCTAATACGAGAGGACTCGTTTCCTCTTAGGTGGGCATCTTAGGGTGAGGACATACTCCCCTATAAATGGGATGGAAACCCTGGTTTGAAGTTAAAAGAGATCCCACGCTCTTCCTCTTTTTCTCTACGTGCAAACCCTAGTCAAGGTGGGTGGAGTGGTAATGTAACCCTTGGAGCAACAAGGGACCATGGAAGGTTTTGCGGTGGAAGCGCCATGCACCCACGTCACCAGAGAAGAGCTCGTCCATCGTCCCCGAGCCCTAGCACTTGAACAATGCCGACAGGAGGACAGCAGGCCTGCTACGTGTCGCATGCTTGGAGCGCTCAAACCGGCTGTCTGGGCCACGAACTGGATGGTGCCCTAGGTGCGTCAAGGGGCGGTGGAGGTAGGGGATGCACTTCCGGTGAAGGTTGGGTCCTGAACGGGAAGCCAGAGCCGCGCAAAAACTGCTCCATCACTGCTAGGGCGGCGCTGCTGCTACGGATCTGAGGAAGAAGAAGGCACGTGCGGCATTTGACTGTGCTACCCCTCAGCGTGCCAAAGAACAAATCCTTAAGTCAAGGGTAGTTTCATAATTCGGTTATAATTTCAACTTACAAGGCAATGTTGCATGGAGCAGGACAAGTGGCGCGCTCTGATTGGCCCAAAAGTAAGTGATTTCGCAAATTTCATAACTCAAGATTGGTAGCTCAGATTAGTATGAATAAAATATGAAAATGGATCAGGAGAACGAGAGGAATCCTATAAAAATAATATGAAAGATGGATTCCGTTCCTAATTGCAAAAGTACTTTAAGTTGATGAAAAGTACATTAAAGTTAAGTTAAAAACCCTATTTGTGATTAAAGGTTGAATCTAGTATGCTTAATGGGTTAATTGAAGTATTAATAACCTGTTGAATGATAATATTAGATTCGAACCTGATCTAGATGTAAAATTGCATGATTTAGGGTTTTTACCCCATATAAGAATGATTAAGTATTTAAAACCCCTAATTTAGGGTCAAAGAGGATAAGATCATATTTAATTTGAAAAATATAAAAATATGTTGTTATATGATGGTTCTAATCTATTTCGAGCTTTAAAGTTCCTAATCATGGATAAAAACCCTAAAAATAGTAATTAGGGTTTTCTCATGAATAAAAGGTAGTATTAATGGCAATTCGAGTTCATATGTGATTAGACCATAATGAACTTTGAATTGATGATAAATGAGCATAGAAATCTTGTCGTGGGTTAAAAGGATAAAAAAATGGTAGCTTTAATGTAAAATAATCTTAATGAAATTAATTGATGGTTAATGGTGCCTTTTAATCTGAGAATAGGGTTACATGTTGTTAAGATAACCTTAATGTTGAAGAATAGATAAGATAATAAGGGTTTATGAGTAATGGTATAAAATTAGGGTTTGAAATAGTAAAAGATGAAGGGAAACCCTAATTGCAATGGAAACCCTAAAAGTGAATTAGAAACCCTAGGAAGCGAGCTAGGTTTAATAGATCTTGATGCCATGAGTAATAAAAAGGGAATTACATGATTATTTCAGTATCTTATTGAAATGCTTGCTTGCTTGGATTCTTATTTGCATGGATATTTCTATTCAAATCATCAGATCAGGTATGTGGTTACGCTTATGAATATCTCGAGTTAGTTTTCCTAAGTTTACCCAAGTTTTCATCGATGTCATGAATTAATTGCTGGATGATTTTAATTCATGCAAACTATAATGTGGATATGACTATCACATAAGATATGTGCCACTAGCTCAGATCCTAGTCCCCTCTGTGGCTTAATAGTTGACCTAGTACATGGCTACCTATGGGGTAGGTCCATCAGGTCATTGGATGACTTAGTACATGGCTACTAATGGGGTAGGTCCATCAAGTCACATTGAGTTAGATATTGGGCTACCTTCGGGTAGTTCCATGCGACTCTATTACCCTAGGTATTGGCTACCTGTAAGGTAGGACCATGGGGGTAAGAATCTACCTAAAGAGAGGTAGCATACAAGTCCACTGCAGGGATAGCACAAAGTTAGGGGATAGGTAAGGATTGAGTAGTATGGCTTAAAATGTAATCTTGGTTGTTAAACGATTAATTGAATGATTACATTGTTATGAATAATTGCATGATTATTGTTTCCCCCACATACCAGCTTCGGCTGACCGACATTTTGTTTGTCGGCATTTTAGGTACAAGCCAAAAGAATAAACAATAAATCGTAATATTGGGAAATACATGAAGTAAAATACAAGGAGGATTAGTTAGAGTAGAATCCTTAAGTGGATAGAAGTTTAGAGATCCAAGTTTTTAGGAAAACAAAGGTATGCAAAAGTTTATTTTCTTACAGATTTTCAGTTTAGTCTGTTAAAATTTAATAATTGTTCTTGGTTAATTGTTGAACCTTTGATCTGGAAATTATTGGTGCAGATTTGACCTCTCGGTCTCCCTTAATTGGGGGTTACCGGAAGGTGGGGTCGTAACAATTTCCCTGAGCTGATGGTCGAATTTCCATCCCCATGCTGCTCATTTGAGTGCCATGTCCTGAAGTAGAAGAAGCCCAATCACAAAATGACTATGGTGACACTACACGTTTTATCAATTGATCAAAATCCCAAGGGTATTCTCAGGTTTTCACTCCCTATTTGCTTTGATCGCCTAAATGTTGGGGCGACCCCATTGTGGTAGCTGATAGGTGTTGATTTGCCCAAGTCAGTGTCGTCCCAGGCCCTTTGACCACTGAACTAGGTTTTCGATATACAGCCGTGGATTTTTCTCGAATTATCGTTGGTCGATTTTATAAAATTCACAATAAATCATAGGATGATTGGAAAAATACTAATAAATAGTTGTTGGAAACAATTTTCCCTATAGAATCTAAATTTAAGGTTTTTAAGAATTGATTTGTATTCTTATTTTGATGTTTATTCTAAACACCATATTAATGATATAAAATGCCTTAAAATATATATGTAATTAATTTTAACTCCAATTTGAAGAAATAAATATGTTTTCTTAAGCAGGAGAACCCAAGCGATCGATTGGTCCTAGTTTTTAGTCCCAAATCAATGGTTTTCATAGAAGGTTCCAAATTAGGGTTTCTCACATAATATGGTTTATAAACCCTCATCAATGTGTATGAACTTGAATCTAGGGAAAAAGTGAAATTGGACACAATTAAATGATGAAAGGTCTTCTCTAGGAAATCACAATGAGGTATGTATGTGCAACCCTATTTATTTATGAGTTTGAGCACTATCCTTCTGTTGCGCATTTGATATCCAATCCTATTTTTCCAATGAGGCATTTCTTATCCTTCATTCTCTTTATTGCCTTCTTGTGGCACTTTTGTTTCGATAATTCTAGGGTCTTGGACCCCACATGAAATGTTAGTAAATAACTTAAATCTTCCATTGGATTATGCTATCATGATGATATAATTGACTAATGAACTAATGTAGCATACATTTGTACAACCACCCGTAGTTTGAGCATGAGCCCAGGGGAACGTGATAATTCTCCCCAGGGGAATGTGATGATTCTCACCATTTTATATATATCTTCAGGTGCTTGGGAATGTGTAAATTCTCCCTCACCCATAGGTTGAGGTCCGGTAGGTGCCTCGGTCCTATATTATTTAATGTACTCACATTTAATCATGCATGCAAACTATATTATTATTTGACTTGGCACAATTCTTATTTTTTTTACTTGCCTCATATTCTTGACCCTATTAGCATAGTAGTTCTTTTTCATGCAATAAATTACTTTATGTTTGTCCTTATACATTTAATTTGACACATACCTTTATTCTCCTCTTATTGGGTGATCCCAACTACCCAAGTTTAGGATCAGAGTGCGCAACAGGAGTATGATGAACCAGCCTAAGCTTAGGAGAAGGAGTTCATCGTTCCATAATGGACTATTTGTTAAGTTATTTAATTGGAGACATATTGATGTAGTTGAGTTTCCCTCGACTTAGATCCTATATTTGTATAAAGCATGTACACCCTTATTGGGAAATTTTTATGTAATCTTTATTAAATTGAATGTAGTCAAAAAAATCAACTTCCACTGCTATTAGTTGGATTTTGTTTATGATTTTAGTAGAGAGGTGAACTCACTTCTTTATAGTTTTTGACATGATCAAATATCATGTCATGTGCAAAGGGATTGTACGGAGCTATACATAGTGGTACTAGAATGAATAGATTCCTAGTATGAGATCAACATATGTCGATAGTGGTAGTTTTTTCAAAGAAGAAATTGCTGACAATGTTGATGATAACAAACCAATTCCAAAAAACATGGTTGATGTGATGCTAGATAGTAGTGCGGTAAATGTTACAGACCCAACTTCCTTATTTAGTACATTGTGCATGATGTGGAGAAACCTTTATACTTAGGTTATACTAAGTGTAGAAGTTGAGCGTTGTGTTGAAATTGTATACTCTGAAGACTAACAATAGATGGAGTGACAAAATCTTCACTTCTTTATTGTCTTTGTTGAAAGAAATTCTCCCTAAAGGCAACGAGCTTACAATATCAACATGTGAAATGAAAAAGATGTTGTGCCCAATGGGAATGGAGGATATGAAGATACATGCATGCCCAAATGGATGTGTGTTGTTTCAAAAGGACTATATCGATCTGAAAGAGTGTCTGGAATGTGGGGCATCTTGCTATAAAAGGATGACATTGGGTAAGACCAAAACCAAGTCTCTTGCCAAGGTGATGTGGCATTTTCCTATAATACCATGGTTTCAACACTTTTTTGCTAATACCATAGATGCAAAAAATTATCTTGGCATGCATAGGTAAATAAAATAACAATGGTATGTTTTGACATGCACATGATTCTCCAAAATGAAATAAGATTGATTTATTGTATCCTAAATTTAGCTAATAAGACAATAATTTAAGACTTGGACTTTGTACTGAAGAGATGAATCCAAATGAAACATTAAGCATCCAACATAGAAATTGGTCTATCATCATTTTTGTATACAATCTTCCTTTGTGGTTGTGTATGGACTATAAATGTGTCTTACTATCGTTGCTGATATAGGGCCTATAACATATATTTTTCTTTAGTCATCTTCATTGCAATTTTCTAGTGACAAGAATAAGATTCCACATTAAGGAAAGATTACTTACTATGGGGTCATTGAAGATATATTGGAAATTGACTACATAGAGTTTAGAGTTCCATTATTTTAGTGTAAATGGGTAGATAACAAGAAAGGAGTTGTAATTGACAAACTTAGTTTCACAATAGTAAATTTTGAACAGATAGGCAAGAAGGATGAACCCTTCATCATGGAATCACGTACAAAATGGTTATTCTATATCAACAATCCTATAAAAGAAAATTTATCTATCTCTCTTCATGGGAAAAGACAGTTCATTTCAAATCCAAAGAGTACTATGACAAGTATCTATGTTGTCTTAACAAGTGTAAAGGTTGAATGTAACACTGATGACTATACACTTGAAGATCACTCACAAAGGATATTACTATAAGGTATTGCAGCGATTAGTGCATCAGCATGATGGTTAAGTTAAGATAAGTGCTCACAGATATGATTAGTGCTTTGACTAGTTGAGACAAGATAATTATCATGCTTTCTTTCCTTGAAGTTGTAGTGGATTCTACGCTTGAAATTTTGCAAAAGAAATCACTCAATTTGAATCTACGAGGCAAAAGATATGGCATTTTTAGGACCCTTGGGTTGAAGCTGCAATTTTTCCATTAATTAGATTAATAACCCCTTTCCCCTTTCTCCCTAATATCATCTTCCACCGATCGACACCGCTTGAAGCGGTGCCCAGCTACTTGACCGACCAACAGAAAAGGGAGTGAAGGGTGAGCAATTTTGAGCTCCTCACCTCCAATCTGTAGCGCTCTACTCCTCTACCATCTTCTACCTTCATCTTCCTCCTCTTCCTTGTCCTAGCTCATGGCCGACCAGCAGGTGCAACATCGCGTAGTAGCTCGACCAGCAACGCTTGAACAGTGGGCTAGAGAAGGAAGGGTGGGACGCTTTGGCCCCCTTATCTCTGATCCAGAGGCGCCAATCTTCTCCACCTTCTTCCCCTCCCTCCTCACCCCTATTGCGCCCACCTACGCCTCTACTAGCAAGGGCAGAGTCCCTACCAGCTTGAGCAGCAGAAGCTACATCAACAACTAGGAAGCTGTTTGGGCACGAGGAGAAGCACCAAGCAACGCCCTCGACTCTGACTTTGAGGTCCATGCTCTAATCCACAGCTCCAGCCGTGTTTAGCACCTAGCCTAGCCCTCTTCTCCTACTTGGGTGTGAGAAAGCAATAGCCTTCTTGTAGCACATTCGTACCGGGGCAGTTCCAAGGATGCAGACGACCTACTGACGCCCAGAAACAGAACTCTGGACACGTTTCTAGTTGAATTGCGGTCACCTCACCTGCTATGAGTAGAATTTCACTCACTAAGCATGTATAACTCCAATAATCAGGTGTTTTTGGTTGAATCAATGTTATTCGCGGGTAACAATGCTTATCCAAGTGTCATGTAGTGATGGCATCGCCAGATTTCTAATTTGCACGAATATCTTAATTATGTTTGCACAACACTAATTTTTTGATTGATATGTGTGATTTGGATTACTGGAACTGCATGATTGATTAAAACCTAATTTGCTCAGTTTAAAAGTTGGAATCAGTAGTATACGACCAGTAGTTGTACGGTTTTGGTATAAACCCATGCTATACATTTTTTTTGTAATTTAATAGATGTATGATTTCAAAGAAATGACAATAACATGAAAAGGGTTCAATAGAAACCTAGTTGCACACCCCCGATTATATTTAATGTGAGTGTATTAATAATTATATGAATCGACACGTTTCTCAAAGAAATCATTTGAAATTCTCAATTAATATTAATAATTCGTGCCATGACAAGTAATTGACTTTTAATTGAGTTATGTGATGCATAACTTAGAATTTGGGTTGATGTGCTCAATTTTCGAGGAATTGCAGATAATTTACAAGTGCTACTGACGATTTCTAATATATCAAGTAATTAACTCTTGTTAGTGTGTTACGATGATCAATTGTATAATTCCAGCATATATGAACCAAGTTGATATGAGTTTAGTTTATTTAAGAAATTTTAATCTACCTGCATGCATGGTATATGGATTACTCAGTAAATTACAATGTTTTTGAGTATACTACTCCGTCAGGTCTAGAATGATATTCATGTTGTGATTTGAACTGAAATTAAATAGATGAGATGCCACAGAAATACCAGAGTAGAGTATAAGTAAGAAAAAGGTTCAACATAGTAAGAGTTTTCTAAGAAATAATAAAATTATAGATTTGAGGGCCCTGACACTGTAGAACCTATATGTGAGGTCTGCGCCTAAGGGGTAAAACAACATAACCCTGGAAATGTCCAGTATACGGGGGTCGGAACGTGCTATCAGGTGGAACGAGGGACGGAGCCCTAGTGGAAGTCTCCTTAAATTATAGTATGCAGTGTCCAACATCAACCAGAAGTCCTGGTGGCACTAGAGTACAGAAAAGTGTGTCCAACATCAACCAGAAGTCCTGGTGGCACTAGAATAGAGAAAAGCCAATACGTGGCTTGACTCTCCACCTATGTGCTTAGGTTAGAGGAGGAGTCCAATTTACGGTACAATAGGAGTGTCGAGGCCAGAGAGCCAGTTTCCCAGTTGCAGACTAGGAGAGTGGTCAGACTTAGCTATCTCAGGGTGTCAGCTAAGTCTTGTACAGTGGGATCGTAGTTCGCTATGAGTCATCATATGTAGAGTAAACTACATATGATCAGGGATTAAGATAAAATATGTTCATATAGGTTCACAGAGTTTCTTATAAGTTAAAGAGTTAAGAAAGATTTGAGTTAGTTTCACAGCAGTTGTCCTTTAAATGAAATTTTAGTATTCTCTGTTATTTAATCATTTCTACAGATTAGCAGCAGTTGTTATCTTAATGAAATGTTGGCACCTCCTGTTGTTTAAATTATATTGTTTAGATCTGCTCAATATAGTATTATCTTGTATTTTATTCCAATTAATAAACATAAAATGAGTTCACTGTGATGGTCGGGTGAAATTCTATTCACTAAGCTAGTAGCTCACAAACCTACTGAAACATTTTTCAAGTCAGCGTCAGCACGAGGAAGCTGAAGGATCTTATCACCCAGGAGCTTAGAAGGTAGTTCGTAGTTAGATAGAGGTCTCTTAGTCCTTTCCCCTTGGTTCTTGGACATGTGGTGTGGTAGAGAGAGAATGTAATGTAACATGTAAACTAGTTTTAAGTTATCTATTGTGCTTTATATTCTGCATGAAAAATGTAATATGATGTGTAAATCTACTTTATCTACCAGTAATATAAATAGTAGTTTCTACCATAGTTTAGTAAGATTTCAATTTATTCCAAGTCATAAGATTTTCCTTTAAATTAATTTTAAGTGATTAAGAAAAAAAAAGTTAAGGGTGATCTTTGTATTACATTAAATCCTCAATTTATGCCCTAATCTCATGATTAGTGGTAATTGTAAGATCGGGGTGTAACAATTTTTTGGTATCAGAGCAAGGTTATGAGAGTAAAGGCTTGAGTACATAGTTACTCTAAGTCAAGGTCAGGGGACGATAACAAACCAATAGGATTATGACTTAGGTGTTTTCCTTCTAACTGCAATTTTCTAACATGAAGTGTTCTGTTATACTGTTGCAGATGGCAGGAAGAGGACGTGGTCATGGGGACCAAGCTGAGAGCCATATTGGACGTGATCCTCAGGTGATGGGTCCAGGTGGTGGAGATGATGTGGGTGAAGCATCAAGATTGTACATAATGTTTCTTGAGACTAGGGAAAAGTATAAGATGGAAGGCGAGCTTCTACTTCGAGTAGTAAGGATCTGATGAGATCCTATGAGCTGGTTAAGAAGCTTGGAGGTACTGAGCTTTTTGGAACTATAGACCCTTCAGTGGTAGATGAATGGTTAAGACAGTTAGGGAAAGTGTTCCTTCTGATGGAGCTGTTTAAGGAAAGACAAATCAATCACATAGTTTATTTGCTTAAAGGTGATGCAGAGCTCTGGTGGCGTGGAGTGGAAGATAAAAGGAGGGACACAATATTAACTTGGAAGAATTTCGTTGATGAATTCCATCTTAAGTACTACCCACCTACCTTTCTGAGTGAGAAGATAAGACAGCTGTAGAATATCAGACAAGGAAGTATGACAATTGGTGAATATGAGGCACATTTCACAAGGTTGGCAAATTTCTGTCCGCAACTTGTTCCTGATAATGTAGAAAAGTGCAGAAGAATTCAAGAAGGATTTAGATCAGATATTAGACACACGATTTCAGCCATTGGTCGAAGAGATAGAGAAAACTTTAAGAAATTTGTGGAAGCAGCGAGACGTGTAGAGGAGTCTGTGAATGCTGATAAGCACTATGAGAATAGCAAGAGATCTAGAGACTTTAGAAGAGGACAACCTAGTAGTGGTCACCGAGGAGGTGGTGGTGGTTTCTTCTCAAAGCTTGGATGAGGATTTGGTTGTTTCAGTAAACAATGATCTGAAGATGTGATATCTTCTCAGAGTAGGGGAAGATCCAGTTCAGGGAGATGGAGCAACACGTCTAGAGGAACGTCTTCTGGATCATTGGTCTCAGTGGAAAGTCTGCCAAGGAAAGAGATATCAATGTGTGATATCTGTGGAAGGTCGCACTCCAGTCAGTGTTGGGGTGCAAATTTTTAGGGTTGTTATACCTGCGGATAGGTGGGACACTTTAGAAGGCAATGCCCCCAGTTACAGCAAGTGGCAACACATAGTTCCCAGTCACAGTACCAGAATGTCCCGAGACAGGCTCCAACTGGAGGACCAGGTTCCTCTATAGCTTCAGGTTCCCGAGGTGGTGCAACACCCAGTGGAAGGGAAGGACAACGAGGACATTGTGGGAGTGGAAGAGCTTCAGGATGCTTCTTCTCTCTAACACAACAAGAAGGTATTGTTTCTTCTCGAGTAATTACAGTAGAAATGCTTTTCTTTAATAGCATTTTAGTTATAGTTTTAATAGATCCAGGTGCTACTCACTAGTTTATATAGTGTTCTTTAGGTTGTGATCTTAACCTGTTAACTTAGGAGCTACAGGTTGAGTTATTGTTGAGGGTTCCATTAGGTGAACCGACAGTGTTGACGGAGTTTTGTCCTGGATGTTTGTTGACTTTTGGTGGTTACACCATTGCGGTTAACCTTATACCCCTAGATGTTAACTCTTTTCAAGTTATCTTGGGTATGGATTGCCTAGAGACATATTAAGTTCAACTCGACTATTGGAAGGAGGAGGTTGTCTTTCAACATGGTGGATTTTCTTATGTCTTTTATGGAGACAGGAAAGTTTTGCCTACATGTATCATATCAGCCGCTGTAGCTGATAAGATGTTGCAGAAAGGTTGTGAAGCGTTCTTGGCACATGTAGTAGATACTAGAGCAGAGAAGAGCACAATCAGTCTATGGGATGTGCCAGTGGTCATTGAGTTCCCAGATGTTTTCCTCGATGAGTTTCCAGATCTACCTTCTGAAAGAGAGATAGACTTTGAGATCCAGGTGTTGCTAGGTAGTCACCCTGTAGCATTTCCAGCCTACAAAATGGCACCTACGGAGTTGAAGGAACTGAAGATCCATCTACACGATTTACTAGATAAGGGTTTCATTTGACCTAGTTCTTCTCCATGGGGAGCTCCAGTCTTGATTGTGAAAAAGAAATATGGTACTATGAGGCTATGTATAGACTACAGACAGTTGAATAAGATCACCATCAAGAATAAGTACATGTTTCCAAGGATAGATGATTTGTTTGATCAGTTGCATGGAGAAACAATCTTTTATAAGATAGACTTGAGATCTAGGTATCATCAGTTGAGGATAAAGGCTTCAGATATTCCTAAGTCACATTTCATACTAAGATATGGGCATTATGAGTTTCTGGTCATGTCGTTTGGACTAACTAATGCCCCAACAACTTTCATGGATTTGATGAACCAGATTTTCAAACCATTTTTGGATCAATTCATAGTAGTTTTCATAGATGACATTCTAATTTATTCCAGAGATGATGAGCAGCATCTAAGGATAGCGTTCCAGTTGTTCAGACAACACTAGTTATATGCTAAGTTCAGTAAGTGTGAGTTCTGGTTAGATGAGGTGTCTTTTCTTGGACATGTCATCTCAGGAGATGGAGTAAGTGTTGACCCTATGAAAGTCGAGTCTGTTCTACAGTGGGAACAACCTAAGACTCCTACTGAGATCAGAATCTTCTAAGGATTGGCAGGTTACTACATGATGTTCATGCAGAACTTCGGTGTGGTAGTGTCACCTTTGACATGCTTAATGAGAAAGAATGCACCGTTTGTCTGGTTAGACAACTGTGAGAAGAGTTTTCAGAACTTGAAGAAGAGGTTGACTACAACACCGGTGTTCATCCTTCCTGACACAGTTAAAGGTTACATAGTGTTTTGTGATGTTTCTAGAAGAGGCTTAGGATGTGTGTTGATGCAGGAAGGCAAAGTAGTATCTTATGCATCTAGACATCTTAAGAAGAATGAGGAGAATTACCTGACACATGATTTGGAGTTAGCTGATGTAGTTCGTGCTCTTATGACATGGCATCACTATCTTTATGGTGAGGCCTATCAGGTGTTTATGAATCATGAGAGTTTGAAATATATTTTCACCCAGAAGGATCTGAATCTTAGACAACAGAGATGGTTAGAATTGATCAAGGATTATAATGCGACGACAGATTATCATCTTGGTAAGGTGAATGTGGTAGCAGATGCCCTGAGCAGAAAGTCAGGTTCAACAGTAGATGTATTCTCTATGCAATGCTTCAAGAGAGACCTGCTAGTAGAGATGCGAAAGTTGAACTTACACTTAGGAGTGACATAACAGAGTGGTTTGATTGCACAGATGCAAGTCAAGCCTACCTTTTATGATTAGATCAAGGAACTTTAGCAGAGTGATAGTGAGTTACAGTAGATCATGCAGGATATGACAGAGGGAAAGAGACCAGAGTTCAGGTTTTCAGATGATGGTTTGTTGTATCAGCATGACAGGTTGTGTGTACGTGGAAATAAGAACAGATTCTTGAGGAAGTGCATGCATCGATGTACGCTATGCATCCAGGCAACACTAAGATGTACATGATTCTTAAGGAGTTGTACTGGTGGTCAGGTATGAAGAAGGATGTAGTTGAGTATGTAGCTAGGTGTAGTGTGTGCCAGTAGGTTAAGGCTGAGCATCAAAAACTTGCAGGTACCTTGCAATCTCTTCCTTTACCCGAGTGGAAGTGGGAACATATAACAATGGAATTTTTGGTAGGGTTGCCTAGGATACCTAGAGGTTGTGACTCGATATGGGTGATTGTGGATAGACTGACTAAGTCTGCTCACTTTCTTCCTATTAAGTCAACCTTTGATGTCTCAAAGTTGGCTAAGATATATGTGGATGAGGTAGTCAGGCTGCATGGTATCTCAGTTTCAATTATATCAGATGCAGATCCTAAGTTGACCTCCAGGTTTTGGAATCAGTTGCATCATGCTTTGGGCACAAAGTTGAGGTTCAGTACATCTTTTTTCCCACAGACGGATGGTCAGTCAGAGAGGACCGTTCAGACTCTTGAGGACATGCTGAGAGCATGTGTCTTGCATTTTAGTGGAAGTTTGGAAGAACACTTGAGCCTTATAGAGTTTGCATACAACAATAGCCACCATTCCAGTCTTGGTATGGCCCTGTATGAAGCTCTGTATGGAAGAAAGTGTAGATCACCCGTATGTTGGTACGGGGAGGGTGAAAAAGAGATTCTTGGACCAGAGATAGTGGATTTCACTACAGAAAAGTTTACAACGATGAGGGAACAGTTGAAAGCTGCACAGAATAGGCAGAAGAGTTATGTTGAGAAGAGATGTAGACCTCTTGAGTTTGAGGTTGGTGATGAAGTGTATTTGAAAGTTTCACCATGGAAAGAAGTTTTGAGGTTTGGCAAGAGAGGCAAACTGATTCTTAGGTTTATGGGCCCATATCTTGTCATTGAGAGGATTGGACCTGTAGCCTACAGGTTGGATTTTCCATTTGAGTTGGCTAATCTACATGATGTGTTTCATGTATCGATGTTGAAGAAGGGTTACCCTGGTACAGAGAAGATAGTGGACCCAAAACCTACACAACTTAGAGAAGATGTGTCCTATGTTGAAGGACCAGTACAAATAGTTGATCCCACGATTAAGAAGCTCAAGAATCATGAGATACTGTTAGTGAAAGTTCTATGGAGGAATCACAACCTAGAGGAGGCCACGTGGGAGCTTGAGTCAGAGATTCATAACAAGTTTCCTTTTCTCTTTTAGGAATTTCGGGATGAAATTCTTATAAGGGAGGGAGATTGTTATGACCCACTCCGAGTTTAACTAGTAAGTGTAGCGATTAGTGCATCACCATGATGATTAAGTTAAGATAAGTGCTCACAAATATGATTAGTGCTTTGAACAGTTGAGACAAGCTAATTAGCATGCTTTCTTACCTTGAGGTTGAAGTGGATTCCGCGCTTGAAATTTGGCAATATAAATCACTCAATTTGGACCTACGAGGCAAAATATATGGTGTGTTTAGGACCCTTGGGTTGAAGCTGCAATTTTTCCATTAATTAGCTTAATAGCCCCTTTCCCCTTTCTCCCTTATCTCATCTTCCATCGATCGACACTGCTTGAAGCGGCACCCAGCTGCTCGACTGACCAGCAGCAAAGGGAGTGAAGGGTGGGCGATTTTAAGCTCCTCACCTCCGATCAGTAGTGCCCTACTCCTCCACCATCTTCTACCTTCTTCTTCCTCCTCTTCCTTGTCCTAGCTTGTGGTCAACCAGCAGGTGCGGCGTCACGCAGCAGCTCGATCAACAGCGCCTGAACGGTGGGCTAGCAGAGGAAGGGTGGGGCGTTTTGGCCCCCTTAGCTCCACTCCACAGGCGCCAACCTTCTCCACCTTCTTCCCCTCCTTCCTCGCCCCTATTGCGCCCACCTGCGCCTCTACTAGCATGGGTGGCACCCCTACCAGCTTGAGCAGCAGTAGCAGTAGCAACGGCTAGGAAGCCGTTTAGGCATCAGGAGCAGCACCAAGCAGTGCCCTCGACTCCAACTTCGAGGTCCATGCTTGAATCCGCAGCTCCACTCGCGTTTAGCACCTAACCTAGCCCTCTTCTCTAACCTGTACGTGAGAAAGAAATAGCCTGCTTGTAGCACGTTCGTACCAGGGCAGTTCCAAGTTTGAATCCGACCTACTGACGCCTGGAAATAGGACTCTGGACGCGTTTCTAGTTGAATTGTAGTCACCTCACCCGCTGTGAGTAGAATTTCACTCACTAAGCATGTATAACTCCAACAATTGGGTGTTTTTGGTTGAATCAGTGTTATTCACAGGTAACAACGCTTATCCAAGCTTCGTGCAGTGACAACGTCACTAGATTTCTAATTTGCACGAATATCTTAATTATGTTTACATGACACTAATTGTTTGATTGATATGTGTGATTTGGATTACTGGAACTACATGATTGATTAAAACATAATTTGCTCAGTTTAAAAGTTGGAATTAGTAGCATACAACTAGTAGTACAGTTTCGGTATAAACCCAGGTTGTACATTTTTTAGTAATTTAATAGATGTACGATTTCAAAGAAATGACAATGACACAAATAGGGTTCAATAGAAACCTAGTTGCACACCCCCGGTTATATTTAATGTGAGTGTATTAATAATTATACGAATCGACACGTTTCTCAAAGCAATCATTTGAAATTCTCAATTCATATTAATAATATGTTCCATGACAAGTAATTGACTTTGAATTGAGTTATGTCATGCATAACCTAGAATATGGGTTGATGTGCTCGATTTTTGAGGAATTACAGATAATTTACAAGTGCTACTGACAATTTCTAATATATCGAGTAATTAACTCTTGTTAGTGTGTTACAATGATCAATTGTATAATTCCAGCATATATGATCCAAGTTGATATGAGTTTAGTTTATTTAAGAAATTTCAATATGCATGCATGCATGGTATATGGATTACTCAGTAAATTACAATGTTTTTGAGTATACTGATCTGTCAGGTCTAGAATGATATTCATGTTATGATTTGAACTGCAATTAAACAGACGAGATGCCCTTAAAATACTAGAGTCGAGTATAAGTAAGAAAAAGGTTCAACATAGTAAGAGTTTTCTAGGAAATAATAAAATTATAGATTTAAGAGCCCTGACACCGTAGAACCCCTATGTGAGGTTTGCGCCTCAGGGGTAAAATGACCTAACCCTGGCAGCGTCCAGTATACGGGGGTCAGAACGTGCTATCGGGTGTCACGGGGGACGAAGCCCTAGTGGAAGTCTCCTTAAATTATAGTTTGCAGTGTCCAACATCAACTAGAAGTCATGGTGGAACTAGAGTACAGAAAAGTGTGTCCAACATCAACCAGAAGTCCTGGTGGTACTAGAGTACAGAAAATCCAGTAGGAGGCTTGACACTCTGCTTGTGTGCTCAGGTTAGAGAAGGAGTCCATTTTATGGCACAATAGGAGTGCTGAGGCCAGAGAGCCAGTTTCCCTATTGCAGACCAGGAGAGTAGTCAGACTTAGCTATCTCGGGGTGTCGACTAAGTCTTGTATGGTGGGGTTGTAGTTTTGTATGAGTCTTCATGTGTAGAGTACAGTGCATATGATCAGGGCATAAGATAAAATATGTTAATATAGGTTCACATAGTTTCTTATAAGTGAAAGAGTTAAGAAAGATTTGAGTTAGTTTCACAACAGTTGTCCTTTAAATGAAATTTTAGTATTCTCTGTTATTTAATCGTATCTATAGCTTTGCAACAGTTTTTATCTGAATGAAATGTTGACATCTCCTGTTGTTTAAATTATATTGTTTAGATCTACTCAGTATAGTATTATCTTGTATTTTATTCCAATTAATAAACATAAAATGAGTTAATTGTGATTGTCGGGTGAAATTCTATTCACTTTGCCAGTAGCTCACCAACCTACTGAAACATTTTTCAAGTCAGCTTCAGCACGAGGAAGCTGAAGGATCTTATCACCCAAGCTCTTAGAAGGTAGTTCATAGTTATATAGAGGTCTCTTAGTCCTTTCCCCTCAGTCCTTGGGCATGTGGTGTGGTAGAGAGAGAATGTAATGTAACATTTAACTAGTTTTAAGTAATCTGTTGTGCTTTATATTCCACATGAAAAATGTAATATGATGTGTAAATCTGCTTTATCTACCTAGTAATGTAAATAGTAGTTGCTTCCGCAGTTACTAAGATTTCAGTTTATTCCAAGTCATATGATTTTCCTTTAAATTAATTTTAAGTGATTAAGAAAAGAAAAAGTTAAGGGTGATCTTTGTATTACATTAAATCCTCAATTTATACCCTAATCTCATGATTAGTGGTAATTGTGAGATCGGGGTGTAACAGGTATACTACTTGTAATGTTTCATATGTTATTTGCATTATATGACATATTTATTTGTTCATATTTTATCTAATTTTTTGATAAGTGATGTGACTCTTTCATATATGAAATGAGTTTTTATATGTTATCAGACTTTTTTCATATGTTTACTTTTGATTCTATAGTTCACATCTGACTAGGAGCATAGTGATCCGAGTGTCAGGAGTTTGGGTGTGAGAATCTTATTAAGCATCCTGACCATGGTGTTGACTGTGCTGATAAGTCAAACATAAGAGAGGGATAACTTTGATGAAAATTTCTACAAATAGTGAATGGAGGAAGGGTGTAGTTAAATTCATTGAAGCAGGAACTCTGATTACTAAAGCATTTTTCAGCTATTAAGGAGTCCTTGGTCGAAGAAAAGTGCTTCTCATTGTAGATGATTGGAGACAAGTGAGAACGTCCAACATAAACCTCATCTGAAGGGAGTTTGAGGAGAGATAAATGCATTTACATTTTTATAGTGTTTTCCTATTCTTGTTTTAACATTCCTATATGTAGTTAATGTTGAACCTTTTTAGGTCCAGTATGAGCTTGATGAAAAGTTGCATCACAGGTCTATTATGCAGCTCGTTGGGAGAAGACATAGATATTGGCAGTCAATCCTCACAAGAGACTACATCTTTGGAGACAAAAACGGTCAACACCCCACTCTTAGATGGAACTAAACTAATAAATATGATTGGATGGAGTTTATTGAGCGGAGAAAAAATAGATGCATTCAAGGTATTGAATTCATTACATTTTTATGATTTCTTATTATTAGTTAACAATATTTATTATTAAATTAATTCCATTTTTATGATTTCTTATTATTATTTAACAATATTTCTTATTGAATCAATTAGGACATTCACGATGCTAAAAAAGATAGGTGTGAAAAGAATGTGTACAACCACCGGTTGGGTTCAAATGGCTATTTTACATGTTCCAAGTTGAGAGAGCAAGAACAACAGAAATGGCCTTTTACTTCTACTCTTTCCACTATTGAGTCTTCTAGTGCTTCTGACGGTTTCCTTGCTATATTGAGTGGATACATGCAAGGAAAGTAAAACTAGAGAAATCAACATCCAATCTATTGGATATAAGGGATCTAATGGGGGGGGTGAATAGAGCTTCACAAATTCTCAAAGATAGATTAGACCTTCAAATTATATCAATCAAAACAAATAGAATAAGTGCAACTTGAAGTCCTAACTAACAAGCATAGCAAGGATGAGAGAAACAGAAAGCAAGCACTTGACAAGGTCGTTTAGAGCAGTTCCACTCTTCAAACTAGGAGAGAGTTAGTCTACTACCTAGAAAGGTCAACCTCTAGGACTTTGCAAATTCTTTCCTCTATATATTCACCAATAAGTGTTACAAAACAAGACCACCAAAGGACATACCCATCCAAACACAAAGAGTCTTCCACCTTACCAAGGATTTACCCACTTTGCAAGAGTCTTCCGCCTTCTTCCAAGGACTTACCTACTCTTGCACAAGTCTTCAGCCTTCAAGGGATTTGCCTACTCTTCTTGGATCTTCATCCTTTGCCTTCTCCTTCGCCTGGAGAAGATATGCACCTCTTCTTCAACCTTAAAGAAGAACAGCAATAGCTCCACCTTCACTCGGAGTATCTTGCTTCACCATTGCTTTATGGGGGAAAGGAGTAGGGAAGATATAATGGAAAGAGAGATTTACAAGAACAATGAAGTAGCTCTCTAACAACTGGCCTATCTCACTCATAATCATGAAATGGAGTGGAAACTAGAGAGGGAAAGGGGCTCAAGGATTTGCAACACATCAACTATAGCAAGGACATAGAATATCATGAATGAAAACACTTGGAATGAACTCCAAGGGGTCCTATTTATAGCTGGGGGTGTTCCCTTGAGTGTGGGTTCACTTAAGGTCGAAATATAGCCATTTTCCAAGTTGCAACAGATCTATTCTCGCCCAAAACAACTCACCAATGGTTATAATCACTTTTTCTACATTTTCCATATAGTACATTTGGTCGAGTTTCAATAAAGATAACTCGACCGATCCACTAAATGACAAAGCCAATTTTCAAACTATCTGTCAAGTTTGTTCTATGAAACTTGACCGATGAGCCAAATTTAGTTTTTCTCAGTGAGTCATTCAGTCGAGTTTTGTGAGTGTGCAACTTGACCGATGGTTCATCTTCAAAAAATCCATCACTGGATCGATCGAGTTTCCAACTCGACTGATAAATAGCCTGTGACAAATTTTCTAAATTGACATTTGAGTGATTAAACCTTGGAATTAAGTTTCCCTAATTTTTTCTCATCTTAGTTAAAAGTCATATCATTAATACAATTGATTATAAAATCATCTAAGGTCATTTGGAGTGATTTCCCAAAATGCACACTTCAATTGAATTTGACTTGAACTTGAACAAGCTAGGGCTTGTATAATTTGATCCTTTTCATGTACCTAAAGCCAGAAATCAATCTTAAACAAACATATTAAATACTCAGGAATGGAATGGTTAAGTCATTATCAAAATATGGGCAATGTATAGCTCTCAATTCAACATTCTCGCCCTTTTTGACAATGACAAACCATTCCTCAATCATATTGAAAAGAATATTTGAAGTTATACCTTTGTGTTGTGAATTGCAAGGGGATTCAGGATTTGAACAATGTGAAATGATCCCCCTCATTCTATGCTTACTTTTACCTGCATAGTTAGTCTATCTGAACAAAGCAACATGACATATATACTATATGGTCCTTTAGCAAGTCACATGATAAAGCATATAATGAACAAGAAAATGATCACATAGGCAACAAAAACAATATGATTGAGCATCAAAACATTGAACTTTTCTCCCCCTTTTGACATTATTAAAAAGGAAGGGGGGTAGAAAAGTACAAAAATAGGCCTTCTCCAAGCACAACCAAGCACACATGCACAACATGCAACCTCAAAGCATACACCAAATAGAGACGAGAGAAACAAACAATCTAAGTCATAATCAAAATATGGTAAAACATGGCACCAACTCATGAGATATAGTAAATCAAAGAATAAGTGTACTAATGATTAAGATTACAACCCAAAACGCAAGAACTCAGAAAAAAACTACAAGCCAAAATGATGAAAGCTAGATGATAAAATAGTATAGCTCAGAACATGTGCCCGGATGTTTGTAATACAAAATAGCCTAGAAAGATATATATGATCAGCAAATAGACTAAAAACTAGAATAGCTAAACATCTAAGCCATCTATGTCCACAACATCATCATCATCAACATCAGGCTCATAGTCATCATCTTTGTCTAAAGGTGCAGCAGAGACAATAACAACACCTTCATCACTGGAGACGCCAGCAAAGCAGTCAGAGCCATCCTCAGAAGCCTCACCATCATCATCATCAGCATCATGTCAGTAGTAGCCTCATCATCAGCCTGGTTTGGCATCTCCTCATCAGCAAGAGAACCAAAACTTCGATCGGGAAAATGTGCATTCTGCTCATCCCAATTCATACCAATTGCATGGAGCTCATTGACCTATTGGAAGGAAGGAGCAGAACTACTGAGGTTAGCAAGCACATTGGCCAAGGGGCCATTTGTCAGAGGTAGCAGACCAGGGGTAGATCAACCAGCAACAAAGGGTGTAGGAACATAATATGCAGGTGGAGGAGTAGGGTAAAAGTTATCATATGCATAGGATGCATAGTAACCTCTTGGGAAGGGCTGGTTGGTAGGTTAGGGGTGTGCACAGGACATGTTCATGTTGGATATGATGGAACATAGCTTATGATGTAGGTGCTCCTGAACCTAAAGTTTGTATGCCTATTGATGCATTATGTAGCCCATAAGGGTCTCATTAGATACATGGAACGAGGCATGGGTAGTACGGGTAGGTTGAGGTGGTGGAGGTGCTTGGGTAGAGTCAGATTTAGAGGCACCAAGGGTGGTAGAGGATAGGATGGGCACTGACTTCTAAAGAGTGGTCTCATTGATGCAAACTCCTTTCCCGGTAAGTTTGTAGTGAAGGTCATGGAAAAGAGATTTCCCACTACAAGATGGAAAATACCACAAATCAGGGCTGGGTAGCGTGGGTGGGTGTCACTCTCAGTATGATTCTTCTATGGGTGAATATTACAGTTAACGACTAGGTCAAGGATGTGTCTCTTGAGGTCTAAGGAGGAGGAGGGAAGGATGCACTTCTTCCTCTATAGGAATTGAGGCTTCTTCAAGAACTTATGAATATCAGGAAGAGTAAGATCATATTGCTTGTAGAAAGCCTCCGGCTTAACTAACTCAAAATACTCTGGATAGTCCTTGCTCCAGGTGTCAGTCACCTCAGTATCCAAAAAGAAAATGTTTAGGTATCCTCAGAGACTTGAAATTTCTTCTCAGGTATCATAGATGTGAGGACTACTTGAGTATTAGGTGGGGGTATGAGGGTGTTGTAATTCCAATGTGGATTTGCATAGAATTCGTGAACCACTTTGGTTCTTGTGAAGGATTATTATAGCACGCACGTTCAACACTCAAGGTAGAGAGATGGTGATCATAAAGCAACTCCTCTACTTGATCTATGACCTCTTGTCTTCATGGTCTAGGATCAAATAGGGCACGAAAAGGGAAAGGAGCTCCTTATACCTATTTAGATCCTCATTTGAGACGAAGAAAGTCTCATCAAAGGAAATCAAACATGAGTTGGACGAAGATGAAGGTGCATTAGCCGGGGCGACCCTCTTCCTCCTATTGGATTCCATAGAGATGAAAAGGAGAGGAAGGAGAGAGAAAAGTCAAAGAACCACCACCAAAACTAGTCCACAGACCTAGGTTAGAAAGGAAGAAGGTTAAGAGAGGTCGATCTAGGTCAAACTAGGGCTAGGGAGAGGAAGGTCGGGGCTAGGGTTGAGAGCTTAGGGGAGCTTGAGGTTGGATGGGTCAATTTTATTCTAGTTGAGAGGGAGAATAGTCGGCCGAACCTATCTTAAGTTTTCTCCAGACTAACCATCGATATTTTTCTATGACTCAGAAACTAGACCAATAATCTCTTTAAAAAAGATCTCGACCTCTGATCGGTTGAGTTGGCAACTCGACCGATGGTCAACCTGACCTAAAATCCGAAATCCTAATTTCTAGCCATTACTGTTTTAATTAAATTTATTTTTCAAGTCCATTGTGTATTTTGAACATACTTAGGCACATATCACTCATCAGTGGGTACTATTTTGTGATAAAACAAGTGTTTGCAAAAAATACCCAAAACAAGAAAAAAAAATAAGGCAAAATCAACATGAAAAACTGAAATCTACCATATTAGCAAGTAATTGTGATCAAAAGATAGTAAAAGCATAAAGGATAGATGACAATTTAGATAGAAGGCATATCAGATTCATTCAAAGAACTTATGTGTATTTTAGATCTAAAAAAGTTAAATTTATCTCTAGCTAGAGGTTTAGTGAAAATGTCCACATTCGTGATATAGATATCCTTCTTGGCAATGAGATCATGGAGAAAATGATGGTGAACCTCTATATCCTTAGATGTACTATTCAAGATAGGATTATATGACAATTTAATAGCACTAGTATTATCACAATACATAGGAGAAGCATCAAAATGAATGTTAAGGTCTTTGAGCATTTGCTTCATCCATAGGACCTGGTCACAACAACTCCTGACTACAATGTATTCAGCCTCGGTGGTTGATACTGTGCATTGTTTCTTGGAGAGCCCAAGACACCAAGCATGGTTCTAGGAGAAAGCAAGTGCCACTTGTGCACTTTCTATCAATCAAGCACCCTGCATAATCCACATCACTATAAATATTAAGAGTAAAGTTCCTTGACATGGGATACAATAGTCCAAAATTTTGGGTTTTGGCTAAGTACCTTAAAATCATCTTAACAACTATAAGATGTGATTTTTTAGGGTTTGATTGATAGTGAACACACAAGCCAACACTAAACATTATATCAGGTCTAGAGATAGTTCAGTAAAGTAGACTTCCAATCATACCTCTATAGAGATTCCCATCTACCTTCTCACCTTCTTCATCTTTGTCAAGTTTGGCAGTGTTTGACATGGGTCTGTCCATCAGCTTAGTGTTCTCCATCTCAAAGTGCTTGAGTAGTTCACTTGTGTACTTGGCTTGGTTGATGAATTTCCATCTTTTGTTTTCTTGATTTGAAAGCTGAGGAAGAATGTGAGCTCACTCATCATACTCATCTCGAATTCACTCTGCATAAGATCCCTAAATTCCTTGCGAAGATCAAGGTAAGTTCTGCCAATAATGACATCATCAACATATACTATATGTTAAGAAAATTGTTAGAAGTGTACTTTAGAAATAAGGTAGAATCTACTTTGCTCATGATATACCAATGATCTAACAAAAAGTTCTTTAATTTCTCATACCAAGCTCTAGGTGCTTTTTTAGTCCATAGAGAGGTTTTTGCAACAAATAAACATGGTTAGGTAAACTATCATGTTCAAAGACCGGGGGTTGTGCAACATACACTTCCTCCTCAATTGTACCATTCAAAAATCACTTTTAACATCCATTTTATAGAGAATAAAGTTTTATAACTAGAAAGGGAAGTAACATATGAATGGACTCAAGTCTAGCTACAAGTGCATATGCTTCATCAAAATCTATACCTTCCTATTAATTGTAGCCTTGAGTCACTAACCTTGCTTTGTTCCTTACCACCTAGCCACTTTCATCAAGCTTGTTGCAGTAGACCCATTTGGTTCCAATGATCTTTCTATCACTTGGTCTTGGCACTAGGGTCCATACTTTGTTCTTTTCAAATTTCTTTGACTCTTCTTGCATAGCTAGAATTCATTCATCATCCCCAAGAGATTCCTTGATGTTCTTAGGCTCGAGTTGTGAGATGAATGTATTGTTGGCTTGTTCTTTCTTGAATGCAGCCTGTGTCTTCACTCTTTCAAAAGGATCACCTAAAACCAGATCTTTTAGATGGTTCTTTACAAACTGAGGAGTTGGATACTTCTTCTCTTCATCTTTCTCTTCTTCTTGAGTGACCACCTCTTTTCTCTTTTAGGTGATGTTGAGCTCTTTTAGAATATGAATTACTTCACCTGCAACATCAATATTTGGAAAAGCATCTTTGGGAATAGAGGGGTTAGTCTCAATAAACTTAACATTTATGGATTCTTCTACTTCAGCAAGATCTACCCTAAATACTCTATAAGTCTTGCTAGTAGTACTATAGCCAAGAAAGAAAGCCTTGTACGATTTATGATCAAAATTGTCGAGAGAACCTTTTGTATTCAAAACAAAACAAGGACATCTAAAAACTTGGAAATACTCAATAGAAGGCTTTCTACCTCGCCATAGCTCATAAGGTTTTTTTTTCAAAGAAGGGTGTGTAAAACCTGGTTTTGCACAAAACATGAGGTACTGACAACTTCAGCCAAAAACTTCTTAGGAGTATCATACTCTAGAAGCATGGTCCTAGCCATCTCCTATAGTGACCTATTATTACTCTCTTCAACCCCATTTTGTTTAGGTGTTTGAGGTGAAGAGAAGTTATGTGCATAACTAGATTTTTTACAAAAACGTTCAAAAAGATCATTTTCGAATTCTCCCCCATGATCACTATGGAGGAAAACAATGTGGCAAGGGGGTTCAATCTCAACTAGTTTACAAAAGTTCGAGAAAAGATCAAGGGTGTAACTCTTAGAAATGAGAAAGAAGGTCCAATTATATCTAGAGAAATCATCAACAATATCAAGGCAATACTTGGAACCATGAAGCAATTGAGTTCTCATTGGTCCAAATAGATCAATTTGAAGGAGGACTTAGTTTGCTTTCCTTGAGTACAAGGTTGGCATTCCTCACCCTTTTCAAAATAAAATTCGAGAAGTCCCTTGACCAAGTACTTTTTTCTCAACTTCTTCAACTGATGCATATCTACATGATCAAACTAATGATGCCAAAGAGAAATATAATTCAAGTTGACTACTAGGCATCTACCAACTTCAGGCTTATTAGAGTCATGAACAATAACATAAAGGTTACCACTTCTAGTTCCCTTATATATAACTTGGTAGGTGAGGGAATCTAGAATCAAGCATTCAAAGGAAGTAAATAACACAAGGTAACTATTATCACATAATTGACTAACACTAATTAAATTATGATGTAGGCAATCCACAAAGAGAACGTTCTTGATACATAAGGATTCACCTACATCACCCTCACCTTTGACTTTACCTTTCTTGTTGTCCCCAAAAGTGGTCGAACCTCTTTTCTTTTTTGTGAAGTTGTTGAAATGGCTTACATCACCTGTCATATGCTTAGTGCAACTACTATCAACAATCCATCTTCCTTTTTCCTACAAGAAAGGAGAGTGTCAGTTCCCAACTCAAACTTTGGGATCCGATATTATCTTGGGGACCCATTTCATCTTTGGGTTGGTCCCCTTAAGCTTATAAGGACAATAAGTAGAGTAATGATCATCATACTTGCAATAAGGACAAAACATAGAATTCTTAGCGCCGGAAGACTCTCCTACAAAGAAAGAGGTCTCCTTGATCTTTTGCTTACCTTTGGCTTTGCTCTTGCCCTTTGGAGCTCCCCCTACAAATCCCAAACCACTAGTACCACTTTGTTTGGTAGAATGGTCAAGGATTTCATTAGGGGAGTTTTTCCCTTTGAGGAATTTCTATAGAGAGGTCCTTAATCAATGATTATCATCATTAAGAGATATGATAGTAGAATAAAAACTAGTAATATCATCTTTAGCATGAATAACATCGGCCTGAAGACAGAGGGCTTTAGTCAAGTAATAATCTTTCTCAAGAGAAATAGAAGTAACATCATTACTAGGCAAGATAGGTATAGAAGATAAATCATTAACTTGACCAAGCAACTTAGCATTTTAAGGTTTAAGCACTTGAATTTCCTTAAGATAAACATCTCTCGCATCCTACAAGCATCAACAAGAATATAAAATTCAGCATTTTTAGTTTTAAGAGTGTCAAGCTCCTTTAGGCATTTTTAGTTATCTTCCTTAAGAGTTTCAATGTTCTTAAGATAGATACCATTCTTTACTTCAACTCCATTTTATTGGAGCTCAAGATCAAGATATTGGTCTTGCAAATTTTCAATGCTCTCAAGATGAGTTTTCTCATTTCAAGAATTTCTAGTTTGTCATACAAATCATCAATAATTTTTCCTAACCATTTTCTTTTAGATTTACATTTAGAAAAAGATGAATGGGTAGAAATAAGCATGTAAATAATAGCATCCTTGTACAACTCATAGTAAATTTACCTCACATACCTCACCGATTGCTTCACTAGTAGAGGCCATGAGTGCAAGGTGGCAATCTCCATCTTCTTCAAAGCTTGAGCTAGTTGAGGATGAAGCTTCCCAAGTTGCATGAGCTGCATTATTGTGTCTTTTCTCCTTCTTGTACTTCCTCTTGTACTTTATCTCCTTTTTGTACTCCTCTTCCTTCTTTGAGCTGCCCTTGTGGTGTGACTTTCTTGACTTGGGACATTCACTCTTGTGGTGCCCCATTTGACCACACTTGTAGCATCTAGGAGTAGATGAGGAGGCATGCTTTCCCTTGAAGTGTTTTCCCTTGATGTAGTTGGCTTCATGCTCACTTGGGCTATCATCTTTACTAGAGGAAGAAGGAGAGGTCCTGCAAGCAAGTTGTTGTTGAAGGATGACCGCCTCCACTTGTACTTTGAAAGCAATATCTTTGATCTTCTTGGCTTCCTTCTCTTCTTTCATGGCTTCTTCTTCTTGCTTGTCAATCCTTGTCTCATGGGCTTGGAGGTTACTAATGAGCTCTTCGGTTGGTATGTCACCAGGGCTCCTCACTTCTTTAATGGATGTGACCTTTGACTCCCATCTCTTCGGTAGAGTCCTTAATATCTTGGAGTCGATTACACCTCTATCCAAAGTGTTTCCCAAAGCAGACAACCCATTGATGATGACATTGAGTCTTGAGTACATCTCTGTAATCCCTTCTTTCTTGCCCGTCTTGAAGTTCTCTAGAAGGTTGTTCAACATTGTAATGACCCTGACCGTGGTTATGAGGTAACCCTATTTGTTTTGGTTAAGTAAGTTTCTTAAAAATTTAATATAAACCTCTAAGGTGTTTTGATATCATGTGACACACTTATGTTCCAAGTTTGGTCCTGATTGAATGTCGTTTGAGCAATGTTCCTTTATTTTGGACCAAAGTGTAATTTACCCAAGATGAGGGGTTATATTGTAATATGTCACATGGTGAACGTGCCCTAAGTGTTTTATCATTATAAGAAAGATAATGATGTAAAGTGGTGGATTGGGGAAAGCCTAAATGCCAAGTTTGAACTTGTTTGAATAATGTTAGTATATTGTGCACCAATTTTGGTACAAATTGAAATTTACCCAAAATGTATGGTTGATATGCAAATTACAACCTCTAGAGTGTTCCTACTTCCTCTATGTATCATTTAGAGGAGATAGAATGAATGAGACACCATGTTTTAATCATTTATGAGTGGTAGTATTCTTGGTGATGAAAAGACCAAGAAAGGGGTTGAATGGAAACCCTAATTTGAGCTTGTATTGAGTGTATCGGGTTGTAGTGTTAAATGGGAGTCCCTATCGGAAAAGAAGCCAAAGAGGAGACCCCCATATTGTGTTGTTAACTCTTTGACTTTTCAAAAACGAGCTAAGTACCTCAATAAAGCAATGGATATCGGCTTGCAACTTCCCTTGGGAAAGGTTGCATTGAATTGTGAATATAATAATGTGAGTGGAAGTGGCTTGTCATAGAAGATAACCAAAGGGGACGACCCTGATCCCTTGCATTATGCTCAAGTTTTTATTTTTCATGGAAATATAAATATGGAACGCATGCAAGTACATGTGTCAATCCATGCATGGCCATGTGGCACCTACTAGTAGTAAGGTGATGACACCTCTTACTCTCTCTCACATGAACCTCAAGTATATATACCCTTCCTTTCACCTCTTAGTGAAATGTTATGAATCCTACCACCTCCTTTCTCTTAAATATCATGCATATAGTCTTGCTAGCGTGCATAGGTGAAGTGGTATCGTGCATAGGGCCTTGGTATCGGCCATAGAAAGTGATATCGGCCATAGCAAGTGATATCGGCCATAGCAAGTTGATATCGGCCATAGTGGAGTGATATTGGCCACAAGTGGAAGGGATATCGGCCACAAGTGAGGGCATATCGTGCATAAGTAGTGAGGTATCATGTATGGTGCTAAGGAGCAAGAAGGATCACAAGAGTTAACCCTAAGGTGAGGCCATGATCATCTTCAACCTTGGATTGAAGCATGGATCTAGGGTTATGATCTTCCTTTCTTTTCTTCTTCACCAAGTTCTTAACTATGGTGATTCCTTGTATATGAAGGAGTTGTGAAAAAGCCTTGGACTTTTGATAAGTCATCTTCAACCTTAGGAATGTGAAGCTTTGGATCTTGGAGCTTTGAAGTTGTTCTAGAGGCGGGTTATATAACTTGAACCCAAACATGTTATTACTCACCATCTTTCTTGCTATATTTGATGATCTACTTTCAATTCCAAAATTTTCTTGAATACTTGATATATGTATGAGTTCTAGTAGTTTCTTATACATGTTATCCTTGTACTAGAGCAAGTAGAATGACGGTCTAGAGCTTGAAGATGATGGTATCACCTTATAAAGTGATATCGGGTTCAAGCACATAAGCAAGCACCTCTAACCCGATATGGTGATGCACCTACACCACTAAAACAATATGGATATGATTTATACTTCCTTGTATGATATGGTAATGTAGTATATACCTTTTTCATGATATGAGGTCAAGCATACACCTCTTTGCCCGATATGGTGTGAAGCATGCACACACCTCTTGCCCGATATGGTGTGAAGCATACACACACCTCTTGCCCGATATGATGTGAAGCATACACACACCTCTTGCCCGATATGGTAAGAACACATACACCTATAAAGTGATATGGGTATCAAGCATACAACTCTAAATCGATATTGGGTTAAGCATACACCTCTTGGACGATATGGTGTTGAGCACACATCTCTAAAACAATATAGTGGGTAACCCAATACACTAGATGACAAAAGTAGTAAGGTGGTTAATACCCTAGAACATGTGATGGCCAATACACTAAAGTATGGTGTGGCCAATATCTTCAAGTGAGGTGAGGATGTTACACCCATGTAGGGTGAAGGTGATACACCATATGATTGGTAAGGTTGATACCTTGATGGGTAAGGGTATGAGGGATATGATGATGCCTAGTCCGATATACACCTAACCCAATACATGTGTTCAACTTGACATACATGATTCAATTCGATACACCTTGTAAAGGTGAGGGCAAAGCACTCTTAGGAGTGATGAGTGTAACACCAAGTAATGGTGTGTCTAATACCTTGATAGGTGAAACACCTATAGTGGTTGATAATGGCCAACCCTATATCAACAATTCCTTAACCCCAGATGAGTCCATATCACTTGATGATAGTTGGGTAACTCAAGTATGTGACTTATGGCCAATATACTACAGGATAAATGTGATGAGTTAGTGCATAGAGTATTATGATTGGAAATACCCTAATACAAGATAAGTTGATGAACTTAAATAAGTTAAAAGTGATGAGGGAGATGATACATCAAGACATGATAAATATTACATCCAACACCTCTAGGTTAATGCACCTTGATGCACCTTAAATCTAATATACGTGGATGAGTAACAAATGAAGTGTGTCATGTCAATTGTTACATTAAGATGTAATGAGTTTAATGTTATTTGATAAGTTCAAGCTAAAATACCTTGAGAAAGGGTTAAGACAAGTTAATAAAGTATGATGTAAGCAACAACCTAGTGAGGATGAGAGAGAAACTCATACTTCGTGTTGATACTCATTTAATGATAATTGATGAGAATAAATAAGTTTGATTGAATACTTATGATATCAATGTATGCTCCTAGATGTGTGGAGCAATGAATTAGGGTTTGGATTGATAATATGAACTTGAAACCCTATTCGGCTATAAAGGGAAACCCTAACCCTAATAAGGGGAAGGTAGTATTTCTCTTATTTCGTAAGCCTTGTGAGACGTGTCAAGTACTTGTATAACAAGTATAATGTTTATGTGGTCTGATGACCTAAAAGATATTTGTTACCTAGTAAGAGGTGACAAGATATTTAATGGGCCTTGTGAGCCATGTGAATATTTGTTGTCTAGTGAGAGGTGACAAGATGTTTAATGGGCCTTGTGAGCCATGTGAATAGTTGTTGCCTAGTGAGAGGTGACAAGATGTTTAATGAACCTTGTACGCTATGTGAAATACTTGTACAACAAATATGATGAATACCTTGGTCTGAGGACCTAGAGGTAATAGTGTCATGTTACAGAGGTAACAATGCTCAATGATGATCTAAGGGTTTAAATACCCAGATCCAGTAATCATGATGATGATGATGATGTGAAGGGATGAGAATTCCCAGTGATCTGATATGGGACTAAGATCCCGAGTGATATACTTTCAAAATGTTCCAAAGATCTAAAAAGTACTACCCTTTCTTTATAGCATCTGTTATAATTCATCTTTGAAACTTGGTTGTTTCTAAAAGATACTATAATGTACCTAATTAATCAAGAGAAATCTCATCATGTAGTGCCCTGACCATAGATCCATTCAGCATCAGAAATTGCGTACGGTGAAACGAGTTTAACTTAGAGAGCATATTTTTGAATATGCAGGGGTGATGGACGAATTATTTCCAGATGTCCCAATGAAGAACTGATGTCGCACCTTTCTTATTTATCACGGGATGATGTGAATCTCCCAACCAAATGACAAATTGATGTGTAGAATCCTTCTTCATTCTATGTGGATCGAGATTGAAATGTGATTCTCCCGAACAGTTAAGGAATTGACGTGTAATCTTCCTTATTCTTTTAATCCATGGATGGATAAACTGAGATCTCCCTGAAGAGAGTGCATGTTGCGGTTGTAACTCTATAGCGAAGACGCTGCTATACCCCGACATGCTATTTGCAGTTGACACGAGATGTCCTGCCAGCAGATGACGCGAGATGTCCTACTAAATTTGTGTGGTCTTGTACTGACTAAGATAGGTGAGGTCTTAGCAGCCGACTCTTTCCTTGACCTTGTATGGTATCGATGCTTTACGTAGCCATGGTTGGTTGGAGCATGAATGGTATACTTCATCTCCTCAGTGCATAAGTGTGATTGTAATATGTAATCAGCCGAGTAACGTATTTGTTTAAGGATCAAATATGAAAATATATTGGTTGATGTATACTTCAGTTATACATCTTAGTTGATAGATGTTATTTATGTTTGTTTACATTCTTTGTAAAGTGGATATATGGTTTATTTCTCTACCATGGATAAATGCATCATCCTTCTTAAGTAAAGAGATTACTCTGTCATGTTTATACAGTGATTCATCCTACTTGTTATCACAAAAGAACCTCTGCTCAGTTTTACACTACTTAACTTTGATATTAATATGGTCAGTGGAGAGTTACATCTCTCGCTGGGACAATTATCTCACCCCGTGGGATCCAAAATTTTTAGGTGGACGTACATGAGGTGGTAGAGACCTTTCTGCTGAGAGAGAACAATAGTTGGGGTAGCAGTACCAGATCGAGTTGGGTGTACAATCTATCGTGTGTCTTGTAGATAGAAGTCCTATGTATCATCTCTGTACTCTCATGTCCTTGGAGTCAGTTCGTAATGGTTTCATGAATGATTTGTTATTTTGGCTTGTATGCCTCGAGGTTTTATGTTGTTGCGGCAGGTGTTTTGATACAGAAACTGTCATATATTGTCCTCAAGATGAGATGAAACTATGTTTGTACAATGTGAATCATGATATGTATGAGTTTTGGATCTTTAAGTAAGAGTTGTTGGGTTTTAGGGGAGACAGAGAAGGCAGCAGAAACAAAAATTTTCTCCCCAACCCATACCGAGGAAATGCGTCAACGTCTATATAATAGGAAAGAATGGTTTGTGGAATCATACCTTGTCCCGAGGCTTGCTCGGCAACCATACCTCGCGCAATGCGCGGTCTTCAACTCTGGACTTCGACGGTGTCTGTGCAGCTCCTGGTCGCACCAGGACTGACAACTCCTACTCGAACCAGACTGTCGGATGACAGTTGTCCTCCTAAGCGGCAGTGTCCTCCCGCCTCTGTAGTAGTCCACACGGACCACCTGGAACTCCACACTCCTTGTCCCACAAGGAAGTGGAAGGAGTCGCACCCTCCTGTTGACGTACTAGTCGCCAACACGCTCTCCTGCCTCCTGTTGCAACTGCAGTTGTCCTTCCCTTGCTGCACCTCCCTTTTGCGGGAAGCACTTGCTCGGGCTCTCTCATGGTTACCAAAACCAGAGAGAATGAAAACTTGCAGAGGAACTGGTTGCACTGAGCTGTACTGTGAGAAGCCCCCAATACCCCTATATATATAGGAGAGTCATGGGACCGGGTTCTCCATCCTGTGCAATGCGGGACTAAAGCAGGAGTAGAAGGGTTCGAGAATTTTCCACAAAAAGCAACCGGTTCGCAACTTGAAATGATCGGTTCACAACTGAACCGATCGGTTCGGCCATTGAGCCGATCGGTTGGACATGAGCCGATCGTTTGGGGCACTCCAACCGATCGGTTGGTGCCCTGAACCGATCGGTTCATGGTCCTAATCCGGCTCAAAAAGACTTTCCTTGTTTCTTTCCCAATTGGTATCGAATACCAATATTATTCCCAATCGAATTGGGCAATTTGAAACCAAAGGAAAATTCTTGCCGACATGACTTTTCCCAACTGGTCGGTTGCACCAGTTGAGCCGATCGGTTCAACCCTTGAACCGGTCGTTTCAACTTGGGCATGAGCCGATCGGCCTGGACACTCCAGCCGACCGGTTCAGCAACCTCAGCCGACCGGTTCATCACATGAACCGATCGGTTGGGAGCACAGGTTGGGAAAAATCAGTCAATTGCGATTTTAATCAATCCGATACTCCAATCAATGCGTCCAACACCTTGAACCATACGATATTGAGCCATCGACTGATTGAGTGTTTAATTGAACTACTAAGCTCCTTTAGTAATCAATCTAAACATTGCTTTGTGGACAAAACTCCTCTTCCAGGTTAAATCCTATGTGTGTGACCCTGCAGGTCCATTTCACGTTGGCAGTGAAAGTCCATAACACTTATGACTTCACAAGCAAAGAGCGGTGCCTAGTCACACATCAGTGCTACCCAAGTTAAAGTAGAAAGTTGGAGAACAACTTTCATCCTACAATTCGTGAATGGTGTTACAGCGAATGTATAATTCCTTTGTCACTGATATCCCGAATGAACTCGAGGCATGGAACAGTCATCCTGTCAACGTTCATTCACTTCCTTGATCTCAGAGTAGACTGGAAGAGATATGTATGACATCAGTATCATATACTGATTCACACATGAGTGCACGCCTTTCTCAATCCTACTCATCAAGTTGCCATGGATATCAAACTCCCTCAGGAGGGACAAATCCCATATCTATCACTCATCCCTCAAAAGCCCCATGTGTCAAAGCCACCCAATCATCACCTTTATAACAACCCATGTTTCAGGACTGCGTTTGATGATGTCAAAGTGTGCCCAACGACATGTGTTGAGTGCAGTGATTTCAGGTCTAAGAATCACACTCACCACCATCACTGTGAGTACTGACTGTGACTACCATCTCATGGTTCCATGTGTCAAACTCACGGTTGGTCTGTCCGGTACACTTGTTCTCTAACAAGTACCTATGTGTTTTGTTTGATATCTCTATATCATGACTAATGAGATTCTGTCATCAACCAACACCACAATCTAGTCTTGTGTGTCATTGCTGTCTATCTACCTTCCACAATGACATCCGACTAGGTACATAACAAGAATGTACAAACTCTTAGCATTCGTATGATCTCATCGTTCAGGTCATGAACCTGAAGGCATACGTCATTGAGTACTGTCATTCTCTAGACATTCAATTTTTTCTATCACTATCTCATATGACTGAACCAGAAAGAATTGGAAGCTCGCCTTTGATGTTTATCAAATCAATCTTAATGTATCCCACCAATCATCACATGATTGGCTCTCAGGGCATACATACCAACATACTCCCACTTGCACTGCGAGCCAATCACCCATGAATCATATTCATAGTGATCTTCAAACATGTCCCACATGTTACTGTGCTCTAGTGCCATCATAGTGAGTAATGGAAACATCTTGCCAAAGTCTGAACAAATTGCATCCCTCACATCTCTTCGCTGTACGTCGCACGTATGAGATGGAGTTGCCGTAATATGCGATCTAGTATTCCTTTGCTAACCTTTAACCACATTGCATGATCAAGGATTCCAGACTTGTCATCAATGAGTGGAATATAAGTTCATCTCATGAACTTTCAGATCCATATAGTATCCACTGCTGTTCACTAACACCTAGATACTCGACATTTCCCTTTTAAATGGATTTATTGGAACACTTCCAATTATCAACAAACATTCTCTTTTATACATCTTATATATATTTTGTGATTAATTTTCTGTCCTTTCGGAAGTTCGCATCAATGTAACTCTTTACATTAAACTCTTCCTTATCTCCATAGAACTAGTACTTCACAAGCACTTATCAAGTTCTCATGGTATTCCAGTAACCCTTACTGGAAGTAGACAGACATCCACTCGTCATGTCCTACATACGAGTTATCAGGATGAGCACATCATATTGCCATGTCCTACATACAAGATGATGAATGCATTTTATTCTTGCCATGTCATACATGCAAGATAATGGGATGATTACATACATGATAGATCCATATCTATTCTTAGTGTTCCCATTCTTCATAAGAATTGGATACTTGGCCTTGGGATACTAACTCCATGTAACATGGACAAGTTTTCTCCCACTGAATCTGTACATACTGAACACTTCAGTACAGATTGCCAATGTATGCTTTCTCTTTCCAGGTCAAGAGATTTTCGAGAACTATCTCTATAGATCTCTATTCCTATCACATAGGAAAAATCTCTATCTTCCTTAAAGATAATTTCCAGTTTTGGATTTCCATTCTAGAACAATTCCATTTCACATCAATATGTGGAATGTGAATACGCTCCCACTAAATCACATATGCCTTCTTTATCTTTGACATATCAGTCAAACCCTTTGACTATATCATCAAAATAAAGATCCAATTTTGAGTTGCTTGTACTCAATCAATCACATTGATTAGTCCATTGTAACTTATAGACTTCATTTGCATTAGTGGATTCATAAACCTTATCGGCTGTGTCATGTACACATCCTGGTTTTATTCCTCATAGGAATGTGGTTTTAGTATCCATATGCCAAATGTCTTAGTCATTAAGTTGCAATCAACAAGCATCATCCTTCTCAAAATGTTATCCATGTGTCTTAACACTTAAGACTCATTTGCACTTATGGATATAATCCAATGAGTGCTACCATCAAGGTCATACCTTATGGTTCACATGGATGTCATTTAGGATGTAATGGTCATAAACCATAACTCAAGATTCGGTTCCTCATATTCATCTTGATAGTTGACTCATCACATGAACAACTCATCACATATATAATTGAGGTGTATCTGTTAAAGATATAAGAACTCACAACCCTTGTGATTCTTAATTTCTTTTATTAGTATGGGGTATTCTTTTATTAAGAAGAATTCAGTTATTTGATAATCATTCTCTAACTCCTTAGAGTATGATTCCTTCTTGATTCAGACATCACCATGCCTTAATCATGAGTTTACTATGATACACTATCATAATCACTCATAAGGATCTCAAACATTTGGTCCAAGTATTTTATTCATTGATCTCATCAAGAATTAATACTTTACCAAATTTGTACTTCATTTATGATAATCTTGAACATTTCAAGACATTCATGTTGGTATTTCTTTGAACACCATTTGAATTATTAGCATTTATTCCAATAGGTATGTAAATACATCACATGTATTATACCTAATAGGATAATCACTCTCCCACTACATTAGTGAAGATTGATTAATCATGTCCAAGATATTCATGTCTCTTACTGGTTCTCTAACCAAAAGAGTCTAGATTTATCCATCACATGGAAACTAGAAATGAATTTCTCATGATCAATGCTAATTAAATTGTTTGAGTTATCTATAACTTTTAGGTATCGTGTTATCTTATGCATGTCAAATATCACAAGATAAATAAGGCATTGCCACAAAGATCACATCTTTATAAATTGAAACATCTCTTTATTAATTGCCATCATTGTCATACAATATGCAAAAATAAAGTGTTTCTATCTATTGGCAAGTATGAAATAGCAGTTCATAACTGTATTACATGCCTTATTGGCTGAAAATAAACTAAAGTATTCCTATCTATAAAGGAAACACTTGCCCCAAGTAAGAATGCTTTACACTTTACATCTTGATATTATATATCTCAAAAGTGTTACAAGTTTACTTTCATGACACCTTTAAGTAGAGGTTTCAGTCGCCTCCTTCTTCTTTTGTTCATCCAGGTAGAGAGGACAATTCCTTTTCCAATGTCCTGGCTTTTGACAATGGTGGCAATTTCCTTTCTTGGTCACGCCTCCCTTGGCCTTGAGAGCTGAAGATGGCTTGGACTCGTGGCTAGCTTCAGAACCTTTCTTAGCTTTGCCCTTGCCCTTGCGCTTGGACTTGTCTTTCTTGCTTGTGATCACCATCACGGACTTAGGCTTGTCCTTCTTCATCTGTAACTCGGCTGTCCTCAACATGCCCAACAACTCTGACAGTGGCCTATCAAAGTTGTTCATGTTGTAGTTCATCACAAACTGACTGTAAGATTCTGGCAACGATTGCAGTATCACGTCAGTAGCCAACTCTTGGCTCAGTGGAAATCCCAGTCTCTGCAGGTTCTCCACATACCCAATCATCTTGAGTGTGTGAGGACCAACTGGATCTCCTTCTGTCATGACGCACTTGAACAACGCCCTAGAAACATTGTACCTCTCTTGCCGTGCCTGATCTTCATACATGTTCCTGAGATGCAGAATCATCTCTATGACACCCATGTTCTCATGTTGCCTCTGCAACTCATGGTTCATTGAACATAGCATCAAGCACTTTGCATCAATGACATAATCAGAATGCTTCTTGTAAGCATCCCTTTCTGCCTTTGGTGCATTAGGAGCAGGTTCCTCTGGAATTGGAGTATCCAGGACATAGAGCTTGCACTCTTGAGTGAGAACAATTCTCAATGTCCAATACCAGTCGTGGAAGTTTGTCCCATTTAGCTTGTCCTTGTCAAGGACCGATCGCAAAGAAAAGTTGTTGTTGTTTTTTGCCATTTGAACTACAAAAGGAAAATATGCAATTTTAGTCCAAAACTCATTTTTGACTTATTTGATTGATTTGAAAATTTGACGATATAATTAGGCCTTTAATTAATTATCGCTCCCACTATTTTACTTCAAATTGATAGCCCTCACCATCAATTCGGAAGATTGCAGCGTACAACCTTCTAGTGGGCAAGATCCTGAAATCCTCTATGTCATGGACCAGCTTGGGATGTCACCCACAACATAGATCTCTCAGGTAGGCAACTTTTGCCAATTGCATCATACGCAACTCTTGATAAGATGTCATATACAACTTCTTGCAATGATCATCTCCATGCCTCAAGGCGCTAGATCCTATCTAGGTCACCTTGTTAAGTCCGACCCAAAGCAAACACGATGAACATGCACCCTGCTTGGGCAGACCCACACGTTCATCCTTCACGCTTCCACGAGATAGACGGTGCACCACGCTTGGGCGTGCCCACACTTGGTCGATCAAGCTTTTCACATGTGTCGCATTTGGAAGGCTTCTAAAACTTAATATTTTAATGAGGGATTTGGTTTTATATACATATACATATCCAATCACCACAATACATAGTACGTATCATATACATGCTATATCCCACAGAAAACATGCACAAACGATAAAAAGCGATGATTATGGCCATCCTAATGTGATTCCTCGAGCCAAGAGGAATCACGGTCATCTAGGTCAACATCACATGCAACCTGTACAAGATGAACTCTGTGCCTTGCCATCCGAGTTGATCAACTCATCACATGAATGATCTGTACTCTCCAGCCGGTCGTCTGGGTGCCACCAGTCGATCGGTTGGCTCCTCCAACCGATCGGTTCGCCTGGTCATCGTGCATCTCGTCATGTCCACCACCCGCTCGTCTCGCTCCTCGAACCGGTCATCAACCGATCGGTTCACTCCTTGAACCGACCGTCTGGAACGTCAACCGATCGGTTCACTCCTTGAACCGATCGTCTGAGCAGTCGTCTTGATGTCCGCCGGTCTTTGACATAACAGGAAATAAAATTCTATCCTATTTATTACATTACTTTAAAAAGGGAAACCCCGAGTTACATTCGGGGGGAGCAAAGGTAGGAAAGAATCTCGAATTATTTCAAGTTACATTGGGAATAAGAGAGGGAATATCGGTGCGTAGACCGAGATGCAAGCAACCACAAACAACCACACACAGACAGGGGATTTATAGGCCATAATCACGCTACACACATCCACCACAAAACTCATTTAAGGGCGACGCGTATCGAGTGCATTAATAATACATATCATATATGTAATTTGGGATTTGTGGATTTAGGATTGGACATGCATAAAGCCAATATTATTCACATTGCATGCAATAAACAAAGGCGACAAACCAAAATTGATCATATCGATATTCCTAAAATATAGAGCAGTTGACGTGGCTCTGATACCACTGTTGGGTTTTAGGGGAGACAGAGAAGGCAACGGAAACAAAGATTTTCTCCCCAACCCATACCGAGGAAACGCGTCAACGTCTATATAATAGGAAAGGATGGCTTGTGGAATCATACCTTATCCCGAGGCTTGCTCGGCAACAATACCTCGCGCAATGCGCGGTCTTCAACTCCGGACTTTGACGGTGTCTATGAAGCTCCTGGTCGCACCGGGACTGACAACTCCTACTCGAACCGGACTGTCAGATGACAGTTGTCCTCCTAAGCGGTAGTGTTTTCCCGCCTCTGTAGTAGTCCACACGGACCACCTGGAACTCCACACTCCTTGTCCCACAATGAAGTGGAAGGAGTCGCACCCTCCTGTTGACGTACTAGTCGCCAACACGCTCTCCTGCCTCCTGTTGCAACTACAGTTATCCTTCCCTTGCTGCACCTCCCTTTTATGGGAAGCACTTGCTCGGGCTCTCTCACGGTTACCAAAACCAGAGAGAACGACAACTTGCAGAGCAACTGGTTGCACTGAGGTGTACTGTGAGAAGCCCCCAATACCCCTATATATATAGGAGAGTCATGGGACGGGGTTCTCCATCCCGTGCAATGCGGGACTAAAGCAGGAGTAGAAGGGTTCGAGAATTTTCCACAAAAAGCAACCGGTTCGCAACTTGAAATGATTGGTTCACAACTTAACCGATCGGTTCGGCCATTGAGACGATCGGTTGGACCTGAGCCGATCATTTGGGGCACTCCAACCGATGGGTTGGTGCCCTGAACCGATCGGTTCATGGTCCTAATCCGGCTCAAAAAGACTTTCCTTGTTTCTTTCCCAATTGGTATCGAATACCAATATTATTCCCAATCGAATTGGGCAATTTGAAACCAAAGGAAAATTCTTGCCGACATGACTTTTCCCAACTGGTCGGTTGCACCAGTTGAGCCGATCAGTTCAACCCTTGAACTGGTCATTTCAACCTGGGCATGAGCCGATCGGCCTGGACACTCCAGCCGACCGGTTCAGCAACCTCAGCCGACCGGTTCATCACATGAACCGATCGGTTGGGAGCACAGGTTGGGCAAAATCAGTCAATTGCGATTTCAATCAATCTGATACTCCAATCAATGCGTCCAACACCTTGAACCATACGATATTGAGCCATCGACTGATTGAGTGTTTAATTGAACTACTAAAATCCTTTAGTAATCAATCTAAACATTGCTTTGTGGACAAAACTCCTCTTCTAGGTTAAATCCTATGTGTGTGACCCTGCAGGTCCATTTCACGTTGGCAGTGAAAGTCCATAACACTTATGACTTCACAAGCAAAGAGCGGTGCCTAGTCACACATCAGTGCTACCCAAGTGAAAGTAGAAAGTTGGAGAACAACTTTCATCCTACAATCCGTGAATGGTGTTACAGCGAATGTATAATTCCTTTGTCACTGATATCCCGATTGAACTCGAGGCATGGAACAGTCATCCTGTCAACGTTCATTCACTTCCTTGATCTCAGAGTAGACTGGAAGAGATATGTATGACATCAGTATCATATACTGATTCACACATGTGTGCACGCCTTTCTCAATCCTACTCATCAAGTGGCCATGGATATCAAACTCCCTTAGGAGGGACAAATCCCATATCTATCACTCACCCCTCAAAAGCCCCATGTGTCAAAGCCACCCAATCATCACCTTTATAACAACCCATGTTTCAGGACTGCGTTTGATGATGTCAAAGTGTGCCCAACGACATGTGTTGAGTGCAGTGATTTCAGGTCTAAGAATCACACTCACCACCATCATTGTGAGTACTGACTGTGACTACCATCTCATGGTTCCATGTGTCAAACTCACGGTGGGTCTGTCCGGTACACTTGTTCTCTAACAAGTACCTATGTGTTTGGTTTGATATCTCTATATCATGACTAATGAGATTCTGTCATCAACCAACACCACAATCTAGTCTTGTGTGTCATTGTTGTCTATCTACCTTCCACAATGACATCCGACTAGGGACATAACAAGAATGTACAAACTCTTAGCATCCGTATGATCTCATCGTTCAGGTCATGAACCTGAAGGCATACGTCATTGAGTACTGTCATTCTGTAGACATTCAATCTGTTCTATCACTATCTCATATGACTGAACCAGAAAGAATTGGAAGCTCGCCTTTGATGTTTATCAAATCAATCTTAATGTATCCCACCAATCATCACATGATTGGCTCTCAGGGCATACATACCAACAAGAGTTTCCCGGAGGTGGATCTCTTTGCAAAATGGTTTTAAATTTTAGTGATTTCTATTAATCTGTTGTTTATGGTAATTCCACAATTATTACTGGTGATGACTGGATTTGTTTCTGGTCATCACAAAGTTTTTGTATGAGAGCCTAAGGTTCACTGAGTCTACAAAGACATAGGACTATGGTGTTGAGTCTATTCTAGTATCCTCCAGTATACTGTATAGTGACTTCTGCTTATGTAGAAGAAAGGGTGAAGTCTAAAAATGACTGGAGAACACAAGGAACGCATTGTTAAGAGCAATGTTGTTGCACCAGGAGAGGGTGTAAGGGAGCAGGCAAAAGAAGAACGAGTGCCTGAGAATTCCCATCTTGAGCTAATTAGGATAGAGAATCTTACTTTTTGTGCTCTTGTTCAGCAGGTTAGGATGATAGTGGTGCATGTAGTGGACTGGATACTAGTAATACAACCTAGGTTACCAGTCCTCAATGCAGAAACTTTGGGTTCTAAAAGGATTCTTGAATGACATAGTCATGTTGGAACAATGAAAAATGAGGGAAGGATTAACATATGGCAAGAAAATAGACTCTTCCATAAGTATAGACATATAGTACATCTGTGATGGTATTGCCCAAGGAGGGGCAATAAGATGACAATTAAGGAAAGGTCTCTACAATTCTAGAGGCATTTGCCTAGTTGTTCTAAAAAGCCAATGTTTTTGGTGCCACCAGTGCAATAAATGCCTAGTGCCCCAGGGCAGTAGCCACTAAGTAAAGGCAACAGTCCTAACTTTCCACCTGTAAGAACTCCTGACTTAGCTTCTACATCGGTAACAAGATTGAAAAGACCATGGTACGAGGACAAGACATATTATATATATGGACATGTTGAGCAGACTAAACCCTTTTGTTCAAAAAAAGGGAGGAAATGGCCAAAAAACTGAGGCAGACTCGGCAGGGGTTACAAATGTTACAGCCCAAAAATGTAAAAGCGCTAAAGCAAAAACATAAAACAGCTAGACTCTATGTTTTGAGTCAACCTAAAGTGGCAGATGACCACAAGGGGTGACAGTCAGATAGATCTTTTTCCTTCTGATATGTCTTCTCTTGATTTTATTTGATAATCATAAGAAGGATTGTTGTTGTTGACTTACCTTTGGTTTTCCTATGGGAACATGGGGAAGAAATGATGAGGACTAGAATTTATATTCTGTTCAGTATTCTTTTAAATGCATTATAATTTTTTTGTCCATAGAAAAGAGGCAGAGATGTAAATGAGATGCCTGGAGAAATCTAGAGATATTAAGTCCTGTGACTTGGATGATATGAAAAGTATGGTATATGATACAAACAAGGTGCATACTACCTAACCTCAATACTTGTATACCCTGGCCAGGTATTCAACTATTGAAGGTAGGGTAAGTATGTAACTCTTAGATTGATATCTTTCTGATTACTCTGATCAAGTAATCATTTTGAGACAATCTAAAGAGCATAATGAAATTCAAAATATGGCATGGATATTTCTATCACATCCTAAGTGCAATAAAATGGAATTTGAGATTATCTTAGATCAACCTATGAGTATAAGAAAGTACAAAGTACAATTCTCATGATAAGTTAAAGGGAACAAGGAAGATGATCCCTGTTCAAATAAAGAATATGTGAAGGATAATGATTTCTTCCATAATGTGAAAATGAGAAATATGATAAAATCATAAGATGTTCATGAACATGTTAGACAATAACAAAGAAAGCAGTGATGATATGTAATCATCCTTATAATTCCTATGATGATTGCAAGGAACCTAGGATGAAACAAGAGTAAATGACTCATGAACAGTTGGAAGTTCAAGCAAAGAGGAGATGATAATCTCTTCTCTTTGATAAACAATCCTGGGTGATGATGGTGTGATAAGAGGAATATGTTTCTTTATGTTCTTTCCTTTTAGGGACATGGAAATCAAGTTAGTCTTAGGACACTTGATGTGCATGAGTTGGAAGTGATCTATTGATGGATACTTAGAAAAGTATCATCTAGTCTTGGACTTTGATTCCAAGATAAAGATATGTGTATTAATAAGTAATGTCCCAAGATGAAAGAAAGATCTTTTTGTATGTTTGGATTTGGTAATAACAACAGAGAGATGGAAATGATGAGGATGTGATGTGTTTTTGGCACATATAATGGATACCAAGGTAAGGAATCCTAGTATCCAATACGTTTTAGGGGTATGAGAAAGTGAAAATATAACTCCTAATCAGATGATATATGTTGGTTACCTGGAATGGGCAACTGTGAGATCATTCTAGTTACATAAAATAATATGGACATCGTTTGTTAGGGGTTTATGCTCTGCACAAACATGACATCGACAAGGATGTACTAATTGAAGGAACAATTGTAGAATCATTTTGGGAAAAGCTTATCAAGCTAAAAATAATTCCTTAGAATACCCCTATCTAGATCTGTTGAGGTAGCTTATATATAACATCTAGAGATTCCTCTGAGATAAGTTCTTCTTTAATAAGTGGCCTCTCCTTATGACAAGAGAGTGTACAACTAATAAGATAGTTGGTACAAGTCGTAAGAAAGTTTAGTGTTGTGTCAGTAGATTAGATGGCACAACAAATGTATGATAAGACTTGTAGTCCCAAGTGGGTGACAGAACATAACTCTGGTCTTTCCTTGGAGGTGAAATGCTAAACTGCGTGAGGAGTATGGAAGACTCCCTAGAATCAAGAATATTGTCACATAATGTTGTAAGTTGAGAAAGGTGACAAATCAGTGAGGTTTGACACCTGAGTTAAATAAGGTATGTATAATGCTTCTCTAACTTAGAAAGTGTTACCTGACATAGAATTGACATTGTAGTCATTAATGAAAAAGACAGTTGAGTATGTGTCCTGAAAGATTCTATGATGACCTTGATTGGAAGGACTTTGTGCTGGTCAAAGTTCTATGGCATCTGCATGACATTAAGATGTTACATGGAGACTTGATGATATGATGCATGCATGACAATTGTCTTCCTTCATCTGGGATTTCGGTGATGAAATACTTGTTAGGGGTTTATAACTTGTAATGACCCTGACTTGGGTTATGAGGTAACCCTATTTGTTTTGGATAAGTAAGTTGCTTAGAAATTTAATATAAACCTCTAAGGTGTTTTGTATCATGTTACACACTTATGTTCCATGCTTGGTCCTGATTGAATGTCATTTGAGCAATGTTCCTTTATTTTGGACTAAAGGGAAATTTACCCAAGATGAGGGGTTATATTGCAATATGTCATATGTTGAACATGTCCTAAGTGATTTAGCATTATAATAAAAATAATGATGCTAAGTGGTTGCTTGTGGAAAGCCCAAATGCCAAGTTTGAACTTGTTTGAATAATGCTAGTACCTTGACACCAGTTTTGGTACAAATTGTAATTTACCCAAAATGTAGGGTTGATATGCAAATTACCACCTCTAGAGTGTTCCTACTTCCTCTATGTATCATTTATAGGAGATAGAATGAATGAGACACCATGTTTTAATCATTTATGAGTGGTAGTATTCTTGGTGATGAAAAGACCAAGAAAGGGGTTGAATGGAAACCCTAATTTGAGCTTGTATTGAGTGTATCGGGTTGTAGTGTTAAATGGGAGTCCCTATCAGACAAGGAGCCAAATAGGAGACCCCATATCGTGTTGTTAACTCTTTGCCTTTGCAAAAACGAGCTAATCACCTCAATAAAGCAATGGATATCAGCTTGCAACTTCCCTTGGGAAAGTTGCATTGAATTGTGAATATAATAATGTGAGTGGAAGTGGCTTGTCCTAGAAGATAACCAAAGGGGCCAACCCTTATCCCTTGCATCATCCTAAAATTTTTATTTTGCATGGCAAGATCAAAATAAATGCATGCAAGTAAAAGTGTCAATCCAAGCATGGCCATGTGGCACCTACTAGTAGTAAGGTGATGACACCTCTTACTCTCTCTCCCATGTACCTCAAGTATATATACCCATCCTTTCACCTCTTAGTGAAAATTTTCGAATCCTACCAACTCCTTGGTCTTAGATATCATGCATAGAGTCTTGGTATCGTGTATAGGTGAAGTGTTATCATGCATAGGGCCTTGGTATCGGCCATAGCAAGTGATATCAGCCATAGCAAGTGATATCGGCCATAGCAAGTTGATATCGGCCAGAGTGGAGTGATATTGGCCACAAGTGAAAAGGATATTGGCCACAAGTGAGGGCATATCATGCATAAGTAGTGAGTTATCGTGCATGGTGATAAGGAGCAAGAAGGATCTCAAGTATTTACCCTAAGGTGAGGCCATGATCATCTTCAACCTTGGATTGAAGCATGGATCTAGGGTTATGATCTTCCTTTCTTTTTTTCTTCACCAAGTTCTTAAGTATGGTGATTCCTTGTATATGAAGGATTAGTGAACAAGCCTTGGTCTTTTGATAAGTCATATTCAACCTTAGGAACGTGAAGCTTTGGATCTTTAAGCTTTGAATTTATTCTTGAGGCGGGTTATATAACTTGAACGCAAACATGTTATTACTCACCATCTTTCTTGCTATATTTGATGATCTACTTTCAATTCTGAAATTTTCTTGAATACCTGATATATGTATGAGTTCTAGTAGTTTCTTAGACCTTTTATCCTTGTACTAGAACAAGTAGAACGATTGTCTAGAGCTTGAAGATGATGGTATCACCTTATAAACTGATATCGGGTTCAAGCACATAAGAAGGCACCTCTAACCTTATATGGTGATGCACCTACACCACTAAAACAATATGGATATGAGTTATACTTCCTTGCACAATATGGTAATGTATTATACACATTTTGCATGATATGATATCCAGCATACACCTCTTTTCCTGATATGGTGTGAAGCATACACACACCTCTTGCCCGCTATGGTGTGAAGCATACACACACCTCTTGCCCAATATGGTGTGAAGCATACACACACCTCTTGCCCTATATGGTAAGCACACATACACCTCTAAAGTGATATGGGTAGTAAGCATACACCTCTAAACTGACATTGGGTTAAGCATACACCTCTTGGATGATATGGTGTTGAGCACACATCTCTAAAACAATATAGTGGGTAACCCAATACACTAGATGACAAAAGTGGTAAGGTGGTTAATACCCTAGAGCATGTGATGGCTAATACACTAAAGTATGATGTGGCTAATATCTTCAAGTGAGGTGAGGATGTTACACCCATGTAGGGTGAAGGTGATACACCATATGATTGGTAAGGTTGATACCTTGATGGGTAAGGGTATGAGGGATATGATGATGCCTAGTCTGATATACACCTAACCAAATACATGTGTTCAACTTGACATAGATGATTCAATTTGATACACCTTGTAAAGGTGAGGGCAAATCACTCTTAGGAGTGATGAGTGTAACTGTGGCAACACATCCCATTATCACACAAATAACGAGGTGTTACGCGAAAACGTGCGGAAATCACCATAACCACATATTATCGAAAATACGGGTTAATTAAAACTGATTGCGGAAAACTGATAAACTGTGAAACTATTACTTTCCAGTCCTCATCCTGCACAGAAACATGTCATATATACATATATATACACGAGATCTGATATGTGTCTACATCTTAGCTGCTCATCCATCACATGAGTTCACCACCTGTTCACATACATAAAGGCCCACATCAAATGTCATCGATCGTTCATCATGAAAACATCGTCAAAACACTGCCAATGACCTGAGAGTATAGGGATGACTCTAAACTCTACTACAAAACATCCAAAACAGCAGCATATCCATCGCTTTCCTTCTACTGCTCCTCAATCTGCTCGGCCGCAACACCACGACCATGACCACGTCTACCTCGACCACCTAAAAACCAGCGGAGTGAGACAATTGAACAATTGTCCCAGAGGGAAACATAACTCCCCACCGCAACTACAGATGCTCAAGAAGATATACTATAACAGCAGATAACTAATCAACATATATAACAAGAGCAGTCTATATAAAGAAAGGCTATTCTTACTGACAAGCTTACCAGCTGTACAAAAGCATATAACCAGATATTTCTCAATGGAACCTGATTGACAAGATATATCACTTTATAACATGATTATCAGAACACGATATAAGATCACATATCCTGATTATCAAGATACTTCATAATACCTCATACCTAAAGAATATATATAGAAGTACCTGCAAGGTATAGCAGAATTAACTACACAAACAAGGCCTCAACCAATGTTTCGTGTTATTCTTAAGCAGTAAATACTAAACGGCTGTATTACGTATTATTATGCCCCGAGGATTTGAATCGTACCATTCAAATCCAACCTTTGGCTGTGAAGCCTAAAACCGGTGCCATACAAGGTCACATGGAAGAGCCGGACTCCACGACCTCCCACCTCGTGGTCAGTATACGAGTACAACACACGCAAGACCGTAGTCACATGCTGAAGTGGTCTAAGCCACAGGGTCAGCTCTATAAGCTACCCTCACTCTAGCCCACCTTGGTACAGGTCTCAGCGCTAGTAATACTGAGCCACGGGCCTGATCATCGTGCTCCGAGCCATGAACACATTCATGCTCCACACATCACATATCCTGAGCCATGGGCCTGTTCACCACACTCTATATACGTATCTGAGTCTGTAACCGAAGTTACACTCTTACCTCCTTATTTTCAGGCTAGGAGCAACCTACACATATTCAACAATATGCACTTCCAGGTTAACCCGTAGGAGAACCTGTTTCACCATCACCAAGTCCTGACGATGATGGATCTATGGCCAGGGCAACTACATGATATAATTTCACTGTAATTAATTAGTATCTTTTAGATGGATTGCAGGATTCAACCAAGTTATATAACATGCAAGATAGAAAGTAAAGAACATTATATTATTATTGAAACCACATCAACCTGATCCATCACAAGGACCCAACATCACATGTTACCACTTGGCCTCTTGCCAACCATCCAGATCCATTTCAAGGATCATCACATACCATGGGATCTCAATCCCTCATCATGTATTGTCACTGCCTTTCCAAGGCTCACATCATCATCCTGGGACAACACATCACATATATAATCTCATAGAACAATTATCAAGTAATGTTACTCATCATATATGTCGCATAGCCCATTCATGGCTACACATTACCTGCATGGTTAGGATACATAATAACCATAGTTTCAACATAAGGAATATGCTCAATATCATGAACTATCATTCGAGATACTCTACTTATCATTATTACACTATTTGGTGATCAAGCGTATTAAGCACATCATACCATAATCATGCTTACCCTTATCTCAGGATTATATAAACAATCAAGGTATTCACTTTATATAACAATTATGTTGAGTATACAAAACAACTACTATTGTTACCAAAATCATTACTATTATCAGTATCATCATCTACTATTATCTTCATTACTATGTCATTAAGTCGACTGTTAATGTAACTGTCACTTATCACCATTATTCCAATCATTAACATCATTAACCACATTATATTATTTAACATCATTATTGCTTTCACTTATGAGTTAGGCATTATCATCTCATCATCATTAACATCATCACTATGAAACACTGTCATTATTCGTTTGTACACAAACTTCCACTTCCACTACACATGAAACCGTCACTAAAGGAACTACCTACCCTCACTGAAACCTCACATCCCTCACTAAAGATGATTGCTCGGCTAGGCATGGGGGCAGCAACGCTGCGTTGCACCCAGCCTTTGCCCACAACGCGCGTCACAAGACAACCGGGCGACATGGGTGTCACACATCACACCCAACGGGCAACGCCCTGCCGCGACGCCCATCCAGCTGACCCTATCGCCCGGCAACCAAGGGATAACGCCCATCTAGCAACTCCATAACAGCAAGGAGAGAGAGGAGGATAGAAAGAAAGAGAAAAACTCCTAATAACGTGCAACAACTCACAGGGCATAACACCCGACACACCCACATTCTATCGCGCGTCAAACTCCAGGCCTATCGGCCGACACACCAAGGTGCAACGCCCGTCAGGGCTATCGGTCGTTATACTTCCTAGCATGCCGTGCAACTCAACCATCTACCAAAGGAAGCCCTGTCGTCCATTACAAGAACAAAGGCCTAACGTCCAAGAGAAGGACAAGATCATAGCTCATCTATCGTGCATCATAGATACCACCTTATCGGCCAACAACCATTGCTCACCCTATCACCCAACACATGGGCAGGGTATCGGCCAACCCAAGAACATAACATATCCTTCAACAAGGGCATACATATCATCCAACAAAGGGATACCATATCATCCAACTCAAAGGCAAAGGTGCCATGTCGTTCAACTCAAAGGATATCGTCCAACACACCAACAAGGAAAGGATATCGCCCAACCCTAGGTCACCATCAACCTCCAACTCAAGGGAACCCAAACCCTAGATCACTAGAAACCCTAAACCCTAAGGGCATATCGGCCACCAAAGGAAACTCAAGCAAGGTACAAGTCTAAGCTACTACACTATGAACAAGAACAAAAGGTAATGAAGTTAGGGTTAGAAATTATGTAACCCGCCTTAAGCTCCAAGCTCCAAGGTACTCTAAGGTCCAAGCTATCGTCCACCAGGCTACTCCAGGAAGGTGTATCGGCCACCACTTCAACTCCTAGGGAGTGTATCGGCCAACACAAGCTAGATGGAGAGGGATATCGTGCACTCAAGGTGGAGGAGAGACCAAAAGATCAAAGGAGACTAAAGCAAGGAGAAGAGCTACATATATAGGAAGAAGGGGAGGAGAAACCAAGGTACAACCATGCAATGAGTCGTCCACCCAAGGGACACTTGTCCTAGGGATCAAGACAACACACTAGAAAGGCATGGGACACTTGTCCAAGCTAGGAACCAAGTGTCACCAACCAAGGTCAAGCCACATGGGCGACACAAGCAACAACTCCTGTTGGGCGACACAAACAAGCTGCTGGGCGACACACCAAGGTGTTGGACGACACAAAGCTTCCTTGGAGGACACACACACACACCCTTGGATGATACAAACTCACCTTGGACGACACAAGGAAAGCCATGGCCGACACAAGGCTCAACCAAGCCCAAAAAACACATCTCAAGGCCCAAACAAGCTCAACTCCGGCCCAAATGGCTCAAACAACAAGCCAAAGCCTTCCTCTCAACCCTAAAGGAAGCAAAGAGGGGAAAACATCTCTCAAGATGACCAACATGCACAAAAAACCCTAAACTTGGGTTATTTGCAAGTAGCCACCTCAACTCTCAACAAAGCACAATGAAACCCTAATCACCAATCAAGGGTGATTAGCAAGCATCAAACCACCAAGGTTAAGCAAAACAAACAGGGTAACCCTAAACGTAGGTCAGGGTCCTTACAAGCTAACCCCCTTTAAGGGATTTCGTCCACGAAATCCGAAGAGAAAAGTGAGGGATACTTCCTCCTCATCTCTTCCTCAAGCTCCCACGTGGCTTCCTCAACGCCACGACGTTGCCAAAGAACCTTCACTAGAACCAGGTCCTTCCTCTTCAACTTCTTGATCCTTCTATCAAGGATCGCCATAGCACCTTCCTCGTAGGTCACATCTGCATCGAGCTAAACCTCAACTGGCTGTATCACTGTACCTGAATCCGGATGACTTTTCTTCAACATACTGACATGAAACACCGGATGTAACCTGTGCAACTCTGAGGCAACTCTAACTCGTAAGCTACCTTGCCAACACGTGCTCTGACTGAGTAAGGCCCCATATACCTGGGAGCTAACTTACCCTTCTGGACAAACCTTAGCACACCCTTCCACGGCGAGACTTTAAGATACACTTTGTCTCCCACCTGGAACTCCAAAGGTCATCGGCGATTGTCTGCATAAGACTTCTGCCTGTCCTGTGCCACTTTCAACTGTTGTTGTATCACTTTGATCTTTTCTGTTGTCTGTTGTACTAACTCAGGACCCAAAAGTTGATACTCACCAGACTCGTACCAACACAAAGGAGATCTGCACTTCCTTCCATACAAAGCTTCATAAGGAGTCATGTCAATGCTCCACTGATAACTGTTATTGTAAGCAAACTCTATCAAACTCAGATGTACATCCCAGTTGCCTAGAAACTGCAAAACACAAGCTCGAAGGAGATCTTCCAAAATCTGAATAGTCCTTTCAGACTGTCCATCTGTCTGTGGGTGAAAAGCTGTACTGAACCTTAACTGCGTTCCCAATGCCTTGTGCAACTGTTCCCAAAAACGACTCGTAAACTGAGGACCTCTGTCAGAAACTATCGTTGCTGGCACACCACACAAACGTACTATCTCATCCACATACACTCGAGCAAGTTTCTCAGCTGTAAAAGTCGTCTTCACTGGTAGGAAATGGGCAGACTTAGTCAATCTGTCCACTATCACCCAAATGGAATCATGATTCCTAGTTGTCTGGGGTAGACGAACTACGAAATCCATGGTTATATGATCCCATTTCCACTGCGGTATCGGCAAAGGTTGCAACGTACCTTCCGGTTTCTAATGTTCAGCCTTCACTTGCTGACATACCACACATCTCGCCACAAACTCAGCTACATCTTTCTTCAAACTGGGCCACCAATACAAATCCTTCAGACTATGATACATCTTGGTGACACCTGGATGCATAGCATACATCGATGTATGTGCTTCCTCAAGCACCAACTCCCTCAGATTATCAGCATCTGGAACCACCATCCTATCACGATAGTAAACTAGTCCATCCTCGGACTCATGAAAACCATCACGCTTGTTGTTGCCAAACTCTAATCTGATCAACTATACCACATCATCTGTTTGCTGTGCATCCTTGATCTGCTGTCTCAACGTAGGCTTAACTTGCATCCGTGCAAAAAGACCAGACAACAAAGAAACTTCCATCTGCACATTCATCTGTCGAAGAGAAACAAACATATCTCGCCTATGGCATACCAGAGAACTCAACTGTGCCTTCTTTGCAGAAAGAGAGGAAGACTTCTTGCTAAGCGCATCAGCTACCACGTTCGCCTTACCAGGATGATACTCGATAGTGCAGTCGTAATCATTGATCAACTCCATCCATCGTCGATGTCACATGTTCAACTCTTGCTGCGTAAAGATGTGCTTCAGATTCTTATGATCCGTAAAGATCTGACACACTTCCCCATACAGATAGTGTCTCCAAATCTTTAACGCATGAACCACTGCTACCAACTCCAAGTCATGAGTCAGATAGTTCTCCTCATGCTTCTTAAGCTGTCGCGAGGCAAAAGAAACCACATGATCTTCCTGCATCAAAACACAACCTAAACCTTTCTTGGAAGCATCACAGAAAACAACATAGTGTGGTAACACATCCCATTATCACACAAATAACAAGGTGTTACGCGAAAACGTGTGGAAATCACCATAACCATAGATTATGAAAAATACGGGTTAATTAAAACCGATTGCGGAAACTGATAAACTATGAAACTATTACTTTCCAGTCCTCATCCTGCACAGAAACATGTCATATATACATACAGAAGATATGATATGTGTCCACAGCTTACTAAAATAGTTGTTCATCCATCACATGGTTCATCACCTGTTCATATACACAGAGGCCCGCATCTGGCCAACAGCAGGATATACAAACATCTTCGATCGTTCATTGTGAAATAACGTCAAAACACTGCCAAGGACCTGAGAGTACAGGGATGACTCTAGACTCTACTACAAAACACCCAAAACATCAGCATATCCATCGCTTGCCTTCTACTGCTCTTCAAGCTGCTCGGCCGCAACACCACGACCACGACCACGTCTACCTCGACCACCTGAAAACCAGTGGAGTGAGACAATTGAACAATTGTCCCAGCGGGAAACATAACTTCCCACCGCAACTACCGAACCTCAGAAGATAACTATAATAGCAGATAATTATCAACAGGTATAACAAGAGCAGTCTATATATGTATTTTTATAGCAAAGCTATTCTTACTGACAAGCTCACCAGCTGTACAAAAGCATATAACCATATGTATTCCAATGGAACATGATTGACAAGATAAGACATATGACTATGTAACATGATTATCAGAATAAGATGTAAAGCTACATAACATGATTATCAAGATACGTCATAATACCTCATACCTAAAGAATATATATATAGAAGTACCTGCAAGGTATAACAAAGTTTAATGCACAATCAAGGCCTCAACCAATGTTTCGTGTTTACCTTAAGCAGTAAATACTAAACGGCTGTATTACGTATTATTATTATGCCCCGAGGATTTGAATCGTACCATTCAAATCCAACCTCTGGCTGCGAATCCCAAGAGTGGTGCCATACAAGGTCAATGGAAGAGTCGGACTCCACGACCTCCCACCTCGTGGTCAGTACACGAGTACACACAAGCAGGACCGTAGTCACATGCTGAAGTGGTCTACGCCACTGGGTCAGCTCCATAGGCTACCCTCACTCTAGCCCGCCTTGGTACAGGTCTCGGCGCTAGTACAACTTGAGCCACGAGCCTGATCACCGTGCTCTGAGCCATGAACACATTCATGCTCTTCACATCACATATCCTGAGCAATGGGCCTGTTCACCATGCTCTATATACGTATCTGAGTCTGTAACCGAAGTTACACTCTTACCTCATTATTTTAGGCTAGGAGCAACCTCACATATTCAACAATATGCGCTCCGGGTTAACCCGTAGGAGAACCCGTTTCACCATCACCAAGTCTTGACGATGATGGATCTATGGCCAGGGCTAACTACATGATATGATTTCACTGTGATTAATTAGTACCTTTTAGATGGATTGCAGGATTCAACCAAGCTATATAACATGCAAGATATAACAGAAGGTAAAGAACATAATACTTTTATTGAAACCACATCAACCTGATCCATTACAAGGATCCAACATCACATGTTACCACTTGGCCTCCTACCAACCATCCAGATCCATTTCAAGGATCATTACATACCATGGGATATCAATCCTTCATCTTGTATTGTCACTGCCTCTCAGGGCTCACATCATCATCATGGGACCAACACATTACATATATAATCGCATAGAACAATATCAAGGTAATGTTACTCATCACATATGTCACATAGCCCTTTCATGGCTACACGTCACCTGCATGGTTCAAATACACAATAACAACAGATTCATCATAAGGAATATGCTCGCTATCATGGGCTATCATTAGAGATAGTTTATTCATCATTATTACACTATTTGATGATCAAGCTTGTTAATCACATAATTAACAAACCATACTGATGCTTACCCTTAGTTCAAGATTATACAAACAATCAAGGTATTTACTTTATAATAAAAAGCATGTTGAGTATACAGAGCAAACACTATTACTACCAACTGTCATTACCATCACCATCAACTATCATCATTATTATCTTTATCATTAAGCAACCATTAATGCAACTACCCTTATCATCATTGTTACTATCATTACCATTATCAGCATCATCGTCTACTATCATTTTCCTTGCTATGTCATTAAGCAAACTATCTAATGTAATTGTCACTTAGCCACATTATTACCAACATTAGCATCTTTGCCATCAACCACATTATATTATCAGCATAACTACTAGTATTAGTATTGTTATTATTGCAAGGCATCATACTCATTGTTTTTATTACTAACAAGACACCACCATCTCTTATTGGTGCATAGCTAACCACTTCCTCCTCACCAAAGGCCGTTACTATAGGATTACACTACTCTCACCATAACTCTTATCAACCCTCACTAACACCTATCATAGCCTATCGGTCGATACATGCACCCAAGGTTGTCGCCCTACATGGCTATCGGCCATCATGGGTGTCGGCCAGCAGGGCTATCGGCCACCATGGCTGTCGGCCAACATGGATATCGACCAGCACACCATGCATGGCTATCGTCCAACACCAACAAACCATGAGAAACTTAGGTCTGTCATCCACCATAAAGAAGAGGGTGTCTCTCGACACAAGGAGGTCCATATCGCCCATCATGCTCACCATGCCGACCGACACAAAAAGGTGTATCGCCCGATACACAACAACACTCATCAGCCAACTCACCATACTTGCCTATCGGTCAACACAAGGAAGCATGCCAAGCATGGTCCTGTCGTTCAACTCAACCCATATCGTTCAACACATCACCAACTTGACCTATCACCCACACAAGGGCAAGGATATCACCCAACACAAGGGCACCATCATGCCACCCAACACCAAGAACTCTCACCCTATCGTTCAACTCCAGAACAAGAGTATACCACTCACAAGGACTATGTCGCCCAACATGGTCACCATATCGGCCAGCACAAGGGACACCACTTATGTCGTCCACCACAAGAACATGGGTGTCGCCCAACACAACAGAGGATATCGCCCAACACAAGGGCAAGTCATCATCTACCTCCAACTCCAGGGAACCCAAACCCTAGTTCATGAGAAACCCTAAACCCTAAGGGCATATCAGCCACGAAAGGAACACATGTAAGGGACAAAACCAAACTACTACACTAACTACTAACATATGACAAGGTTATTGCTAGAGGTAAAGAAGTTAGGGTTAGAAGATATGAAACCCGCCTTGAAGCAAGGAAGAAGAAGCACTCCAACTCCAAGGGTATCGTCCAGCACAGCTCCAAGGTCCAAGCTATCATCCACCAGGCTTCTCCAGGAAGGTGTATCGGCCAACACAACAGAAAGGGGAGGGATATTGTGCACTCAAGGCAGAGGAGAGACCAAAAGATCAAAGGAGACTAAGGCAAGGGAAAGAGCTGCATATATAGAAGGAAGGGGTGGAGAAACCAAGGTACAACCATGCCATGTGTCGTCCACCCAAGGGACACTTGTCCTAGGGTTCAAGACAACACATTAGCAAGGCATGGGACACTTGTCCAAAACATGCACCAAGTGTCCACTACACCAGACCAAGCATCATGGGCGACAAGGCAGCAACTCTGCTGGGCAACACACCAGCCTACTGGGCGACACAAAGCAGGTCCTGGCCGACACAAGGCTCAAGCAAGCCCAAATAACACATCTCAAGGCCCAAACAAGCTCAACTCAGGCCCAAAGAACTCAAACAACAAGCCCAAGCCTTCCTCTCAACCCTAGAGGAAGCAAAGAGAGGGAAACATCTCACAAGATGGCAGACTTGCACACAAAACCCTAAACTTGGGTTATTTGCAAGTAGCCCCCTCAAATATCAACAAAGCACAACGAAACCCTAATCACCACTCAAAGGTGATTAGCAAGCACCAAAGCACCAAGATTAAGCAAAACAAACAGGGTAAACCCTAAATGTAGGTCAGGGTCCTTACACATAGCCTCTCCCAGGTTCTGGCAAGATCAACACTGGAGCACTGGTCAGCTTCTCCTTCAGACTCTGGAAAGCATGCTGACATTGATCATCCCAAACAAAAGGTACATCCTTCCTGGTCAACTTTGTCATTGGCAACGCGATCACACTGAAGTCTTTGATAAACCTCCGGTAGTATCCTGCCAAACCAAGGAAACTACGAACTTCTATCGGCGTCTTCAGTTGTTCCCAATCTGCAACGGATTCCACCTTCTTCGGATCTACTTTGACTCCTTCAGCAGATATCACATGACCCAAGAAAGTCACTTCATCCAACCAGAACTCACACTTGCTAAACTTGGCATAGAACTGATGTTGGCGAAGAAGAGTCAACGCTCTGCAAAGATGTTTCTCATGCTCTTGCATGTCCCGGCTATAGATCAAGATGTCATCTATAAAGACTACAACAAATTGATCTAAGAACGGACGGAACACTCTGTTCATCAGATCCATAAAAGCTGCAGGTGCATTGGTTAGCCCGAACGGCATAACCACGAACTCGAAATGACCATACCTCATCCTGAAAGTTGACTTTGGTGTGTCATCTGCCTTTATCCTCAACTGATGATATCCAGACCATAGATCGATTTTTGAAAACACTGTAGCACCACGCAAATGATCAAACAGATCATCTATCCTCGGCAATAGGTACTTATTCTTGATCGTGACCTTGTTCAACTGCCGGTAGTCTATACACAACCGTATCGAACCATCCTTCTTCTTAACAAACAACACGGGAGCACCCCAAGGCAACGTACTCGGTCGGATAAAACCTTTCTCCAACAACCTCTGCAACTGCTTCTTCAACTCTGCCATTTCTGCTGGAGCCATCCTATACGCTGACTGTGCAACTGGCTGTGTTCCTGGAACCAGATTGATCTCGAAATCAATCTCTCGGGGTGGAGGAACACCAGCAAACTCCTCAAGAAACACGTCTGCAAACTCTCGAACAACTGACACTTCCTCAAGACTAGGACCTATCGCCTTGGTAACCACAACGGTATCCACCACGTGAGCTAAGAACGCCTCACATCCTTGTCGTAACAACTTATCTGCCACCATAGCTGATACCAAACTCATCGGAAGAATCTTCCTATCTCCTTGGAAGATCCACTTCTCTCCAATAACATCAAACACTGCATGCTTGGAACCACAGTCCAAAACAACCTTATACTTCTCTAAGGTATCCATCCCAAGGATAACATCGAAACCATGCATATAAAGTGGCATAAGGTCCACTTGGATGCGATGTCCCGAGAAAGAAAAGACACAAGATGGACACTCTTCTCGAAACAAAGAACCATCAAGAGGGGTTTCTAACAATAAGCTATCCTTCTTACAGCTAACAGGTAAATGACAATTTTCAAGCATACTATAGGCGATAAAAGAGTGTGTAGCACCCGTGTCAACCAGAACAGATATAAAGCAAGAAGAAGACATATCAAAATGAAATAACTCTATCTGACATGTCACCACTCACGGGTTGACTATCGCCTCCAGCTGACTCATGGCATAGAATCGAGCCGTTGCTTGCTATCCACAACCTCTGCTTCCTTGAGCAGACGATCCAGCCTGAGACGCTTGACCGCATCCTCATTCTCTGCTACCACTGGGCTACGGTCTCTCTGACCTCTGAAAACTCTACCTCGGTTGCTGCGTCACTTCAACATCTCTACTCAGGCATTGCAACTTGAGATGCCCGGTCTGTCCACAAAGATACCATGACCTGTCCTCAAACCGTGGCCTAGATGGCCCTGTCACTGCCACAGAAGCTGAGTTGTGCACCTTAGACAGTGAAGAAACATAACCTTTCCCTTTACTCGGAGACCACTGAGATGGTACACCAGCACTTCTCATCGCTGACGGTGCTGAAAACCTAGGCTTCTTAAATCCACCAAACCTTCGACCTTGAAACTGAGCAGGTCTTTTAAGAGACATAGATTCTCTTTTCTCCCATACTGTCCTTTCGATCTGTCAAACAGATTCAACGAATGTAGCAAACCGCTCTCAGTTCTCCAACGCAGACACCGGAGTCTTCAAATCAGCACTCAAACCCTTCTCGAATCGTCTGATCTGTTCCTCGTCTGTTGCCACCATGTGAGGACAGAACCTCAACAGATCCATAAAGTTGGCTTCATACTCGGTGATGTTCATCGTTCCTTGTCATAACTTCTCAAACTGGCTGATCTTCTCATCCAAGTACGTCTTGGGAAAGTATCTGGTGACGAACTCGCGTCGAAACACTTCCCAACAGATCACCTCACCAGGCCGCTTCTCTTCTTCGATGGTCCACCAGTGACCAACACTACCTTTCAGAAGGTAGACAACATGCTTTACCTTGTCTGCTTCGGGGATGTCAAGGATCTGGAAAGCCTTTTCGAGACTTGTCAGCCACAGATCTGCATCCGTTGGATCAGCCGTCCCAGCATAATCATAAGCTCCAACTCGGCGAAGCCGCTCAAAGGTCTTCCCAATACCTGATGCTTCTCCATGAGGAACCTGTGCTCGTGGAGGAGGCACTGGAAATCGCTCAACCATGAGATTCATCGTAGCCATTAACTGCCCCATAAGCTGTTGGTAAGAAGGATGTTCAAGTATGGCTGGGTTAAATTGGGGAACCTTAGGCACCCGATCTTCATGTGCCAGTCCATAAGCTCCATCAACCGATGCAGCATCGCTATACTCAGCAGAGTGTTCTTCATGGTTTCTAGACATCTTGACTTTTCTTCCGTTGAGGGCAGAAGATATTGTAAGAAAACCTGGATAACACACAAGAACAGACGACCTAGTCCTAAATCCCTATAGACTCAGCAAACCTAGGGATCTGATACCAAAACTTGTGCCAACAAATCCCATTATCACACAAATAACGAGGTGTTATGTGAAAACGTGCGGAAATCACCATAACCACATATTATCGAAAATATCGGTTATTTAAAACCGATTGCGGAAAACTGATAAACTGTGAAACTATTACTTTCCAGTCCTCATCCTGCATAGAAACATGTCATATATACATATATATATGCACGAGATCTGATACGTGTCTACAGCTTAGTTGCTCATCCATCACAAGAGTTCACCACCTGTTCACATACATAAAGGCCCACATCAAACGTCATCGATCGTTCATCATGAAAACATCATCAAAACACTGCCAAGGACCTGAGAGTACAAGAGTGACTCTAGACTCTACTACAAAACATCCAAAACAGCAGCATATCCATCGCTTTCCTTCTACTGCTCCTCAAGTTGCTCGGCTGCAACACCACGACCACGACCACGTCTACCTCAACCACCTGAAAACCAGCGGAGTGAGACAATTGAACAATTGTCCCAACGGGAAACAAAACTCCCCACCGCAACTACAGAACCTCAAGAAGATATACTATAACAGCAGATAACTAATCAACAGATATAACAAGAGCAATCTATATAAAGCAAGGCTATTCTTACTGACAAGCTTACCAACTGTACAAAAGCATATAACCAGATATTTCTGAATGGAACCTGATTGACAAGATATATCACTTTATAACATGATTATTAGAACACAATATAAGATCACATATCCTGATTATCAAGATACGTCATAATACCTCATACCTGAAGAATATATATAGAAGTATCTGCAAGGTATAACAGAATTAACTACACAAACAAGGCCTCAACCAATGTTTCGTGTTATTCTTAAGCAGTAAATACTTAACGACTGTATTACGTATTATTATGCCCCGAGGATTTGAATCGTACCATTCAAATCCAACCTTTGTCTACGAAGCCTAAAACCGGTGCCATACAAGGTCACATGGAAGAACCGGACTCCACGACCTCCCACCTTGTGGTTAGTACACGAGTACAACACACGCAGGACCGTAGTCACATGCTGAAGTGGTCTAAGCCACATGGTCAGCTCTATAAGCTACCCTCACTCTAGCACGCCTTGGTACATGTCTCGGCGCTAGTAATACTGAGCCACGGGCCTGATCACCGTGCTCCGAGCCATGAACACATTCATGCTCCACACATCACATATCCTGAGCCATGGGCCTGTTCACCACGCTCTATATACGTATCTGAGTTTGTAACTGAAGTTACACTCTTACCTCCTCATTTTCAGGCTAGGAGTAACCTACACATATTCAACAATATGCGCTTCCAGGTTAACTCGTAGGAGAACCTGTTTCACCATCACCAAGTCCTGATGATGATGGATCTATGGCCAGGGCAACTACATGATATAATTTCACTGTAATTAATTAGTACCTTTTAGATGGATTGCAGGATTCAACCAAGTTATATAACACGAAAGATAGAAAGTAAAGAACATTATATTTTTATTGAAACCACATCAACCTGATCCATCACAAGGACCCAACATCACATGTTACCACTTGGCCTCTTTCCAACCATCCATATCCATTTCAAGGATCATCACATACCATGGGATCTCAATCCCTCATCATGTACTGTCACTGCCTTTCCAAGGCTCACATCATCATCCTGGGACAACACATCACATATATAATCTCATGGAACAATTATCAAGTAATGTTACTCGTCATATATGTCGCATAGCCCATTCATGGCTACACATTACGTGCATGGTTAGGATACATAATAACCATAGTTTCAACATAAGGAATATGCTCATTATCATGAACTATTATTCGAGATACTCTACATATCATTATTACACTATTTGGTGATCAAGCGTATTAAGCACATTATACCATAACCATGCTTACCCTTATCTCAGGATTATATAAACAATCAAGGTATTCACTTTATATAACAATTATGTTGAGTATACAAAACAACTACTATTGTTACCAAAATCATTACTGTTATCAGTATCATGATCTACTATTATCTTCATTACTATGTCATTAAGTCGACTGTTAATGTAACTGTCACTTATCACCATTATTCCAATCATTAACATCATTAACCACATTATATTATTTAACATCATTATTGCTTTCACTTATGAGTTAGGCATTATCATCTCATCATCATTAACATCGTCACTATGCAACACTGTCATTATTCGTTTGTACACAAACTTCCACTTCCACTACACATGAAACTGTCACTAAAGGAACTACCTACCCTCACTGGAATCTCACATCCCTCACTAAAGCTGATTGATCGGCTAGGCATGGGGGCAGCAACGCTGCGTTGCACCCAGCCTTTGCCCGCAACGCGCGTCACAAGACAACCGGGCGACATGGGTGTCGCACGTCACACCCAACGGGCAACGCCCTACCGCGACGCCCATCCAGCTGACCCTATCGCCCGACAACCAAGGGATAATGCCCATCTAGTAACTCCATAACAGCAAGGAGAGAGAGGAGGAGAGAAATAAGGAAAGAAAGAGAAAAACTCCTGATAACATGCAACAGCTCACAGGGCATAACGCCCGACACAGCCACATTCTATCATGCGTCACACTCCAGGCCTATCGGCCGACACACCAAGCTGCAACGCCCGTCAGGGCTATCAGCCGTTATACTTCCTAGCATGTCGTGCAACTCAACCATATACCAAAGGAAGCCCTGTCGTCCATCACAAGAACAAAGGCCTAACGTCCAAGAGAAGGACAAGATCATAGCTCATCTATCGTGCATCATAGATACCACCTTATCCGCCAACAACCATTGCTCACCCTATCGCCCAACACATGGGCAGGGTATCGGCCAACCCAAGAACATAACATATCGTTCAACAAGGGCATACATATCATCCAACAAAGGGATACCATATCGTCCAACTCAAAGGCAAAGGTGCCATGTCGTTCAACTCAAAGGATATCGTCCAACACACCAACAAGGAAAGGATATCGCCCAACCCTAGGTCACCATCAACCTCCAACTCAAGGGAACCCAAACACTAGATCACTAGAAACCCTAAACCCTAAGGGCATATTGGCCACCAAAGGAAACTCAAGCAAGGTACAAGTCTAATCTACTACACTATGAACAAGAACAAAAGGTAATGAAGTTAGGGTTAGAAATTATGTAACCCGCCTTAAGCTCCAAGCTCCAAGGTACTCCAAGGTCCAAGCTATCGTCCACCAGGCTACTCCAGGAAGGTGTATCGGCCACCACTTCAACTCCTAGGGAGTGTATCAGCCAACACAAGCTAGATGGAGAGGGATATCGTGCACTCAAGGTGGAGGAGAGACCAAAAGATCAAAGGAGACTAAGGCAAGGAGAAGAGCTACATATATAGGAAGAAGGGGAGGAGAAACCAAGGTACAACCATGCAATGTGTCGTCCACCCAAGGGACACTTGTCCTAGGGTTCAAGACAATACACTAGCAAGGCATGGGACACTTGTCCAAGCTAGGCACCAAGTGTCACCAACCAAGGTCAAGCTACATGGGTGACACAAGCAACAACTCCTGTTGGGCGACACAAACAAGCTGCTGGGCGACACACCAAGGTGTTGGATGACACAAAGCTTCCTTGGACGACACACACACACCATTGGACGATACAAACTCACCTTGGATGACACAAGGCAAGCCATGGCCGACACAAGGCTCAACCAATCCCAAACAACACATCTCAAGGCCCAAACAAGCTCAACTCAGGCCCAAAGGGCTCAAACAACAAGCCAAAGCCTTCCTCTCAACCCTAAAGGAAGCAAAGAGGGGAAAACATCTCTCAAGATGACCAACTTGCACACAAAAACCTAAACTTGGGTTATTTGCAAGTAGCCCCCTCAACTCTCAACAAAGCACAATGAAACCCTAATCACCAATCAAGGGTGATTAGCAAGCATCAAACCACCAAGGTTAAGCAAAACAAACAGGGTAAACCCTAAACGCAAGTCAGGGTCCTTACAGTAACACCAAGTAATGGTGTGTCTAATACCTTGATAGGTGAAACACCTATAGTGGTTGATAATGGTCAACCCTATATCAACATTGCCTTAACCCGAGATGAGTCCATATCACTTGATGATAGTTGGGTAATTCAAGTGTGTGAGCTATGGCCAATATACTACAAGATAAATGTGATGAGTTAGTGCATAAAGTAATAGGATGGGAAATACCCTAATACAAGATAATTTGATGAACTTAAATAAGTTAAAAGTGATGAGGGAAGTGATACATCAAGGCATGATAAATATCACATCCAACACCTCAAGGTTAATACACCTTGATGCACCTTAAATCCAATATACTTGGATGAGTAACACATGAAGTGTGTCATGTCAATTGTTACATTAAGATGTAATGAGTTTAATGCACTTTCATAAGTGTACGCTAACATACCTTGAGAAAGGGTTAAGCCAAGTTAACAAAGTATTATGTAATCAACATCCTAGTGAGGATGAGAGAGAAACTCATAGTTTGTGTTGATACTCATTAAACAATAAATGATGAGAATAAATAAGTATGATTGAATACTTATGATATCAATGTATGCTCCTAGATGTGTTTAGCAATGAATTAGGGTATGGATTGATAATATGAACTTGAAACCCTATTCGGCTATAAAGGGAAACCCTAGCCCAAATAATGGGAAGGTTGTATTTCTCTTATTGCATAAGCCTTGTGAAACATGTTAACTACTTGTGTAACAAGTATAATGTTTATCTGGTCTGATGACCTAAAAGATATTTATTTCCTAATGGGAGGTGACAAGATGTTTAATGGGCCTTGTGAGCCATGTGAATAATTGTTGCGTAGTGAGAGGCGACAAGATGTTTAATGGGCCTTGTGAGCCATGTGAATAGTTGTTGCCTAGTGAGAGGTGACAAGATGTTTAATGGACCTTGTAACCTATCTAAAATACTTGTACAACAAATATGATGAATACCTTAGTCTAAGGACCTAGAGGTAATAGTTACCTATTACAGACGTAACAATGCTCAGTGATGATCTAAGGGTTTGAATACAGAGATCCAGTAATCATGATGATGATGATGTGAAGGGATGAGAATTCCCAGTGATGTGATAAGGGACTAAGATCTTGAGTGATATACTTTCAAAATGTTCCAAAGATCTTAAAAGTACTAACCTTTCTTTATAACATATGTTATAATTCATGTTTGAAACTTGGTTGATGCTAAAAGATACTATATGTACCTAATTAATCAAGATTAATCACATCATGTAGTGTCCTGACCATAGATCCATTCAGCGTCAGAAATTGTTGATGGTGAAATGAGTTTAACTCAGAGAGCATATTTTTTAATATGCAGGGGTGATGGATGAATTATATCCAGACGTCCCAATGAAGAACTGATGTCACACCTTTCTTACTTATCATGGGATGATGTGAATCTCCCAACCAAATGAGATATTGATGCGTAGAATCCTTCTTCATTCTATGTTGATCAGGATTGAAATGTGATTCTCCCGAACAATTAAGGAATTGATGTGTAATCTTCCTTATTCATTTAATCCAGGGATGGAAAAACTGAGATCTCCCTGAAGAGAGTGCATGTTGTGACTGTAACTCTATTGTGAAGATGCTACTATACCCCGTCATGCTATTTGTAGTTGAAATGAGATGTCCTGCCAGTAGATTTCACGAGATGTCTTGTTGAATTTATGTTGTCTCATATTGACCAAGATAGGTGAGGTCTTGGCAGCCGGCTCTGTCCTTTACCTTGTATGGTACCGATGCTTTATGTAGTCGTGGTCAGTCGGATCTTGAACGGTATACTTCATCTCCTTAGGGCATAAGTGTGATTGTAATATGTAATCATCCAAGTAGCATATTTGTTTAAGGATCAAATACAGAAAGATATTGGTTAATGTACACTTTAGTTATACATCTTAGTTGATAGATGTTATTTATGTTTCTTTACATTCCTTGTAAATTGGATAGATGGTTTATTTCTCTACCATGGATAAATGCATCATACTTCTTAAGCAAAGATATTACTCTGTCCTATTTATATAGTGGTTAATCCTGCTTGTAATCATAAAAGAACCTCTTCTCAGTTTTGTACTGCTTAATTGTGATAATAATATGGTCGGGTGGAGTTATATCTCTCGCTGGGACAATTGTCTCACCCTGTGGGATCCAAAATTTTTAGGTGGATGTGCATGAGGTGGTAGAGACCTTTCTTAGAAGGGGAACAACAGCTGGGGTAGCCGTAACAGCTCAGGTTGGGTGTATTGTCTGTCGTGTATTGTAGATAGAAGTCCTATGTGTCATCTCTATACTCTTAGGTCCTTGGAGTCAGTTCGTAATGGTTTCATGAACAATCTGAGATTTTGGCTTGTATGCCTCGAGGTTTTATGTTGCTTCAACATGTGTTTTGATAGAGCAACTATCATATATTGTCCTCGAGATGAGATGAAACAATGTATCACTACTACAGAAACGGCCTTTGGCGTCGGTCGTTTAACCCCATTTGGCGTCGGTTTCCGACCGACACCTATGTGGGCGCCGCTAAAGGTCGAACACTTTGGCGTCAGTTTTTTAACCGACGCCTATTTGTCCTATAGGCGTCGGTTGTTTAGTAAATAACCGCCGCCAAAAGTGTTCGCGCCACAGAAAATGGCGTCATCTAGGGCACTTTGTGCGTCGGTTATTTACTACACAACCGACGCCTATATAGAATATAGCGTCGGTGTTTTAGTAGATAACCGACACATAAAGTGCCCTAGATGACGCCATTTTCTGTGGCGCGAACACTTTTGGCGTCGATTATATACTAAACCACCGACGCCTGTACTTCAAGACGACACGGCCGTGCTTCCCTGCACGGCCGTGTTAGTACTATAGGCGTCGGTTTTATATGAATAACCGACGCCATTTACACCACGGCCGTGCTATCCTGCACGGTCGGGTTGTTTGTACTATTAGGCGGCGGTTTTATCAAATAACCGACGCTGTATGTCTTTGCTGACGGTTTTCTATAAATAACCGACGCCTATTTATATTTTTTTTTCATCAGTTTGCAGGCCTGCTGTGGCTGGTCAGCAGGATGAGAACCTGCAGTTCAGTTTTCTGAACTGTAGGTTTACGACATCCATTGATATCAGCCTACAAACAGGCCGCAAACCTGCAAAAGTCACAAGCAAAATTCTACACAAGTACATACATTCAGACATCAATTCAATTCTCACATTCACACATATAGAAACATTCAAAAAATGTATTAACATTCAGAAATATTTATTTACAAAGTATCATTCATTATCGCTATCAACATCCCAATTATATCTTACAGTTGCCACTGCTTGTATGGCTTTTGCCCATTCTTCTCTTACTTCATTTAATGCTTCCATCGTATATGGAGCATGTATATTTTTTAAGCGTTTACCTGTAGTGTTGTCAGTTTTAAACACCTGCAAAGAGAATGATGTATATATATAAGTAATAATATAAAAAATAAGATAAGATTGATATATTTCATACTAACTAATGAGACTATATATAATACCTCATGTATGGTATCGATGTCCAATTCGACATATTTGATAATCATCTGCATAAATCGCATCACATAGTATGCGCATGCCCAGCCATTGTCTTGTGTAGCACACTATAAATTGAAACATACAAAATAATACAACTAAGCACAATTCACATCAATAATATATATATTCGAATCGGGAACTTACTTGTACGTTCTGCCAATTTATTGGCTGGTTCTTTTTCCTTGGGACCGTTCCTCCAGCCTTTTTGAATGCATCTAAACCCCTACATGTTAATATAACACAATAAATTGCATAAGTAAATAGTAATGTAATAAAAGATGTTAACGGATATAAAAATGAAATATTTCTCACCAGAATAATGGCATTCTCATTACGTGTCCAATTTTAGTGTTCAATGTACTCCCTGCAGGATCTAGATAATAAACAGTGAATGTCCCGGGGACAATAACTAGTAACTCCCAATGTCTACCGCTAGAAGTAAGAAGTTAACAATTAATAACTCAAAATGCAAAATAAAAATGGAATTTTCTTAAGTCCAAATTATAAATAAAGTAAACTTACTTGACATTGAATGGAGCTATTATTATCATCTTCTTTTGCTGACCAAAAATTGTAAAAGCATCTATACAGTATTTTTGAACATTATCAGGGTCTTTAGCTACCAAACTAATCAATGATGGAATCAAAAATCCCACATGATCAAATGCAAATTGTTTGCAATGATCTTCGACTAGGTAGCTGCAAAACATATAGGCGTATGCATTAATATATAAGAAACCAGATCATCGGATCTTACACAAGGTATATGGATGTATAAACAAGATCTCACCTTATCCATGTCTCTATCATTGATGTATTCAGCCAATCATACATAAACAGTTCAATAATATCTTGTATAAATAAAGAGCTATCGTATGATTGACCTGCATAATCTGCATCTAAAGAAATAATTATAGGGCAATGTACATTATGTGCCCGTAGCCAACATGCCATTCCCCTACAAGCAGGACCTAACGGGTATGTTAGGTCAGTTGGAACCCAATCGGGTAATGCGGGAAGTGGAAGTGGAGGCCTAGGTGCTCTTGGTGTCTTCTTTTTAACCTGTACATATAATTTCAGATCAGTTGACATCATATATACACATTAACAGTCTAAATCAATGTAAATTTATCTTACAATTTTAGTCGTGTAGACGACATCTGCTTTGGGCCACAATATCACCCCGCCTTCTGCCTCACCAAGTGTATCAATATCTGGGTGGGCATATGGCAACGCAACTTCCCTCCAATCGGGTAACACACGTAATGGGCCCACACGAACATAGCCCTGTGGCATTGGAGTCCCGTGAAACCTTTCCCCAGGAAGGGACGGGTAAGCTTGCGCCTCTGCAACAACGTAGTCTTGCATTCTTAAGCGGCATGGCTTCAATGCCTACAAATTTACGTAAAGAATATTATACATATATACATATCATTTTGAAAACATAACAACTTGAAAAGACTAACTACAATGCCATAAACAATACTTACAGCAGACGTGCTAGGCGATGGGTCTCCAGGATTACTCGCAGTCTGTGCATCAGGAGAAGAGTGGGTCGCCATAGGCGTATTGGAAGCCTGAGATGCCTGCCACCGCAGCAATTCTTCCTTGACCTTCTCAGCAACTACATCATTGATCTTCTTAGCAACTAAATCCTCAACTCTCTTATTCTCCTATACATGGATAAAAGAAACATTAGCTTCTTATTAATGAATTTCCTTTTACAGTAACATTCTAAAAAAAGAATAGGTTACCTCTTCTTGAGAAAGTCCCGCTCTGGGTTTGCGCTGGGATGGCCCAAAGAATGCTTTGATGCCAACACCAGCGCCGAAACCTCTAACACGTCCAGGATGCTCTGGGTTACCCAGAGCAACTGTCAATTCATCCCTTGTGCCCTGAGGGATGAACGTGCCTTATTTCCTCTGCTCGTGCAGCTCCCGCTAATCACCATAAACAGAAATTGGTAAGTTAACACCACAAATAATCAATATTCAAACGATTTCTCTAAGAGTGTTATTTTACCATTTTTGCAGCCGCCTCAGCAGTTACAGGCTTCTTTATTTCACCCTTCTTGTTTTGCCTGCCAGCTATCCAGATATCATGGCGAGGCATGGGTGTGGCAGACTCCTGAGTAGGAGCAGACTCCTGAGTAGCCGCAGACTCCGCCTGTAGTCTTTGGCGAACGCTTGCATAGCCTTTTGGACACATAGTGTGGTCATGCACATTCAGTGCACGCCTTGCTTTTTGTGTGTCACTGAGGGCCTAGTTAGTATGCACATTAATGATTTGGTTAGTAGCACTAAATGCTAATCTTGAATAGGTGAATACAATGTATATTAATTAAATTGGGAGTGACGCCTAATACCTTGAATTCTTCAGATTTTCTTGAAGCAACAAAATTGTCCCAATCTTCTTTGTCCAAGAAGTTCCATTGTTCAAGGGCTGACTTCTTCTTCTTATCACCCTCTTTTATGTATTCTCTGTTCAGATTTGTCCTATAATTCCTAAGCATCTTTCCAGCGCGTTGCATCACATTTTTACGATGCAACTTCTCATCCAATGCAAACAGATTCTGTAAAATAGAAATGTTATCAACTAGTATCCAAAATAGAATTGCAAATAATAGAATTTGTAATCTACAAAATAGAATTGCAAATAATAATAACTCACGCATAAATCCTTCCATATCAAGTATTTTTTCCCTTGAGGAACTTTATGCCAATTGTCATACTTAACACCACAATGGCTCCGAGTGGTACACCCAAGATAGTTCACAAAATTATTGCGGTTCACTCCAATTGGATTTCCTCCATTATCAAACTCCACCACCAATTTGGATCCACTACCACTTAGCGCTAATAACTTCTTCAACAGAGTGATGCCCCTTTTCTTGTTAAGTGTTTGGTGTTGCGCATCAAGTTGCTCCAGTGCTTCAGTGGGTACAGGTGCATCAACCTAAAATTTGACAAAAATAAAACACACTAAATTAGCCTAATATAGAAATATAGGATATATGACATAACTAGAAGATAATGAATTTTATAGAAATACAGGATATGTTTTTAGAACTTACATTAGTATCCTCGCCATGCTCGTCATGGACAGCATGCTCATCATGGACTTCATGCTCATCATGGACATCATGCTCATCATGGTCAGCCATCTGAAAATGTCATTAAAAAGGCAAACATTTAGTATTTCTATTAACTAGAAAAAGGCAAACATTTAGCATTTGTATTAACTAGAAAAAGGCAAACATTTAGCATTTGTATAAACATACATGTCTCGAAAATTGTGATCTTTTATCAATTAACAATCCTTCATTGTGATCTCCGCGCACATATAAGTCATCATTAGCTTCAATATTTTGTGGAGTTGGCAACCCAACTGAGAATGGACTGGAGTCATCATACTTATCATAGTACTCTTCTTCATCTATAGGATCTTCAATGAACTGTCTTTTACCATGAAGAACAACCGACCATTTATCATTTGCAGGATCATCGATATAGAATATTTGTTTCGCCTGTGATGCCAATATGAATGGTTCACCCTTCTCGCCAATCTTTTCAAAGTTCACCAAAGTGAAACCCAATTCATCCACTATAACTCCTTTGGTGTTATCAACCCAATTACATTTAAAGAGCGGAATTTTGAAATCTATGTAGTCAAACTCCCAAATGTCCTCAATGACACCGTAATACGACATTTTAGCTTCACGTGGACTCTTATCCTTTGCACTTGCAAAGTACATAGTCGACGCTTGAAGAGTGACCCCACTATTTTGGACGACACTCTTATCATCTTGGCGTTTTGTGTAATATGTGAATCCATTAATGTCAAACCCTTCATAAGACATAACATTCGGTTTTGGTTTAAAGGCGAGGCATTTGATAGTTTCTGTAATATCATTTGGTGTTTGAGATAGTTGATGTAAGACTTTATCTTCAAACCACTTAGTAAAAGTCTTATTATGCTCTCTAGCAAGCCACATTGAACTTGCTCGAGGATGTTGTCTCTTTATGAAATTGGTATGTTCCTCGATATAAACACTCACTTCGTCCATATTGTGTAAAATATACAAGTGAGCTTGTTCCAACTGCTCACGGCTGATTACTTTCACCCGTGATCCCAAAATTCCTTTGCCCTCCTCAATATTCTTGTCATTATCAGGAGTGTCATTACCACTGAGAAAGTCATTGCAAAAATCCATAACCTCTCTCGCCACATAACCTTCAATAATACTCCCTTCAGGCTGATAACGGTTTCGAACATCACCTTTAAAAACGCTCATGTATCGTTCAAAGGGATACATCCAATGCAAGAAAAGTGGTCCCAACATTTTCACTTCCCTAGTCAAGTGGACAACAAGATGTACCATGATATCAAAGAACGAAGGAGGGAAATACATCTCAAGCTGACATAGGGTAACAACCACTTCTCTTTGCAAATTATCGAGAGTATCAGGGTCAATAACTTTGCTGCATAGAGTGTTGAAAAAGAAAACCAAAGTCTGGTAATTGCAAACCTTACATGCTTCGGCAATATAGATCGAATTGCCACGGGCAATATTTGTTGCATTAGAGTGTGACAATCATGAGATTTAAGACCTATCAACTTCAGATCTTTCATTGATACCAATCTACGGATGTTGGATGAGTAACCATGTGGCACCTTAACATTTACCAAGCATTCACAAAAAGTTTTCTTCTCCTTTCTAGACAACGTGTAACAAGCGGGAGGTAAGTATGTTCTTTTATTACCCATTTCACGTAATTCTGTTAATTCTGACCTTATTCCCATTTCACGTAGGTCCAGTCTGGATTTTATCCCATCTTTAGTCTTACCTGGTATATTTAATAGAGTACCAATGATGCTATCACAGACATTTTTCTCAACGTGCATTACATCGATACAATGCCTGACTGTCAAAGAACTCCAATAAGGAAGATCCCAAAATATTGACTTCTTCTTGAATGAAGAATTGTCACTCCGTGTGGCCATACTACATTGTGATTTCTTACCAAATTCATTGACAATGTCTTGTACTCTTTCATAAACAACATCCCCTGGTATAGGTTTAGGTGCACTTCGTTCATCATTCCATCCATTGAATGCTTTGCGCTTCCTACGATACGGATGGAATTTTGAAAGAAACCTTCGATGACCAAGATATACAGTCTTGCCGCCATGTTTTAGTCTTATTGAATCAGTGTTTTCTTCACATATAGGACATACTTTAGCTCCTTTGACACTATATCCAGACAAATTCCCATATGCTGGAAAGTCATTAATAGTGCAAAACAACATAGCGTGCAAACGAAATGTCTCTCTTGCTGAAGCATCATAGGTCATCACACCTTCAGCCCAAAGTTTCTTTAAGTCATCAATCAAAGGTTCAAGATAAACATCGATATCATTTCCGGGTTGTTTAGGGCCCGATATCAACAATGACAACATAACGTACTTGTTTTTCATACACATCCAGGGAGGAAGATTGTATATAACAAGCATGACTGGCCAAGTGCTATGTTGGCTGTTCAATGTCCCGTACGGATTCATCCCATCTGTACAAAGCCCAAGTCTTAGATTCCTATCTTCTTCACCAAATTTAGGGTACAATAGATCAATCTTCTTCCACTGTGGGGAATCAGACGCATGTCGTAGGATTCCATCATTATTTTTCTTAACATCTGCATGCCACCTCAAATTCTTCGCATCTTTCAGATTTGCAAACAAGCATTGAAACCGTGATATTATAGGTAGATACCACAACACCTTGGCAGGAGAACCAGTTTTGGACTCCCCCGAAGTCGTCAATTTATACCGTGACGCACCACATTTTGGACAATCTTTCAAATCTACAAAGTCCTTTTGAAATAATACACAATCATTCGGGCATGCATGTATCTTCTTGGCCTCCATTCCCATTGGGCACAACATTTTCTTTACCTGGTATGTTGAGATTGGAAGCTCGTTTCCTTCAGGAAGCATTTCTTTCAACAAAGTCAACAATGAAGTGAAGCTTTTGTCACTCCATCTATTGTTAGCTTTCAACTTATACAATCTCAACACAGCGCTAAGCTTCGTAAACTTAGCAGAGCCTGTGTATAACGGTATCTCAACATCATGCACAATGTTTGTAAAGATAGGAGGTGGATCGGTGTGCTCTACCCTACTACTATCCAGCATCGCATCAACGATGTCTGCTGGAACTGGTTCGTTCACATTTACGTCATCGGAGGCAATTTCTTCTTCCACCCAAGCACTGCTATCGACATCTACTGCTTTCGATTTTGAAATCTCTCCATGCCAGTGCCATTCTGTATAGCCTTGTACAATCCCGTTGCACATGCCATGACTTTTGATTTCCTCACCAGTGTTGACTTTCAAGTTGTTACCGCAATGCCTACATGGACAGTAGAACCTATTTGTAGGTTTTTTTCTATGTTCTTCGGCAAATCTAATAAACTGATCAAGACCAGATATAAACTCTGGGGTGCAACGATTACGAATGGACATCCATGATCTATCCATTATATGATCAGAGAAAACAAGTATATATTAGGAAAACAAGTGATTGTTCATTCTAATGATTGTTCACATTCTAGGCCTACAAACACATTTGATGTCATTCTTATATATAATAAATGTGTACCACCTATCCCATCCTTGAACACCTAATCTCACTAGTAAGTGTATAATGTGTATTGGGTTTTCAAGAAAATTTCGGCAGCATTTCCCCGCTGTTCTCTAAGTACATATGTACTTAGAGAACAAACGGGGAAATGCTACCAAAATTTTCTCAAAAACTCAATACACATTATACACTTACATCCTAAGTGAGATTAGGTGTTCAAGAACAGTCCCAAACCGGGGACTATCCAAGATTTACTCCTAATGAGTCAATCTTGGACGGGTTTCTAGGCCAACAAACACAATAATAGATATCTACCATGAAGCCGGACTCCATACAAACAATATATAATTTAGTGATTGTTCATTCTAATTTATACCAATGTACAAGTAATATAAAAAACAATGATTGTTCACATTCTAGGCCAACAAACACATGTGATGTCATTCTTATATATAATAAATGTGTACCACCTATCCCATCCTTGAACACCTAATCTCACTAGTAAGTGTATAATGTGTATTGGGTTTTCAAGAAAATTTCGGCATCATTTCCCCGTTGTTCTCTAAGTACATATGTACTTAGAGAACAAACGGGGAAATGCTACCAAAATTTTCTCGAAAACTCAATACACATTATACACTTACATCCTAAGTGAGATTAGGTGTTCAAGAACAGTCCCAAACCGGGGACTATCCAAGATTTACTCCTAATGAGTCAATCTTGGACGGGTTTCTAGGCCAACAAACACTCTAGGATTTAGGGTCATAGGTACCATCATAGAACAAAAGGGGTACACTCTAGGATTTAAGATCACACTACATCATGTATTTTATACAAAATTACATGTATGTGTATATAAAAAATATATTTATAAGGAACTTCTATACATATCTAATCAACAAATCAGTAATTAAGTAAGATTCATCAATACTTACTATTAATCAGTATCTCTAATCATTAAAATCGGCAAGCAGATCAGTTATTGTAAAGATACAATTTACAGCACATCAAAATTTCTAGCACAAATGAGCACATAGTCAGAGATAAAGATGACATAGTTCTTTTTTTATAATTGTCTAAGAACAGTTATCAATTTGTCTGTGGACTGACTCCAGAAATTATTATCTATAGCAAAATAAACCTCATCAGTAAGTGACCAGCTCCATGAAGGATCGGAAGCTTACATTGTATAAAATGCTTCACCTCACAAAATAATCCGCGCAGTAAATGAGAAATAGGTAGAGGAAAGGAAAAGACACTGGCGCATACCAGATCTGTTGGCGCCGATAAGGAGGCAGCGGGAGCCAGGTGGAAGCTGCAGGTTGAACTTGACGGCGTGGCGGCGGTGTAGCGGATGGAGCAGCAGGGCGGGCAACAGGTGGCTGGAGCAGCAGGGCGCGGCGGCGAGCTCCAGGCGTCAGGAAGGCAGACCAAGGACCAGCGGCGTCGGCGGAAATGATCTCCAGGCGTCCGGAGAAGGGGGCACGGTCGAGAAGGGGGTGCAGCAGCAATGGCGGCAGAGAAGGGGGCGCCGGAGTAGCAGTGGCGGCACGACGGCGCTGTCGTGGAGAACAAGGAGCAGAGAAATCGACGGCGACAGCGTGGGAAATCGATGGAGAAGCAGAAAAAAGGGCTCGCAATGAAACAGAAGAAAGGGGAAGAGTCGGGCATCGCGGGTTATAAAGTCCCAAATAGCGTCGGTTTTTTACAACAACCGACGCCTAAACATCTTTAGCGTCGGTTGTTTGAAAAAACGGACGTCCAATTGGACGATATTTTCATGAAATTGTTTGGCGGGAACCACCTTCAGCCTCGGTTATCCTTTAATAACCGACGCTGAAGGTGACACTTTTCGCGCAAATTTTCATCGCACATAGGCGTCAATTTCTACCTAAATAACCGACGCTGAAAAGGACACTATTTTTTTGATCAAAAAATGGATTTCGCGGGCGACTTTAAGCATCGGTTTGTTATAAACAACCGACGCTGAAGACAAAGCGGTACCCGTGTCTGGCTGGTCTTTGAATATAGACGTCCGTTTTCGTAAACAACCGACGCCTAACATAGAAGGCGTCGGTTTTCCTTAATAACCGACGCCCAGAAAAGTGTCACTGAATGCTATTTCTGTAGTAGTGTATGTACAATGTGAATCATGATATGTATGAGTTTTGGATCTTTCAGTAAGAGTTTACTGGAGGTGGATCTCTTTACAAAATGGTTTTAAATTTTAGTGATTTTTGTTAATCTGTTGTTTATGGTAATTCCACAATTATTACTGATGATGGATTGATTTGTTTTTCTTCATCACAAACATGTAGATATTAGCCTTGTTGACTTGCTCTGTGCCCTCATAAGTGACGCATAATTTTTTCCAATTCTCATAGGCAGTGTCCCAAGATGAGATATGGTTGAACTCCATTGGGGTAAGGGTTGCATAGAGGATGCTTATGGCTTTGGCATTGAGTTGGGCTTCTTTGAGTGAAGCTTCACTCCATGTTGCAACAGCTTCGGTTGACTCTTTGTATGGTGTAACCATCACCTTCCACATGTCAAAGTTCATGCCTTGAATGTCAAATTGTATGTGGCTCTTCTAATAGAGGAAGTTGGTGCCATCAAAGATAGGAGGACGAATGGATAAGCCTCCGTCTAGATTGAGAGACCAAGTAGGTTTTCTCCCATCTTCTCATCTCATCAGAGATTGTTGGAGAACATCCTTGTCTCTTATTCCACTTGTTGGATCTAAGGGTTCTAGAGGGGGGTGAATAGCGCTTCAAAAAATCTCACAAGATTGATTAGACCTTCAAGTTATATCAATCAAAACCAATAGCTTAAGTGAAATTTTAAGTCCTGACTAATAAGCATAGCAAGGATGAGAGAAATTGAAAGCAAGAACTTGACAAGGTCATTTAGAGTGGTTCTACTCTCCAAACTAGGAGAGAGTCAGTCCACTACCTAGAGAGGTCAACCTCTAGGACTTTGCAAGTGCTTTCCTCTATATATTCACCAATAAAAGTTACAATACAAGATCACCAAAGGACTTACTCATCCAATGACAAAGAGTCTTCCACCTTACCAAGGACTTACCCACTTTGCACGAGTCTTCCGCCTTCTTCCCAGGACTTACCTACTCTTGCACAAGTCTTCATCCTTCAAGGGATGCACCTAATCTTCTTGGATCTTCAACCTTTGCCTTCTCCTTCACCTGGAGAAGATCTTCACCTCTTCTTCATCCTTGAATAAGAACACCAACAACTCCACCTTCACTCAGAGTAGCTTGCATAAATGACGACCTTGGAATGAACTCGAACGAGTCACATTTATATCTAGGGGTGTTCCCTTGAGTGTGGGATCACTTAAGGTCAAAATATATCCATTTATCAAGTGTCAATGGATCAATTCTCACCCAAAACAACTCGCCAATGGTGATAATCATTTTTTCTACATTTTCCGTATAGTACATTTAGTCGGGTTTCAATAAAGGTAACTTGACTGATCCACTAAATGACAAAACCAATTTTCAATAAAGAACAAACATGACCGATGAGCTAAAATTAGTTTTGCTCAGTGAGTCAGTCGTTCGAGTTTTGTAAGTGTGCAACTCCACCAATGGGTCATCTTCAGAAAATTCATCACTAGATTGGTCGAGTTTCCAACTCAAACGATAAACAGCCTGTGGAAAACTTTCTAAATTGACATTTGAGTGATTAAAACTTGGAATTAAGTGTCCCTAATTTTTTCTCATCTTAGTTAAAAGTCATATCATCAATACAAGTGATTACAAAAGTCATCTAAGGTAATTGGGAGTGATTTCCCAAAACGCACACTTGCATTGCATTTGACTTGAAATTGAACAAGCTAGGGCTTGTATAGTTTGATCCTTTTCATGTACCTAAATCCTAAAATCAATCTTGAACAAACATATTAGATACATAGGAATGGAACGGTTAAGTCATTATCAAAATATGGGCAATGTATAGCTCTCAAGTCAATACAAGCAACACAGGAGGTGGCTCAAAAAAGTAAATTTCTTGGCTCACAATATGTTCAAGTTCCTTTTTCATTGGATTGTTAAGTTTTATTGATTAGTCTGTTTTGATAATGAATAGTTCAAGATGGGTGATCAAACAAATGAGGGCAAGTGCACCCCTCAGGACACACATGATGAATTGATGGTTTCTCTAGGGACAGAAAAGCATCTTCAACATGTTTGGGTCATTAGAGTTTGGTATGGGATAAAATATTTTTCTAGCACATCCTAGCAAAAGTGCAAATTTACCAAGAAAGGGGGAGTGGACCACGAGAACGTGCAGAGATTGACAGATGCATCCTTGGAGAATGTCAAGGCTACTCGGGTGGTGCAAGCTTCTCCAGTAGTCAAAGAACATGTACATCATCACACGCCTGCATAGTGTATTGGGAGCTTTTCTTCGGACCCCTATGGCATGGCCAGGGTTAGATTCAATTTAATTCATTTATATATATATTGTTATAAAATAATCCATCATTTCAACATATACATGTATAAATTTAGATTTTGTGTTTCATCAAATTATAGGTGGCTAGAAAATGTCATCTTGCTATCTATGTTCCATCATATAGAATTGTGATGGTATTGAAGGTCTGTCATTGATAGATTCATTGTATTCCCCTTCTCATTGATCACATTCAAGTGAATGTCATTCATGTCTTTCCTACAATGATAGACACACCTCTAGCATACAAGCATCGAATGCCACTACAGTCAGAGTGGTAGAAGATTGCTATACTGTTTGCCCCAAACGACTCGTTGTATTTCTTCATGTATGATAAATGTATATTGAAATTCATATAGATAATCAAAAGCTGATATGATACATGCATGTAACCCACAATAGATAACAATCTCACTAGGGTTCTAAAACCTCTATCCCCGCATTTTATCTGTAGGAGTTGTTTGACTCCTTAGGCCCTAGCTGCACGACATTGACATGATGCTTAGAAAATATACACCAATCAGGTATCTTGGTGATCAACCTTCAAGATGAGAACGTAGGTATATATCGCGACACTATTATAGTGTTGACATATGTTTCTGAGCTATTTTAGTATCAATGGATGAACACATCAGTGAAATAAATTTAGATATGGTGAGTTGAATACCCCAACATATGAGAAGAATACATATTTCTTAGTTTTCCTATACAATAGCAGAGTATGCCATATATATATGTATGTATATATATATATATATATATATATATATATATATATATATATATATATATGTATACATATATACACATACATATACATGTATATATGTATATATATATATATATAGAGAGAGAGAGAGAGGGAGAGTCGAGCTAGAATACACTCAAGTGTGTTTGCATATCAAGACTATTTTTGCAAGATGTAAACCATTGATCTTCATTGTCATACTATAATTAGTCTACATACAAATTTTGAACCCATTTTGATGAGTGTAAGTTACTCATCTGAGGGAAACAAAATCGACGCACGAAACAAATTTGAAATGCATAATTTTTGCGGTCTTTATAACATGACCTATAAATGTCCAAATGTGCTCAAATTTTTTATCAGTTATTTAGAAGATGACTAAGAAGATGATTTTTGAAAAAAATATTGCATCATGAAAAATTACTTGAGTGTATTATGCTTTGAATACACTCCAGTGTATTCTAGACTGACTATATATATATATATATATATATATATATATATATATATATATATATATATATATATATATATATATATATATATATATATATATATATATATATATATATATATATACACACATACATATATATATATAAATATATATACATTTATATGTATATATATATATATATATATATATATATATATATATATATATATATATATATATACGCATACATATATATCTATACATATATATACATATATATGTATATATATATATATGTGTGTGTGTGTGTGTTGATTAATCATTTGTTTTACCCGGTTGTTGGGTTCAGAATAGCAAATGTGGCATTTCTAATTCCATCATTTAATAGTGATGTACTTAAAGATCTAAGTGACGTCAAAGATTATGTGAGTATCAAGATGCAATTTTTTGGTTCTTCTAAGATTGTGATAATAGTTCCCTTCAACATTGTGTATGCTTTGGGGTTGTTGTTTATATCTCTAACATATGAGTATAGTTTGTTGTTCAGTTTAATTTTTATTTTATTTGCCTTCTATTCACTTAGAAATAAGCATTCACATTTGTTAGTGATTGTTCCTGAGACTTGGACTATGTATTTATTTAATCCTTTGGGTATTAAAATGACTCCAATGAGGGACACCCAATGAAATGGAGGATTCACACTTAAGTATAGTTTTCCAGTGCTCAACATATTTGTTAATGATTTCATCATATGACAGTTTTATAATGCAACCTATCTACTAATTTGACTTATAGGGGTGTGAAAGAATTTCGTAGTGGCAGAGAGAAAGTAGATAAGGAAAACAAAATAGTAACTTGGAAGAGTCTTGATGTAGTCTTCTCTTTCCAATTGCATATATATTACCAACTCTGCTTAGTTCCATTCATTAATGTAATTGTTAATACACGGGCCCCTTTTCAACACAATGAATCGGCATGTTGGTATTACATGATGATGTACATGCAGACGATTGTCATACACATGCAACAGATCAAATGTATAGAGAAGGTGATGTTATTATTCTTGGATCATATTTAAAGTAGTTTTATTTTATAAAACAAACAATTAAATCTAATTAGAATCATGTATCATTCTGTTAGTAGCTTTTTAACACTATTGAATCCTATATATTGGAGATTCTTAATGAGCTATGTGAAAAGTGGGAAGACTGTTCAATCAAACATGTGGATTTTAGCAATGAGTTGGAGGGTTGATATTTTTGTAGTTCAAACTTTGAAGTCAGATTTTTCTTTGTTATATTGTTATACATTGTACACTTAAAATCTGAGAAGGGATATACTATTGATATTTATTTGTGTGTGTGAATTGATTGTGAAGTGCATATATGCAAGTGAATTGAGTGTGAAGTGCATGAGGAAGAGAACAATGTGTATTTTTGCATATGTATGAAATTGAATGTGTGGCTGAGAAATGAATCAATTGAGCTGTGAGTTCATGGATATGTGTGTACATTTAAAGTTAAAAAATGATAGAATGTTGAGTTTTTCTAGCATGTTTTTTCCGATTATATCAAATGCATTATGATATATTTTTATATATATATTTCTTATCGGTTTGTCTGTTCATTGTTAAGATGAGATATGCTTGTAGAGTTCTAAACAACTGCATGCAGCAGATAGGCTAGCAATCAGATGACCGGTCTGTAGACATGCTATATAAAAAAGGCATAACATTTCTTGTTGATTATTTATAAATAGCCAACTTCATATACGTTCTATATCGATTATTTACAAAAAACCAATGGGATATACCTAAAATTTTCATTATTCAATAACTAATAAAACCAACATCATGATATTTAGCATCGGTTATGTCTCATTACTCAACTAATTAGGAATTGTCATAGGAAACAATTTTTTTTACATTATTAGCATAAAGGTGTCGGTTTTTGTTTACATAATCGATGAGGAAAAGTCAAAAGAGACCACAAATTTTTATCCTAATGCATGTTATGTTGTCAGTTTTGTTGTAACATGGAATTGACGAAAAAAAGTATTTTTGTTGGTTTCACGAACCAACAAAAAATGGCCTGAGTTTTAATGTTGCCCACTTGCTCTTTGGTTTTTAACCAACGATGTATGCCTATAATGATCGACATGATATCTCATTTTTATAATAGTGTTGTCTTCTTTAGATGCCTCTATCCATGACATGAATGTGGACGTTGATGATGTCATTGGTGTTGTAACACCCATCCATGCAAGAATAGATGACATCAACCATCAAGGATAATATAACCTCCTTATAATGATGATAGTCACAACAAATAAAAGATTACAGAAAATATGTATCCAGATTTGTTTGGCAGGAAAAAATAAAAAATTGTCCAGTACAAACTTTGCAATTTTGTTGTGCCATATTCAGTTCACAGTGGTGTCTTTTAGGGGGGGTTGAAGGTAGATCCTCCTCCTTTTCCTCATCATCATCGTTGGAGTGCACTTGGTATTATGACGCGGTGGTTTAAAATGGTAGGTGTCGGGGAGGCACGTTGATCTAAGATGCTTCTTGATGTCACTGGTGGATACAACACCGAAAAGCACTCACTATCCTTAAAAATTTGGAGGGGGACTAGAGAGTCCCCTTTGGGTTTCTCTCGGCTGCTCAACCTCACTTGATTTGAGAAAAATCACATGCCTGATGATACTTTCTTCAGTCAAGATTGTGATAGATAGTTTCTTGTTCTAAAGTGAGGTGTTTGTTTGAAATGTGAAGAGAGAACAGTAGGAGAGTCAGAACGATTATCGCCATCTTTTGATATAACCAACTAGCATTAGGATGCATGCACCATCGTCTAATCCAGTGTATTGACAACCACACCGAGTGTGCCTATGCCAAGAAGTTAAAGCAATGATAAAGGGATGTGTGTCGGTGGTATCTACAGTTGCATGGAGAAAAGACATTCATTAAAAGACTAAGTTACCCCCTCCATATTGGATGGTTAGGCGCGCCCTGATTCCCATGTCCCGATCGTGTGGTCAAGTGAGATGTCAGGAGTGTTAAGAATGTGGGTTGTCAGCACAGAGTTCAAGTTGACTATTATCATGGTGTCCTTGCACAAGCCACAACTATAGTCTGCATGCAACATTGCGCACATGGCTCATGCCATATGGTTGCCAAAACATACTCAGCTCTCCATCCCACTTGAATGGTTATATTGTCTTCTTTTCTCAACCTCTCCTATGAGTATGCTAACATGGTCTAGTTTGGTTGAGCTATAAATCAAAATATGTACTTTTTAGTTGATGTAATTATGATCTTCAGTTGTTCCGTGTAGTGTGGTTCCATCTAATAGTGTTGAACTAACTACATCTTGGCTTTCAATTACACAAAAAAGCAGAAGAACTTTTTTCATTGTGCATGTTATGGGTGTGGCTTCAATTACAATCTCATATGGACCATTGCACACGGTAACACTACACACAGTTTGTTCAATTCACCCAAAGGTTGTCACCATCGATGTCTGTTTAACAATCTAGATAACAACTACCAACTACCATGCTATCAAACCTATAAACCTATGACCAACTATACATTAGATCTAGTTAAAACCAAACATATCATACAAATTATACATTAAATCTATTTCAATCCTAACAGATGAGTTGTGGTCTCTAACCCGCCCAAATCGCGCATCCAAAATGGAGCGGATCAAGAGTAGTCGGACTCTTAGATTTATAACCCAACAATCAGGCCCCCGTAACTATTATACAGGGTCTGATATAGTAGATCGGGGTTGAACCATAGAAACAAGGTTGATAGGTGTTAGGAATGTAGAACCTTACACTCAAACACACCTAAAGAGGTGGTAGATTAAGATGGTATTCCTTACGGAATGATAGTACTCCAAACCAAACAAAATAAGTAAAAGAAAGGAAACAAAACAAGAAATAAGATAAAATAAGAAAGATGTAACCAAGGTGTGGATGGGAACTTGGATCGGGTTTCCGCTACTAAGATGTCTACCCAACATTCAATACTCACACCCCTTTTTATACTCTTAGCAAGATTACAAGCAATCATCATGTATGTCTATTCCCTCCTCTCTCGAGGTTAGGATAGATCTAGATTATAAGATTGTGTCTCTCTCGAGATGGCAAACAAACAATCACAAAGAAATTTGTAAGATCATTAGATTTAGAATTACAACATTTTCAAGTGTTCATGCAACTCCATAACACTTAGATAAGATTAATACTACTCTTTTGATGCATTAATAATTATACATCACAAGCTGGTAGTTGATCATGCAAGTGAAGCATTTAAGAACAAGAGTACGAAGATAATCATTGCTAAGTATATATATATATATTCAAAAGGATGTGACTATATACATGTTTGGAGAGCCATACTGCCTACTCCCAACCCAAGTAATGTCTTTAGCCACTCATTTTAATAGACAAGATAAAAACACTACAAAAGTGTAGATACCTAAAGATAAACAAAGAGGGTGGAGGTATAACGTGAGGTGAATGATAGATCTAAAGAAGGAAGGAAGTGATAAACCAATGGTACTTCTTCAAATATAGATCTGTTGTAGGTGTGGAAGATAATATATCCTTCTCTCGAAGAAGAGGATGACATATCTTCTCTCTCCTCTAGCTTTTATTTTTGGAGATCGAAGAACAATGGATGTGGACGAGGATGGCTCTAGAGTTGGGCAGCACTTCGTCACTCTTGATGATCTTCCCCCTCCTATAATAGTGGATTCTGAACCTATTTATACGCACTACCCATTGACTTACTCAGGTGTAGAGATCGACACTCATGTCTCAACTGAGACCATTGTTGTGGTCGTGACAATCAGTAGCAGTCGTGGCATCTGACTCGGTTGTATCTCCTGTAAGGGTTACTTCTTTTATAGAAGTCATGACGACGTCTCGATCACGCTAGGCAACTATTTGTTTCAGTTGATACCATGCATCCCAGTCAGTATGGTGTCTCATTAGAAACAATACAACTTGATCGTGATTAATGTTGGGCAATCGGGGTCTTGATAAGCAACTATTCATTCCGGTTGAGATAGACATTAAATTTGTCTCAATCAAAATGCTTTGTTAGTCCTTGCAGTCAAGACATTTGTCTGAATGCATCTATCACAACCGCAAACTAGATGTAATAGTGTCAACTGATGATGAGTCTGCATGTAGTAAGGAAGGATGTTAGGTTAAATCCAAGTATTGTTCAAGGTCCTTAAAATGGATAGGAAAATTCACAAAAGGAGTGTCATTGTAGAAATAAATATGTGCAAAAAGTTCATTAAATACCATGTTATCAACATCCACAAACTTAGAATCTATCATGTCCTTAGGCTAATAGAAAGAATCAAATCATCATGCGATGAGCTATAGATGTTATCCTTTTTTAATAAACACCCAACTACAAAATTATTCAATCCTTACAGCAAAACCACTATGATGGCTTGGTTCACTTCTTGAAATTATATCTTCTCCCTTTATTTCCAGAGTTGAGTGACTTTGTACTTTTTCCACTTCCTTTTGTAGTAAAGTACTCTCCCTTGCAATGACCTCCCTACCTTTGGTTTCTGGCTGCACTTGTAAACGGTTCCTTTAAGGGGTATCTTTCACACCGTACCTTTATTTTGGTTGTGTCTAAGCTATCGCACTTGGGTGGGTTAGGCTTTTAGTGTTTTCCTACATTCCTTAGACTGCCCAAGCCATGATGCTATCGTAAAGATAGTGTTGCCTGATTGGGCCCTGATGTAAAGTTAGGTGGTTTTGGAAGGTTTGCTTCGGAATGCAGGTGGGTAAAACTTGGCTTCAATACTCCACTTCCCAGCACGACATGTCTACATTCTTGAGTGCAGCAATACATAGGCCATGTGGAGTCATTCGGCATCTTTTCAGGCACAACTCTCCTAATCTTTTTTCTCTTTTGGCTCTTCGTTCTAATCGCAGGCTTGCAAAAGGGTTGGTAGGATTTCTGGGTGGCCAAGCTTCTATTCATTCCAAAGCGGGGATAATTAAAACTTGGAGAGTAGTTGTTTCCTTCTTGTGGGAGATGTAGACTTTCTAGATAGTACTACCACACTAGGGTGATTGATCGGGAGTTTGGCTGGTAAAGTTCTCCTTATTTCTAGGAGTTCTGTAGATTCAGTTGTGTTCTTCCACTTTACACAACATTTGGTTGTAAGAATGGAATAAGATTGTATTGTTGTGTCTTTTTCTTTTAAGTAAATTAGTAGTTAATTTGCAACACTTAAGATATGATTATGATAAAAGGTATCCGGAGGACAAACAAATCTAAGGAGAGGGGAAACTGAATTCAAATTAGTTCTACATTTTCAACATTTTTAAAAGAAAATTCAAAAATTTCTCCTACATGATAGGGGGATCAAGAGTATGAAGGAAACCATATATATACAATATGTTCAAAGCTTTAAAGAGAAAGAATATGAGAGAAAGGATTTGAGAGGATAGAAGTGTACCTCTCCTACCCATTTGTAACTCCTCCCCCAAACTTATAATGCACTTCGTGCTGGAGTGTCAAATATGAAGGTTTAGATAGAAATGGACATATATTATTTTTTTTGTTTGATAAGATTTTCCCATTTCGACTGCAGAAACATGTCAACTTATACTCCATGGAGTGCATGATATCTTTCATGTTGCAGATTTTTAACTTTCATCTCCCTTAAGGCTAAGGCTTCCATTCAAGTTAGGAAATAGAAATTGCAATAGTTAGATAGAGGCATCTGTTGTGGACTTATGTGGCAAAAATTTTCTTGAAGTCCTTAGTCTTTCAAATTGTGTACCCCTTGACATGCTTTTGGATCATTTCTACTATCACCTCCACGCATGTGTCTGCTTTCTCTTCATTAGACGTCTCTGGTGTCGTCTTCGTTGTATACTTGTTCAATGCAAAGGCTGAATCTGAGCTATTGTAGATAATGGTAGTCTTTATTGTGACGTCGATTACAAGGAGTGTCCAATGGTTATCATGTAGTATTGGTGTGAAAATATAATCGGGGAGGGAGTCTATTAGTTGTTGCTCGAGGCGGTCCTTCTCACATGATTCTTTGTTCTTTAGTATGTCATCGACCAACAAGAAATTGGTCATATGTACTGTGATAACCTAGATTTTTGAGTTTTAATAACTAATACCATAATTGAGAGACTTGCATTCTATGTAAGATGTCAAATACCAATTGAGGAATTGGTAATGCAATCATGGATTTCCTTCACCCAAATTAGGTGATTTGATATATGATAGAGGACTAAGATGCCTAATTGAATTAAATTAGTGATGAATACCCTTACTAATTGTTTAAGTCCTCATGAGACCAATCATTCATTTAGTGATCCAGTGAGTAGTGAACTAATTTCTTTTGAAGAATCATATACATATGAACCAATGTTGAAGTTTTCGAGTCAACTTTGATTAAATGGCATATCATTTTCACATAATGTAAAACCCTAAGTGTCACATGAAGGTGAACTTTAGGTATTAATGTTCTTAGTCAATAACCATGTGTAACCTTCGAATTTCATTCCCAAACTTATGCCACAGCTACATCATGACATTATAAAGTTTCTCGTAAATTTTCGTTGCAATTGGATTATCCAATTGAGAGATATAAGCAAATTAATTCAATGTACATAATGCCCTTTTAACCCTAAATGGATCCTGACCTGAACCCGGATCCGATGGGAGGGACGACTGAGTCGTCCTCCTCACCCGCTTCCCGCGGATGCACAGCCAGACTGTTGTGCCTATTCTCAAACTCACACATCTCACTCGTATCTTTCTCAAACCTTGTCAAAGTTGGTTCCTCAGATCCGGCTTGACCTCCTCTTTCCAACAAGCCCCAAAAATATCCCTAACAGTCAGGGATTAGAAAACGCCCAAATGACGGCGCCATGGACCCGTCGGCCGCATTAGGGGAGGAAATGCTCGACCTCATGGTGCCTATTTAAGGATCTTAGTAGCTCCTCGACCCTTCTTTTAGCTAAAAAGAGCCCTCAATTCCTCGACATCCCTCCCCCTCTTCTCCACCCAACTCCATCTACGCCGGCCTAAGTTGTTGCCACCTGCTCACACCTCAAGGACCCTCATTCCAATTGGTTCTTCCTGGAGCATCCTTGCATCGAGGCGGAGACATCCCAACACTCGCGGAAGAGTGCGATGGCCCAGGGGTTGGTATCGACTAGCGCAGCCGCCGACGTCACCGGACCAAGCTCCAACTGGTCGAACGGACCGTCCATCACAGCTGCGCTGCACTCGGGCACTGCGCGGGACTCCAGGAAGGATCCCGGATCGTCGCGGGGACCCTAGAGGGATCGAGACCATGAGGTCTGTCTGAGGAGTCAGGTGACGGCGGTGCTCCTACCCGGATGGAAACCTAGAGTCGTGGCCAAGAGCTGAAGGAGCCGAGGAAGTGTACAAGTCCATGGAAAAGATGATGGTGGGTCTATTGGCTGACGAGGAGATCAGGGCAGTGATGTAGTGCTCACCGGAGGAGAGCCCGTGCGGCGGTGCTCTGTTTCACAGAGGAAACAGAGACCGCGGGTTGGATCGCTGAACGAAAGAGAAAATGAAATAGACCGGGTCCAGCCGCGTGAACCGTTAGAGAACCAGACCCAGACCAAGTGAACTGGCCGTAGCAAGCAAAGGAGCTGCGCCAGACCTAGTGGCCACGTGGCGAGCTCCCATTGGCTGATTAAGGTAAAATCTTCAGTAAATCTGCAAATCTTCAATAAATCATAGAAAATAGCCTACTGATCAGAAAAATGTAAATAAGGTATTGAAATTCTCAGAAAAATATGTAGAACAATATGAAAGCTTAATATCAGACTTTTTATGCTTTAATATTAGCAATATCACAAAAGACATGTAATACTTGTTTAATGGAAAATAAATATCAAAGGATGATATAAAATCATGGAAAAAAATACCAGTAAGTCCACAATTATGTATAGAATGCATATGATGTCATATATCGTCATGTTGATGCACAAAATTCTATAATTTGATTAATATGGCTAATTAGGGCTAATAACCCTAATAAAATGCAATAAATGCATACATGGTCAATAAATGATGAAATTCACAGAGTAAGCTTATATCAGTATATTGAACCTCAATTTTAATTATGAGATCATAAGGATGAACAAAATCCATGTTATATGAGGATGAATATTAATACATGGTTTAAAACCCTAATCTAGGTTAATGATGTAACCTAGGGTTAATATGTGCACAAAAATAGAATATGGAACCTAATATTCAGATAATGAATCATAATCTGGAAAATGACATCAGTATGAAAAATATAAGATAAGAAGACAAGTAATAATGTATATAACATAATGAGATAAGCAAACCCTAATGAACACAACTAGGGTTAAGATGATGAGAATCTAATGCTAGTATATGATTTTGTTATATTTATTAGGTGATGACCAGATATGTAGATGACCAAGGATAAGTTAGAATCTCTGAACTCAGGTACGTGGGTTTTATTTAAGTATATGACTATGGTTTTCTTGCTTGCAATCATGATATGTATGTATGCTCTCTTCTATTTGCTAATATTGGATGTAGTAGCACTATATAGTACTCGATGTTTTATCACTTGTAAACATAAATGATAAGTAGATGCTTTGTAGTTATTTAAGGTTATCATTATCCCCCTTACGAGGGAATGGATTAATGTTGGCTAGTACACCTCCCTAGAGAACACGGTGTACGGGGAGTTTCCCTAGAGTACTTGGTACACGGGGATGGGCCCAATATTTATGTTTTGGTACTAGTCCACCTTGATAATGCAATTCATCTAGGAAAATGGCTTAAATTGGAGTATTTCTCTTAATAAAGAAGTGTTTTCTATGATTTTCTTTCCTTCTGCAAATCTTTTTCAAAAATTATGAAAGCCATAAATATATGTATCTTTCTGCCACGTGCACAACACCTTGTGTGTTGATTCATTGTTTCACGTATGTTTTAGGTTCAGAGCTAGCTTGGGATAAAAGACGGAAAGTGAGCAGTTGTCCAAGTTGTACCTATTGTGTTAAGATCCTGTTTGCATACATGTTCACAGACTTGTAAACTTTTCTTCAAATTATGTAAATGTAAGTTGCAATTTTAATTCATGTTGTAATATAAATATGTTGAATGTTGAGAAATTTTATGGTTGTATGTTCATGTATGCGCATTATGCTTCCGCATCGCTCTCTGATATGATTGGATGATGTTTTCAGATTCTGACATCTCATTCCCAAATAGGGTTTGGAGAAGCCAAAATTCGGGGACATCACAGTTGGTATCAGAGCATGAACAGTAGCTACACCTGACAATTTCTCACCATGAAACATAAAAAAATAAATTTCACCTTTCACCTTAAACCCTAGAAACTTAGTAAGCCATTCTATAGGAATAAGGTTTGACTTAGCCTCTAAGTTAGAACCTAGATGTTCGAGGACTAGGTTTAGACAAGTGTCTGAAACCCTTTCCATATAGAGCTCATATGTATTGGGTAGCTACACTAGTCTACACCTTGTTCTCACCATTTCACTAGGTTACATGACACTAGACTATCTACTGTGTGTGGGACACTCGGTTTTGCTGATTTGGTTTTGTTTTCCAATCGGCTCGAGCCTCGAGTGTTTTCTCTGACGTCTTATTTCTCGGAGAAAAACTATATAATATTTTATTATATATATGTAAATATAAAAATGTGTCCCTCACACTGTAGAGTAGTTAGTGTTCATGCAACCTAAGTGAAAGGGAGTGACATCAATCTAGAGGAGAGAGTAGTCTAGATTAGATGTCTAGAGCCTTATCAAGATATGTGATACATAGAGTAGATGATAGAATGATAGTTGAAATAAGCATGTGAAATCTTATCTAAGTTTGATCTCTGACGGTATAAGTTTCTTTATAAAGGTTTAAATTGTATACTAGTTGAATCCAATTTTGGTGAATTTATGCAAAATCTTGATGATGAAAGTACATTCCCTTTTTCCTACTTAAGATAAGCTAAGTTAAGATAGAGATGAGTATGCATGAGCCTCCAGCTCTTATACAAGGGGGATATCTAGTGGTAGGATGATATATGTGGTGAACTCCAGAGAGAGTAAGACCCACAGGTAGAAGGTCATAGGACCTAGCCTCCAATATATGGGATATGTGTTAAAAAAAAATGTCCTACACTAGATTACTCTTGAGTGTTAAGTTGAGTCCTTATGCATGATTCAAATCTATATGAGAGAATTGGGTAAAAGAAAAGGATGGGTATATGACCCATATGATAAAGTCAATCCTTTGGCTGAGTTAGGTCCTAGCTAGAGTGACATATTTTGTGAATCTCATCATTAGTTGCAAGTGAGGTAATATATGAACTCTAGTTATGAGAGTATGATGCTTTGTGCAAAAGATACTCAAAATACATGTTTTCCCTTCTTCTTCTCTTTCTTAATAGATGATGATAGAAACCTCACTTGAGCTATATAGATGATTTATATATGAGGAGTCACTCGTATAAGCTTGACCTATTCTATATTTCCCCCCTATATCATACATGTAGTACCAAAGATTGAAATCATGATTAGTTTGACTTCAAAATATTCTTTTCCCCTTCATACGAAACATGAAAGATATGATGCTGAGATCATGGGATAAACTTAGTATATTCTCTTTTTCCCTTCATATAATACATGCAAGACATAAAAAGTTGAACTCATGAACTTGATATAAGGATATTTTGGGATCATAGGATATATGATCAGAAATATAGTTTGTAACTTTGATCCTTCTCAATTTATGATTCTAGATTGAGTATGAATATCACACCATAGGGTGAAACCCTAATGGTCAAGCTTGTTACGTAAGCCCTTCTTATGTAGAAAAATCCTAATATCAAGGATGAAGATAAATCTCCTCTAATGCTGAAATCATTGTAAGATGTTAATGATGTTAGATTTGAATGATCTGAATACATTGGCATATAAACGAATTCCTCTTCAACTTTAAAAAGTATGAACAAAACATGTACCCTAAGGGGTGATGTAATCCTAAGATATCATAATTTCATGTTATGGCTAAGACTTTAAGTGATGCTTCCATATATATATATATATAAGGTGGGGTGGACACACCCAAGAATCTCTAGACCCTAAGTTGACAACTTAGAGTGCATGCAATTATGGTGGTCTTAGAACCTAAGTAATGATGATGTATATGAAGTTTGACCCCAAAATAGCCTCTTAAGGATGAGATTAGTTGAATTTCGAGGACAAAATTCCAAATAAGGTGGGGTGAATGAGATAACCTAGATTTTTGAGTTTTTAATAACTAATACCATAATTGAGAGACTTGCATTCTATGTAAGATGTCAAATACCAATTGAGGAATTGGTAATGCAATCATGGATTTCCTTCACCCAAATTAGGTGATTTGAGATATGATAGAGGACTATGATGCCTAATTGAATTAAATTAGTGATGAATACCCTTACTAATTGTTTAAGTCCTCATGAGACCAATCATTCATTTAGTGATCCAGTGAGTAGTGAACTAATTTCTTTTGAAGAATCATATACATATGAACCAATGTTGAAGTTTTCGAGTCAACTTTGATTAAATGGCATATCATTTTCACATAATGTAAAACCCTAAGTGTCACATGAAGGTGAACTTTAGGTATTAATGTTCTTAGTCAATAACCATGTGTAACCTTCGAATTTCATTCCCAAACTTATGCTACAGCTACATCATGACATTATAAAGTTGCTCCTAAATTTTCATTGCAATTGGATTATACAATTGAGAGATATAAGCAAATTAATTCAATGTACATAATGCCCTTTTAACCCTAAATGGATCCTGACCTGAACCCAGATCCGATGGGAGGGACGACTGAGTCGTCCTCCTCACCCGCTTCCCGCAGATGCACAGCCAGAATGTTGTGCCTATTCTCAAACTCACACCTCTCACTCATATCTTGCTCAAACCTCGTCAAAGTTGGTTCCTCAGATCCGGCTTCACCTCCTCTTTCCAACAAGCCCCAAAAATATCCCTAACAGTCAGGGATTAGAAAACGCCCAAATGGCGGCGCCATGGACCCATAGAACGCATTAGGGGAGGCAATGCTCGACCTCATGGTGCCTATTTAAGGATCTCAGTAGCTCCGCGACCCTTCTTTTAGCTAAAAAGAGCCCTCAATTCCTCGACATCCCTCCCCCTTTTCTCCACCCAACTCCATCTACGCCGGTCTAAGTTGTTGCCACCTGCTCACACCTCAAGGACCCTCACTCCAATTGGTTCTTCCTGGAGCACTCCTTGCACCGAGGCGGAGACATCCCAACACTCGCGGAAGAGTGTGATGGCCCAGGGGTTGGTATCGACTAGCGCAGCCGCCGACGTCACAGGACCAAGCTCCAACCGGTCCAACGGACCGTCCATCACAGCTGCACTGCACTCGGGCACTGCGCGGGACTCCAGGAAGGATCCCGGATCGTCGCAGGGACCCTAGAGGGATCGAGACCATGAGGTCTGTCTAAGGAGTCAGGTGACGGTGGCGCTCCTACCTGGATGGAAACCTAGAGCCGTGGCCAAGAGCTGAAGGAGCCGAGGAAGTGTACAAGTCCATGGAAAAGATGATGGTGGGTGTATTGGCTGATGAGGAGATCAGGGCAGTGAGGTAGTGCTCACCGGAGGAGAGCCCGTGCGGCGGTGCTCTGTTTCACAGAGGAAACAGAGACCGCGGGTTGGATCGCTGAACGAAAGAGAAGATGAAATAGACCGGGTCTAGCCGTGTGAACCGCTAGAGAACCAGACCCAGACGAAGTGAACTGGCCGCAGCAAGCAAAGGAGCTGCGCCAGACCTAGTGGCCATGTGGCGAGCTCCCATTGGCTGATTAAGGTAAAATCTTTAGTAAATATGCAAATCTTCAATAAATCATAGAAAATAGCCTACTGATCAAAAAATGTAAATAAGGTATCGAAATTCTCAGAAAAATATGTCGAACAATATGAAAGCTTAATATCAGACTTTTTATGCTTTAATATTAGCAATATCATATAAGACATGTAATACTTATTTAATGGAAAATAAATATCAAAGGATGATATAAAATCATGGAAAAAATATCAGTAAGTCCACAATTATGTCTAGAATGCATATGATGTCATATATCGTCATGTTGATGCACAAAATTCTGTAATTTGATTAATATGGCTAATTAGGGCTAATAACCCTAATAAAATGCAATAAATGCATACATGGTCAATAAATGATGAAATTCACAGAGTAAGCTTATATCAGTATATTGAACCTCAGTTTTATTTATGAGATCATAAGGATGAACAAAATCCATGTTATATGAGGATGAATATTAATACATGGTTTAAAACCCTAATCTAGGTTAATGATGTAACCTAGGGTTAATATGTGCACAAAAATAGAATATGGAACCTAATATTTAGATAATGAATCATAATCTGGAAAATGACATCAGTATGACAAATCTAAGATAAGAAGACAAGTAATAATGTATGTAACATAATGAGATAAGAAAACCCTAATGAACACAACTAGGGTTAAGATGATGAGAATCTAATGCTAGTATATGATTTTGTTATATTTATCAGGTGATGACCAGATATGTAGATGACCAAGGATAAGTTAGAATCTCTGAACTCAGGTATGTGGGTTTTATTTAAGTATATGACTATGGTTTTCTTACTTGCAATCATGATATGTATGTATGCTCTCTTCTATTTGCAAATATTGGATGTAGTAGCACTATATAGTACTCGCTGTTTTATCACTTGTAAACATAAATGATAAGTAGATGCTTTGTAGTTATTTAAGGTGTTCATTATCCCCCTTACCAGGGAATGGATTAATGTTGGCTAGTACACCTCCCTAGAGCACACGGTGTACGGGGAGTTTCCCTAGAGTACTTGGTACACGGGGATGGGCCCAATATTTATGTTTTGGTACTAGTCCACCTTGATAATGCAATTCATCTAGGAAAATGGCTTAAATTGGAGTATTTTGCTTAATAAAGAAGTGTTTTCTATGATTTTCTTTCCTTCTGCAAATCTTTTTCAAAAATTATGAAAGCCATAAATATATGTATCTTTCTGCCCACGTGCACAACACCTTGTGTGTTGATTCATTATTTCACGTATGTTTTAGGTTCAAAGCTAGCTTGGGATAAAAGACGGAAAGTGAGCAGTTGTCCAGGTTGTACCTATTGTGTTAAGATCCTGTTAGCATACATGTTCATAGACTTGTAAACTTTTATTCAAATTATGTAAATGTAAGTTGCAATTTTAATTCATGTTGTAATATAAATATGTTGAATGTTGAGAAATGTTATGGTTGTATGTTCATGTATGCGCATTATGCTTCCGCATCGCTCTCTGATATGATTGGATGATGTTTTCGGATTCTGACATCTCATTCCCAATAGGGTTTGGAGAAGCCAAAATTCGGGGACGTCACATGTACATTTGGCATGTTGTCACTTGATGACACAGATGTCGTCTCATTTGAAGATAACTTCTCCATGACTACTATCTTCTGTGAGTGTTTCCATGATTAGCAGCAATGAGTCCCAGGAGAGGTCTTGGCAGGCCCATCTATCAAAGTCAGTAAAGGAGGGCTCTATCTGGACAGGTGGCCCATCTGGGCATACCTCAGGCAGCTCATCTTCATTGAGTTCCCCTTCTTCAAGTTGATCATCAGGTACCTCTTTTTCTTTTTCAGTAGTAGTCGTGGTTATCACTTTTTCAGTTGGTTTAGGGTCTTGATTTTTTTTTTCTAAGTTACTTCTTCAGGGTGCTTATCGGTTATCCACCCTTCTTTCAAGGTAGATGTCCTATTCGGATCAGTAGGGTCAATCCACAAAGTCTATAGCTTCTCTCGCCATGGCTTCTTTTATTGTAAGGGGACGCCTATATGTATCCTGTGTGGTATAGTATTAGGAGGCATTGTGGGGTCCTTAAAGAATCACCAATAGTATATTACTTCCATAGAGAAGGTACCTAGCATGCCATGTAGATTTCCTAGGTAAAGGTCTTCTAATGGGACACCTTTGTTTATTGCTCCCATCATTCTCAACACTATAAATGCACAATCCCTGTCCCACTTTGTTCCTGGGGACCTTTGGTGGAGATGGAGAAGTTCTTCCAGTTAGACTTATGTCAATTGCTTGATCCTCATATGGCTTGTTGTAGGCAGATAGGCACCTTTAAGATGTCCCATGCATCCTTATTTTTGAATTTTAGGATGTGATTGGTAGCTCATTGCCATAGTAATTATATATTATGGTGTGGTGCTCGTGTAGATTTGTAACAATTAGAGACCAGTGTTTTACTATCCCTATATACAATGTGATGAATTGGGTTTCTGCCCTCTCCACAACATCTTGGAGTTCTTTGACGGCTTCAGAGTAATTCTTCTCTTTGTATAATATTTTTGCCAAATGTGTTGTGCAATTAAATATCAGCTACACTTTGTCAGGATGAAGGAATTCCTCCATCAAAGTTGCACAGAGCAATTTAAATAATATTTTGTGTACCCACACCCTCTTTAAGAAAGATTCCTACGAGGTTCTCTCGTGTTAGAGATCATCCTTTGTTGTTATATAGAACATCTATTCTATGAAGATTTTCATCTAGAATGTCGGCTAGGACATGGACATCCATGTAGCTTATTGTGGAAAGTGATGTCATGTCCATGCCTTCCAACTTTCACAGGAGAGGGGGTGATGTAGTAATATCTTCTTGTTCAGTAGGCGGGTCCCATTCTCTTATTGGTTTATTGATGAATAATGATGCAAGGCTGCCTTCCTCATCATCTGATGTCCCTTCGCCACCCTGATGTGCATTTATGGGTGATGTAAGAGAAGTGGGAGAGGGGTCTTCAATAATATTCTTTTGTTCCTCTTCGACTCTGGTTTCTGTTGTATCTGCGTTGGATACCTATTCAATATGTTTGTTTTTGGTGGGTGATGCCTGAAGCACAACCTCATTTAGTTATGCTAGCGTTGCTATCATTTTTTTGTCATACACTGCATCAATGTACTCTTTATGGACTGGCTACTAGAGGAAATAGTCGACAAGATCCATATTATTGACCATTCCCTCTAGGAATTTATCAACTGTTGCAGTATCAAAGGACACTAGTACAGATAACACCTTTAGTGTCGACTAAGTAAGAATTTTTTCATCGGTTTCAAAGCGACACCCAAGTGGGTGACAGTAAAAGTAGACTCCTTCAGTTTCAGTTACATAACCGACGACAAAAAGTCGTTCCCGATTACAATTTAATCCAAAAGCGCTAGCAGTCGGACCATAGGCATTGGTTAATAGGAAACAACTTACACGATTAAACACTCGTTGTCAGTTTTTGGTAATTAACCGATGTCGGTGTTTTGTTTTTTTTCTTATCAGTTCGAGGCCTGCTGTCTAGCTGGTCAGCAGGATGCAGAACTTGCAATTCAGTTCTGAACTGCAGGTTTACAACACCCTTTAATTTCAGCCAGCAATAGGCCACAAATTAACCTACAAATATTGACAAGATACAAATTATATATTTTATATGGATCATGTGATTCACACATATGTATAATTAGCACATTTAATTTTCAAATATAATTCATCACACACATGCATGTAGAAACCTATAGTTCCATTTCATTCCTCCATTCATATTCGAACACATTTAGCAACCACATGCATGTAGTTCGATCCATTCATTTTTCTTTTGACATTCATACACACATAAACATTTCATTCATTAATCCATCTTCACAAACACATGCATATAGATAAGACAATTAAAAAAAATCAATCAGACATCATCCTTGAAAGTTGAACATGTTATCGAAATACTAATTATGACAAAGTTTAGAAAATAACATGACACAGTAGCTAATTAAATAAGAGGGGCTTGTTGTACCCCTAAACATGTGCATATACGGGAAAGTAAATTTGTTGCTAGCTTGGACCTACTTTGTTGATGTTGTAGTTTCGTGGAGCTTGTTGTTGTTAGAAGAATCTAAATTGATGGTGATAGGGAAATGGACGGTACCAACAATAGGAATAGAAGGGAAATCAGGTGTTCTCTCCTCATCAAATGAGTCCAAATATGTGCTATCCCCTGTCGAGTACTCAAATCAGACTAGATGATCGGGCCTCTTGTTGTTGATGTTGGTTATCCAAACCTTGATGGTATTATGGCCAATCGTTCAAATAAAAAGCTTGTCACTATGGCCCAATAGCATCTTCCCAACCCACTCACACCAACTGGATGTGGATACAAGATTCCCATCAACATCATACTTAACATCTATAACAGGTGTTAAAGTTCCAAAATTTAGGGTCACTTCACCAGCCATGTTGCTTCTTCCATTTAGATACCGCCAATGTTTAGGTATAGTGAGTTGTGCTAATGAATGATCATCTAGAATGATGTCCAACTGTTCTTCAATAGGGAATAATAACATTGGGGCAGAGGCCCAAGCCATTATTCCTACAAAAATGTAAACTCTTGAGAAAAAGTAATATAAATGTAAGTACTAACAACACACAACAACATGGGTTAGTTCATATTCATGACGGAGAAATAATTGATGATGATGATGATTGATTATGATGATGATGATGATGATGATGATAATGATAATGAATTGATGATGAGGATGAGGATGATGATATTGATGATGAGGATGATGACGATAATGAGTATGATGATGATGATGACGATGATCATGATCCTCATCATCATGATCATCATCATTATCATCGTCGTCATCATTATCATCGTCATCCCCATCATCATTGTCATTATCATCATTGTCATCATCATCATCATCCCACATCATCATCATCACATGATGATGATGGTGAGGATGAGGAGGATGATGAAGATGATAATGATGTGATGATGATGATGACGACGATGATGATCATCATCATTTTCATCATCATCATCATCATCATTGTCATCCTCAACATCATCACCATCATTATCATCGTCATCATCATCATCATCATCATGGGATGATGACGATGAGGATGATGATGACAATGATGATGATGACGATGATGATGAGGGTGACGACGATAGTAATGATGATGATAATGATGACGATGATGACCGTGATCCTCCTCATCATCATTATCATTGTCATCCCCATCATCATTGTCATTATCATCATCATCCTCATCATCATCATCCCACATCATCATCATCATCACATGATGATGATGATGATGATGATGATGATGAGGATGATGAGGATGATGATGATGATGATGATGATAATGATGTAATGATGATGATGACGAAGATGATCATCATCGTCGTCGTCATCATCATCATCATCATCATCATCGTCCTCAACATCATCATCATCATTATCGTCGTCATCATCATCATCATCATGGGATGATGTCAATGAGGATGATGATGACAATGATGATGATGACAACGATGTTGAGGATGACTATGATAGTGGTGATGATGATGATGATGATGATGATGATCGTGGTCCTCATCATCATCATCATCATCATCCCCATCACCATTGTCATTATCATCATTGTCATCATCATCCTCATCATCATCATCCCACATCATCATCATCACATGATGATGATGATAATGATGTGATGATGATGATGATGATGATGATCATCATCATTGTCATCATCATCATCATCATAATCATCCTCAACATCATCGTCATCATTATCATCATCATCATCATCATCATCATGGGATAATGATGATGAGGATGATGATGACCATGATGATGATGAGGATGACAACGATAGTGATGATGATGATGATGATGATGATGATGATGATGATCATGACCCTCATCATCATCGTCATCATCATCATTATCATCGTCATCCCCATCATCATTGTCATTATCATCATCGCCATCCTCATCATCATCCCACATCATCATCATCACATGATGATGATGATGATGACGATGATGATGATATTGGCGATGATGATGATGACGATGATGATCATCATCGTCACCGTCATCATCCTCATCATCATTGTCATCATCCTCAACATCATTGTCATCATTATCGTCGTCATCATCATCATCATTATCATGATGATGATGTGGGATGATGACAATGAGGATGATGATGAAGATGATTGACGATGATGACAATGATGAGGATGATGATGATAATGATGATGACGATGATGATTATCATCATCATCGGCACCATCATCATCATCATCATCATCATCATCATCATCCTCAACATCATCGTGATCATCATCGTCGTCGTCATCATCATCATCATCCATCATCCCACATCATCATCATCACATGATGATGACGATGATGATGATGATGATGATGAGGATGATGATGAGAATGATGATGATCATCCCCATCATCATTATCATCATCATCATCATCCTCAACATCATCATCATCATCATCATCCTAATCATTCATTATATCCTAATCAATTAATTAAATTCATTCTTCCATTTTGTGTTTATTCATTCATTATTAAATTCAAATTCAATATTAATCAACTACACAATGGTGGCATTATTAACCCTAAGTTCAAATCTTATACTGATTTAACCAGTCACCACACTGGTCAAACTGTAGGATGTGGTGGCGGTGCCCAGAGGTAGAGGAGGACGAATGGGCGGGAGGTGAAGGTGACCGGCGCTGGATGTGTAGGCGGTGGTCAGTGGCAGTGAAGAAAGGTCCTCGCTCCACCTAGAATAGGTGCTGGCGGTGGTGGGAGCAGGTAGTGGCACCAGCAACTAGGTATAGCAGTAGTAGCAGCTCCGGACAACAGCAACAACTCTGGCGTGAGCAGCTTAAAGCTCTTTAGGGCGGCGTACGGAGGCGGCGAGCAGCTTTAAGGTCGTCGTGGCCGCGCGCGGAGGCGGTGAGAAGAGAAGGGAGGTGGCAGCAAAATCACCAGACCTAGCTATGGGGGGAGAAGATCGGGAACTAAACAGTGAAGGGGAAGAGTTTGGCTCACGCGGTGCTCATAAGTTAACTATCGGCATCGGTTATTCCTCCAAAACTAACGGTAAATAAGGCAATGAATTTTTACCTCACGAAGTGTATTTAGTCATCTGTTCTATAGTAAAAACCGACGACATATGAGGGGCTGAAAAGTTTCGCGGGGCATGACACGGAGCATGTGTTGTCAGATTTTTCACAACCGACGATGAATGTAAAATTTTTCGAACCAAATTTTTTCTGCTAAAAAATTGTATTTCGCAGGTTATTTTGGATGTCGATTTGCTAAAAAGTGATACTCATGTCTTTTGTAAATCACTCGGTGTTCACGTATAGGTGTCAATTGAGTTTATAGGCCGAAATCGTAGACTATGATCGTCAGTTTTTTGCGACAACCGACGACATAAAATGTGACGTTATACGTCATTTCTGTACTAGTGGGAGGATCATATCTTAGCACTTGTTTTGTCCTTACCAACTGTATTTCCTACAGGTTGCTCAATTAGATTTCTCTCACTCTTTGTGGGTTGGGCATTTAAGTCAAGACCCTACATGACATTGTTGTTAATGCCCTTGGCGGCTCCTGGCTCCTCAGGAGATGGTTTTTCCCTATCCTTAGAAACACCCTCTGGATGATCTCTATGTACATTAGCACTTTCTTCTTTTTGTGACGGTGGTGCTCTTACTGCTTCATTGTCATGGCCATCAGGGCTGGAAGGGCTCGATGAAGCTCAAGAAGTGGAGGGCTTGGTCATACAGCTTGACCGCTTTCTAGAAAACTAATCTTCTAGTTCTGGGCATTCGACATCCATCTTTTTCTGCTATTTCTCCAACTGTTTGCATTCCTTTTTTAGATATTGCATAGCTTCTTCATATCCCTTGTGCATCATCTCTTTTTTAGTATGTATGATCTCTCTTTATTTTCAGAATTACACCATCTCTTTGGACATTGTCTTGATGGCCTCCATCATCTTCTCCTGGTTGTGGATGACTTCATGCATAAACTGAGGCAACGATGTAGTTCATTCATCTATGTTCAGTACATGTGTCATTAGTGCATATAGGCTAGAAGTAATATTTATATTTATTTCAGAATGATGTTGCATGTGTGCCCACATGGCATCAAATTGATGCTCTAATACATCACTAAAGGTCGGCAAGTGTTGTTGTTGTTTCCTTTCAGCTGTAGTTGGTGTTGGTGTTGCTCTTGCCACCTCAGGAATTTGTTTTGAAGGAGTAGTGATTGTAGTGCTGCCTTCACGGGTACTGAATTGATGCTTTTGTTGTGATTGCTGTGGAGGTTCTTCATGCACATCTTCATGCATTGGGCCCACTTCTTGCTCATCACTTGTTTTTGGTTTGGTGATTTCCGCTTCAGGATGCTTGAGTACCACAGGCACTGCTTCAGATGTAGGAGGGGTTGGGTTGGCTTCTTGGGTGCCTCAGGACCATGGCTTGGTCCTTTCATAGCTTTAGCGACATGTTCATGTGTGTTACATGGGGTGCTTGGCTTGACGGTCCTCATAGGTATTATGAATGTGATGGGGGGAAAGGTGGTGGAGTAAAGAACCCTTCATCATTGTGATCTCATAGATCTCCCAAGGATGGATATATTTCCGCTTCTATCTTGCTTAGGTGGATGTCCAATGCCTTGGCCTTATGTTTCCGAATTGCTAATTTCTTCCTTTCCTCTGGCCTACGTTGCTCTATTTCTAGCAATAGTTTTGGTTCATGTTCGATGTTGGTCGGTGATTGTAGATCTACAACCCTTCTAATTTCACTAGAGTGCATTTTGTCTACCTCATCTTTGTTGGGTTGCAGCTAGCACTACTACAGAAACATCATTTAGTGTCGTTTTTCTGGGCGTCGGTTATTTAGGAAAACCGACGCCTATAATATTCAACGTCGGTTATTTATGCAAACCGACGTCTATATTCTAAGACCAGCCAGGCACGTGTACCGCTATGTATTCAGCGTCGGCTGGTTATAACAGACCAACGCATAAAATCGCCCGCGAAATCCAATTTTCGAGCGAAAACATTTTAGGTCACCTACAACGTCGGTTTTTTAACTATTCACCGATGCCTATTTAAAATGAAAATTTGCGCAAAAAGTCCCACTTTCAGTGTCGGTTATCCTTAGATAAACAATGTTGATAATGGTTCCCACCAAATAATTTAGGGTAAAGGTTGTCTAGTTGGGCGTCAGTGTTTTACTATCAACCGACGCTAAAGAATAATAGATGTCGGTTTCGTAGATAACTGATGCCGTTGACCAACTTAATAGAGGCCAAATCACCCGACTCTTCCCCCTTTCTTCCTGTTCATCGATTCTCCTGTGCGCTGCTCATCGCCGCTCTCCCAAAATCGCCGCCTGGTGCCTGCTGCTTCTTGCTCGCCGCCGACGCTCCCTGCTGCTGCTTTGCGTCGCCGCCGCCTTCCTCCTTGCGTCACCACCACACCGCCTTCCTCCTTGCTCACACCCTACTACGGCGCGCTCCTTCCTTCCTGCTCACACCCTACAGCGGCGTTGTCTTCTTCCTTGTCTCCACCCGCTGCTTGCTGCTCTGCTCTCCAGGTATTAGCCGTAGCACCTTCTTCCTTGTCTTCTTCCTTGCCGCCCGCTGCTCTGCTCTGGTTGCAGCTCTGACTTCAAAACCTAAGCACCTTAGCCACTTGGCTACGATTACCTAGAAATTCAGTGAGATACCTTCTAGTTATAGAAGTCCTTACTTCACTTTCTTCCCGACTAAATAATCAATCAATTTCATTAAAGACTAGTTAGTGTTCTACTTCTTTCACTGAGAAGAATGGCCTACCACGGACATGCTGGGCAGCACAGCCGTGGTAGGCCAACACAGCCACGGTCGTGTTTGTTGTTGGTAAGGATATGAACAAATCTATATGTAATGGTTTATGTAAATTCTAGGATACGAACAAATCTTTTGCTTGCATATATTTGTGCTTCTAATCCTAATGCTTGACCTAATTCAGTAAATTTTGATGCATGTTGAAATAAGATTTAAACTTGTCCATTCTAGCATCCTAATTTGATTTGATTAAACCCTAACATTGATGAAACCCTAACATCAATTGTGATGAAACCCTAACATGTACATATCTATTATTGTGTTTGTTGGCCTAGAAACTCGTCCAAGATTTACTCATTAGGAGTAAATCTTGGATAGTCCCCGGTTTGGGACTGTTCTTGAACACCAAATCTCACTTAGGATGTAAGTGTATAATGTGTATTGGGTTTTCGAGAAAATTTCGGTAGCATTTCCTCGTTTGTTCTCTAAGTACATATGTACTTAGAGAACAGCGGGGAAATGCTGCCAAAATTTTCTTGAAAACCCAATACACATTATACACTTACTAGTGAGATTAGGTGTTCAAGGATGGGATAGGTGGTACACATTTATTATATATAAGAATGACATCACATGTGTTTGTTGGCCTAGAAAGTGAACAATCATTGTTCTTTATATTACTTGTACATTGGTATAAATTAGAATGAACAATCACTAAATTATATACTATTTGTATGGAGTCGGGCTTCATTGTAGATATCTATTATTGTGTTTGTTGGCCTAGAAACCCGTCCAAGATTTACTCATTAGGAGTAAATCTTGGATAGTCCCCGATTTGGGACTTTTCTTGAACACCTAATCTCACTTAGGATGTATGTGTATAATGTGAATTGGGTTTTCGAGAAAATTTCGGTAGCATTTCCCTGTTTGTTCTCTAAGTACATATGTACTTAGAGAACAGTGGGGAAATGCTGCCGAAATTTTCTTGAAAACCCAATACACATTATACACTTACTAGTGAGATTAGGTGTTCAAGGATGGGATAGGTGGTACACATTTATTATATATAAGAATGATATCACATGTGTTTGTTGGAGTAAATCTTGGATAGGATGTAAGTGTATACCCTAATCTTGTCCTAATCTTGGATAGGATGTAAGTGTATACCCTAATCTTGGATATGTTGTCGTTGTTTATATCGGGACCTAAACAACCCGGAAATGCTGTCGTTTGCCTTTTTCTAGTTAATACAAATGGTAAATGTTTTCCTTTTTCTAGTTAATACAAATGCTAAATGTTTGCCTTTTTCTAGTTAATACAAATGCTAAATGTTTGCCTTTTTAATGACATTTTTAGATGGCTGACCATGATGAGCATGATGTCCATGATGAGCATGAAGTGCATGATGAGCATGCTGTCCATGACGAGCATGGCGAGGATACCAATGTAAGTTCTAAAAACATATCATGTATTTCTATAAAATTCATTATGTTCTAGTTATGTCATATATCCTATATTTCTATATTGGGATAATTCAGTGTGTTTATTTTTGTCAAATTTTAATTTGATGATGCACATGTACCCACTGAAGCACTGGAGCAACTTGATGCGCAGCACCAAACACTTAACAAGAAAAGGGGCATCACTCTGTTGAAAAAGTTAATAGCGCTGAGTGGCAGTGGATCCAAATTGGTTGTTGAGTTTGATAATGGAGGAAATGCAATTGGAGTGAACCGCAATAATTTTGTAAACTATCTTGGGTGTGTCACTCGAAGCCATTGTGGTGTTAAGTATGATAATTGGCATAAAGTTCCTCGGACGAAGAAAGACTTGATATGGAAGGATTTATGTGTGAGTTATTATTATTTGCAATTCTATTTTGTAGATTACAAATTATATTATTTGCAATTCTATTTTGGGATACTAGTTAATAAGAATTCTATATTACATAATCTGTTTGCATTGGATGAGAAGCTGCATCGTAAAAGCGTGACGCAACGCACTGGAAAGATGCTTAGGAACTATAGGACAAATCTGAAAAGAGAATACATAAAAGATGGTGATAAGAAGAAGAAGTCAGCCCTTGAGCAGTGGAACTTCTTGGACAAAGAAGATTGGGACAATTTTGTTGCTTCAAGAAAATCTGAAGAATTCAAGGTATTAGGCGTCACTCCCAATTTAATTAATATACGTTGTATTCACCTATTCAAGATTAACATTTAGTGCTACTAACCAAATCATTAATGTGCATACTAACTAGGCCCTCAGTGACGTGCAAAAAGCAAGGCGTGCACTGAATGTGCATGACCACACTATGGGTCCAAAGGGCTATGCAAGGGTTCGCCAAAGACTACAGGCAGAGTCTGCGGCTACTCAGGAGTCTGCTGCTACTCAGGAGTCTACCACACCCATGCCTCACCATGATATCTGGATAGCTGGGAGGCAAAACAAGAAGGATGAAATAGAGAAGCCCGTAACTGCTGAGGCGGCTGCGAAAATGGTAAAATACAACTCTTAAAGCAATCGTTTGAATATTGATTATTTGTGGTGTTAACTTACCAATTTATGTTGATGGTGATTAGCGGGAGCTGCACAAGCTGAGGAAACAAGGCACGTTCATCCCTCAGGGTACAAGGGATGAATTGACAGTTGCTCTGGGTAACCCAGAGCATCCTGGACGTGTTAGGGTTGCAGGCACTGGTGTGGGCATCAAAGAATTCTTTGGGCCATCCCAGCGCAAACCCAGAGCGGGACTTTCACAAGAAGAGTTAACCTATTCTTTTTTTAGAATGTTACTACAAAAGGGAATTCAATAATAAGAAGCTAATGTTTCTTTTATCCATGTATAGGAGAATAAGAGAGTCGAGGATATAGTTGCTGAGAAGGTCAAGGAAGAAATAGTGCGGTGACAGACATCTCAGGCTTCCAATCAGCCTATGGCGACCCACTCTTCTCCTGATGCATAGACTGTGAGTAATCCTAGAGACCCATCGCCTAGCACGTCTGCTGTAAGTATTGTTTATGACATTGTAGCTAGTCTTTTCAAGATGATATGTTTTCAAGATGATATGTATATATGTATAACATTCTTTACGTAAATTTGTAGGCATTGAAGCCATGCCGCTTAAGAATGCAAGACTATGTTGTTGCAGAGGCGCAGGCTTACCAGTCCCTTCCTGGGGTAACGTTTCATGGGACTCCAATGCCACAGGGCTACATTCGTGTGAGCCTGATATGTGTATTACCTGATTGGAGGGAAGCTGCATTGCCATATGCCCACCCAAATATTGATACACTTGGTGAGGCAGAAGGCGGGGTGATATTGTGGCCCAAAGCAGATGTCATCTACACTACTGAAATTGTAAGATAAATTTATATTACTTTACATTGTTAATGTGTATAGATGAGGTCAATTGATCTGAAATTATATATACAGGTTAAAAAGAAGACACTTGGAGCACCTAGGCATCCACCTCCACTTCCTGCATTACCAAGTTGGGTTCCAACTGACCTAAAATACCCGTTAGGTCCTTCTTGTAGGGGAATGGCATGTTGGCTACGGGCACATAATATACATTGCCCTATAATTGTTTCTTTAGAAGCAGATTATGCAGGTCAATCATATGATAGCTCTTTATTTATACAAGATATTATTGAGTTGTTTATGTATGATTGGCTGAATACATCAGTGATAGAGACATGGATAAGGTGAGATCTTGTTTATACATCCATATACCTTGTGTAAGATCTGGTGATCTGGTTTCTTATATATTAATGCATACGTAATACATGTTTTGCAGCTACTTAGTCGAAGATCAATGCAAACAATTTGCATTTGATCATGTGGGATTTTTTATTCCATCATTGATTAGTATGGTAGCTAAAGACCCTGATAGTGTTCAAAAATACTGTATAGATGATTTTACAATTTTCAGTCAGCAAAAGAAGATGATAATAATAGCTCCATTCAATGTCAAGTAAGTTTACTTTATTTATAATTTGGACTTAAGAAAATTCCATTTTTATTGTGCATTTAGAGTTATTAATTTTTAACTTTTTTACCTCTAGCGGTAGACATTGGGAGTTACTAGTTATTGTCCCCGGGACGTTCACTGTTTATTATCTAGATCCTGTGGGAAGTACATTGAACACTAAAATTGGACACATATTGAGAATGCCTTTATTCTGGTGAGAAATATTTCATTTTTATATCCGTTAACATCTGTTATTACATTACTATTTAATTATGCAATATACTATGTTACATTAACATGTAGGGGTTTAGATGCATTCAAAAATGCTGGAGGAAATGTCCCAAGGAGAAAGAACCAGCCAATAATTTGGGAGAACGTAAAAGTAAGTTTCCGAATCCAATGTAGATATTATTTATGTGAACTGTGCTTAGTTGTATTTTTTAATATTTTGTATATTTCAATTTATAGTGCACTAGACAAGACAACGGCTGGGCATGCACATACTATGTGATGTGATTTATGAAGATGATTATCCAATATGCCACATTGGACATCAATACCATACATGAGGTATTATATATAGTCTCATTAGTTAGTATGAAATATATCAATCTTATTTTGATATTATTACTTATATATATACATCATTCTCTTTGCAGGTATTTAAAACTGACCATACTATAGGTAAACGCTTAAGAGATGTACATACTCCATATACGATGGAAGTATTAAATGAAGTAAGAGAAGAATGGGCAAAAGCCATACAAGTAGTGGCGATTGTAAGATATAATTGGGATGCTGATAGTGATGTTGAATGATATTTTGTAAATGAATATTTTTGAATGTTTATACATGTCTGAATGTTTCTACATGTATTTGAATGTTTCTACATGTGTGAATGTGAGAATTGAATTGATTTCTGAATGTATCTACTTGTGTGAAAAGTATATTTGTTGATTTTGCAGGTTTGTGGCCTGTTTGTAGGCTGATATCAATGGATGTTGTAAACCTGCAGTTCAGAAAACTGAACTGTAGGTTCTCATCCTACTGACCAGCCACAGCAGGCCTGCAAACTGATAAGAAAAAAAAGTATAGGCGTCGGTTATTTATAGAACACCGTCATCAAAGGCCTATAACGTCGGTTATTGGATAAAAACCGACGCCTAATATGACAAACAACCCGACCGTGTAGGAAAGCACGGCCGTGGTGGAAAAGGCATCACTTATTCGTATAAAACCGACGCCTATAGTACTAAACACAGCCGTGCAGCAAAGCACGGTTGTGCTTCACCGTGTCGTCTGGGAGTATGGCATCGGTTGTTCAGTTGTTAACCGACGCAGAAAGTGTCCTAGGTGGTGCTCTTTTTATGGCGCGAACCCTATAGACGTCGGCCAACTATATATAATTCACGCCTCTATATCATATAGGCGTCGGTTAGAAAACCGACGTTGAAGACTTCGACGTTTAGCGGAACCCACATAGGCGTCGCTTGAAAACCGTCACCAAAGGGGGTTAAACAACCGACGCCAAAGGCGTGTTCTGTAGTAGTGTAGTGGGCATCATAATATGCCATTTCTGGGAACGGGAGCAATAATTTAGAAAAATATTGTTTGTAAAATAATTTGTATCCCTTCTGTGTTAGAATGCATGTGTATAACAAATATTTGATATCAATTTTAGAATGTCCTTTGGTAGGCTTGTATCTATGCATTTGTTCAATATCCAATAAATGATATGTATTTATCATTATATGGCCTCCCATACTAAAATCTTTGGTTTTCTCAGCTTCGGACCCTACGCCACTGACAATCTATCTATGAGAAGTCTTCCAATATTCACTGGTTTCTTATTCAACCTCAACAAATGAGAAGTAGGTCTCCCTTAGACACTCCCCCAGTTTCAAACTGTGTGAAGACCATGTTTGATCCTATCTTTTGGATCACATTGATGAAGCATGAAGTAATCAGAGTTGCATTGGACTTCTTTGGGCTATTCTTAGGTTCCCTTGTCAGCTTCCCCTGCACCTTATGGTTGTTGTAACCCACTGTGTCTTTTTCACCGGGGCATTCGACCAAACCTGAGCTTCTTCTATTATCTTAGTGAAGATTGTATTTAGGATGGATTGAGTGACCACGTAATATTTTCATCCCATCCTCGCTTCTATCATGAATTCCCCTCCACGATTCTTCGTTCAATATCGCTTATGGGTAGTTTCTCGAGTGATGACATGAACTCAACGGTGAGTTCTATCAAAGATGGGACTTTAGTTGTACACCATGTTTTCTGACTGCCAATGTCCAGAAATTCCAGCACGCTGTCATAGATGCCCAACTTCTTTAACTCTACAGTGTCTATGTATCGTGTTGGCTAGAAACTCTTGGTTTTAATGATCAAATTGAAGTGTGATTGATGCACCCCATCTCTTGGCACGAACTGTAAAATACTGAAATCCACTATGTATCTCTTTGTACTCTTTTCTATAATATTTTTCCTTCATTTTCGTCCCATATGTCTTTGGAATTTATTTAGTGGAATTATGATGGTTATTGGATAAATATTTCCCATATATTGTTAATATAGGGTTATATGCACATATACCTCAGTTGGGTTTTAATTAATGGGCCTGATGTGCAAATTGTACACTAAGTAATAAAAATACTAAGATATTTTGTCCTAGATCTTTCTAGTACTTTTTAGAATAAGAAAAAGAAGAGAAAATCCAAATTATTAATAAAGGAGATGATAAATGCAATAATTGGAGGTAATATGGGATTTAATGGATTATAGAAGATAATGAGGAATATATTGTTCCAAAAATCATAAACGAAAACCCACAAGTATAATTTCACACTCAATTTCGTTTTCTTGACCTAAAAGTAACTTAAGGGCCAAGTATCATCTAATTTGGAAGATAAATGCATACATTAAAATTTTTATTAAAAGATAATAGGAAGTTTGGCCAATAAAGTGAAATAAAATATTTAGTCACTCAAATTAGAAAACTAACTCCAAATTCATAATCTAAATGTAAAAATAAGCCTTTGGGAAAATTTGAAACTAATTTGGATAATGTTTGAATAACTAGTAAAAATAGGAGAGAGAAAGTGTGTAGAATCTTCTATTTATTAATTAAATAAATAAATAATCCCAACTTATGAAATTTATGACAAAATCATATCAAAGTCACTTGTGAAGTCTCACATATTTTAAGAAATATTATCACCTCTTTTGAAGGAGGAAAGAGAAAATGACATTTTAATTATTTAACCTATTAAAATTCCTTAAAAGCCAAAATTAATTCCATAATTGGATTCTACATGTCAAAATCAGTTAGAGTATAAATTTTGGTTAATTTTGGATATCATTTGGGCCTCCAAAAATGAGAGAGAAAAACATTTAAAGTAATATGTCACTTTGGCCGAAATTTGGTTAGGAATAGAATTGCCTTGGTCTGGGCCTCTGATCGAATGGTCGGGATCCATCGGTGGACCCAGGTCCACAGAATCGGATGCTTCCTAGTCGTCTCCTACCTTGGATCGGCTGGAACAGGTCGTTTTTCTTTCCTAAAATTTAAATCCAATTATCTCAAGATATACTCAATGAAATCACGAAGTTTTGGGTTCATTAGACTCCTCACAAGATTCTGCATAGCTTTATTCCAGAGTTTTTGTGTTTTGACAATAATTCGAGAAAACCCCAAATGGAGTGGGACTCCTCTCTCACCCCACCTAGCTAAACCATAGACTAGGCCTCCTTGTCTATAAATATACATAACCCTAGGTCCGCCGCCACCTTAGTAACTCAACCCTGCCCTTGATTTGGGCCAAAGACACCTAGTATTGTGGCGCCTTTTCCTCTCTGCTCCCTCCACCATCGGTCCAATTAAAGGTATCACCAGATTCATTTTCTTTAAGCTTTGAATTGCATGCCTAAACGTGGAATTTGGTTGAGTATTTTGTTTTTTCCCAAAATCACAAGCCAGCAGCAGAAGCTGCTCACCGTTCTTCGCAACGGGTGCCTTGGGGAAGAAAGCCCCATGCATTTTTACTATTTTCCCTCCGTCTTCTCTTCGTGCAGCTTTGTTCGCAAGTAGGGTACTTTCGTCTTTTGCTATCTCTTGGACCCGCGTTGACCACGGGTTGTTTGGGGTCCCTCGGCTACTAGTGAGAGGACAATAGGGTGTGTGGTCCCCACCACCTGGCCCCACTCTGCTCTCTCTCTCTCTCTTCTCTATTTTGATATTCGAATTTTCGAATTTTCTAATGGGTTGATACTAAATAAATCATAGAAAATTAATTTAGTAGTCAAAAATGGAAAATAAATAGTGTTATGAAATCAGGAGAACGAGATCTATCAATTAAAAATATTTGTGAGGTTTTATTCTGATGTTTGCGAAAAAGTGTTTTTAGAATTATTTAATTAACTAAAAATCACCAAAAATAACTCGAAAAGTCCATATCTTCAAAATACATAATACTATATGTCATTTTGATCAGAAAACCCTAAATAAGACAATGGTGGTATTTTCATAGTCTAATTTGAAGGTTTGCACAAAAAGTTAATAACTTTATGGTTTTGACCTTCTAAATGAATGAACTTATCATTAATGCATGGATATAATTATGTAATAGGGGAAAGTGGACTCTAATATTGACTAGGGATCTAAAAGCGAGTTCAAGGGTTTGGAGGAACGAGGTATGTGCATCTACACCTTCATTTGGTAAATACATTATACCGTTATGTATGTTCCCTAATGAGGCTTAATATGACCTAATCCATTATTCTTAAAACCTAATTTATTTATGCCTCAAAATCAGTTGTAGTATAATCTTGTTTGGGTTTTATACCCCACTGCCACGTTATATAAATTATTTGATTAATCTTTCCATAACACTTTTGCTAGCATGTAGTTATATGTTCTATTTAATTTTAAAGTAGAGGTACTTATGTACAACCACCCACAGAGGGCATCTATAAAATCACCCTAGGGGAATGTTTTTATTTCTCCCCATAATATTATAGGTGATTGGGAATGTCTTATTCTCCCCTCACTTAAGGTTAGAGGTCCGGTAGGTGCCTCAACCCTACTTAGTTAGGTAGAGATATTAATTTACAAGAAAATCCTTTATTTATAATTGTTATTGGCAAGTTTCCTTATTTAAAGCCTCATACTCTTGATGTCTCATCTTTTGGTGATTCCCTAGCTTGTTTTACTTATTACATTTATCTTGGCACCTTTAGAATAATTTTGTAACACATACTTTTTCTTCCTTTTCCTCTTGCTGGGTTCTTTGCCAACCACCCAGGTGCTAGTGTTGTGCAAGGAGAAGGACAAGCTTGAAGGAGGTCTTTCTCGGGAGTTGATCTCAAGCTTTTGGAAAGGATGACTAGGTTGATATAGCTAGATCTTGTTTTTCTTATCTTTTCTTTTAGAAATCAATCTTGTAGTAGACAAATAAAAGCCATGTGAAGGCTTAGTATTTCTTTATTTCCGCTGGTATTTACATTTCATTATGTATCTGGAATCATGCTTATTTACTTGGAATATTATGTAATCATCTTCAAAGCCTCTATTTTTTGTTAAAATTGTGGATGTTTTGTATTTCCTTTAAATTTTAGTAAAGAGGTGATCTCACCTCTTTACAGTATGGTATCAGAGCCTTTAGGCGACTATTAGGGCATGAAGTTGAAGCAAGGGTGTCTAGAAAGGATCAGGGTTTTGGGGGCTGGAAAAATTTTCCTCCGCACCACTAGCTTGGTATACGAGGACTCCCGTTCCCATATGATACAGGCATGGTCTGAGCTGATACGAATTGCCCAAAATAGTATGATTTTAGGAAATAGCATTCTAGATATCCTTTTCTCATCTCTATTTCTATTCTCTTCTCATCTATGAATCTATACTCATGAGAACCCAATATGATAACCCTACTTTTCAAGAGAGGTGACTTGTCGACAACATGAGCTAGGAGTCGACTCATAATGACCCCAACACTCATGTGACTCCTGCAGTCAACCATACTACCTCGGGTACCCCCGCCTCCACACTTGAGCAAGAACTGGTGATGTTGCATCAGTATCTATCCTCCCCCATGATGGGACAAATCAACACTATGGCCGCTAATGCCAACAAGCCGAGGGAGTTCACCCTCATCAACTTCATCAAGATGTAGCCACCCTACTTCAAGGGTGAAAGTGAACCTAACATGGTGGACAAAGCTGACGACTGGGTGTTGGCCCTGGATCGCACCTTCGAAGGTATGGTGGTCCCTCCTCACCAGAAGGTTCGATTCGCGACACATTAGCTGGATGGACCAGCACGCGTTTGGTGGAATGGTGTTGCTCGCACTCGAGACACCTCTTCTATGGAGTGGGGCCAGTTTCTGAAGCTTTTTAGAGAGAAGTACATCTGCCTTGCTTTCCTGAGGAAGAAGGAGGCTGAGTTCTACAACCTCAAGCAAGGAAGCACGAGTGTGGCAGACTATGTTTAGAAATTTTTGTTTCAAGAGTGTTACACCACCGACCTTGGAGCTGACAGAAGCCCAACCATGTTCTTGGAGGGCCTGAACTATCAAGTGGGATGGGGCCTCATCCCGCAGCTTCCACTTACTTTCCAATAGATGGTGGATAAGGCCCTAGACATCGAGTCATACCCAGGGTTTCAAGCTTCTAATGGCTAAAACAACAAAAGGAAGAATCAGAACCAGAATGAGAATCGGGGATGTGATCGCTGCAACAGGTGCAATCACCACCATCCTCCTGGCAGATGCCTTGCCAACAACACACCTGCTCGTAAAGACAACCATCCTCCACTGACTTTCCATGAGTGCAGCCAAGTCGGGCACATCTGACCCAACTGCCCTCATTTCTAGCAAGGGCAGAATAATGCCCAGCAGCCACAACAGCCAAAGCAGAACCCGCCTCAACGGAACAACAATAACAACAACAACAACTAGAACCCAAGGCATCCACTAGTGGAGAGGTAGACTGGGAGAGTATTCGCTCTCAATGCTGAGGAAGAAGGTGAAGGTAATGAAGTGATTGAAGGTACACTGCACCTTAATATGCATCCTTTAAAAGCATTATTTGATTCCATTTCCTCCAATACCTTCATATCTTGTCAGTTTGCCTCTATGCTAGAAATAGAATCTGAGTTTATGGATCATGTGTTAGACGTAAAAACCCCTAGTGGTAAAATCTCCTCCTCATACCTCCAAACTCCTACCATGGACTTCTATATATCTAGAATAATGCTTCCCACGGATTTCGTCTTACTTGATATGACCGTCTTTGACATCATCCTGGGTATGGATTGGTTAAAGAGGTACAAAGAAGTTTTGTACTGTGAGGAATCCAAGGTTAGTTTGGTTCACCTGTTGAAGGAAAAATGTGTGTCAAGGGAAAGAAGCAAGAAGAGTGACAATTTGTCATCTCTACTATTAAAGCTGAAAAGCTTGTCTCGTAAGGGTGTAGAGCTTTTCTAGCCTCCATAGTTCTTGATTCTACACCTCGTTCTTTAGATTACATTTATGTGGTGAAGGACTTATCGTATGTCTTTCCCAAGGAGTTACCTGGGTTGCCGCCAACTCGTGAGGTGGAATTCTCCATCGAGCTTATACCCAGAACTTCATCGATATCGAAGCCACCCTACCGCTTGGCCCCTGCCAAGATGGATGAGTTGAAGAAGAAGCTTGAAGAGCTTCTCGCCATGGGCTTCATCCACCCTAGTGTTTCACCATGGGGAGCCCCTATCCTATTCATGAATAAGAAGGATGGATCAATGCGGATGTGTATGGACTACCACATGCTTAACCAAGTGACGGTGAAGAACCGTTATCCTTTGTCTCCTTTGTCGCGCATCGACGACCTATTCGATTAGCTGAAGTCAGCCACCGTCTTCTCCAAGATGGATCTGCGAAGTGGTTACTACCAGATGCGTGTGAAGGATGATGATGTCTCGCAGACAACATTCAGAACTTGTTATGGGCATTATGAATTCATGGTCATGCCTTTTGGTTTGACAAATGCCTCTTCTACATTCATGGACCTGATGAACTGAGTATTCCGCCCATATCTTGACAAGTTCATAGTAGTGTTTATGGACGACGTTTTGGTTTATTCCGAGATGTTAGAACAACACTGCGAGCACCTATGGATTGTACTCAACATGCTACGAGAAAACCAACTCTATGCAAAATTCTCAAAGTTTTTGTTCTGGATAAAGGAAGTTATGTTTCTTGGTCACGTGATTTCTGTCGGTCATATAGTTGTTGATCCTACAAAGTTAGAAGCTGTGTCAAAGTGGAATGCTCCGAAAAACCCATCTGAAATCTGTAGTTTCCTTGGTCTAGCCGATTACTATCAGAAGTTTATCAAAGGTTTCTCTAAGTTTTCCTTGTCTTTGACCAAGTTAAATCAAAAGGAGGTCAAGTTATCATGGACCCCTGAATGTGAGAACAGTTTTCAGAAGCTGAAGAAGAGCCTGATTTATACTCTCGTGCTTGCTTTGCCTGTTGAGGGCATACCCTATGTCATCTACACCAACACATCTAGACAAGGCTTAGGGTGTGTTTTGATGCAAGACGGAAAGGTGATCGCCTATGATTCTTGACAATTGAAACCTATTGAAGCTAATTGGCCTACACATGATTTGGAGCTTGCCGCCATAGTTCATGCTTTGAATATCTGGCGACACTATCTCTATGCAGAAAAGTTTGAAGTCTTTTCTGATCACAAGAGTCTGAGATATCTGTCGACTTGGAAGGATCTGAACTTGCAACAACGTAGGTGGATGGAATATATTGAAGATTATGACTTCACCATTACCTATCATCCTAGTAAAGCGAATGTCAAAGATGATGCTCTAAGTCACAAGAAGGAGGTTGTTTGTGCTGCTATGAGATGTTTAGTATGGGAAAACCTTAAACATGTGGCTAGATGGAGACCTCAGCCTATCAATTCAGTGGATGAAGACAAGTTGTGTGTTCATATGGCCAGCTTGAGCGTTACCCCAACCTGGATCTCGGAAGTCATGGCTTCACAGTTGGAGAGTTCTGAGCTTAAGGAGATGAAAGCTTTAACTGAGAAACCATAATCTGACTTCTCTATCGGAGTGGATGGTGTTGTCCGCTTCAGACAAAGGTTGTGGATTCCTAATGTTGGTGATCTGAGACAGAAGGTTCTGAGTGAAGCTCATGGGTCCAAGTACACTATTCATCCTGGTACAACAAAGATGTATAAGGACTTACAGCGAAGCTTATGGTGGAAGAACATGAAGAATGATATAGCTCTATTCGTGGCGAAGTGCTTGACATGTCAACAAGTCAAGATTGAACATCAACGACCCAGTGGTCTTCTTCATCCTCTTGAGATTCCAGCATGGAAGTGGGAGAAGATCACAATGGACTTTGTTACTGGTTTTCCTATGTCTAAGAAAGGTTATGATGTTGTTTGGGTGGTGATTGATCGGCTTACAAAATCTGCTCATTTCTTGCCTTTCAAGACCACGTATAAAGTTGCTAAGATGGCTCAGTTATAAGTGGAGTGGATAGTTCATCCGCATGGTGGGTCTGCTGTGATAGTTTCTGATCGAGACTCAAAATTCACTTCTCACTTATGGGGTCAGATTCAAGAAGAAATGGGTATTGATATGTGTTTCAGTACTGCATACCACCCGCAAACTGATGGTCAGTCCGAGAGAACAGTTCAGATTCTGGAGGACTTGTTACGTGCTTGTGTGATGGATTGGGGCGGTGCCTGGGATTGGTATCCACTGTTAGTAGAGTTTGCTTACAACAACAGCTACCAAGCTAGTATTGGGATGCCACCTTTTGATGATCTCTATGGCAGACCTTGTCGTTCACCTTTGCATTGGGATGATGTTAGTGAATGGCCCTTGGTGAAAACCAATGACATACAGATGATGCTCGAGAAGGTACAGTTGATAAAGAAACATATGAAAGTTGCACAAGACCAACAGAAGATGTATGCTGATGCGAAGAGGTCTGATGTAAGCTTCTTAGAGAGAGACTATGCTTTTCTAAAGATCAAGCCTATACGTTCTATTGTAAGATCTAAAGTAAAAGGCAAGTTGAGTCCTCTCTATATTGGACCATTTGAAATATTAGATAAAGTGGGCGACTGTGCATATCGCTTAGCCTTACCTCCTGCTTATGATAAGATTCACAGTGTGTTCCATGTCTCTATGCTGAGGAAGTATGTAAATGATCTGTCTCATGTACTCATGATTGAACCTTTGAAGATTCATGAGAATCTGACCTATGAAAAATTGCCTGTGTGGATCCTTGACTCCAGAGTAAAGCAGCTAAAGAATAAGGATATAGAGTTGGTGAAGGTTTTGTGGAGATATCATGGTTTAGAAGAAACCACTAGGGAGTAAAAGACGAAATGTTACGTACTCACCCTTCCCTCTTTGTATGAGATATCGGGGACAAAATCCTTTTTAAGGGGTGGAGTATTGTAACATACTGAAACCCACTATGTATCTCTTTGTACTCTTTTCTATAATATTTGTCCTTCATTTTAGTCCCATATGTCTTTGGAATTTATTTAGTGGAATTATGATGGTTATTGGATAAATATTTCCCATATATTCTTAATATAGGGTTATATGAACAAATACCTCAGTTGGGTTTTAATTAATGGGCCTGAAGTGAAAATTGTACACTAAGTAATAAAAATACTAAGATATTTCATCCTAGAACTTTCTAGTACTTTTTAGAATAGGAAAAAGAAGAGAAAATCCAAATTATAAATAAAGGAGATGATAAATGCAATAATTGGAGGTAATATGGGATTTAATGGATAATAGAAGATAATGAGGAATATATGTTTCCAAAAATCATAAACAGAAACCCACAAGGATAATTTGACACTCAATTTCATTTTCTTGACCTAAAAGTAACTTAAGGGCCAAGTATAATCTAATTTGGAAGATAAATGCATACATTAAAATCTTTATTAAAAGATAATAGGAAGTTAGCCAATAAAGTGAAATAAAATATTCAATGCCCTCAAATTAGAAAACTAACTCCAAATTCATAATCTAAACATAAAAATAAGCCTTTGGGAAAATTTGCAACTAATTTGGATAATGTTTGAATAATGAGTAATAATAGGAGAGAGAAAGTGTGTAGAATCTTCTATTTATTAATTAAATAAATAAATAATCCTAACTTCTGAAATTTATGAAAAAATCATATCCAAGTCACTTGGGGAGACTTATGGGTGAAGTTTTACAAATTTTAAGAAAAATTATCACCTCTTTTGGAGGAGGAAAGAGAAAATGACATTTTCATTATTGAACCTATTAAAATTCCCCAAAAGGCAAAACTAATTCCATAATTGGATTCTACATGTCAAAATTAGTTAGATTATAAATTTTTGTTAATTTTGGATATCATTTGGGTCTCCAAAAGATTAGAGAGAGAAACATTTAAAGTAATATGTCACTTTGGCCAAAATTTGGTTAGGAATAGAATTTCCTTGGTTTGGCCTCTAATCGGACGACCGGGATCCATCGGTTGACCCAGGTCCATAGAATCGGATGGTTCCTAGTTGTCTCTTACCTTGGATCGGCTGTAATAGGTCGTTTTTCTTTCTTAAAATTTAAATCCAATTATCTCAAGATATACTCGATGAAATCGTGAAGTATTGGGTTCGTTGGACTCCTCACAAGATTCCACACAACTTTATTCTAGAGTTTTTGTGTTTTGATGATAACTAGAGAAAACCCCAAATCCAGTGGGACTCCTCTATCACCCCACCTAGCTAAACCCTAGCCTAGGCCTCCTTGTCTATAAATATCCATTCCCCTATGTCCACCGTCACCTTAGCAACTCAATTGTGCCCTTTATTTGGCGTTTCGTGGACATTTGGACCTCGACCAGTGACAAAGACACCTAGGATTGTGGTGCCTTTTCCTCTCTACTCCCTCTACCATCAGTCTAATTAGACGTATCACGAGATTCATTTTCTCTAAGTTTTGAATTGCATGCCTGAACGTGCAATTTGGTTGAATATTTTGTTTTTTCCCAAAATCGCAAGCAAGCAGCAGAAGCAGCACGTTGGTCTTTGCGTCGGGTGCCTTGGGGAAGAAAGCCCCATGCATTTTTACTATTTTGCCCTCTGTCTTCTCTTCATGGAGCTTTGTTCCTGAGTCGGGTACATTGGTCTTTTGCTATATGTTCGATCCGCATTGACCACGGGTTGACTGGGGTCCCTCGGCTACTAGTGAAAGGACAACAGGGTGTGTGGGCCTCACCACCTGGCCCCACTCTGCTCTCTCTCTCTCTCTCTCTTCTCTATTTTGATATTCAAAATTTTGAATTTTCTGATGGGTTGATACGAAATAAATCATAGAAAATTAATTCAGTAGTCAAAAATGGAAAATAATTAGTGTTTTGAAATCAGGAGAATGAGATCTATCCATTAAAAATGTTTGCGAGATTTTATTATGATGTTTGCAAAAAAGTGTTTTTATAATGATTTAATTAACTAAAAATTGCCAAAAATAACCTGAAAAGTCCATATCTTCAAAATACATAATATTATATGTCATTTTGATCAGAAAATCCTTACTAAGACAATGGTGATATTTTTAGAGTCTAATTTGAAGGTTTGTGCAAAAAGTTAGTAACTTTATGGTTTTGACCTTCTAAATGAATGAACTTATCATTAATGCATGTATATGATTATGTAATAGGGGAAAGTGGACTCTAATCTTGACTAGGTATCTAAAAGCGAGTTCTAGGGTTTGGAGGAATGAGGTATGTGCATCTACACCTTCATTTGGGAAATACATTATACCATTACCTATGTTCCCTAATGAGGCTTAATCTGACCTAATCCATTATTCTTGAAACCTAATTTATTTATGCCTCAAAATTAGTTGTAGTATTATCTTGTTTGGGTTTTATACCCCACTGCCAAATTATATAAATCATTTGATTAATCTTTCTGTAACACTTTTGCTAGCATGTAGTTATACGTTCTATTTAATTTTAAAGTAGAGGTACTTATGTACAACCACCCACAGAGGGCATGTATAAAATCGCCCTAGGGGAATGTTTTGATTTCTCCCCATAATATTATAGGTGACTGGGAATGTCTTATTTTCCCCTCACCTAAGGTTAGAGGTCTGGTAGGTGCCTCAACCCTACTTAGTTAGGTAGACATATTAATTTACATGCAAATCCTTTATTTACAATTGTTATTGGCAAGTTTCCTTATTTAAAGCCTCATACTCTTGATGTCTCATATTTTGGTGATTCCCTAGCCTATTTTACTTATTACATTTATCTTGGAACCTTTAGAATAGTTTTGTAACACATACTTTTTCTTCCTTTTCCTATTGTTGGGTGCTTTCCCAACCACCCAGGTGCTGGTGTTGTGCAAGGAGAAGGACAAGCTTGAAGGAGGTCTTTCGTAGGAGTTGATCTTAAGATTTGGGAAAGGATGACTAGGTTGCTATATCTATATCTTGTTTTTCTTATCTTTTCTTGTAGAAATGAATCTTGTAGTAAACAAATAAAATCCATGTGAAGGCTTAGTATTTCTTTATTTCTACTGCTATTGACATTTCATTATGTATCTGGAATCATGCTTATTTACTTGGAATATTATGCAATCATCTTCAAAGTCTCTATTTTTGTTAAAATTGTGGATGTTTTGTATTTCCTTTAAATTTTAGTAAAGAGGTGATCTCGCCTCTTTACACGAACATAGATGGCTTCTTTGTAGGAGTCATTGTGTTAGAGTCTTGTACTATGTTCATAGCTGACTTTGCTTCTTGTCTTGGATCTTGTGAATCATCTTTCAATGTCAGCTTTATCTTCTTGGAGTGGTCATTCAGTCCCTTGGTAATTGATTCCAGGGCCTCTTCTTCCCCTTATAGTGAGGTCACCTGCCCAGTCAAGGTATTTGAGGTGGAAGTTGACATCCTGCAATTTCAACAATAAGATATTATTAGGCTTGACACTACTTGATATTTCATATGATAGCGATTGACATTCAGATGTATTGGTCCTGACTGAGTATTACAAGTATCAATTAAGATAGGGATGCCATGTATCGGTTTGGACTAAGCATGATCAGGTTCAACTACACTGTGTATCATTCGATACTCATTCCATGTGTCTCGGTTGAGATAGGTTCTAGGCTAGTGGTCAAGACAGGGTTAGTTACAAGAGTATCCCAAGGTTGTGTCACGACCGTGATGAGCGTCGCATTTGTGATGATCTTCACGACTGTGACATCAAATAGGTGAAACGGAGGTTCCATGTCACGGTCAAAATTATGGTGGTCGAAATAGAGTAACTATACGAATAGAATCAAGGTTATGTTGTGGCAGGGCTAAGTGTTGTTACCGTGGCGAGTGTCGTGGTCTAGACAGATAAGGTATTCAGAAAGAAAATCCAGGCTCTCTTTTGACTGAAAGGCTTGTCGCGACCGAAACCATTGTCGCAATAGAGACAACCATCTCGATCGCAAAAGGCATGTAACCAGATCGCATGCTCAGAAGGTCCAATTTCTTGAGAGGGCGAGGTTGATCAATCGATTGGATAGGTGGGACCGTAATACGGGGGAACAAAAAAATCTAGAGGGTTAAGTGGCGAGCCTTCATGGGGTTGTTGAAATAGTGAGAAGGGAGTAGCGACCGCAACGTTGGGGTTCAAAATGTGGTCCCAAATGGTCTAAAATCCATCAAAGGACACATCAAGGGGGTGATTATGGTCGTGATGGGAGTTCTGATTGGGGTCTAGCGACCGCGATGATGCAGCACAGGAAGACAAAAAGGTCAAAATGGGGCTTTCGATTGCAAAATGATAAGGGGGAAAAAGGGTTAGAGGGATGATCATACTGGAACTATGAACCAGCAGCAGGGAAAAAGAGGGAAATCGGAGAAGCGTGAATCAGAGAAAGCTTTTATTGAGAAGTTAGAATGGGTACTTGCTTGAGGTTAGAGAGTGAAGTTGAAATGGAAGCACAGTTGTGCGAGGAGTTGTGATCCCAGTCACATGAAACTCCTGGTAAAGTGCCTCCCTCATCGCTTCCATCCTGGTGTAACCATGATCACATGATCGTTCTCCAGAGAGTCTTTGCTAGGGTTTCTTCAGAGCGGTAGTATGAGATAAAGAAACATGGGTTTTACTATTCAAAAAACTTCCCTCTTTTTTATCCTATAGTGTAGCGACCGAAACCATTGTCATTGTATTGCGGTCGATACACCCATCGTGGTTGAGACACTTGTACCGGTTGCAAAATTGGTCTCAATCGTGACACCGATAAGGGTGTAGCTATCGAAATGTGAGTATATCCAGATACGATAGAAGTTAACCGTCGCGGTCGAGACTACTATGGAGAAGGGTGTTGGTCGAGACACCAATGAAACTATTTCAATTGATACAAGGATTTCTAATAGAAAGTATTCAAGTTTTGAGTTTAAAAAACATTCTTACCCATCTTAAATCATTTGAGGACATAACAACAGAGATGGAGTTTTACAATTGACTATCTTTGCTATTTTAGAGAAATTCAAAATTCTTAAAATAGAGAAGTAAAAAATTAAACTAATAGATATGTACACAATTTAGACTTAACAAAAATTGGGAGAAAGAATTGCAAATTTAAAGAAGGTAGTAATTTTGGTATAGTATGCCTAGAGAGACAATCATATGATGATTGCAATGAGGCATATGATACTTGATTTGATGATGATAAAGGTAATTCCGTCTATTATGTTTGTCTCAGTCATAATATGATGACATATACATGATATATGTTTAACGACTGATGTGACTTGATGACATATGTCTTCAGGTTAAGGACCTAAACAATGAGACCATATGTATGTTAAGAGTACATACATTCTTGTTATGTCCCTAGTCGGATATTACTGTGGAAGCAAAATAGACAATAGTATTACATAAGACTAGAGTGTGTGTTGACTGATGACAGAGTCTCATTAGTCATGATATGTGATATCAAGTCTAGCACACATATATATGTTAGAGAACGGTATATCGGACAAACCCACCGTGAGAGTGATACATGGATACCATGGAATGGTAGTCGCAATGATCTCTCATTGTGATGGTGGTGATTATGGTTCTTAGACCTGAAATCACTACACTTGACACATGTCGTTGGGTACACTCAGACCTCATCAAACACAGTCCTGAAACATGGGTTGTTATAACAGTGATGATTGGGTGACGTTGACACATGGGGATTTGACTATGAGTGATAGATATGGGATTTGTCCCTCCTACAAGGAGTATGATATCTAGGGCCCCTTGATAAGAGAGACTGAGAATTTTATGGCCATACTCATGTGATTCAATATATGATATGTGAACTCACATGCATCTTACATAGTCTACTCTATGTCAAGGAACATGGATTGAATGTTGAAGAGGATGACGTTCCATGCCTCAAGTTCAATCTGGATTTCATAGACAAAGGAACTATACGATCACTGTAACACTAATCATAGATTGTAGGTTGAAGTTATTCTCCAATTTTTTTAGTTACTTGGGTAACAATGACGAGTTACTAGATTTCACTCATTGCTTGTGATGTCATAAGTTATTATGAACATTCACTGCCAACATAAATTGGAACATGTAGGGTCACACACATAGGATACCCCTGGAAGAGGAGATTGTCCATGAATGATGTTTAGATTGAGACTAAAGGTGTTTAGGTACTCAATTAAACATAAAAAATGACTGACTGGACTCAGAACTATCAAATTCAAGTGTTGAACTAGCTGGTTAAAGTGTCAGGTTGATTAGATATTGCATTGGCTTTGTCAGGACTGCCGACTGACCGGTTCACCCTTGTGAGCTGATCAGTTGGTGTGAGCAAACTGACTGGTTCACTTGGTGAACCGAGCGGCTCACAACCTTGCCAATCAAGGAAATTGGAATTTGGCCGATTGGAGGAAAACTTTCATGTTTCACTTGTTCAATTCGATTGAAATAAGGATTAATCTTTGAATTAATTTGAAACGATTGAGGAAAGTCAATTGTAGGCAAGTCTGGGAAGTGAAACGATCGGTTCACTTAGTGAACCAACCAGTTCACACCCCCAACCGATCGGTTCACTAGTGAACCGATCAGCTCACCTAGCCAAATGACCAGTTCATTATGAAATGACTGGTTCGCCTGCCGCAGTACAAACTATTCATGGAATTTATGGATCCTTCTACTCCGAACAGACTGGGAACCATGGCCCTTCCCTATACTATAAATAGAGGGGTACTGGGGGCTTCTCAGAACATACAACTCAGAACATCAGTTGCTCTGCAAAGTTGTTGTCCTCTCTGCTTTTGGTAACTGAGAGAGTCCAAGCAAGTGCTACCCGACTAGGGAGGCACAGTGAGGGAAAGACAACTGTAGAAAAGTAGTCTGAGTGCGGGAGAGTAGGTTGGTACTAATACACCAACATGAGGGTTGTCTCCTTCTTGCCAGTTCTTCTAGAACGATAGGAGTTCCAGGTGGTCTGTGTGGACTATCTACAGAGGCGGGAGATATCTACCGCTGAGGAGGACATATCAGCCGCAGTCTGTGGTGGAGGCCAATGTTCATGGCAAAGACCAGGAGCTGCACAGACACTGTCTAAGACATGGCGTTGAAGATCGCATGTGGATGCGAGGTTTTGTCGTTGGTCAAGCCCCAGGACTAGGTATATCTCACTAAAACCATCCTTCCCATTACATAGTCATTGATGCGATCTCCTGGTATGGGTTAATGGCCAGTAAATTTTTTTGTTTCTATTGCCTACTCTGAGGCCATAAAACCCAACAATGGTATCAGAGACATGTCAACGTACTGTGTTTTGGATAAATTGATATGATCAGATTTTGGTTTTATTGTCATTTATTTATTGCATACGATGTGAATATTTAAAATGATTAATGTGGATATCCAATTAAATACCACATGCGACCACAAACTAATATACATATATGATATGGTATATATGCAATTGATGCGCGTCACCCTAAAATGGTTTTGATGGTGGACGTGTAGCATGGTTATGGCCTATAAACGCTATGTGTGCTTGGTTGGTTGTGGTTGTTTTCATCTCAGTTTGCATACCGAGCCTCTACTTTCTATTCCATGTGTTACTCTAGATAACTTGAGATCCTTTCTCATCTACCTTTGCTCCCCTCAAATGTAACTCGAGGTTTCCCAAAGATTACGTAAAAGTAAGATAGTTTATATTCTGTTACATCGAAGAAGAAGATGCTCAACACTAGATGATTCGACCGCCTGGAGGACCGAGGAGGTTTGTGAAGAAGCCAGATCGACCGGATGATGGCCCAATCGCTTGTTGGAGGTGTCCAGACAATGGAGGCCAGACCGACCAACCGACCAACCAACCAGCCAGGAGGAAAGCAGGTCACGAAATAGGATGAGCCGATCAACCCGAAATGGTTCAAGCACAAAGATATTCACCAATAACATGTTGCATATGATGAAGACCTTAGATGAACATAATTCCTTGTATCTCCAAGTAATTACAATAGGATGGCCATAATCATTGCTTTATTTCTTTGCATGTTTTCTTGTGGGATATAGAATGTATATGATTGGATATGTATATGTATATGTATATGTATATGTATATGTATATGTATATGTATATGTATATGTATATGTATATGTATATAAATACCAAATCCCTCAATATAAATATTAAGTTTAAGATGCCTTCCAAAAGTAGCACACATGAAAAACTTGATCGACTAAGTGTGGGCACGCCCTAGTGTGGTGTGTCGTCTATCTCGTGGAAGTATGGTGGTGAATATGTGGGTCTTCCCTAGCAGGGAGCATATTCATTGTGTTGGCATTTGGGTTGGACTTAACTAGGTGACCTTGATCGGATCAAGAACCTTGAGGCATGGATATGTACATGACAAAGAGTTGTGCATGACATCTATCAAGAGTTGCATAAGATGCAATTGGCAAAATTTGCCTACCTGAAAGAATCTATTTGTGGGTGATAGCCCTAGCTGGTCCACAACTTAGAGGAAGTCAAGATCTTGCTCACTAGAAGGTTGTACGCTGCAATCTTCCGAATTGATGGTGAGGGCTATCAATTTGATCAAAATAGTGGGAGCAATAATTAATGAAAGGCCTAATTAATATCATCAAAATTATAAAATCAAACAAATCAAAAATGTTTTCACAAAGTTGCAAAATTCTTTTGTAGAATCCAAATGACAAACACAAATACATTATCATTGTGTTTAGTTCATAAATGGATAAACTTCAAATCTGATTTGGGACCTTTGAGAAGTGTTCTCAATGGTGAGTGTAAACTCCAAAGTCCTTGAAAGACCAGAGCTAGTTGAACCACTCCAAATGCGCCTAAGGCTAAAATGGTATGCTTACTTGAAGTGTTCCAATGATGCCTAAGACACCAAGAACCCTATGTTGAGCTATATGAACTATGAGTTACATGAATAGCTTGAAGCATGGACATTCTTGAGATGGTTATATATATTAATAATCATGTAAACCATGAAAGGTATAATGTCTTCAAAGCGATGTTTTAGTATAATAAGACAGATGGAGATCAAGTATAATCACATATGCTCAATATGATTGTGCATATAGATGAACTATGATAGGTCAAGAGTTGACCAAACATATGATTCTACAAATCGTTGTATGAATTATATAGCTAGTTTATCAAATGTTGAGAAACTTGGCCAAACCTTTGTCTAAAGTGCTTGGCATGTTGATGCCAAAGCATGAATGAAGAAAGGACAATGTTGAGACATAGGCATTGCCATCAAAGATCATTTCTTTGAAATGAAATAATAGTCCATTACACTCTTGTCCATATAAGATGTATGGCAATTTCATTGATGGCAGATGTATAATAGAAATTCACTAATTCTATTATATGCCCATGAATGTCATATTGTAACTGTAATGGTTGCAACGCTTGCTCTATACAGTTTCTAGCTTACTTCTTCTTAGGTCCTGAGGTAGAGATCTCTCTCTTTCATCTTCCCAAGATCCTCTATAAAGAGGTTATTTCCCTTTCCAATGTCAAATAGGTGACAATGGTGGCACTTTCTTTCCTTATCATTATAAGTGAAATAGGGCATATTCCCTTTTCTACTTACCCTTCTCCATATCTTGAGTGATGAAGACTTGGACCTAAGCTTGGCTTCAAAACACTTCTTGACCTTGCTTTAGTCTATGGACTTTACTCTGTTGGTCATCTATAGCACATAAATGAGAATTGCATTTCTAAAATCTATATGGTGGTTATCCAGACTCTTTTGGTTGTTGAACCAATAGAGACATGCTAATCTCATTCATTATGAAATATGACAATGGTTCTTCACTAGATGTAGAGGGAGAACGATTATTGTATTAAGGATTATACATTATGATGTATATAGACCTTTTAGAATAAATGCTAAATGTAATCAATAGTACTTCAATATATTTACTGATGATCTCAGTAGATATGGTAGTTTGTATTTAATAAAATACAAACATGAATCTCTTGAAGTGTTCTAGGAGATCATAAATGAAGTACATAATAAACTTGGTATAAGTATTAAATTTTGATATGATTGATATGGAAATACTATGAACCAAGATTTTAGAACCTTCTGAAAGATCATGAATGTATCATGATGAACTCCATCTAAACACAATCATAGTGTATCATGAGAAGTGTATCAGAAATAAGCAATCACACCATGATAAGTCAGAGATTGATTAGATAAAACTTCAAATTTCCTTTTGGGCACATGCTTAACACTGGGAATAAAGAGAACCACAAAATGTTGTGGAATCTCAATGTCGCTTAAGTAACATATAGAACTCATGGTTCTGGTATAACATGCCTAGATCTTGAATTATATATCATATCTTATGGACAAAAAGGTGGTGAGTTGATCATATGATGAGTCAACAGTCTACCTAGAAGCTAATGAGTGCCAAAAACTGAGATATAGCTTGAAGCCATGAAATCCAAGATGGACTCCATGCATGTCAAGAAAGTATGACTTTGGTTGATCAACCTGAAGCGGTAAAACCCATAGGGTACCTTTGGGTCTTCCAGAAGAAGACTGATATGGAGGGTAAGTTGGTTGAAAAGAGTTTTCTAACAAGTTCAAAGTGTTGAACATGATGAAATCTTTTCAGTAGTTACCAAGGATAAATCCATCAGGATAATGATTGCCATTGTACCTTAATATGACTATGAGATTTGTCATATTGATGTTAAAACGCATTCCTTAAATGGAATATTCTACAAGATGTGTATGTAACACATCCTAAAGGTTTTATAAATCCAATAATACAAATAAAGGCTATAAAGCTACATAGATCAATCTTTGGATTGAAGAAAGCACCTCAGAACTAGATCTTCAATTTGACAAGATAGTCAAAGAGTTTGACTTGAGTCAGAATAAAGATATAATGTGTGATTACAAGAATTTAATGGGAGCATATGTATATTCCACATATTGATGTGGAGTAACATCCTTATACTACAAATATTAAAACTTGGCAACAAAGTGCATTCAAAAGTTTTAAAGAAGCATCCTATGTAATAGGAATCAAGATCTATAGAGACAGATTAAGAGGGCTTCTTGACCTAAGAAAGAGAACATACATCGGCAAGATGTTGAAAGGGTTCAGCATGATGAGAGAAAACTTGTCCATGTTCCATGGAGTTAGTCTCTCAAGAGCCAAGTGCCCCAATTCTTATGAAGAATAAGGAACACATGGATAGATTCCATATGCATTTGAAATTGGATCTATCACGTATGAACTCATCTTGTTATCTTGTATGTATTGGACATGACAAGAAAATATGAACTAATTATCTTGTATGTATTGTACATTACAAGAATATACGAACTCATCATCTTGTATGTATTGGAAATGACAAGAAGATATGAAATCATCATCTTGTATGACAAGATGATATAAATATCCAGTTATCTCATATGTATTGACGAATGGATATCTATTGAACTCCAGTAAGAGTTACTGGAATACCATGAAGGACATCATTGTGTACTTATGAAGTACCAACAGGATTAGTTCTTTAGTTATGGTAAAAAGGAAGAGTTGGGTGTAAGGAGCTACACTGGTGCAAGCTTCACAAATAAAAAAATTGCGTTTGACCTTTGTATAAGAATTGTTAGTTGGAAATGTTCCAACATAAAACAATTGATTAATTCTACAATAAGAAGCTGAGTACCTTAGTGTTACAAATATTATAAAGGATATTGTATGCATCTAGAAGTTCATATGGATGAACTTATGGGAGGTTCTGACCATTGGTGACTCAATAGTAATATTGTGACAACAATGGAGCTACTGGTTAGGCAAAGGAATTTCAGATAGCATACTATGACACTTCCATCTGATATGAGTTGTCGTATAGTGAGGGGATGTGAAACATGCAATGTACCGACTTGAAGAAAATGTTACTTACCCCCTATAAAAGCACTTGTGTAGTAGAAACATGATGGACATGTTAAGATCACTTGGAATATGATTCATGGGTAATTAGCTCTAAGTGCAAGTGGGAGTCTATTGGTATAGAATGCTCAGAGAGCCAATCATATGATGATTGCAATGAGGCATATGATACTTGATTTGATAATGATAAAGGTTATGTCGATTATGTTTATCTCAGTCATGAGATGATGACACATGCATGATAGATGTCTAAAGAATGATGTGACTTGATGACATATGTCTTCAGGTTAAGGACCTGAATAATGAGACCATATGTATGTTAAGAGTACATACATTCTTGTTATGTCCCTAGTCGGATATTACTGTGGAAGAAAAATAGACAACAATAATACATAAGACTAGAGTGTGTGTTGACTGATGACAGAGACTCATTAGTCATGATATGTGATATCAAGTCAGGTACACATATATATGTTAGAAATAGTATATGGGACAGACCCACTGAGACAGTGATACATGGATACCATGGAATGGTAGTCACAATGATCTCTCATAGTGATGATGGTGATTGTGGTTCTTAGACCTGAAATCACTGCATGTGTTACATGTCCTTGGGTAAACTTTGACCTTATCAAATGAAGTCTTGAAATATGGGTTGTTATAACGGTAATGACTGGGTGACTTTGACACATGGTGACTTGACTGTGAGTGATAGATATAGGATTTGTCCATCCTACAAGGAGTATGATATCCAGGGCCCCTTGATAAGCGAGATTGAGAATTGTATGGCCATACTCATGTGATTCAATATATGACATGTGAACTCACATGCATCTTAGACAGTTTGCTCTAGGTCAAGGAACAATGGATTGAATGTTGAAGAGATTGATGTTCCATGCCTTGAGTTCAATCCAAATGTCAGAGACAAAGGAACTATACGATCACTATTACACTAATCATAGATTTTAGGTTGAAGTTGTTCACCAACTTTCTGAGTTACTTGGGTAGAAATGATGAGTTGCTAGATTCTGCTCATTTCTTGTGATGTCATAAGTTGTTATGAACATTCACTGCCAACGTAAATTGGAACCTGTAGGGTCACACACATAGGATACCCCTGGAAGATTAGATTGTCCATGATTGATGTTTAGATTGAGACTAAAGGTGTTTAGATACTCAATTAAACATATAATTGACTGACTGGACTGAGAACTATCAAGTTCAAGTGTTGAACTAGTTGGTTAGAGTGTCAGGTCGATTGGAGACTACATTGGCAATGTCAAGACTGCCAACTGACGGGTTCACCCTTGTGAGTCGATCAGCTTGTGTGAGCCAACCGATCGGTTCACTTGGTGAATTGAGCAGCTCACAATCCTAACAATCGATGAAATTGGGATTTGCCCGGTTGGAGGAAAACTTTCACGCTTCACTTGTTCAATTCGATTGGAATAAGGATTAATCTTTGCATTAAATGGAAATGATTAAGGAAAGTCAATTACAGGCACGTCTGGGAAGTGAAACGATTGGTTCACTTAGTGAAATGATCGGTTCACATAGTGAATTGACCGGTTCACACTCCCAAATGACCAGTTCACTAGTGAATCGATCAGCTCACCTTGCCAAATGACCGGTTCATTTATGAAATGACCGGTTTGCCTGCCGCAGTATAAACTATTCATGGAATTTCCGGATCCTTCTACTCCCAAACAGACTGGGAACCCTGACCCTACCATGTACAATAAATAGAGAGGTACTGGGGGCTTCTCATAATACACAACTTAGTACATCAGTTTCTCTACAAAGTTGTTGTCCTCTCTGGTTCTGGTAATCGAGAGAGCTCGAGCAAGTGCTACCCAACTAGGGAGGCACATTGAGGGAATGACAACTATAGAAAAGTAGTCTGAGTTTGGGAGAGTAGGTTGGTGCTAGTACACCAATAGGAGGTTTGTCTCCTTCTTGCCAGTTCTTCTAGAATGGTAGGAGTTCCAGGTGGTCCTTGTGGACTATCTACAGAGGCAGGAGATGTCTGCCACTTAGGAGGACACGTCATCCACATTCCGTGGTGGAGGCCAAAGTTCATGCCGAAGACTAGGAGCTGCATAGATACCGTCCAAGACATGGCATTGAAGACTGCACATGGTTGCGAGGTATTATCACTGGGCAAGCCCCAGGATTAGGTATATCTCGCTAAAACCATACTTCCCATTACATAGTAGCTGATGCAATCTCTTGGTATGGTTTAATGGCCAATAAAAATTTTTGTTTCCACTGCCTACTCTGAGGCCATAAAACGCAACAAGTAAATCCTTGGGTTGCCTCCGAAGAAGCACTAATGTATAGTCTTTAGCTTTGCATTACTGATCTTGATCAGGTTCTTCTAGTGGTACTGGATGTGGCTCTTTGAGATCCATTTCTGATCTTCTTACAAAGCTTCATCTTCATAATATCTTTTGACTTTGTTCCCATTCAACTTAAAAGTACTAGTCTTTTCACTGGTAATCTCCATTACCCCATATGGTAGATCTTGACAGCAAAGAATGGGCCATACCACCTAGATTTGAGTTTTTGGGAAATAACATGACTCTTGAGTTGAACAGAAGAACCCTGTCTTATTCTGACACATACTTGTTCTTTATGTGGGCGTCATGCCACACCTTCATTCTTTGCTTATACATATGGGCATTCCCATAGGCATGTATCCTCAGTTCTCAAGCTTGTGTAGCTATAGATACATTTTCTTTCCATCCCTGTCCAGATCCATATTTAAGATTGTGATGGCCCAAAGGGCTCTATGTTCTAGTTCTATAGGAAAATTGCACGACTTTCCATATATGAGCCGATAGGGGTTGTCCCTATCAGAGATTTGTAAGTTGTTTTGTATGCCCATATGGCATCATCTATCTTCATAGACCAGTCCTTGTGGGTCCTGTCAATGGTTTTTTCTAATATCTGCTTAATCTATCGGTTTGATAGATAAACCTTTCCAGAAGTCTGGGGGTGGTGACCTTATGCTTGACCTCGTACTTTTTCAACAACACTTCATATTGTTTTTCCACAAAATGGGACACCCTGTTGCTAATGAAGGTGTGGGGAATCCCCAATCTAGGAAAAATGGTCTTCTCAAACAATCTCACAACTGCCTTAGAGTCACAAGTGGGGGTTGCTACAACTTCTACCCACTTGGAGACATAATCTACTATGACCAGAATGTACTTGTTTCCCCTAGAGGAGGGGAAGGGTCCCATATAATCTACTCCCCAAACATAAAAGATATCTACCTCAACCCAGTCAGACATAGGCATCTCATTTCTTCTTGTGATATTTCCTGCAAGCTAGCATTCATTGCATGTCTTTATAGATGACATGGCATACTTAAAGAGTGTCGCCCAATAAAATCCCAATTGTGAGACCGTAGTTGTGGTCCTTTTTCCTCCATGATGATCTCCACATGGTGAGGAATCGAATTCCATGAGGATTTGAGGCACCTCTTCTTATGGCACACAATGCCATTATAAATTGTTAGAATAACTCTTGAACAAAAGGGGATCATCCTAGTAATAATTCTTCAAATCAGAGAATATTTTCTTGTTTTAATTGTAAGTTAACTTGGGGGGTAACTTGTTGTAGGAAAATAGTTACAAACGTTGGCGAACCAAGGAAGATTTGGTTCCACTGACTTGGCAATCATTAAGGCCTCATCTGTGTAGTTGTCATTTACTGGTACCTAATTTTCTTCAGTGAAAATTATTCTTGATTGGTGGTCAGAAACCATGTTCTCCATTCCCTTTTTTGTCAATGATTTTGTGATCAAACTCTTGTAGCAACAAAGCCCATCGCAACAGTCTCGGCTTTGTGTCCTTTTTTTACATGAGATACTTTATGGTCATGTGGTTTGTGTACACCTTCAACTTTGATCATATAAAATAGGACATGAACTTGTCAAAAGACAATACTATTTCTAGCATTTCTTTCTCGGTAGTGGTGTAGTTTATTTGATCTTCATTGAGATTTCTACTGGCGTAGTAGATTGCATAATGCTTCTTCTCTCTTCTTTGTCCAAGGACAGCCCTGATGGTATAATCAATAGTATCACACATGATTTCAAAAGGCAAATCCCAATCAGGTAATTGTAGTATCAGGTTCGATGTTAGGGCACTCTTAAGGATTTCAAATGCTTCAAGGCACTTATCAGAGAAATCAAATTGTAGGTTTGATAGTGGCTTCAAAACCCTTGAGAAATCTTTAATGAATCTTCTTTGGTATCCAGCATGCCCCAGAAAACTCCTCACTCCAATGATGTATTTTGGCGAGGTAACTTAGATATAACTTTGATCTTTCTTTTGTCCACTTCCATGCTTTTCTTAGAAATTTTGTTTCCGATCACTATTCCATCTCTTATCATAAAATGACATTTCTTGCAATTTAGCACAAGTTGTTTCTCCTCACATCTTTGCAAGACCTTTGATGAGTTTTTTTAAGACAAATGTCAAAGGCATGTCCATATACTGACAAGTTGTCAATAAATACCTCCATTATGTTTTCCAAAAAATCCGAGAATATGGATATCATGCACCTTTGAAAGGTACCAGTCACATTACATAACCTGAAAGGCATTCTTTTGAAGGCGTACATCCCATAGACACATGTGAAAGTAGTTTTTCCTTGATCATCAGGGTGTATAGGAATTTGATAGAACCTCGAGTACCCATCAAGAAAGTAGAAATAGGATTGACCTGCTAGCCTTTCTTAAACTTGGTCAATGAAAGTTAGGGGGAAGTGGTCTTTCCTCATGGAGACATTGATCTTGCGGTAGTTGATACACATTCTCCACTCGGTAACCGTCTGAGTGGCCAATTCATCCCAGTTGCTTCCTTTTACTACAGTCACCCCTCCTTTTTTAGGTACAATGTGGATTGGCATGACCTTGAGCTATCACTAATGGGGTGGATAATCTATCACGCAAATTTATTACTTCTTTCTTTACAACTTCTTTCAACATCTAATTCAATTTCCTTAGTGGCTAAGCCAGGGGTTTAGTAGTTTCCTCAAGATTGATTCTATGCATGCACAAAGTTGGACTGAGGCCCTTGATATCTTACACATAATATTCTATAGCTTTTCTTTACAGTCTTAATTCCTTCAGGAGTTTCTCTTCCTGGCTTTTAGCTAGAGACAAGTTGACGATAACTGGGTTTCTTTCTTCCTCATCTAAAAACTCATACTTCAACCCCTCAGGGAGTTTCATCAGCTCAGGTTAAGGTTTTAGTGCAAGTTTTTCTTTTGGTGTCTGATCCAGTGAGGCATACATCATAGTTTCAACAATACCTTCTTCATCATTGAAACCTTCCTCCTCAGGTTGATTCAAGTAATGCAAAATGTCAACCACTTCAGGGTCTTCTACATTGGGATCAAGATTGTTCGAGGCTCACATTATAGGGTCGACTATCGCATTTCTTTCTTGTACTTCCTCACAATATTCAACATAATTTTCCATAAAATAGGATGAGTCAAACAGAGAGGGTCCCCTCATGGCATATTATACAAGAAAATTTGTGTGGTCATTACCAACACGGAGAGTTATGATTCCCTACATGGCATCTATTAGGGCTCTCCCGGTGAGAGGAATGGCCTTCCAAATATCATGGTACAGGATGAGTCTTTGGTGGTGTCAATTAACACTATATCTTAGGGTCTAATGAATCGTCTGACGGATTAGGACATACTCTACCAGTCCTACTGGCTTTATAAAGGTGTGGTAAGCTAGTTGAATTCTCATGCCATCTTCACCATGTCTATCAGTCCAAGATTCTAGGCTAAGTAAAAGGGCATTAGGATGATACTTGATCCTAGATCAGCATGTCATACTTCTTTCTACATTATCTACAACATTGAAAGGAATAGTAAATGCTCTTGGGTCCCTTTTCTTTGTTGGCATTGTGTCTTGACCAAAAACACTCGACATCTTTTCTAATTGTACTATCTCAATGTGATCACCTCTCCTTCTCTTCGTAAATAGGTCTTTGAAGAACATAGAATAGGTAGGCATTTCCTCAATAGCATCTAGAAATAGAATATATAGGTGTAGATTCTTTGCTGCCTCCATAAACTTCTTGTATCTCTTCTTTAGGTGAGCCTTGATTAACTTGTAGGAAATTTTACTCTCAAATAATAAGGATTTCTTTGGGTGAAAGCCTATCTGTTGGATCGGGATTATTTGTCTTTGCATTTTCCTTCCCCTTGCCCTTTTCTTTACTCTCATCCTTTGTTGCGAGACTCTCCTTCTCTGAATTGTCCTCTACTATAGGGGGTTTCGTTCGTTGCTTAGCAATGTTTTGAATTTGAGTTGTGATCGTTTCTACATCCTTGGCCTTGATAGAAGGTCCTTCAGAGTTAGCCTTCTTGGTTGAGCCCCAATCCCTTCTCTCATAGTCCATGCCTGCATGTAGTGCAGCCATGTTATCAATGATCATCATAGTTCTGCTAGGCTTCTTTCCAAGAAAATCACTCCCAACAATAGCATTTAGCGAAGTCCGCTCTGTGGGAGTTAGCCCATTGTAAAATATTGTCACTAGAAATCTCTTACAGTAGTTGTGATGAGGACAATCCCTTTGATACTCTTAGAATTATTCCCATGCTTTGTGAATATTCTCTACAAGCTTTTGCATGAAGGTAGTGATCTTTTTCCTATTTTGAATAATTTTCTAAGTGGGATGGAAGTTAGTGATGAAAACATCAGCAAGGGGCCTCCATCCATCAATGGACTGCTGAGGTAGGTTAAGATACCAAGACAGAGCTTTGTCCCCTAGAGAGACAATGAATCACTTGCAGTATATAACTTATTGAGGCACTCCCCTCATCTTGATGGTGTCACAGATGTTTTTAAAGGCATCAAGATTATGGTAAGGATTCTCATTCTTATAATTCTCTCAGATTGGCTTATTCTGGGTCATTGAGATGAGTGTAGGTTTTAGCTCAAAAATAGTTGCATCAAACCGTGGGATAACGTTTGGGCATTTTGATACATTACCTCTAGTTGCAGCCAACTCTCTAAGTGTTTTATCTTCTTCATCATCTTCTTCCTCATTATTATAGTTACCAAGTTCATGGTATCAATGATTCATTCTGTGTCTTCTGTTGTGGTGGTGATCGGTCCTCGTGATGGTGTCGCTCCTCTTCACATTCTTCATAATCATCGTGTTGACCATCTCAGTGACGCTTCTCTCGTTCTTCCTCTATTTCTTGAGGCACTCTGGAGTGCCAATTTTCTCTAGAATATCCTCCTTTTTTATGGGGGCGACATGTTGATGCAAAAGGGAAGAAAGCTGATAGTTATGATCTGCCTCTCTCCAAGCTACCTAAATAGTTTGCACAGTCAAGTTGGAAAATGAGACATATGAAATAAAATATACTAAGAAATCTAGATATGGTAGATTTAACGTTTTGTGCGGTCAAGCTTATCACTAAGCTTGAGGCACGGGTGTATAGTGAGTAGACTCGGGTTCTTAATAATTTCATTTTATCTTGTCTCCGGCAACGGTGCTAAAAAGTTGACCGGCCTAAATCACACGTCCAAAATAGAGCGGATCTAGAGTAGTCAGACCCTTAGATTTATAACCCAACACTCAGACCCCTACAACTATTATACAGGGTCCAATGTAGTAGATCGGGGTTGAACCACAGGGACAAGATTGGTAAGTGTTAGGAGCGTAGAACCTTAGAATCAAATACACTAACCGAAGGGGTAGATTAATATGGTGTTCCTTACAAAACGATACTACTCCAAACAAAACAAAACAGGTAAAAGAAAGAAAACAAAACAAGAGAATAAGATCAAACAAGAAAGATGTAACCAAAGTGTGGATGGGAACTTAAATCCGGTTTCACCTACTATGATCTCTCACCAACATGAAATACTCACACCCCTTTGTATACTCTTAGCAAGATTACAAGCAATCATCATGTATGTCTATTCTCTCCTCTCTTGAGCTTAGGATAGATCTAGGTTATAAGGTTGTCTCTCTATCAAGATGGCAAACAAACAATCTCAAAGCAATCCATATGATCATTAGCTTTAGCATTCCAATATTTGTATGCATTCATACAACTCCATAACACTTATATAAGAATAGTACTACTCTTTCGAGGAATTCACAATCATGCATCATAAGATGGTAGCCAATCATGTAAGTGAAGAACAAGAGTACGGAGATAATCATTGCTAAGGATATATATATATATATATTCAAAAGGACATAAGTATATACATGTTGGGAGAGCCTTAGTGGCTACTCCCAACCTAAGCCAAGTGTTTAGCCACTCATATTAATGGACAACATTACGGTGCTACAAAAGTATAGATACATCAAGATAAACAAAGAGGGTGGAGGTACATCGTGAGGGGAATGATAGATCTAAAGAAGGAATGAGGTGATACACAAACGTCACTTCTTCAGATCTAGATCTGGTACAGGGGTGGAAGATGGCAGCTCCTTCTCTCAAAGAACAGGATGATAGATCTTCTCTCTCCTTTGACTGTTATCTTTGGAGATCCAAGACCAATGGATGTGAATAAGGATGGCTCTAGAGTCGGGCATCACTTTGTCACTCTTGATGATCTCCCCCCTTCTATAACTGTGGAGCCGAAGCCTATTTATAGGCGTTGCCCACTGACTTACTAATGGTCGACACTCATGTCTTGACCGAGACCATTATCACGGTCGCGACCATCAGTATAAGTTGTGGTGTCTATCTCGTTCATATATCCTGTAGTAGTTACTCTTCTGTAGTGATCACAACGACATTTTGGTCGTGATAGGTAACTATTCATTTCGGTTGACACCATGAATCGCGGTCGTGACGACGTCTCGGTCGAAACCATGCAACTCGGTCTCGACCACTGTTGGTCAATCACGGTCGTGATTGTAACATCCCTGACCTGGGTTATAAACTAACCCTAGGTGTTTTGCCTAAATATGTAATTAAACCCTGGTAATTATCTTTTGACATGTAATTCAGTTCCTCAGGAACATATACTTTCAATTTTGTCCTTTTTAAACAAAGTTGTAGTATTATTTTGGTAATGCAGGGGCTTATGTGCAAATTACCCAGTTAAGGGGTTAACTTGCAATTTCACATGTTAAGATGTTCTTTTGATAATGAGACATCATATGAGTGAATATGATGATACATGATGGATTTCCCCAAGCTTGGGCATCTAGATGCAGCTTGTGGAATAATCCTTATGCTTAAAAACCCTAATTTGGAGTAAAATGCAGTTTACCCAATTTGAGGGGTGCAATTTGTAAAATACACCATCTAGAACATCTTTTATGACTCTTGTCATCATTTAGAGTAGAAATGGTGAAAGGGACACATCAATGAATAATCAGATAAGAAAAATGACCTTTGTACATAAAATTCACTGAGTTTGAGTAAGGAAACCTTTCATGTATGTACCCAAGTTGAAAGTTGGCTTTCTTTACCCCTAGATCTTGAGATTTCATGAGCTTTGCATAAGTTTAGATGAGATTGGACGTTCCCTTAAATAAGAAAGGACTTGGATGAGAATTTCAAAGTTCTAGAGGTCTTTATGGTGTAAATCAGCCTAAATTATATAAGCACCTTTCTTTCCAAACCAAGCAAACGTTTTCCTTCACTTCCTCACTTCTTATCTTTCTCAACCGGACAAAGCAAAGCTTAGGAGCTCAAGGGGATGACCAACCTGTTCTAGGTAAGAGAACACCACCTTCTAGCTTGGAATCATGGAGGAAATCGTATTACAAGGTTGAATTGCAAGTTTTCCTACTTAGGTTCCTTGTTCTAGCCGACCATCCCCATCTTTTTCTTGAAGAATTGACCTTGGCTGACCTGTGGAGCTCAAGACACCATTAAAGACTTTAATCTTGGAAGCTTGGAATCTCTAGGAACCACGTTTGAGGTGGGTTTTATAACTCTAACCCTTAGCTTTGTTATGCACATCTTTGTTCTTATTTTCTATGATTAGTTCTTCTTCTACCTCCCTTCTTCCTTGCTATTTTGCAAGCAAAACGGTGGAGGAACTGACCTGAACAGAGGTTGAGGATGATGGGCGTGGATTCCTAGGTCACTTTATGAAACGAACTTGAACCCTTTTGGTCCAAACGGGTGCAACTCGTTTAAGGTCAAACGGGTTCAACCCGTTTGATCTCAAACGATCCTGCAAGATCGTTTGGATGAAAATGACCCCAAGACCATTTCATAGGGTTGACCAAGGTACGACCATTTGAGGGTCTGTTTATAACGTATTGAGTTTCATTCCTACAAAGAATTGTAATCTAATTCCTAACCAATGAAGAGTTGAAGACACTTCAATAACCTAACCCTAATCGGGTGAAAGTTGCTGATTTCAATATAGATCTTGTTGAGTTTTGGGTTGAAGGACCCAAACGGGTTCCAACCCATTTGGGGGTTCATCCAAACGATCTCACACTCGTTTAGTGACACCCCAAGATCGCTTGGAGGTCTAGGGTTAAAGAAATTTGATGGTTTGAGGGTCCAATTACAAGATCTTGATAAATTGATGAAAAGTGATGATTTTTAATTTAATTAGGGCTCAACCCTTATCAAATCATTTTGGTTTTTGGTTAAACTTTGGGCAAACGGTCTCAATATCGTTTGGAGGTCATCCAAACTACCTCAAGACCGTTTGATCCAAGTTTGGGCCCAATTGGAGGTCAATTGATAGGTTCAACTCTGATTTGAATCATATTGATTGAACATTGATGATTAGCCGATTGGAAACCCTAATTGAGTTAGATTTAACCCTAATTGGCTTTCAATTGAGGGTCAATTTGGTGTCCAGTTGATTGAGGCTCATCCTAATTGACTCAATTTGTATATGGTTAACATGGCTTGGGACAATTAAAAGCTTCAAAATAAGAAATCCTATTCAAGCATAAACTTTGTGTCACCTTTTATGTTCATGCAGTTTGAACCCAAGTAGACCCACAATCGTTTTAGACCAAATGAGTTCACACTCGTTTAAGCCCAAACGAGTTCACACTCGTTTGAGTCCAAATGAGTCCACACTCATTTGAGTCCAAACGAGTTCACACTCGTTTGAGTCCAAACGGGTTCACACTCGTTTAAGCTCAAACGGGTTCACACTCGTTTAGGCTCAAATGGGTCCACACTCGTTTGGACTTAAATGGGTCCACACCCGTTTAAGATTAAGTGTGTCCACACTCGTTTAAGGTTCAAATGGATTCAAGGTCATTTGAGATTAAACAAGTTCCAGGTCATTTAAGAATCAAATGGGTTGAAGGGTGAAGGTTAAACCCTAAACCAATTGGAGACCTTCAAGGTTGATTATACTTAATCACTTGAAGGTGTAAATGGTTCAATGATGATCTAATCTAAACCCTAATGGTAACCTAAGATGTTAAGGGACTATGTGGCTAATGAATTTACCCATGATGATGGTCAAATGGGTAAATTACCAAAATGCCCCTGAAAGGTTCAATTGAGTGATACCTTGTTTTAATCAAACCCTAATCACATGATAGTGATGAGTTGACTTGTGTTACTCAATGAGGACTTAACCCAACCTAATCTAGAGTGGTGTAATCACTATCTACTAGTTAGAGGAGAGAGAAAGTACCAATTATAATGGAAACTCAAGTAAAATACCTTCAATATACATGAATGTGCAAGTTTAGGTATGATCCACTTATGTGAGATCATGGAAACCCTAATTATGATAATTGATGAATCTTAATCTTATCTGAGGTCTTTAATGATGATGTTTCTCATACATGAGGATGTTATGAGATCATTTCACTATGAGGTGAATAGTAAATCCTAATTCTAGGGTGATGACATGTAATGTGAATAGTAAACCCTAATTCTAGGGTGATGACATGTAATGTGAATAGTAAACCAGGGAAACCTAGCTCTTGTATGAGTAGGGAGATACCACTTCTTTAAATGAGTTATTTACTGTTATCAGTTGATTTAACCATGCAGGTTCCTTTATGAGGATGATCATATCCAGGTATGGATGATGATACTATATTCATTGAAAGCATGTTGTTAGCTTTATGAATAGTGATATATCCTGATGCCTTGTTAATAGCATCTTATGAGATTGATAGGCTGTGAGAGCCATGAATACCATCAAGGTCATGCTTTAAGAGATTACTTGTGATGATAATATTGAGAAATGATAATTGATGAGAGTTAGGCTTGTTACATTTAGTATTCTTCCTTCATAGCTGCTATGCTAATGATTAATGTTTGAAAACATGTATGATGATAAAAGAATACTGAAATGTACCTAACTAATCAAGTATAATCATATCATGTAGAGCCATGATCATAGATCCATCATTGTCAGGAGTTAAATGATGGTGAAACAGGTTTTCCTAAGGGGACTCCTGGAGCACATACTTTTGAATATGTGGGGTAATATGGATTGGAATTTCCTTACATCCTAGTGTAGGAATTGATGTAGATGTATCTTAATCTATCAATCCTTCACTATGTGTTTATGCCGGGGTGATGTAACACTAATCTCCCGAGGAAATCTTTTGTACCGCATCCATGAGAGATAAATAAGAAATCTTTCGATGGCGAAGAGAGTACAGAATGCCACTGTGACTCTAACAGTGAAGTACGAGAATACCCTGGTAAGCTATAGTAGCAGAGACACTAGGTGTCCTGCATGTTAATCCTCATACTGACTGAGGAAGATGAGGTCATAAGAATCCATCTCTCTTGATGACCTATGTATGATACCGATGCGACTTAATAGTGATCGGTTGGAGTATGAGCGGTATACCTCATCTCCGCAGGGCATAATAATGTTTGTAAAACGTAATCAACCGTGTAGTATATCTGCTTAGGTTGAACTACGAGATACAATGATTGACGGTTACACTGTTTAGTATACATGTTCTTCATATTCATTAAATATTATTGATCTACTTGATAACAATCTGCTGCTGATTACCTTAAAGCTTTTATTGCCTATGTTATTCTTGGTTGCTATAATAAAGCTTCTGGCGAAGAGTTATAACTCTCACTGGGACAATTATTTAAAATTGTCTCACCCCGTAGATTTCACCTTTTTAGGTGGTCGTCGAGGGCGAAGGAATCAATCTTCAGGTGACCAATATCAGCAGTAGCAGCATCAGGAGCTGCAGTAGATCTCAGGTGGAGATTCAGACTGGTGAGTTGTATAGTTAGATAGTCAGTCCTATGTGTTCTCTGTACTCTTAGGACCTTGGAGTCCTTTGGTCTGAGATTTTGGTTTTGAGTTCTTAAGATTTTGTATCATGTTGTATATAATTACTCAAGAAGTAATTATTTGAGATGTAAATAGTTTATCTCCTTTTATGAAAGAAGTTTTTATAGATTCAAGCTCTTATCTCGAAAAGTTTTAATTTCCCGTGATTTTTGTCTTTCGCTCTTAATCGAATCGCTTCCGCTAAGTTTATATCGTGGTTTTGGAGATCAGAGCCCACAATTAGTGGTATCAGAGCTCTAGGTTCGCTGAGTCTACAGAGACATAAGACTTAGGATGTCGAGTCTATCCTTAGTACTTCTTTCTTATCTAATAGAGTCTTCTGCTCCTCAGGAGAAGAAGATAATTAAGGATGTCTGAGCAACATGAGGAGTACGTGGAAGAAAGTAGTGTTGTTGCACCCCAAGGAGGTGCAAGGAACCCAGAGATAGAACAACCTGTACCTGAGCCACCCAGAGAGCCACCTCAGTTTGACCCAGCTGACATGGGAAACCCAGTTGTTCAAACTATGTTCGGGCAGTTTATGACTGCTATGACACACATCACCGACAGGATGCCCATGCCTGCACCTAGGGCACCTGCCCAGCCTGAAGGATAAGGTATCGGTAAGACGTTCGAGCGACTTTGTCGTGTCAGAGCAACCAAATACTTTAGAACAGCTGATCCTGCAGATGTCGATCTGTGGTTAACCGAGTTGGAGAAAGCTTTTAGAATTCTCAACATCCCAGAAGCTCAGAAGGTTAGACATGTTGTCTATCTTCTCAAGGGAAGTGTTGGTCACTGGTGGACTATGGAAGAGCAGAAGAGGCCTGGAGTGGAGATCTTGTGGGAAGATTTTCGTCGGGAATTTATCAATAGATATTTTCCAAAGACCTTCCTAGATGAGAAGATCTCTCAGTTTGAGAGATTGAGGCAAGGCATGATGAACATTAGCGAGTATGAAGCTAAGTTCATGGAGTTATTGCGGTTTTGTCCGCACATGGTTGCCACAGAAGAAGAAAGAATCAGAAGGTTCGAGAAGGGTTTAAACGCCGACTTGACTACTCCCGTGTCTGCCCTAGAGAATTGGGAGAGGTTTTCTACCTTCGTTGAGTCAGTCCGAAGGATAGAGAAATCTGTAGTCGAGAAGAGACAAACCCATAAAAGATATCCGCAGTTCCAGGGTTCTTCATCTAGAGACTTTAAGAAGCCTAGATTCTTTGCACCTACACCTTCACCACCCAGAACTAGTGCTCAGACACAGTGGACACCGAGTAGAGGCAGGGGACGAAGACTACCACTACAAGAGACTCACAGTTCAGCATCAATGTCAGTTACAGGACCACCCAGACCACAACAACTGGAGAAGAGTTGTTACAACTGTGGGAAGGTGGGACATTTGATGAAGGACTGCCGATCTAGGCCTGTCAGTGTGACACAGCCTCCGAGACAGAGTCAACATGGATCACAGAGAAGGCAATCTCAAGGAGCAGCTCGAGGACGTGGACAAGCGTCTCAAGCTGGATCATCAGCACCACCTCAACACCAGGCAACAGCGAGGCTCTATGCTATGAACCCACCATATGCAGTGGTCAATCCACGGGTAGTGGCAGGTCAGATGGAACTTTTATATTCTGATATGTTTAAATCTTGTGTTGTATCTGTTTTGATTGACCCGGTTGCTACGCACTCCCTTGTCACTCGGAGAGTGATTCGTAACTGCAATATGACAATTAGTCATAGGGCAGATAGCTTGTTTTTAGAGACTCCATTGAGTGGGTCTGTCATTTTGCAGGAGGTATGCTCTCCCTGCATCCTCTTCTTTTCTGATCATCGCATTCAAGTGGACCTAATACCACTTGATATGCAAGGATTTGATATAATCCTCGGGATGGATACCTTGGAAAGGTATCGAGTTGTCTTGGATTGTGAATCCAAACAGGTTGTGTTTGCTGATGATAGCAGCACATGGATCTTTCAAGGAGAGAGAAAGATTTTGCCCACCTGTCTTGTATCAGCTATGGTTGCTAACAAGCTGATGAGGCAAGGATGTTATGCATTCCTGGCACATGTAGTAGATGTTACCAAAGAAGGTCCCAACCCTGCTGAAGTTCCTATAGTCAGGGAATTCAAGGACGTGTTTCCTGAAGAACTTCCAGGTATACCACCGCCTCGGGAAATTGATTTTGAAATCAATTTGATCCCAGATACAAAACCTATAGCCCAGACACCGTATAGGATGGCGCCTGCTGAGATGGCAGAACTCAAGAAACAACTTCAAGAGTTTCTTGAGAAAGGTTTTATCCGACCGAGCACTTCATCGTGGGGTGCTCCGGTTTTGTTTGTTAAAAAGAAAGATGGGTCAATGCGGTTGTGCATTGATTATAGACAACTCAATAAAGTAACAATAAAGAATAAGTACCCGTTGCCGAGGATTGATGATCTTTTTGACCAGTTGTGTGGTGCAACAGTCTTCTCAAAGATAGACTTGAGGTCTGGATATCATCAACTCCGTATTAAGGATAGTGACATATCCAAGTCTGCCTTTAGGACACGATATGGTCACTATGATTTCACAGTTATGTCGTTTGGACTAACCAATGCACCGGCTGCATTCATGGAACTCATGAATAGAGTTTTTCGACCTTTCCTTGATCAGTGTGTTGTCCTCTTCATAGATGACATTCTGATTTATAGTAAGGATGCTCAGCAGCATGAACAGCATCTCCGACAGGCTCTAACTCTGCTAAGAAAACATAAGCTATATGCTAAGTTTAGCAAGTGTGAGTTCTGGTTGTCGGATGTATCTTTTCTTGGACATGTGATATCTGCCTCAGGTATTCGTGTTGACCCTACAAAGGTAGAATCTGTTCTACAGTGGGAACAACCGAAGACACCAACGAAGATTTGAAGTTTCTTGGGATTAGCTGGTTATTATCGAAGGTTTATTAAGAATTTCAGTTCTATAGCCTTACCCTTAACCAAGTTAACCCAGAAAGATGTTCCTTTTACCTGGAGTGATAAGTGTCAACAGTCTTTTCAGCTGTTGAAGGAGAGGTTGACAAGTGCACCTGTGCTTGTGTTACCTGAGAAAGGAAAAGGATACATAATTTTCTGTTATGCCTCCAAGAATGGACTCGGATGCGTGTTGATGCAGGATAAGCAAGTGATTTCTTTTGCTTCACGACAGCTTAAGAAACACGAAGAGAATTATCTGACACATGATCTGGAGTTAGCTGCTGTGGTTCATGCCCTGAAGATCTGGAGACATTATCTCTACGGAGAGACATTCCAGATTTTCACACATCACAAAAATCTTAAGTATATCTTCTCTCAGCATGAGCTTAACATGAGGCAACGTCGCTGGATGGAGTTAATCAAGGACTACGATTCTACAATTGATTACCATCCAGGAAAGGCCAATGTGGTTGTAGATGCCTTGAGTAGGAAATCAGCAACATCAACCATGGATAGAGCACAACTAAACTCTTTAGTATGCTCTAAGAAAGATATGCTTATCTCTTTAAGGCAAGACAATGTACATTTGAAGGTGTCATTGTTAGCCGGGTTGTTGGCTGAGATGCATATTAAACCTACCCTAAGAGAGCAGATTAAGGAGGCACAACAGGTTGATGTTGTAGTTCAGCAGATTAGATCAGAGTATGGAAATGAGAAGCGAGATGGTTTCTATGACTCAGATGATCATGTAGCATGTTATCATGGGAGGATGATAGTGCCGGATATGGATAACTTGAGGAAGTTAGTTCTGGAAGAAGCTCATTCTTCGATGTATGCTATGCATCCAGGGAGCACCAAGATGTATCGAAATTTGAAAGATTTGTATTGGTGGCCTGGAATGAAGAAGGATGTTGCAGAGTTTGTGATGAGGTGTCTTGTGTGTCAGCAAGTTAAAGCTGAACACCAAAAGCCTGCAGGAACAATGCAACCTTTACCCATACCAAGTGGAAGTGGGACCATGTGACCATGGACTTTGTTGTTGGCCTACCCAAGACAAGCAAAGGACATGATTCCATTTGGGTAGTTGTTGATAGGTTGACTAAGACAGCGCATTTCTTACCTGTCAAAACAACCTTTTCTACTGAAAGGTTATCACAATTGTATGTTCATGAGATAGTGCGTTTGCACGGAGTTCCTGTAACCATAGTTTCTGACAGAGGTCCCCAGTTTACAAGTCACTTTTGGGAGCAGCTACACAGAGCCTTAGGCACCAAGCTAAGGTTTAGTATGACTTTTCATCCACAGACTGATGGACAGTCGGAAAGAACCATACAGACCTTGGAAGACCTGTTGAGAGCATGTGTTCTCCAGTTTACCGGAAGTTGGGATCTACACCTAAGCTTGATAGAGTTTGCCTATAACAATAGCTATCAGCATAGTATTGATATGGCACCTTATGAAGCCTTGTATGGTAGACGTTGTAGATTCCCTTTGTGTTGGTATGAGACTGGTGAACATCAGTTGTTAGGTCCTGATCTTGTGCAACAAACTACATAGAAGATCAAAGTTATACAACAACAGCTTAAGACTGCACAGGATAGACAGAAGTCGTATGCTGATAAGCGTTGTAGATCATTAGAGTTCCAGGTTGGAGACAGAGTGTACCTCAAGGTCTCGCCTTGGAAAGGAGTCCTTTGCTTTGGAAGGAAAGGAAAGTTAGCACCTAGATTTATGGGACCTTATCCAATCATTGAACGGGTTGGAAAGGTAGCCTATAGACTAGAGTTACCACCAGAGTTGCAGAGGTTACACCCTGTGTTTCACATTTCTATGCTGAGGAAATGTCACCCCGACACTGAGTCAGTTCTACAACCTATGGAGGTAGAATTGAATGATGACATATCTTACGAGGAAGGGCCAGTGTCAATCCTGGATAGCAGAACTAAAAAGTTAAAGAAGAAAGATATAAGCTTTGTGAAAGTCCTCTGGAACCACCATGGTGTTGAAGAAGCCACTTGGGAACTAGAGGATGAGATGAGAAGGAAATACCCTGCTCTTTTCTCCTAATACGTTTTGTTGATTTCGAGGACGAAATCCTTGTAAGGGGTGGATAATTTGTAACATCCCTGACCTGGGTTATAAACTAACCCTAGGTGTTTTGCCTAAATATGTAATTAAACCCTGGTGATTATCTTTTGACATGTAATTAAGTTCCTCAGGAACATATACTTTCAATTTTGTCCTTTTTAAACAAAGTTGTAGTATTATTTTGGTAATGAAGGGGCTTATGTGCAAATTACCCAGTTAAGGGGTTAACTTGCAATTGCACATTTTAAGATGTTCTTTTAATAATGAGACATCATATGAGTGAATATGATGAGACATGATGGATTTCCCCAAGCTTGGGCATCTAGATGCAGCTTGTGGAATAATCCTTATGCTTAAAAACCCTAATTTGGAGTAAAATGCAGTTTACCCAAATTGAGGGGTGCAATTTGTAAAATACACCATCTAGAACATCTTTTATGACTCTTGTCATCATTTAGAGTAGAAATGGTGAAAGGGACACATCAATGAATAATCAGATAAAAAAAATGACCTTTGTACATAAAATTCACTGAGTTTGAGTAAGGAAACCTTTCATGTATGTACCCTAGTTGAAAGTTGGCTTTCTTTACCCCTAGATCTTGAGATTTCATGAGCTTTGAATAAGTTTAGATGAGATTGGACGTTCCCTTGAATAAGAAAGGACTTGGATGAGAATTTCAAAGTTCTAGAGGTCTTTATGGTGTAAATCAGCCTAAACTATATAAGCACCTTTCTTTCCAAACCAAGCAAACGTTTTCCTTCACTTCCTCACTTCTTATCTTTCTCAACCGGCCAAAGAAAAGCTCAGGAGCTCAAGGGGACGACCAACCTGTTCTAGGTAAGAGAACACCACCTTCTAGCTTGGAATCATGGAGGAAATCATATTACAAGGTTGAATTGCTAGTTTTCTTACTTAGGTTCCTTGTTCTAGCCGACCATCCCCATCTTTTTCTTGAAGAATTGACCTTGGCCGACCTGTGGAGCTCAAGACGCCATTAAAGACTTGAAGCTTGGAAGCTTGGAATCTCTAGGAACCACGTTTGAGGCGGGTTTTATAACTCTAACCCTTAGCTTTGTTATGCATATCTTTGTTATTGTTTTCTATGATTAGTTCTTCTTCTACCTCCCTTCTTCCTTTCTCTTTTGCAAGCAAAACGGTGGAGGAACCGACCTGAACAGAGGTTGAGGATGATGGGAGTGGATTCCTAGGTCACTTTATGAAACGACCTTGAACCCTTTTGGTCCAAACGGGTGCAACTCGTTTAAGGTCAAACGGGTTCAACCAGTTTGATCTCAAACGATCCTGCAAGATCGTTTGGATCAAAACGACCCCAAGACCATTTCATAGGGTTGACCAAGGTACGACCATTTTAGGGTCTGTTTATAACGTATTGAATTTCATTCCTACAAAGAATTGTAATCTAATTCCTAACCAATTAAGAGTTGAAGACACTTCAATAACCTAACCCTAATCGGGTGAAGTTGCTGATTTCAATATAGATCTTGTTGAGTTTTGGGTTGAAGGACCCAAACGGGTTCCAACCCATTTAGGGGTTCATCCAAACGATCTCACACTCATTTAGTGACACCCCAAGATCGCTTGGAGGTCTAGGGTTAAAGAAATTTGATGGTTTGAGGGTCCAATTACAAGATGTTGATAAATTGATGAAAAGTGCTGATTTTTAATTTAATTAGGGCTCAACCCTTATCAAATCATTTTGGTTTTTGGTTAAACTTTGGGCAAACGGTATCAAGATCGTTTGGAGGTCATCCAAACTACCTCAAGACCGTTTGAGCCAAGTTTGGGCCCAATTGGAGGTCAATTGATAGGTTCAACTCTGATTTGAATCATATTGATTGAACATTGATTATTAGCCGATTGGAAACCCTAATTGAGTTAGATTTAACCCTAATTGGCTTTCAATTGAGGGTCAATTTGGTGTCCAGTTGATTGAGGCTCATCCTAATTGACTCAATTTGTATATTGTTAACATGGCTTGGGCCAATTAAAAGCTTCAAAATAATAAATCCTATTCAAGCATAAACTTTGTGTCACCTTTTATGTTCATGCAGTTTGAACCCAAGTAGACCCACAATCATTTTAGACCAAACGAGTTCACACTCGTTTAAGCCCAAACAAGTTCACACTCATTTGAGTCCAAACGAGTCCACACTCATTTGATTCCAAACGAGTTCACACTCGTTTGAGTCCAAACGGGTTCACACCCATTTAAGCTCAAACGGGTTCACACTCGTTTAGGCTCAAACGGGTCCACACTCGTTTGGACTAAAATGGGTCCACACCCGTTTAAGATTAAGTGGGTCCACACTCGTTTAAGTTTCAAATGAATTCAAGGTCATTTGAGATTAAACAAGTTCCAGGTCGTTTAAGAATCAAATGGGTTGAAGGTTGAAGGTTAAACCCTAAACCAATTGGAGACCTTCAAGGTTGATTATACTTAATCACTTGAAGGTGTAAATGGTTCAATGATGATCTAATCTAAACCCTAATGGTAACCTAAGATGTTAAAGGACTATGTGGCTAATGAATTGACCCATGATGATGGTCAAATGGGTAAATTACCAAAATGCCCCTGAAAAGTTCAATTGAGTGATACCTTGTTTTAATCAAACCCTAATCACATGATAGTGATGAGTTGACTTGTGTTAATCAATGAGGACTTAACCCAACCTAATCTAGAGTGGTGTAATCACTATCTACTAGTTAGAGGAGAGAGAAAGTACCAATTATAATGGAAACTCAAGTAAAATACCTTCAATATACATGAATGTGCAAGTTTAGGTATGATCCACTTATGTGAGATCATGGAAACTCTAATTATGATAATTGATGAATCTTAATCTTATCTGAGGTCTTTAATGATGATGTTTCTCATACATGAGTATGTTATGAGATCATTTCACCATGAGGTGAATAGTAAACCCTAATTCTAGGGTGATGACATGTAATGTGAATAGTAAACCCTAATTTTAGGGTGATGACATGTAATGTGAATAGTAAACCCTAATTGATGAATACCAGGGAAACCTAGCTCTTGTATGAGTAGGGAGATACCACTTCTTTAAATGAGTTATTTACTGTTATCAGTTGATTTAACCATGCAGGTTCCTTTATGAGGATGATCATATCCAGGTATGGATGATGATACTATATTCATTGAAAGCATGTTGTTAGCTTTATGAATAGTGATATATCCTGATGCCTTGTTAATAGCATCTTATGAGATTGATAGGCTGTGAGAGCCATGAATACCATCAAGGTCATGCTTTAAGAGATGACTTGTGATGAGAATATTGAGAAATGATAATTGATGAGAGTTAGGCTTGTTACATTTAGTATTCTTCCTTCATAGCTGCTATGCTAATGATTAATGTTTGAAAACATGTATGATGATAAAAGAATACTGAAATGTACCTAACTAATCAAGTATAATCATATCATGTAGAGCCCTGATCATAGATCCATCATTGTCAGGAGTTAAATGATGGTGAAACAGGTTTTCCTAAGGGGACTCCTCGAGCACATACTTTTGAATATGTGGGGTAATATGGATGTGAATTTCCTTACATCCTACTGTAGGAATTGATGTAGACGTATCTTAATCTATCAATCCTTCACTATGTGTTTATGCCGGGGTGATGTAACACTAATCTCCCGAGGAAATCTTTTCTACCGCATCGATGAGAGATAAACAAGAAATTTTTCGATGGCGAAGAGAGTACAGAATGCCACTGTGACTCTAATAGCGAAGTACCAGAATACCCTGGTAAGCTATAGTAGCAGAGACACTAGATGTTCTGCATGTTAATCCTCATACTGACTGAGGAAGATGAGGTCATAAGAATCCGGCTCTCTTGATGACCTATGTATGATACCGATGCGACTTAATAGTGATCGGTTGGAGTATGAGCGGTATACCTCATCTCCGCAGGGCATAATAATATTTGTAAAACGTAATCAACCGCGTAGTATATCTGCTTAGGTTGAACTACGAGATACAATGATTGACGGTTACGCTGTTTAGTATACATGTTCTTCATATTCATTAAATATTATTGATCTACTTGATAACAATCTACTGCTGATTACCTTAAAGCTTTTATTGCCTATGTTATTCTTGGTTGTTATAATAAAGCTTATGGCGAAGAGTTATAACTCTCGCTGGGACAATTATTTAAAATTGTCTCACCCCGTAGATTTCACCTTTTTAGGTGGTCATCGAGGGCGAAGGAATCAATCTTCAGGTGACCAATATCAGCAGTAGCAGCATCAGGAGCAGCAGTAGATCTCAGGTGGAGATTCAGACTGCTGAGTTGTATAGTTAGATAGTCAGTCCTATGTGTTCTCTGTACTCTCAGGTCCTTGGAGTCCTTTGGTCTGAGATTTTGGTTTTGAGTTCTTGAGATTTTGTATCATGTTGTATATAATTACTCAAGAAGTAATTATCTGAGATGTAAACAGTTTATCTCCTTTTATGAAAGAAGTTTTTATAGATTCAAGCTCTTATCTCGAAAAGTTTTAATTTCCCGTGATTTTTGTCTTCCGATGTTAATCGAATCGCTTCCGCTAAGTTTATATCGTGGTTTTGGAGATCAGAGCCCACAGTGATAGGCAATTGTTTGTTTCGATTGAGACAAATGTTGAATTTGTCTCGGTCGAGATGCTTGATTAGTCCTTTTGGTCGAGACGTTTGTCTGAATGCATCTGTCTCGACCACAACCAAGATGTAACAGTCGCGACCGATGATAAGTATGAATGGAGTAAAGAAGGATGTTAACTTAAATTCAAATATTATTCAATGTCATTAAAATACATAGAAAATTCACAAAAGGAGTGTCATTATAGAAATAAAATATATGTAAAAAATTCGCAAAATATCATGTTATCAGTTTCAAAAAACGTCTATAGGTTGGTTTTAGAGGCCTAAGTAATAAATCGAACGTGGCACTTCAGCTCATTAAAAGCTTTACACAACCCCCGGTCTAGGTTTACTTCTGGCCCTTGTGTGGGGAGTTGGGTTCCTTTTGAGGCATACAATGCCCCCGCCCCCCACCCCTCCATGTAAAAAAAAAAAAAACTCCCTATGTGGGCACGTAGTCGTCGTCCTCCTATATGTACTCCACGCCACTCTATAGATTGTGGCCCTTCGTGTGTCTTTGATAATTGGCTCATTATTGGGTTTATATTGGTCGATCTAGCATTTGCTTTGGTGGCTTGCCCACGTACGGCGAGTGACCTGCTATTTGTTTGAAGTTTATTAAATCTGTCTAGGATGTTTTTAAATATTGATTCAAACAAAAAACAGCATTTATCCAGGATACAACAACTTGGAAATGTCGCTATCAAAACAAAGAACAGCCTCGCAGTGACAAGGTTGTCCACCGATTGTCGCTATCAAAAGTCAGCGGTCGATGAAGTCCACAGCAAGAGCTAAGCTCTTTGTAGGTCGATGACGTCAATGCCAGTGCCACTCTTTTCTTTTTCTCGCTCTGCCACTTGTATTTGCTCATAGGAACATAGCCCCTGTTTGGTTCCGGCCTGGACCAGGATTGGGCGCTGTCGTTTTGCTCCACGGCGGCCCAATCCGGTCCGGCTTGGACAAGAAATGTGTTTGGCTAGCAGACCAGTCTGAGCCCCGTTTTGGCCTAACGGAATCCCAATATCAGGTTTAAGTCAATCCCCGTCGAGGCAGGATTGGGATTTCCAATCCGGTTTGCCCGACAACCCTCCCTGGTCCCTCGCAACCCCGCAACCCTCCCCTCGCAACCCCGCAACCCTCCCTCTCCCCCTCACCAGACGAGCTCTCGCCCATCTTCTCTCGGCGCATCTTCACTACTGTTTGTCCGTGAGAAGTAAAAGCGAAAGCTGCTCGAGGTCACAGATGGAGTGCTGCTCGAGGTCGCAGATGAAGTGCACCAGTCGACCCGTGGAGAAGCGTGGACCATCATCAATGCTGCCGCCTGCCAACGCCGGTCTACCTGGGCGGCTAGCTCCCTCGAAAGCAAGGTACCCATGCCCTACCCTGGTATTTTGTACTACCTGCTTTGCCATTGAATTGTCTTGTCGACGCACAGAAGGAACCCTAGCTCGTCCAAGGCAAGAAGAAACCCTAGTCCGTGTGCCTTCTTATTCCTCTCCTTCTGCTGCGAGGTTGTTCACTTCCACATACGCCTTTTGGAGGAGCTGTTCACAGAAGCTGGTGGTCGTCTGTTGCTGAGTTGTGCTCCTCAATCGTGCTCCGGCGGCTCCGGCGGCCCTGCCCAGACCTCCGCTTCCACACTCTGTCTTCGTTCTCGCCCCCTTCTCATCAGGTTTGTCACAAATTAGGGTAGACGGTGCTTTAGTTGTAATAAATCTCTTCATTTCTGCAATAGTTGTTGTATGCTTGGCAAAAGCCATCGGCTACCTTACTCTAAAAACCATAATATATGTCAAGTACCGTTTGGACAAGAGATTTCTGGTTTTTGTACTAAATGGGTTTCTGTACTATGCTCTTTTTGTCGATGGACAAGAGATTTCTGGTTTTTGGGCGAGCTTCTTCTGTACTAAATGGGTTTTTGTACAAGAGATCGGCTACAAGAGAATATTCTAGATGGGTTTCTGTACTATGCTCTTTTTGTCGATGAATGGTCTGGATTTTGCTGGTTCTATCCTCTGTAAAGTCAGATTTCTTTCCATAGTTTGTTTTCTTCTGTAAAATGGTTGCTCGACCATTTGCTATGAAAGTTCAGGTTGTGGTTACTGATGGTGGTGGTGAGTTTGTTAATCATGCAATGCAGGAGTTTGTGTTAGCAGAAGGTATTGTCCATCAACTAGCTTGTCCTCACACACATGCTTAAGTTGGTTTGGTTGAAAGAAAGCACTGTCATATTGTTGAAATTGGCTTGACCATGCTGTTCGATAGTGGTGTACCTACATTCTTTTGGGTTGAAGCTTTTTCCTCTGTTGTTCATATTATAAACTGTCTGCCCTCTAAAAATAGAGAATACAAGTCTCCACTGGCTACCCTATATAACAAAACACCTAATTATGTGTCTCTAAGAAGCTTTGGTTGTCTTTGCTTTCCCTGCTTGCGTGATTATAATAAGCATAAACTTGAACCAAGGTCTCTGCCTTGTGTTTTTCTGGGATACATCAAAGCTTACAAAGGATATCGTTGTTTGCACATCTCATGTGGGAGAATTTACTTTTCTCGACATGTTGTTTTCAATGAAGATATGTTTCCCTACAAAAATATCCTTCTCATCAATCTGTCTTCTAACAATCCTAACTCTAGTCAGTCACATACTGCCAAGTGTTATTTGTTTCTTGTTATGAGGTCATGTATGTGACAATCCCTCCCAAATATGCCAAGTACCCCACATTATGGATAATGTTGGGGATTAGGCTGTGCTTCCTCTGGTTTCGTAAGAAACCCTAGGGAGGGGTGTTACATTAATGGCATCAGAGCAAGAAATAGATGGCCACTAAGGCAATAATAAGGATTCATGCAAGTCACCCTAGGATGTAGAAATAGAAGTAGAGGACTCAAATCTTTTTATGCAAAATTTCCCAATCTTATTTAAGGTGGGTAGTATTGTAACATCCCAATCTTTTTATGCAATTTAGATAATTTAGATAATTGTTGAGGACTCAAATGCAATTTTCCCATAATTAGTTTTGCAAAATCACTTATTGTGTTCAATTGCCCTATTATACTTGTTTTATTTAAAGAAAATGTCTTCATGTATATGTATGCCCTTTTGTTGAAGAAAAATGGGAATAAATGTTTTAATGTCCAAATTTTTCTCTCATATGATTATTACTGATTTACATGTTTAACTTCTTGATTAATGGCCTCCATATTGTTAGTTGAAAAGAAATTATGTTGAAGTGCACATTTTCATATTTTGTAATTCTTATTTGAAGAATTAATTGCTTTATTTGCTTTTATCATGGTCAATTAAGTACACATAAGGGTTTTTGTTATTTTAGGCCTAAAACGAGTACAAGCATAAAATCCAATTGTATGAGAATATTCTAGACCCTCTAATGTACCTATGGTTCAAATTTGAACCCATTATGACCTTGTTTGATCCCCCAATTAAATTGGAAAAGATTTGAATGTGTTTTGTTTAATTAGGAGTGATGGTGGGTTAAAAGACAAAATTAATTAATTAATTATGTTTTAGTGCACGTCATTAACCTATGGGTGAAATTTGAGCTCATTTGGCCTATGTTTGACCCTCCAATTAATTGGAGAAAGATTTGAATATTGTTTGACCTAGGATTTAATCCAATTTCATTTGATCGTATTGACCTAGGATTTACTTGGCATATTTGGGAGGGATTGTCACATATGTTTCCCTACAAAAATAGAGTGTCATCTCAAATTCCTACTTGTGATTTATCAACTTTTTTGTGAATTTCTTTTTGCTACTGATGATAATCCATCATCATCATCCACTTATAATATTGTGCACACTATTCCTGAAGAGGACAACAACATTTATAACTCATCTTTCAGTTCTTCTAATGGCAATGTCTTTGCTGCTGCTCTGCCAAATGAGTCAGTCATATATGAGTCAGCTAAAGATATTACTGATAGCATTTCTCTAACCTCTGGTGAGAAGGCATGTGTTACTGACAATGGTGGGGAGATTTCTACTAACTCCAACATGCCTCAGATCCTTCTACTACCTCTGATGATAACACTACCTCGCCAAACCTTCTCATCAATCTGTCTTCTAACAATCCTAACTCTAGTCAGTCACATACTGAGCTACAAGTAGCAGCTGCTCTTGGATCTTTGATGCATATTCCATCTGGAAATACTCAAAGCAAGTGTTAGGGATCTTCTGTGCTTACTAGTACTGGAATCTTTTATTCTCCTTTTCTAGGGTTTCTTCTTTGAAAAGAGCAAGAAATGGATACAATCCTCGTGGTTTGGTTGGATTTGTAGAAATTTAGATTATATGAGACATTTTTAAGGTGCTTGGAATCTTAGGTGAGTTTTTATCTCTTCTCCTAAGCTCTATAACCATATTGAAAGCCTACTTCTATCTGAATAAAATAAACAAGATCCTTGCCAACATTCATATGCAATTGGATAATCAATTGGAAAGACTGAAGAATTAAATGCTACTAATTTGATTGTTTCTCATTTAAACTGTCTGCCCTCTAAAAATAGAGAATACAAGTCTCCACTGGCTACCCTATATAACAAAACACCTAATTATGTGTCTCTAAAGAAGCTTTGGTTGTCTTTGCTTTCCCTGCTTGCGTGATCTATCTACTTTTTGTGATTTATCTACTTTTTGTGAATTTCTTTTTGCTACTGCTGATAATCCATCATCATCATCCACTTATAATATTGTGCACACTATTCCTGAAGAGGACAACAACATTTATAACTCATCTTTCAGTTCTTCTAATGGCAATGTCTTTGCTGCTGCTCTGCCAAATGAGTCAGTCATATATGAGTCAGCTAAAGATATTACTGATAGCATTTCTCTAACCTCTGGTGAGAAGGCATGTGTTACTGACAATGGTGGGGAGATTTCTACTAACTCCAACATGCCTCAGATCCTTCTACTACCTCTGATGATAACACTACCTCGCCAAACCTTCTCATCAATCTGTCTTCTAACAATCCTAACTCTAGTCAGTCACATACTGAGCTACAAGTAGCAGCTGCTCTTGGATCTTTGATGCATATTCCATCTGGAAATACTCAAAGCAAGTGTTAGGGATCTTCTGTGCTTACTAGTACTGGAATCTTTTATTCTCCTTTTCTAGGGTTTCTTCTTTGAAAAGAGCAAGAAATGGATACAATCCTCGTGGTTTGGTTGGATTTGTAGAAATTTAGATTATATGAGACATTTTTAAGGTGCTTGGAATCTTAGGTGAGTTTTTATCTCTTCTCCTAAGCTCTATAACCATATTGAAAGCCTACTTCTATCTGAATAAAATAAACAAGATCCTTGCCAACATTTATATGCAATTGGATAATCAATTGGAAAGACTGAAGAATTAAATGCTACTAATTTGATTGTTTCTCATTTAAACTGTCTGCCCTCTAAAAATAGAGAATACAAGTCTCCACTGGCTACCCTATATAACAAAACACCTAATTATGTGTCTCTAAGAAGCTTTGGTTGTCTTTGCTTTCCCTGCTTGCGTGATTTATCTACTTTTTGTGATTTATCTACTTTTTGTGAATTTCTTTTTGCTACTGCTGATAATCCATCATCATCATCCACTTATAATATTGTGCACACTATTCCTGAAGAGGACAACAACATTTATAACTCATCTTTCAGTTCTTCTAATGGCAATGTCTTTGCTGCTGCTCTGCCAAATGAGTCAGTCATAGGTTAATAGGGTTTAAAACAACAGCAGATTTAAAAGCAGCATTGGGAAATATCATTTTGCTGCTGCTGCTGCTCTGCCTAATATTTGTTCTGTTTTAATGTTCTGTATTTGTTCTGTTTTAATGGCAATGTCTTTGCTGCTGCTGCTGCTCTGCCTAATATTTGTTCTGTTTTAATGTTCTGTATTTTGATGTTATGTTTTTTGTGATACTATTATGATATCATAATAGCAGCAGCTATGGCTTTCGTAAATCTGGAAATTGGATATAGAAATTGGTATTCTGGGAAATATCATTCATTGATTTCAGCTATGGATTTCAGCTTTCATTGGTTTTACTTTCCTCTCTATGTTGTATTTAGAGTAACCATTATTAATCCTCCAATATCAGTTAATGGGGGAAATAACAGCAGATTCAAAACTTGTTTATCTAAATCAATGTGAAACTAAATCAGTGTGAGGTCTAGGTTAGGGTAATAGGGGAAATAACAGCAGATTTAAAACTTGTTTAACTAAATCAGTGTGAGGTCTAGGTTAGGTTAATAGGGGAAATAACGGCAGATTTAAAACTTGTTTAACTAAAACTTGGGGCCAATAATAATTTGTAACTTGCCTATATGCTCGTTGGTGTTTCATTATTTGTTTTTCGGTGTTAATCAATGCAGTTTGTGTATTGATTAAACATAAATGGTTTCTGTTGTGACTGAATTTAATTAAACATTTACACTGATTATGTCATCAAATATTGCAGCAACTACACGAGTATGCCTCCCGTCGACCCTAACAACCGTATGGTATGGACAAGCGAGTATGATGTCGCTGTGGTGACAGCATTGCGTAGACAATATGACCTAGGCAGGTGTATTGATGGTAATTTTACTAGGGACTCTTGGAGGGAAATAACTTCTGATGTCAATAATAGGGTTGCCGTCGTGTTTAAGTTAGACCAAATAAGATGTCGCTGGAAGAACCTTAAAAGGGACTACGTCCATTTGAAGGGTTTGACCAACAAGAGTGGCGTTGGATGGGATGAACTCCGACACAAGCCCATTGTACCGGACACCCCTGAGTGGAAAGAGGCCATTGCGGTACGCACACTATACATAACTTTTATCCTAACAAATGTAAACATATAAACATGATTATCGCCAACCACATTTTTTTTTAAGCGTAGGCAGACAGGGACCTGACAAGGTTGCTCAGGCGCCCGTTTCCCCACTACTACGACATAGAGCTAATGGCGGGGAGGAACATTGCTAGAGGACACCATGCAATGTCTTCGACGGACACTCAGATTCATGCAGATGTTGCGTCTGAGGATGATGTAAGTGTCGACCTAGGCGCGCCTGATACACCCATGTACACACACTCGGCAACAGACGAGCGTAGCGTACCCGCAACTACCGGGCAAAGTGAGGGTGAAAGCGCGCGGCCTGTGCGAACGGATAACCCGTCGGTTGGGGGCAGGAGTCATTCTACCCATACGCGCAGGAAACGCCAATCAACGTCGCAAGAGCGATGTACTCTTTCCAATGAAGTTCTGGCTGAGTTCACACAGGTTTACACAAAGGTTCACGAGTTAGGGACATCCATGATGACCAAATCCTATGAAAAGGAAGAGTTGTCAAACATTTTACAACATTTTAATGCCAATTTCCCCGATGCCCCCACCTCCATTTTTACTACACTTGTGAACGCCATCAAGGACTCTACCAACCGCAACATCTACCTTGGCCTCCAAAACACCCCTTCAAAGATAACCTTGTGGTTAAACGACCTTTGTCAAAGGTCACAATTCGGTTTTGCCACATCTGTACCTCCAATGCCTTCATATTATTTCCCGTCTCCGCCACCATTTATGTCGTCTTCCTCTTCACCCAACTTCCCAGGCACATCGTCTCAGCCACCATTTATGTCGTCTTCCTCTTCACCCAACTTCCCAGGCACATCGTCTCAGCCACCATTTATCCCGCCACCCAACTTCCCAGGCGTGCCACCGATGTGGTTTCCTTCATCCAGTGATGCTGGCCCATCGGGAACATAATTGCAGGGGTTATTTTGTATGCATTTGAAGTTAATTATTTTCCGTCCAAACATTTATATTTCATTGACTGTTGTAATAATTTACTTTCCGCACACACATTACATATCCGTACAATTTCATTTGATTGAGTGTTGTAATAATTTATTTTTCGCACGTTAATTGGATTGTCTTATGTTGTAGCAATTATTATGTAGTTGTTTGCATTATACATGTAGGCATCATGTCTAGCAATGACCAACCGCAATCAGAAGACATGCTCAACAACCTTTTATTAGATTCCTTGTTGTGGCCAGTGATTCACGTTGGTGATTTAATTGCCGACTCTATTGCATACTCAATCATGGACGCAGTAGACGTTGATGCCTCCACACCACCTCGTATCCCTAGGTCAGTTAGCATCAGGAGTGGCCACATAAAGGTTTTAGAAATATTGACCGGTCACGAACAAAGGGCTTATGACCTATACCGGATGCGTCCACAAACTATAATGACCTTTGTCGACAAGCTTGAGAGTCGTGGCTTGTTGCGAGGTACTAGAGGCGTCAGCTCAGTTGAGGCCGTATGCTATTTCCTGCAGATGGTTGGCCATGGACACACAAATCGTGCTTTGGCGGAGGACTACATTCACTCCGGTGAGACCATTAGCAGAAAGTTCAACGAAGTGTTGGATGCTGTTTGTGCGTTGACCCGTGAATACATTGTCATGCAAACCGCAACTACATGCACATCAACACATACTCGCATTTTACATAACGCAAGGTTCTACCCATACTTCAAGGTAATAGTTAACCCCCTAATAAATGTAATTTTTTTTCAAACATTGTGTATGTTTACAACATTATTTTGGTGTATAGAATGCCATAGGGGCTATTGACGGAACACACATCCCTGTCTTGGTCAGCAGAGACAAACAAAATCGATACCGTGACAGAAAAGGGAATGTCTCTCTCAATGTCATGGCTGTAGTAGACTTCTCCATGAATTTTACATATGTCCTCACTGGGTGGGAGGGGTCGGCTGCCGACCAAAGGGTCCTGCAATCGGCAAGGAACCATAGCGGGTTTACAGTTCCGCCGGGGAAGTTTTACCTGGTAGATGCAGGGTATGCCAACACTCGTGAATTTGTTGCACCCTATCGCAACACAGCATACCATATTGCTGAGTACCGAGGAAACAGACATGCCTACACCAGCAAGAAAGAGATGTTCAACCACAGACATGCTCAACTACGTAATATTGTAGAAAGAGCATTTGGGGTGCTGAAGAGACGGTTTGCATACCTTAAGAAGGGGCCGACATATCCTATTCATTCGCAGTGTCGCATCGTACTTGCTTGTTGTATCCTACACAATTTCATCCGACGGCAAAATGACGGCGACACCATAATGGATGAACTCCCAGATGAGAATTCATCGTCTGCCATTCCCCCAGGCGCAGTTCCCCCCAGTTCAGGTCAAGGTTCAACTCAGGCCGATTCAAGGGAGGGCGAAGTGTTACGTGAATCCATTGCTAATCTCATTTGGGAAACTCGTTAGTAGAGTATCTGTAATAGATTGATTCCCGAATTGTTTATTTCGAACCTGATCAGAATCAACACATTGTGTCAATATAGGTTGTCTTCAAATGGAGAACGGAATGCCTCGTTGTCAATGCGGCCTTCAATCCACTGTACGCGTTTACATGGATGCCAAGGATGCACAAAACGGACGTTTTGAAGACAAGAACCCACACATGCCATATTTTACGTGCGGTAGTCTTCAAAATCAAAATAGATGTCATATGAGGTTGCCCGCGCAACGGGTTGTACCCACAATTGCCACACTAACCGCCGTTAGGGCTGCAATGCTTTCACAACTTGCATATGTACGCAGTGAACATCAACTATGGTCTTCCCAGTGTGCCTTTGTCTGTTCCAGCAGAGCAGACACTGATAGGCTACAAGTAGAAATTACCGAACTACGATCGCGGTCCCAATATCTTCGCCAACGTCTTCACATAACTAGCGACGACAACACTTCCAATGAGGACGGTTACAATACATCATAGATGTATAACATCAATGATGTCTGTCCAACATTCATAACATAAGTTTATCTGTAATAGATTTAACAATTATTATGAGGTCTGGCTTGTATGTTATTGTTTTGATTTTCAATCTAACTCCATTGCCATAAATCGTTTGACTGATTCGAATGCATGGTGTAGATGTCTATTAATACAACTGAAGTTGTGCGGTGTGACTGTGGGTTAGAGGCAGGCTTGCGACTTAACACTGACGATGCAGGGTTGTATGACTTTGGAATTCTCAGTGAAAGACCAGGTGAAATGTATTACATATGTCCTTCTCGCGAGGTGCGCTTGTACACATATTATGTAGCCACTGTGTACGTTACACATTCATTGTCATTAACGTAAACTTCATAATATTTTTTAGGGAAAAGATCGATGCAGTTACTTTCGCTGGGCAATCGATCGCAGTCCTACAATTGATTCTCTGAAAGCAGAGATTGCGTTACTCACGCTAGAGTGCAAGTCATTGTGGGGTCAGACAATGAACTTTAAAGATTTTGTTGAAATTCATCACAACCACCATGATGTTTACACCAAAAAAAAGTATGAGCATGAGTATCTAGAACGCTACGTAGAAGAACTGGAGGACCAATATAGGCTTCTGTTGGACACTCCTTCACCCCCGACGACGCCGTAACGTGGAATGCCGGCCATACCTTTCATTCGCGTCATCGGTTTTCCATTTTAGTGTTGTTGTTTGGAAGTTGCTGTGTTAAGTGTTGTTGATTGTTTTTAAAAAAAGGATATTCAATGCTCTGTTGTTTGGAACTTACATATTAACTAATATGCTTAGTCATTCGACGCCTCCTCATTTTGTGTGTTGTTCGGAGCATGATATGATGGAGTGTATACGAAGGTGTGTTGATGGAGTGTATACGACAGAGGGTTCGATGGAGGCAAAATCATAAAATGATAATAAACCTAATACATGATAGTAGTGAACTTAGGTGAACATAAGAGTTATTATTGTTCTTGTTTTTGTTTTTGTTCTTCTTATCTTATTTTAAATTTTGTTCTTCTTATCTTGTTATTTTTCTTCTTCTGTTCTTCTTCTTATGTTCTTGTTGTTGTTGTTCTTCTTGTTTATTACAGGCAGCATGGGATCTCGTTTCCCTGTGAAGGAGTACGATCTCTCAAACAGGGAGTTCATGAGACGCGTCCCCCTTCCCCTTACCTGGAGGTGCGAGCCATACATGATAAGTCCTGGCTATGCAATGGTGGAGGTAGGGAGAATCAGTTTTGACGTACAGATCAGGTGGTCTGCACCTGAAGAAAGTAAATGGAACAAGAAAAGTAAATATTTAATCATAGATGAAGGTTGGACGGAAATGTTAGACAGCCTCAGAGCCACACCAGCCTGGACCGTGACCCTACAACCCAAACCCAAGGACGACAGTCGTCCTACATGTTTTTTGTTATGGATTTATTTTGAAGGTGACAACTCTGATTTGCTAAGGCTTATTTTCCCGAGACCAGATGGTTACATATCATCTACTTCGGACTCGGCGGATGCCTTGTTTGTCAGAGATTGCCACCAAGCACCAGTCTTGATCTCGTCTAGTGATGATGAAACTGATGTTCAATCAGTTGGATCAAACAATATTTAGTTTTTTGTTTTATTTATTATCTTTATGATGTTTATATACATTACAGGCTTGTTATGGGTGCCTGCCCACTAAGGAAATTTATATTTAGTCTTCAGTAGATGAATATGCTTTACTTTAAAAATGATGTTCATGTTTGGCTATTTTTGGAACGTTTTGTTGGGCTGTTTGGCTATTTTTAGAACGTGTTTGTTGGTCTGACGGGGTTACCTCATATCTTGGGGTATTAAACATAGCATGTTAGGCATATTCAACCTCAAGGAAACAACCAAAACACCCACACAAACACCCCACAAAAGGGTAACACACCTGACTCACATCTCAACAACAAAATGAGAGTTCTTAAAACAAAGTGATATTGAAAAAAATTAAGTTATTATTCGGTTACTTTTTTCAGTTTAAAAACTTCTGTTTAAACGGCGTCACAAAGTCACATTTCTAGCAACAGTTCTGCGAGAATAGGACAGATTCAGCTAATCCTGCCTACAGTTGCCAAACAGAATCAGACTAAACCCAGCCTGCACAGCCAAACAGAATCAGCTTGAAACGAGTCTGAAACGAGTCCAGCCCCCCAGAATGAGATTGGTTTGCCAAACAGAATCAGACTGGTTTGCCAAACAGAATCAGACTCCAGCAGGCCTAACCCCGTCCAAGCCAGGCAGGCTTAAGTCAGGCCAGTCCCGAACCAAACAGGGGCATAAGGCTAAACCTGGTTTGCAGAGAAGTACGCGGTCGATGACCTCCACAGCAAGAGCTTAAGCTTATCTAGACAGCATTGGCGCAATTTCCACGCAATGGGCACGCTGAAAAGGACCCCGTTTCATTGTCTTCGTTAGTGGTGACTAGTGTTAACGCGGGATAGCGAATACAATTCATACCGTGTGTCACCTTTGCACATGCTCACACGGCCGGCGGAGAACCGAGAAGCTTGCCCAACTTGTCGTTGTCCTCCCATGGAAAAATAGTATTCTAATTATTATACTAATTCGCAAACGCATGCTATGCTGGCTATTTGACAAATAGGTCTATGTATGTAACATAGTATTGAGAATGTTGTGATGAAAACTTATACGGAAACATTACCGAAAAACGTATAAACACAAAAAAAAAACACCAGAGTTAACGTGGAAAACTTTACCTAAGACAAGGAGAAAAAAATCAGTGGGGTATTATCAGCCAACAAGTACTATGTAATTAAGATTGCATCTCACACTGCCCGGATTTAGTTACCCCTAAATCTAGGTAGTCTTCCCCACACGTGAACAAAGATGAGGAAGAAGATAATCACATCTAGTGTGTACGAAACCTCCATCTTTACTTGATCTCCTCATGAGGCTGGTGTCATTGTTGGGGACTGTTTGAGGTAGTTGTGACCACTGATTGGGTTAGACCGTTGCCTCTATGGCAACATTACGTCTGTAACCGCCAACCACTACTTTTCTTTAAGGCAAAGTCATTGGCCTTCTATTATCAACCAAGAGATTTGCTTTGTTACTGCACCCAATGTGTCATCGACTGTCAGTCGTTACTTCGCTTCAAAACCAATTCGCTGACCCTCTCTTATTTAATCAAGAGAGATCCTTCGGTTGTTCTTGTTCTCCGGCTCTTTTACAATAGAAGGCGCCAACAATCAACTGGAGGGATCACACCTTAACCGGTGGGATGTCTGAATGACCTCTCCCAGGGCCTCTATTATAGGCCTCCATACATGTGGTTGCAATTAAAAATCTTTATCCAACTCTAAGTCCAACTCTGAGTCTAACTCCATGTTGCACATAGGGAACCATCTTCTTTTCTTTTTAGATTTTATTCATATTAGGATTGGTAGCGCAAACCAACTCGTACTCAAGTCCAAATCTAACTCGGATACATGGACAATAATCATATTCCTTTCCCAACAATCTCCCCCTCCGACCCATGAGGGAGACATTCTTTTCAACAATCATCTGGAGTAGCTTGTGGACGTTATCACCACATGTTATGGATCCATTATCTTCTAGTTTGCCATCATCTTGTCGTTTTCATCCATCTTCTTGAAGTCTCATCCTGAGTTCACTTTGTTCCCAAACAACTGAGAAGAAGTATCCTGACCGCACTGCTTCTCTCTCCATGTCTAGACCTAAAACTTTGTTAGCTCCCCATGACTGGTAAGTCAAGCCACCCTGGATGAAAATTTTATTTCTGAATTTCTATATCGAGGCTCAAAAATGCTCTGACGATGCTCCTCTTATCCATGTAGCTCCTAATTAGAAGCTTGATCCTTGCTCCTGTCATTTCTCTTCATCATGTAAACCCACTTGTTCTTCAATGCTCTCCGACTCTTGGAAAGTTCCACAAGCTCATAGGTACCATTATTCTACAAAGAATACATCTCCTCCTACATCGTCTGATGCTACTGTGATTTACTTATATGAGTTGTACTTCATGATAAGTCTCTGGATCCCCCTGATCAGAAAGGAGAATATATTAAGATGCTGGATATCTAGATGAAGGATGACGAACATTGTCAGACATTCTCAGTTGTTGCTCTGAGGAATCTGCCTGGTGATGATTTTGCTCCCCCTACTCAGAAGTCTCTAACTGTGAGTCTGAATCACCCATTTGTGCATCTAAACCAGAACACTCGATCTACTATCACTCTGTTGCTCATGGAGATCATCTTGTTCTTCTTCATCATCTAAAAATTGTGTCTGTGAAGAAGTTGAATCATCCTCATACTCATCATCAGAGGAACTGTCACCTGATCCTACAACATCTACATCATCACTCTCAGGCTCTGTAATTGTCTGACTTTCACAGAATGTTGCATCTTTGTGTCTGCTCATTATCTTTTTCACAGGGTCCCATACTCTGTATCCAAACTGTTGATCTTTATGGCCAAAAAAGATACACGGCACCACTTTATCATCCAACTTTTTCCTCTTTTTCTTTGGAATATGTGCATAAGCCTTGCACCTAAATACTCACATATGAGCATAGGATGCATCCTTGCATGTCCATACCTTCTCAGGTATATCAAACCCCAAAGGAATTGATGGAGATCAATTAATCAGATAGCAGACAGTACACACTGCCTCACCCTAGAATGTCTCTGGCAACAGAGCAGTCTTCAACATGCATCTAACTTTCTTCACTATGGTACGCTTCACCCTCTCAGTTGTACCATTGTGTTGTGGTGTGGCGGGATATGTTCTTTCATGCCATATTCCGTGTTGCATACAGTAATCCTAGAACACCCTGGAGGTGTACTCTCCTCCATTGTCCGTGCAGAGACACTTCAACTTTTCCTCTGTCTCCCGCTCCACCATGGCATGAATTTTTGAAAATAGTGAAGGACATGATCCTTGGTCTTTAGCAAGTAGGCCCACACCTTCCTAAATGTGTCATCAATGAATGTGACAAAATACCTATTACCACCCAATGAAGCTACCTCAAATGGACCGCAAACATCTAAATGAACCAGCTATAGAAGTTGTGACTTCACCTTCGATCTTGTCTTAAAATAAATACACTGATGCTTTCCTATATGGCATGCATCAAATGAACTGAGAACAGTGTCCTTTCCATAAGGAATTAATCTTTGCTTTGATAAAAGATTCAATCCTTTCTCGCTCATGTGTCCTAGTTGTCTGTGGCATATATTTGTCACGTGATCCTCAACTGCATATCTATGGCTGCCTTGGAGCACCTTAAGTTGGGTCTTGTACAATGTGCGATACAATTTACCCTGTACAATAACCAAAGACTGCTTGGTGATCTTGCATTTTCCACCACTAAAATCCAAATGAAAACCTTCCTCTATCAAAGAATGAACGAGATATCAAATTATGTCACAAATTTGGAACATGAAGAACATCCTTCAGTGTTAGCGTGCAACCGACACTTGTTTGAACATGAATATCACCAATCCCGAGAATTTCGAAGAAGCTGGAATTTCCCATGTTAACCCTCCAGAAGTCTCCCCTCTTGTATGAAGCGAAGAGTTCCTTACTCGATGAAGCATGATAACAAGATGTAGTATCCACCACCCTCTCAAAATCATCATCTTAAGCATGCAAACAATGCTCTTGGATTGTTAAGACCACATCGACATCATCGTTCATGTCATCTGAGATTGCCACTACAGTATTTTTTTTGTCATCTTGCTTGTATTTGGCTATAGACCCATGTTTCTTTTTCTAAACCTTACGATCCCTTTTGAAATGACATGGCTTTTCACAATGGAATCACCCTCTACTACTCTTCGACTTGGATCTACCACTAGACTTCTTGCAGTTCTGGGACTCACCGCGACTCTTGGATCTTCCATAGTCTCTCTCTATCAACGCCTCTACTCTCTCTGAAGTGCAACTCTGATCCGTTTTCTCCTGAAGCTCATCATCGAGTCACTTTATTCAATAGACTACTCTTCACCTGGTCAAGTGTCAACTTGTCTTCCTGGGTAGAAATGTTGATTGTCACTATGAGCGTCTCCCAATTGTCAAGTAATGATCCCAGAAGAAGTAGAGCATGGAGTTCATCATCAAGAACAATTTTCATATATCCCACTTGATTTACAATGCTTTGGAATTCATTCATATACTCAAAAATGCTTGTATTCTCCAGATACTTGAGGTTCACCAACTTTCTAATCAAGAAAGATTTATTTGTTGCATTATTCTACTCATATAACTTCTTGAGCTTCTCCCGTAGATCTTTGGCATTGGTCTCTTTTGAGATGTGATAGAACACAGAAATGTCGAGCCACTTTTGAACTGTTCCAATGGTCTTCTTGTTTAATTTTTTCCAGCCTGCATCATAATTACTCTCTGGCTTTTTTCCCTTTATCAGATAATACAGATCTTTGCAATAGAGAATATCCTCCATCTTAGATTTCCAAATCTACCAATTCGTGCTTGTCAACTTTATCATTGTCGCATCTTCATCCTTTTCCACCTGAACCAGTATCTGCAGCCTGCGCTCTAATACTACTTATTGGAGATGTTGCACCAATATAGTCCCAGATGTGACAAAAACTTATTGCAGAAGCATTACTGACAAGTGTATCAACCCAAAGAAAAAACACCAAATTTAAGGTAGAAAACTCTCCCCAAGACAAGGATATAAATATCATGGGGCAATACCGGTCAATAAGCACTATGTAATTAACATTACATCACACACTCCTCTAATTTAATTAACCCTATATCCAGGTAGCCCTCCCCACACGAGAACAATGATGATATAGAAGAGAATCACACCCAGTGTGCAAAAAAACTCCCTCTTTACTTGATCTCTTCACAAGGCTATTGTCATTGATGAGGACTGATTGATGCTATTGTGACCGCTGACTGGGTCAGGCTATTATTGTTATAGAAACATTGTGTCTGTAACCGCCAACTGCTACTTTTTGTCAAGGCAAAGTCATTGGCCCTCTCATATAAACCAAGAGAGATTCTCTGATAGTGCACACAATGTGTCACCGACTGTCATCCGCTACTTCACTTACAAGGTGAAGTTGTTGACCCTCTCTTATTCAATGAGGAGAGCTCATTCAATTGTTCTAGTTCTCCTATTCTTCTACCACATAAGGAACCAACAAGCAACTAGAGGAATCACACCTCAACCGATGGGATGTCTCAATGGCCTCCTCCAGAGCCTCTATTTATAGGCCTTCATACATGTGGTTGCAATTAGGAATCCTTGTCCAACTTTGAGTCTAACTCCATGTATCACATAGGGAACCATCTTCTTTTCCTTTTAGATTTGACTCCTATTAGGATTGGTCGCACAAACCAACTCCTACATAAGTCCAAATACAACTAGGATACATGGGTCGAAATCATATTCATTTCCCAACACATACAAGTCAAGTAATTCTCAAGATATATAGAGTTATTTTTAAAACACATTTGGAAAGACCCAAACTACGAATTAGACTTCCAATCATTTTTATATGGCAAAACCTAACAATGTTATATCATGTTTAACTTGAAATACTTTATTTATGGAATAAATTCAAGTGGAAATATTGTTAGAAAAAAGGTTGTTGTATCATGTTTTCAATTTAAATCCTATATTCATAAATGTAATATAATTCAACCATCTTGACTTACCAAATTACCCTATACAAACTCCAAATACAAGCACCTAGATACAAGAAGATATGTCAGTGATATCCATTTGTCCTGATCCTAGGGAGATCCCATGATTATTAAATGGTCATACATGGACGATGTCTTAAGATTTCATTGGCTTACTAGAACGTCTTTCTTTAATTTGACTACACTAAAGAATCCATATTAACTATACACGTTTGCCTTTCCTTATTGTTCTTCAAAGATCTTGGTGATCATACCAACATCCCATTGGTTCTATCACCACTGAAAGACAAAGTTTTTATTTATTTAGGATTTATGATGTATAACTATTCTCGTACAACCAAATAGAAAAGAATGTTGCCAAGGGAATTGTTTATGCATCAAAAAACATTATTGTAAATATTGTTTTTGAAAAGCCATCAAAACAAAGATCAAAAATTAGAAAATCACACATAAATGGTAATGTGTGATGTATGCATTGGGTGGGGGCTATGTCTATCCATCTCTTCAGCTTCTTTACCTAATTGATGGTTCCATTGTCTGCTCCATCGTAGGGGAGTTCTCATGTGGATATCTAACTGATTCAAATCCCACTCAATATTTCTAGTGTGTCCCCTTTCATCTCAGGCATAAATACACCTATTAACATTTTAGGGGGGTGGGTGGGTGAATGAATGGATGGGATCAACATGGACATTGTCATAGGGTACATAGTATTTGAAGCAAATATCTGACGTGTCCAAGTTTGGGGGCTTCCGCAGTAGCCTGGCGGTAGTGAACAAGCACGATGATAGGCCAATTGGTGCAACGAATTGTGCCCAATGTCAACGTTGATGTTGTCGTCTCTCTCACTAATAGTTATTAGCCCAATTAGGAGGGAGGAGATGAGAAGTCAGTTGACCTCCTTCTCCCCTCCTCCCTTATTAAGAAATCACAATGATGACCAAGTGGGGGATTTCAATCTGATAGATATGGTTTTTCATCCAGTCAGGACACCACATTCATGGTACTATATATAGGGAACCCTATCCTAATCTAAGGGACTATTGTTGGGTGATCTATTAAGCTTTCACAATTTTAGTTGATTGTAGGCTTATGCGAGCCTGGAACCTCCTTCATCATCATGTTTGTGCAAATATTGTTGGGATATTGCTTCAGATAGCCCAATAAATTTCTTAATTAAAGTGTTGGGGGAATGCTTATATCGCTACTTCTTCTGAGAGGTTTCGGTAAGATGAGATATTGTTGTTCTTTTCAACACATACATGTTGCATCATTGTTGAGCACCTTCCCGCGCATGATGTCATTGGAAGATTTCATTGGCAACATATGTAACCTAACTACTTCTCAAGCCTTCATTGTTGAAAAAACACATAATATTTCGACATAGGTTTGTGACACCCAATCATCTTTGTGCTTTGATTCCTCTACTATTATTTGCCCTTTTCATAGTCTTCATTCATGTCAAGGAAAACCACTCAGAGTTTGCAACATCTATATGCACCTCGTACATTTTTTTTCTTCTCACCTATTGGCGGTGTCGATATTTGAAAACATCTTGTGTGTGTTGCAATTTACTCAAAGGCAACACCCATTTTTGTTAATTGATGCGACACTTCCAAGCCTCCCATCCCTCGCTTAACTTCTAGATGCATGCAACTCTCCTCCACCCATCCAATGTCCAATTGCTAAATTCACCCACATCACCACCCATACTATCCCACAAATGAATCCAAGTACTTAAGATGCATTTCCCATCCAATGAGCCATCTTAAGGCGTAGTCATCCACTCTGTTTCTAATGCACACCTGTTTAAGCATATCATGTAGCATTTCATGCAAGGGATACGTAATTTAGGAATAATGTTACACGTGTTCTCTCTTATAACTTCAAACACACTTATTATTAAGGATCCAATATGGTGGTCCATGTGGAAGGAAAAATAAAGAGAGAGGGAAACATACGAAAAAGAGAAAAAAGAGGAGAGATGAACTTGTTTTATTTATAACTTTCAGTCCATAACGTATTTTTTGACGAAACAAAAAATGTTACAATCTTTAAAGATACTTCTTGACAAGACCAATGACGAAATAATTTTTAGAAACATAATAAAAAATATGAAAATGAGTATTGTATATTGGGATAGTACTCATTGTTTGAGTAATACACTATCTCAAATATTACATGTCATTTTTAGTTCAATTCACTATATTTTAAATAAGTATTAAAATGAGTAATGCATTACATGTTTTGAGATAATACTCATTTTATGAATAACAAATTAACTCAAAAAATGAGCATTACATATCATTCTTTGTGGGATAGTACTAATTTTCTGAGTAAACAAGGACAATGATATTATACCAAACAAAACAACATGCAAAACTCATTTTTCAGTTAGTGTGTTGATTAGAAAATATGTATTATACTCAATAATATAATACAATACTCATTTTAATGATTATTTTAAAATACAATGACATGTAGAATGAGTAATATTAAAAAGAACAACATCCAATACTTGATATTTTTAGGTTTGATCCCCGGCAACGGCGCCCGAAAGCTTGGTGTGCTCCCTCCAAAGGTGTTACACACTACTCAATTGCAGTTTTGAATAGATGCAGCCCCACGGATGGAAGCACACGGTGGATTCACTTTCGATATTTATAAAACCTAACTTAACACCTACTCACAGTAAAACAACTACACCCTCAAGTGCACGGGGTCGTGTCATAGTATAGGAAGGTGGCAAGTATAGGGTCGATCCACAGGGAGAAGAGGGGGCACTAGAGCTAGGTTTAGTTTGGCTAGGTTCCTACTGCGGAGACTAGGGTTAAGGGTTTGAAGGTTGATTTGATTGTTAAACTACTATGAACAAACGAGGAATTAAAGGCAAGAATGAAATCTACGTTAACCCTAGAATAGATTAAGGCTAAATAGGCAAGAAAGGATTAAGCTTGGTATGAAAGTGCAAACTACACTAAGGCAAGCAAGAGAAGAGAAAGAGAACAATTAAAGAGCTAAGCTAGCATGAACAAGGCAAGAACAAGGCAAGAAGCTAACTAAGCAAGGAAAGAGCTAACTAAGCTAAGCAAGCACAAAACTAGGGTTTTAAGCAGTAAAGAGAGGTGTGGACTGTTTAGGGGTATGAACTAATCGCTTAAGTTGGGGGGTGACATATGAACATTATGATTCCATTTAGATCATCCAAACCAAACAACAAGTTAGAGACTAATGAATTAACCTAAGCTACTAACTGGTCATGGATATGCTAGGTTGTGTATAGGGGAACTAGTCCCTAACACCCCCTACTACCCATACGAGGCTCAATTGGGTTAGGGATTGGGTTCAATTCAATTAAAGTCTAATAAAGTCTAGGTTTCTATATTAGGCATTCCTAGGGAAATTAGGGGCCGATGGTAGTAATGGGGAGGTGAAATTAGGGTTTTGGACCCCAATTCCCCCAAATTCTAGCCTTGAGAAGGCTCCATGCTAATTGCACTAGAATTATCTAATCTAGCTACTTATATCTCTCACTTATGTTTAGGGAGATTGATTAGGATTTAGGAAGATGGGAGCCAACCTAGGGATCCAATAATTGGACCTAGGGGCAAATCCCAAAACTCACACATATAAGCAATTTGCCTAAATTCCTAGGTGATTTCACATACAAACCAACAAGCAATCTATCGAGAATGAGATAGAAATAGAATATAATCATCAAAAAATGGAATTACAATGTTTACATGTCATTTTCTCCCAACATGGTATCAAAGTAACATAATTTCCCCCAAACAGCCCACCCAAGGGGGCCTAGCTACTCATAGAAATGGCAAATACAAAAAGAAAGGAGAAAGAGGTAGAAGAATAGATGACGGAATCCTCCTCTCCAGTTGCTGCAAGACGAACTCCTCTCTCTTCCAAGTTGCAAGGGTGTGGAATGAAGGGGATTATGGGTAGGAACTAGTATCAACTAGTGTTTTGGTGGTGAAAATGGTGGAATGGAGTGGAATGGAGGTGGAAATGGAGTGGATTGGCTAAGGGGAGAAAATGGGGAGCTAGGAGGTGGTGGAAGGTAGCTAACCTCATGCCCCAACCGCCACCTAGGGATATATAGGTGTGGGGGAAGCGTTAGGTTAAGTGGGGGCAAAGTGGGTAAAACAATGTAGAAAATCAGGTAAAATTGTGTGTAACACGGCCATGCTGGGCTGCACGACCATGCTGGGCAATGGGTAGCATGGCCGTGGTGGATGGGAATGGCCATGGTGAAAAAATGGAATGAATATGGGAATTTTGGGTTTCTGGGACTGGTAGCACGGCCGTTCTGGGAACTCACAAAATGGCTATTCTTGATAGAACGACCGTTTTGGCCAACTGGTTCTACTGATTGGGGCATGTCCTAGAACGGCCATTCCATGGTAGCATGGCCGTTCTGGGGTCCTTCCCCTACATTTGAGTGTTGAACTTGGCCATCCATGAAGGTTATTGCTTCAATACATCCTTTGACCACTTGGGGTAGGTTTGGAGTGGTTTTGGCCTCATTTTGGGCTCCTCCAAGCCTAGGGAAACCCAAGATTCAACCATCTTCTTTCCAATCCATCAAGTAGTGACCAAGGTACCTATAAAGCATGAAAAAACCATCCATAACTGCATTTGACAATAAAATACATATTGAGGGAAATAACATGTAATCTAACAGTTGTAGATATGATTGAAGTGCAATATGACACAAGATGAAGCCCTCAAATAGGGCTGAATCACTCCCCAAACTTGAAACATACTTGTCCTCAAGTATGCTCCTATTCAATCTCTCTACAAAATTTTTACAAGCCAGAAATGACAAATGCAATGTAAAGAATGATTATTGCTGAATAGGATCAATAGTGACTAAGTGCATGCATTCCACCTATTTCCTCTCCTACTTTCACAAACCAATCATGAAAAGAGAACAAAGCATATGAACTTCAAATATAGTGCATAAAACACACAAACTATCCATATTTCTTTCATGTAATTCTGGGTAAACTATTTCATAATGACGTTAATCAAGGATGACTAGGAGTGATGTTTCACCTTCATGCTTTCAACCTTATGTTTCCAATCACACCAAATGACCCACGTGGCTGCGGAAAGGGAAAGATGAGCTAGGTTTGATGTTTCCTAGCTCATTGGGTATGAAAATGGAAGAAAGAGTTGCGGTAAGATTTTGGAGTGCTATTACATAGAGCACTCTTCTTTTCTTTATTTGAATGCTCTTAAACAGGAGCATCCTTTTATTTTCTTTTTGCATTTTCTCTTTTTTTTTCTTTGCCCTTGGAGTAGATAGGGCCTATGGTGATGAGAGTGAAGTGGTCAGATGTAGATGTGGCCTCCCCAAACTTTTGGAGGTGGCCACGGATGATATGTGAACTTTGGCATCCTTTCATGAGGCGGAGGGGTAAGAAAATGGTGAGTGAAAAGTCAGGTCAAAGAGGGGTCATTGGCGTGATTCTCAACATAAGGTATCCTGCATGAAAATTAATCCAACACTTCATCCAACAATGTCACACCACATGAATGAACAACCTAAAATTGATACTTCAATCAAGTGATTTCATAAACACTAAGCACGCATAGCTTGCTCAAGTCACAATTCAACCAAATCATTCACAAACACAAGAGATGTGATGCACATATAAAAAGTCAAGAATTGATATTATTTAGCAATAAATAATGATAATTCACTTGCATTTTTCAAAGGTCATAATTTTTAATCCAAAAAGTAGAAATTGGGTTGAAACACACTTTTAGGCAAGAAATCTCAAATTTGGGCAAAATTGGCCAAAATGGTGCCAAGTTTCCTTCAACCACATCTAAGCCTATATTATTGAACTTAAAGCAGTAAACAAGAAAGTCCTAGCTAAAACATGCAAAAGTTACCAAAAATCTACATGATATGCAATGCATCATAAAAAGAGCAAATTTTTTGAAATTACACAAAAATGACAAGAAAGTGAACTACATGACATGCAGGTATGCAAAGCAAGCACACAAAGCATGGATACACAAGTATGAGAGATGGTTATACTGTTTGATCATCTTTGAGAAAAAATTTAGAATAAGGAACATAGAGAAAAGTGGGGGTAGAGAAAGGGCTTACCGCCCTACCACCCCAAACTTTTAAGCCATGTTGTCCTCAACATGAAATAGAAGTCTAGGATGATAGGGTAGGGGGCATGGAGTCATGGTAGACAAACGCAAACAAGGGAGAGAGATCTCAAGGTGTCCAGTGAGTAGGGGATGTCCACCACGACCATTTTGTATTGCCTCTCCCACGACCGTGCTGTGTGGCACGGCCATTTTGATCACCATCCTGTAGCTTTTCTACTGATTTGCAATTTTCTCTTCAATTATGATCTTCTCCTTGGTTGGCTCTTCCATGCATCATCTTTCCTCCATTGTACCTGTTCTAAAATGATTCACAAACAACAAAAACCATCAAGTATAAAGTGTGTGTTTGTTTTCTTGGAAAAGTGTAAAAAAAATTAAAAGTATCAAAAATGGAAGGTTGGGTGAAAAATTCCCAAACCTAGGTGGGTTGCCTCCCACAAGCGCAGAGTGTCTTGCCTTCAGCTTGGCTTCTTGGCAATTCTTCAGTAGATCATCCATTTGGTATCCTCATGTGCCCATTCTTACAAAATATGCATCCCTCATTTACACTCAATTTGTTTTCCTCATCCCTTTGATCAGAATAATCATCATCAATTGTTCCATCTTGACATCCTTTTCTCAAATGATCATTTTCACTTGTGAAGTGATCATGTCCAATATCCCTATCTCGGACCCGCCGGGTTGGGGTTTTGTACATGTTGATCTTGATTTTCATGTCCATGAATGAAACTGTCATGGTGCCGCTGCGCACATGAATCTCGACATCAGTTGTAGATAAGAATGGCCTTCCTAGGATGATAGGAATCTTCCTATCCTCCGGCTCCATATCAAGTACAATGAAATATGTTGGGAACACTATGCCTTTCTCTTTGTCTATCATCACCAACACATCATCCACTCTACCCCTAGGAATTTTTATGGATCTATCTTCCAACTGGAGAGTGCAATGTGTCGGCTTCAACTTTCCTAAGCCCAGCTCAACATAGACATTGTATGGCATCAAATTCACACTAGATCCCAAATCAACTAAGGACCTGTCTATGCGATGTCCCCCTATGTAACTAGGTATGAGTGGGGCTACTGGGTCTTTTCTCTTCATGGGAAGGGAATGTTGTATGATGGAACTCACTTGTTCAGTTAATCTCACCTTCTTTGGAATCCTCCCTGTTGACCTTCTTTTCACAGTGCATAGGTTCTTGAGGAACTTGGCATACGATGGGACTTGCTTAATAGCATCCAAAAGTGGAATGTTCACCTTCACTTGGCGAAACACCTCAAGAATATCAACATTCTGCTTTTGCCTCCTTTTCGATTCCAGTGGCTCATCTAGTGCTTCTACAAATGGAGGATAACTAGTTTTTGTCGTACTTGCATGAACATGAGGCGGAACACTAGGGGTGGTAGGACCTGCAAAGGGGATATGTGGTGGATCACATGGAATCCCAAACTCAACATGTGGTATCACAACATCATCTTCAGCAATATCAATCACAGTATCACCACTTGGTTTCCATTTCTTTGCTTTATCAACCTTTCTTTGACTTATGGGCTGCTCAAGATTTTTTCCACTCCTTAGAATTGTCACAACACTACCTTGCTCATGGTGGAGAGGGGGAGCATGTTGTGGCTGTGGAGGAGGTGGAGGTGACACTTGGGGTTGAAATTGAGGTGGAGAAGAGAATTGAAGGGGAGGGGAGAACTGGGTTTGGAAAGTGAAGTTTTGGGAAATTTGAGGTGAGGGTGGTGGTGGAGGAGTGTAAGGCTTGGAATAACCTTGGAAGGAGTGAATGGGATGTACTTGCATGGGGGTGGACTATAGAAAACGTGGGAAGAAGGCATAGGTCCACTTGCTTCATGGTGGCTCATGATGGGTTTTGAAGACAATTTTTCTTCTTGGAGAGCAAGTGTGGAAGAGAGCTACTCTATCTTTTCTTCAAGCCTTGCAACATCTTTTTTTACATCATCGAAGATCTTCAATCTAGATAGAACCTCTTCCTCAAACCTTGAACTGTAGCTTGGACTTTGCGGTTCCGAGTAGCTATAGGAGTGAGGTGTCTTCACTTCTCCCTCAAAAGAACCAGTGTAGTTGACCGGATGACAAGAAGGTTTGGCAACTTGGTTTCTCATGAAGCTCACACTCTGATTGAACAAGTAAGAAAGGCGGAATTAAACCTAAGTTATCTTGAACAAGAAAATTTAGCAAACTAGGTTAACAAACTAGCTAAGTAAGAGTAAGAGTAGGATACACTATACTAGAAAAGCAAGAAGAAATTAAGAACTAAACTAACCACTAGAAAGAGCAAGAACCTAAGTTAACACTAAAGAGCAAAACTAAGCAATTAACTAGATTAAGCAAAAGTAGCTAAACTAGACTAGCATGAACAAGCAAGCAGAGAAAGATGGGTTTTAAGCAAGATGATTAGGGTATGTGGGCCGTTTGGGGATGTAACTTTGATATTAGTTGGGGGGAGGTTATTAGAGAAGCATGGTTCTCATATTACATCTAGATTACCGAACCAAACAATAAGACTAATGCTATTAGAATGTACCCTATACTACTAGTAGAAGACTAGGGTTAGGTGTAATTCTAATAGGGTTAGCCAAATCTAGGTTTCTAAGATAAGTGGTATTGAGAAATTGAGGGTTGAGGGTAGATATGGGAGTAGAGATGAGGATATTTGACCTCATGCCACTAGCCATTCTAGCCTTTAGAAGACCCTAGGCAATCACATTAATCCCACTTATACTAGTAACTTAGGTCTCATACCAAGTAGTAGGAAAGTAGATAAGCATGTAGGAACAAAGGGGACTATCTAGGGATCCCCTATTGGGACCTAGGAGTCACACCTAAGATTGCCACATGCATCCCAATTCCCCTAGAAACATGGTATCATCAAGCACCACCAAACAAGCAATTAATACCAAAAGTATGAATAACAAGCATGGCAATGGGATAAGAGACACAAGCATGGAGCAATAATCATAGATAAAAATGAGTTCATTACAAGCCAAAATTCCTCCAACATGGTATCAAAGTCACATTTTATCCCCAAACAGCCCACCACTAGGGGCTTAGCTACACATAGTCAAAGAAATAGCAAAAGAAATGGGAAGAAGGGGAAGAAACACCATGGAGCTCGGGGAAGTGGCCTTCTTCTTCACCTCCTTGCTGTTGTGGACGACCTCTATCCTCCAAGGGTGCAAGTTAGCATGAATATATGGGGGATTATGGATGAAAACCTAGAAAACTAGGTCTCCAAGGTGAAATTGAGATGGAAATGGTGGATGGAGAGCACAAATGCAAAGGAAATGCACTAAATGCTCAAGGAGGGGTGATGGAGGCTAGGAGCAGTTGTAGGGTAGCTAACCTCATGCCCCAGCCACCACCTAGGTATATATAAGTGTGGAGGAAGCACTAGGTCAAGAGGGGACAAAGTGGGTAGAACAGTGCAAAAAATCGGGTAAAAATTGTGTGTAGCACGATCGAGCTGGGTTGCACGGCTGTGATGGGAAGTGGGTAGCACGTCCGTGATGGATGGGAATGTTTGTGGTGAAAAAATGGAAGGAATAGGGGAATTTTGGGTTTCTGGGATTGGTAACACGGCCGTACTGGGAACTCCCAAAACGGCCATTCTTGATAGCACGACCGTTCTGGCCAACTGGGTCAATTTTTGAAGAGTCTACTAATTGGGACATATCCCAGAACGACCATTCCATGGTAGCAAGGCCGTTCTGGGGTCCTTCCCCTGCATTTGAGTGTTGAACTTGGCCATCCATGAATGTTATTGCTTAAATACATCCTTTGACCACTTGGGGTAGGTTTAGAGTGGTTTTGGCCTTATTTTGGGCTACTCCAAGCCTAGGGAAACCCTAGATTCAACCATCTTTTTTCCAATCCATCAAGTAGTGGCTAAAGTACTTATAAAACATGCCAAAACCATCCATAAGTGCATTTGATAATAAAACACATATTGAGGGAAATTAACTTGCAATCTAACTTGTTTATATGTGATAAAAGTACAAAAAGGCACAAGATGGAGCCCTAAAATAGGGCTACATCAATACTCATTTTTATTTTAGTGTGTTACTCAAAAAATGAGTACTATCTGCAATATACAATACTCATCTTGCTATTTTGTATCACTTCTCTCAAAAGTATGTCAATATTAGTATTTTTGGAATGTATTTTTAATAAGGAATATAACAGTTTTTTGTCAAAAAATTCATTACGGACTAAAAGCTATAAGTCAACTAAAATCTCTCTTTTTTCCTCTATATTGAATTTTTTTCTTCCCACTTTTCTGTCTCCCATAATGGAATCTGATTTGCTCCAAGTTTGTATAGTTTGTGTGACTAAGATAGTGGAGAAGAGGTAAGGAAGTCAGTACAGTTGGGGTGTTATGGATCATTTTTCCTAATTTAGGTGATTCTTCTATTTCACTGCCCATAATGTGATTGCTAAAAATGTGACATGTGATATTGGCAGGGAGCCTAGAAGCAATGAGATGAAGGGACCTCTCAAGAGAACCGTATTTCTAACTGTTAGATTACTAAATTAGGTACTACCATCTTTCTTATCATATGGACAATGTATGTCTAATGTGTGTGTCCCAATTTGTTAGCATACCACATTTAGAGTCACATGAGTTGCCCATCGTGACTTTAGATGTCAAGAATCGAACAACTAAGATGGTTGATCAATGATTAAATATAAATGTCAGTATTTAGGTTTAAATAGAAGAAAACTTTTTGGGCCATGTAAACTATACAAAATTTATTTAAACTGAAAACATTTGGATCCTTACACACCCACATGATGAGCAAATCATAATCTAGAGATGACATACATGCATATTATCTGACGTATGATCAATTTATATCCCATTCAATCATATTTATCCAAATTGTAGACACTGTGTACCTCCTATCCTAACCATTTTTGTGGGGGGGGGAACTACATGCCTCCACACTTATTGATTTCCTTGGGAACCAATAAATGCAAGACAACCAACTAACTTACTTTTTTTGGCTCGTTGGATTGAAGGCATACCATTTAAAGTAGAGAGAATAGACTTATTTTCCTATAGTAGATATGTGAACTTTGATTTAATAACTCTATCTATTTCAAAAATGTTTCAGGTTGATGAGTTTAAACCTAGAACCAAACTAGACTCAAATTATGATAACCTATTTAACTAGGAACAAAATAGATTCATCAAAACTAGAACCAACAAACTAGATGTGTGGAAATTATAGTTCGATATAACTTAGAGTTGACCTAAACTTAGTGAGTGTCTCACCCAACATTTATCTTAACATAGAAGTGACCCATGTTTTGAAAATTATAACCAAATAACATGAATCCAAATTTATGTCTATTACACTTAGCTCAGAACTCAATTATCAGAACTTTAACTCAAAACCAATTGTGTTTCTAGTTTAATGAGAAGGGCTTCACATGTTTAGACATATCATTGAATACCCATTGTTTACATAATAAAATTGGATTTATAAAAAAAATCACTAAGCAAGAAAAACATAAAAGAAATCGACTGATATATAAATTCACCACATTATAGTTGATGTGCAATCATATTCACTTACAACATGCGATAATTCACAGATTTCAACATTGTAAAATAAGCCTACTTGCTGTGTGTCATAAATTCCAGTTCATGATCACTTTCAATTAACTTGCACCTCTTTTGGGAGGAGTATAGTTGTAGTCTACAACAAATATCGTACAATGACTACCCATTGACCTAAAAAATTTCTTTGTATCAGCAAAACATGTGTTCTAGCCGACTTGAATGTAACATTGCATGTTGAGTAGTTACTTTTATATATATAAACATGATGAGATGTTCTATGTTTTCTTCAATCTACATTTATTATTTGCGTGAGGTCTCTGGTATTTCGATCTATAATTATGTAAGGCATTGTAGTATTAAATAACAAAAGATAAACAACTTTTTAAACTATTGTCTTGTGATTGGCCACGTAGTTTCTCAGCGACCATATATTTATATAACCACACTATTAAAATATGAAATCGTAACATATAATTACACAACTAAGGAAGCGGCATTTATAGCTTCATACTTGTTGAAGATAAATTGGTCGAGATTTAGGTCATTCTGCGATTTGTAGTAGTGATAGCTTTCTGATTGGTGAGCATTACGGTTATCATTGGTAAGTGGTAGGTCATGGAGCGAATGATGATAAATTTTAAAAAGTATTTGATTCATATGATGACGGAGAAGGAAAAATTTCCATGAAGGCTTCATGAGAATGTCCCATATTTTCCCTCCCATGGAAAATAATAATGATAATGAGAACAAATTGTATTATGAGATATTTAATTTTTGACACATGTTTGCAAAGTACTTTATCATTTTTTCCTTTAAATAGACACATTTTTCTCTATATTTTTTTATCAAAAAGTACTAATCCCAAATTTAAAATATCAATGTTACTAATCAAATCTGTTTGTAATTTCCTTTAGAATATTTATCTATCACAACACCTTAATTTTGTTTATTTAGCTATTTTTTTTGGCATAACATATTTCTTCCCATTCAGAGACTTAGCACTAGGAATTTTAACTCACTTCACATATAATTTCCTATTAAATATTCTATTTCCTACCATGTATATGTTCTCTCTAAGTTATTAATTCTTCCCCTGATAAGTCATAAAATGAATATTGTCTCCTTCCAACTAAAATTATCCTAACAAATTTTATTTCCATCAAGTAAAAAGTTTTCCTTTCGGAAAATAACTTATAGATATTTCCATCCAAATGTATGTTTTCCTTCAAGAAACTCAACCGATTGAATTAAATAATTTCTTTCCAAGTTTTTTTACAAGAATCTATCTCCTCTCAATTATTTTTTTTATAAAAATATGTATCGTCAAAGAGTTTTCTTTATCTGCAACATGAGATTTTTCAAGTCACAATCGATATGTTTGAGAAATATTGTATTTAAAAAAAATTATGATTAAGAAACTTTAGTATGAAATAAATTTACTTAAATGGTGTCTTTGTTTAAGAAAAATGTCATTAAATAGAACTACTAAATAATATCCTTCACATTTTATAGACGTTTCATATATAATGTATACAAAATGATATGTGCTGAGAGAATGTTATTATTATTATGTCAATGTTTATCAAACACAAGTTTTAAAACAAAACGGTCGTGACCTTGTTTGATGAGAAGTTGCAGCCTATATGAATGGAGAGCTTTCCTTTTTTAAAAATTTCGAATGCGAGTTTTTTTTCAAATTCCCAAAATTGAGGAAGGGTGCTTTGGGGTAAAAACTCAATTTGTTCTAAGACGCCCCTATAACTAAGAGTAGCCGGTATTATATGAGGCGCGTACTATAAAAATTGAAGTAATACTTTAGTTGGGAATTCAGCAAGCGTTTCATTGAGCAATTCCGTCCTAGATATTCGTGGAAATGAAGCACGCGATCCCTCATGCCGCAACCCACCCCTCTGGGCCGGCTGACAACCCAACCGGAGAAAAAACACCTCCAGCGGCAAACAGGCTGCTTGCCGTCCTTCCACCGATGTGTTTTGCCTTCATGATTTATTCCTGCCTTTCCGCCATATTCCAGCGAGAAAGCGCCATCCACCATATCATTCTCGTCGTCCTGGGTGGATCTGTGTCAATCCTGGGGCTTGTTCTACTAGCCATGATCATGTTCGAGCAATCTGTGACGGAAAACGCGGTGGTTAGGCAGAAGCGCCTGAAGTCGGCGTTCTTCACGGTCATCATGTTGTTGAACGCCCTATTCTCCTACATACATCCCCGTGTAACGGCCACCGTTGTATGGGCGATTGCCGGCTTCACGTGGACTGTTGCTGCCATATACTCCTCTCCGTCCACCTAAATGAAGAATCTATCATTGTGCAAGGTAAATTCTTGGAACATCAGATTTTAATTAATCTAATGTTTTTGTTGGAACGGTAGTAATTTATAGATTATGTAGCAGGTACCCTACTTTGATCAATTTGACTACTTTTTCCGAAGCACTTTGTTTCGCTGAATGATTTATACACAGGTTTTAGCTAGATCTTACTAGTAACTTCTGCTACTTCAATTTTTTATTTTTGTGTGCAGGAATGTTGTGGATCATAGCATATGAATAATGGACCTGCAGTACTATTGTATTTAAAAAAAAGTAGGCAAGAACGACTACATTATTGTTACTACCACTATCACAGTATTGCTAGTTCCAAAAAAAAAACAAAAAAACCACAACTAACGCCACCACTAGTTACAGCCACAACCACCACCACCACGGCCGCCAAGCCACGAATGCTACAAAAAAAATCGCACTCTAGCCCTCTCTGCCGCCCGTACCCAGTCATTTGTATTTGTTGCATCCCCATGATCCAGAATCAGGTGCCGTCTTTGTATAAGATTACTGGAACTTGAAACGACGGCCGCTTTAGTTTCAGAATCTTTGGTAATTATGAAACCTTCGGATCCTGAAAACGGGGTGGCAGAAAACGCCCGTGTCAGATTTAATACCATTATATACATGTTTTTACAATATAGGGAGTAGGAGCATGGTCCCTTCAAGCATGCGCCCGTGGTCCCGTGCCAAGATCTACCACATGAATTAGAACGGAGTTCCTTCATGGTCCCTCCAAGCATGCATCCGTGCCAAGATCTACCACATGAGTAAGGACATGGGACTTCCTTCAGGTATTGTTTACCATCATCACAGACAAATTCTGACTCCCAGTCCCAGGTTATCATGGATCGAGTATGCAAGATTCTGAAAAGCGGGATGCGGCCAAAAACCGTTATTTCTTGTTGGCCTGCGTAACAACCAGCTACATCTCTGCTGTTGCGGTATGTCCCATGAAGCCTTTGAGACTTTGATTGCCATTCCAGGTTCATCGGCTAGGCCAGGCTGGTCGGACGAACGCAACAATATCGCCGCCACGCAAACTGGGTGAACGACACTTCAGCACTCAGATGCACCATCCTGTTTATCTTTTACTGCATTAGCTTTGTGAAATGTTGTTTTACAGTTCGTTACTCTAACGCTTTCATAGGTTTTCAGCTTGTAGGGTGTGAAGTAGCTAAACTGGAAGCATCGTTGTACTTTGTTTGTGTACTCTACAATATTATAAATGTACCTCAATAAATTTGAATAAATCGACCACGTTATTATCAAACGGAAAATATTCCATGTGTGCGTCACGAGGATCATCAATTCGGCCGTAAGTCGGGATACGTATGCCGTCTTTGCTTGTGATGGACAGCCACCAGCGGCCTCACAGTTATGCCTGTAGCCATCGACCTCTCTGCTACCACGCCGTCCATAATTGACTAAAATGGCCATGTGGTTGGTGTGGCTCCTTTTACCATAATGCGAAAAAGATTAGTTACAAATCCCTGCCGGGTATCCTTTTCATGCATACTATTATGCTTTGTTTGGTGAAGGCCGCTCATTTTGGCAATACACAACTGTCAACTGTTTTTATTTCTACATGTGGCAATTAGCAAATTGTACAAATACACATTTTTAATCATGAGAAATTGTTACAACGACATTAGCAGTGAACAATTGGCAGAAAATACAATCGTTTGACAAAATGATATATATATATATATATATATATATATATATATATATATATATATATGCATGTGGAGTCAACCTTATAATAAAAAAACAATTATTTTTTACAACCACATGAATAAGACCGTAAAAATTATGCATTTCAAATTAGTTCCGCTCGTCGATTTTGTTGTCCTTGGATGAGTAAGTTACACTCATCCAAATGGGCTCAAAATTTGTATGTAGCCTAGTTATAGTATGACAGTGAAGATCAATGGTTTACATTTTGTAAAAAAAATAGTCTTGATATGCAAACACACTTGAGTGTATTTGTGTGATCTGTACACTCGAGTGTATTCTAACCTGACTCATATAGAGTCAGGCGAGAATACACTCGAGTGTATTCAGAGTAGTTTTTCATGATGCAATACTTTTTTCTAAAATCTAATCCATTGATCTTCTTAAACATCTTGTGAATAGCTCATATACAAAATTTGAGCACATTTGGACATGTGTAGATCATGTTATAAAGACCGCAAAAATTAGGCATTTCATATTAGTTTCGCTCATCAATTTTGTTGCCCTTGGATGAGTAAGTTACACTCATCCAAATGGGCTCAAAATTTGTATGTAGCCTAGTTATAGTATGACAGTGAAGATCAATGTAAGGCCCCTAAACTTGCTTAGTGAGTTGAATAAGCTTAATTATCATAATTGAATTCTTATAACCCTAATATAACCTTGTGATATGCTTTGAAATCATAAGACAAGCTTAAGTTTCAAATTTGGTCCAATTTGGACACTGTTTGAGCAAGTTATGCAATTTTATGCACATTTTAGACTTTTATACAATTTACCCAATTGAGAGGTTTTCTTTACAATTTATCACTTGAATTATGTTTCTTGGATATTCTTTCATCATTCTTGAGCTTTTTGAGCCATGGGGTGCCTATTTAAACCTTAGTTTGAAGGGGTTTTCTCCAAGGGTATTTTAGGGTTTACCCCTTCACGGATGAGCTAACTTTAGTAGCTATCAACTAATGAATTATTTGATTGGCTGGGAAATTCGAAAAAGGAAAGATTAGCAGGTCTATACACATGGTGAGGGAGCTGCTTGTGTGTGTGCTTATATATTTTTAATAAATTAAGGCCATGGACACTTGGATAGATACTAGAACTTCAACTTTTTCTTTTTACTTTATCTTAAAGTTCATATACTTATCCCCAAGCACCAAAATGAGCCATTTTCTCTCCACCACTTCCCTCCTTTTCCCAACCTCATTCTCCCTCTTTACTGCTACAAATTTTTCTGTCCAAGGAAGAAGAAAGTGGGGATCTTCTTGGGAAAAAGGATCTAGTGTTGCAATTGACATCATTTTAGGGTTGAAAAAGCTTCCTTCTAGTGATCTTGACCTAAAAAAGTAAGAATTCCCTTCTTTCTTCCATTTATTTCTTTGTTATCCTTCCTCCTAGATTTCTCTAGGTCGGAACCATGTTGTTCCATCGTAGAAATTGCTCCAACGTTCTAAAACCCTACCTTTCTTGCTCCTTATGCTTAGGGTTTTCTCATTTGATGAAAAAATGTGCTAGATGGACAAATTCATAGCTTATTCTTGGATTTTCTACCCTACGTGCTCGATATTTATTTTGTGTGGGGTTTAATCTTCTCATTAGAGGCAAGTTTTATAACTTTCTCCAAATTTATTGCTTATCATAAGCTTTCTTGATCATGTTCTTGCCTGAAAATGATGATTTATGCACTAAAAAGCTATGCTTGACTTGGATTTCGATTTTTATAATGTTCCCTGTTCTGATTTCAGTTCTAGATGAATATGTGATCATGTGTACGTTATTCCTAAGGCATAATATGACTTAGATCAGGTTGTTTTGACAACCTATGGTGCTAAACACCTATCAACCAATGGTCAATAATAGGGTTTAATGTTGATTTCTTCTATTAACCCATGACCCGATGATGGTACCATTACAACAACCCTATGGTGTTGTCTTCATGACAACTGATGGTCATGATCAAAGGTGTCATATGATGGTGACAACCTATGGTCACCTCCTTAGGTTAGGTTTTGGATCAATTAGAAGTTTAATGATCAACCATTGAATACCCTAATAATGTTATCAAACAATGATGACATTAGCTTAATATTTGATGTTGATTAATGAATATAGTGCTGATTTAACAACCTATGGTGACTTAATGGTCACTAATGATGGTGGATCAGATCTCCAAAACCTATGGTGAGTTAATCATATTTCTAGCATCAATTAAGCCTTATACCAATGGTTTCTTGGGTCACTTGATGCAATGGTCAAACCTATACTGTAATTGATGGTTTTAACATATGAACTTGAGCCAATGGTAAAGATCTAATGTTTATTCCTCCAATAAAGTGGAATGATGGATAATGTAATATGTTGGTCCTAATAATGTGATTTAGATGGTTTCTTTTATATGATCAACTTAAGCAGCTTAATTGTTGACAATGGATGGCTTGTTTTAAATGAACAATCAATTGTGGGTTTTACCCTACTCTCAATGGAACTTTTTGTGTTGTTAATCAAGGGATGTCTAGGGTTAGATGATGACTATTTCTAGAGCACAAATGAAGGACTTCATAGGTGGTTTATCCAAGGTGTTTACTTATGTAAACAATCAATGGTCTTACCTTTTTAACATCCAATGTTTCTAGGTGACATTGTGGTATGGTGATATGGGTTGAATGATGATAGAACATATAGAGGGTTACCCTTAATAAGGTAGTCTTACCTATTCACTCATATGAATAGAAGGGATGATAATCATATTGTGTTGATATGTAACCCTAATGAGGTATAGCTTGTTATACCTAGCTTTAATATAACTCAATGATGGTAATTGGGTATGAATAGTCCATGAATTACTAATACAATCATGGAGTACTCTCTTATTGTTGTTGAAATCATAGTATGCTATAAACCGAAGGTTACACCTTGATTTATGTGTGGGTTTATTCTTGAGAATGGTATGGAATGCAATGGTGATGCTTTTCCTAATGCATCCATGATCCAATGGGTAGGGTTTCAGTGTAAGTGCTAATTAGTAACATTAATATGATTTATCTTGTTGAACCTAACTCTAATGCAAATAGATAAAGATGAGTATTCATGTTTAACATTCTTATACGATGGAATGACGGTGGAATAACCTCTTAATATGATCATAACCTTGATATGTTAATTGGTGGTTATCATAGCCACATAGTTGATACTTTCTTATGCTAAGCATGTGCATTATGAATATGATGATGGTTAATCATATCTAGATTCCTTGCATGTTGATGTAGTAAGGGAATGTTCTTAATGTTAATATAACCCTTCTATGATTGTTTATGAATATCTCCTAGGTCATTAATGCAATATTGTGTTGATTCAGTGTATTACATGTAAGTGATGTTGTTGAGCCTTGTTATAAGGCATGCAAAGATAATGATGATCTTGCAGGGAATAATATGATGGTCTTAATGACCTTTGGGCATAGTTGAGCCCTGAATGAGTTGTAATCCTCTTGTGTTGATAAGGGTTGATACCCTGTGATATTTTGAAAAGGATTTATATCTTGTGATAGTATGATGACTAGTGTGGTGTCATGAATGGCAAGTGAATAGTACCATGTGATGATGAGATGAGAAATTATGTTTCACACATTTTATATCCTTTGAAGTTGTGATATTTATGTGCTTGTTAGAAGTGAATTAGGATTTATATGTCCACTTGTTTGATGCAACCTTAATTCACCCAATTGGCATAACTAATCAAGTGAAACTCTAATCATGTAGTGCCCTATGCCATAGATCCATCTAAGTATCAGAATTTTCCAGATGGTGAAACAAGTATTCCTAAGGGAAACTCGAAGCACGTAATGTTGAGTATGTGGGGGTGGCAAGTTGAGGATATATCATTGTCAACCACAATGCAGATTGTGGAGGTTGGCTATGGTCATGCCTCATACATCTGATGTGATTGAGAATGGCTGCGTTCGTGTCTCGGTGATTATATATGTGACAAGATTGGAGGACAACTGCAGTTGTACCTCGGATGGTAGGGTATGTGTACCCACCACCTTTCACAAGTGTCGTGACCTGTACCAAGGATGGACTAGTTTGTTAGCAACTTGACCTTACGTGTCGTTGTGGAAGACCCGTACTAATCGGGGGTGGAGAAGATCTTAGGAGTTCGGCTCTTCCTAGATCTTATATGACACTGATTTTGACTTAGTAGTGATCAGTTGGATTTTGAGTGGTATCCTCAAATTTCTCAGGGCATAATAAAAGATGTAAGATAGCCTTGTAGCATATTTGTTTAGGGTTATACACAATGTTTCACACTGGATGATAACCCTTCGTTGTTATCTTTACATAAAGATGATGCTTAGTGCAATTAAGAGATAGTAGATATACTTATGTTGTGGATATGCTTAAGATTATAGATGCATACATACAATAGCCATGCTTATGTTGATAACTATACTGCTACTGCTGATTATAATCATGATGCTAGCTATCTCATGTTGTTAGTTATGCTTAACATGTTAGGCATGCCTTTGTAACTAGAGATGCATATACTGCTAATCATGCTTATCCAAGTAGTTGTGCTTATGTTGTTAGCTCTTCTTATGATGTTGATATGCTCAATCAATTAGACATGCTCATGTTGTTAGCTATGCTATGTTACTAGACTTGCTCATGATGCTAGAATTGCGTATGCTACTGAATTGCTTATATTGTCAACAAGATAAAGGATGATAGTTTAACTAATGATGATAGTTATTATCTACTCCTTTATGTATTTTGTTAATCATCAGTATTGCTGATCTTATCTGTTATCTATGATTAAACTGCTTAACTATTTAATTGCTTAAAAATGTTGTAATCAATAAACGTTGTTGGAGGTTATATCTCTTGCTGGGACATGGGTCTCACCCTTGTGGTTCGCCACATTTTTTTAGGTAATCGTAAGTGATGAAAACAAACATGTGGCAGCAAAAAGGAGCTATAGGAATGAATCTTTGATAAAGTTTATTAGATGTCTAGTGTGTCCTATAGTCATCCTTGTACTCTCCGATCCAGGCAAGAAAAAGTTTATATATGGTGTTTCAAACGAATCAGACTTTTGTTAGCATATTAATGTTTGTTTTGTGGCATATAAAAATATTGTTATCCTGTGTATATATGTTGTAGATAAGGTGATAGAATAATTTGTATCAAATTCTTGGCATAGTATGGATATAAGAAAGATGTTGGACTCTTATGAAAATGTTTTTGAGCAGGTGCTGACATTGAAATCAGTTTTAATTTACCCATATTTTTGGGTATGTGATTAATTGGTGATTGATTGTGTTTTATGTTTTGAGTAATCTCGTTTAGTGTAACGGGTTCTCACTGGTTGGTATCAGAGCTTTAGGTTCACTGAGTCTATAGGGACACTAGGACATAGGACTAGGATGATGTCTAATTTAGGAATATGACATACAAATATGGTGCATACTGCCTAATCTTAGTATTTGGGTGCCCTGGCCAGGTATTCAATTATTGAAGAAAAGGTAAGTATGGCACTCTTAGATTGTTATCTTTTTTATTACTCTGATCAAGTAGTCATTTTGAGACAATCTAAAGAGCATAACGAATAAGAAATCATGGTGTGAATATCTCAATCCTACCTTAAAGAAGATGAGAATTGCATCATTATCTATCAAAACTTGAATGTTTGGTAAATATAAGAGAAAGATACAACACCATGAAATCTAAATCTGAATACAAATAAGGAAAAGAGGAGTTCTTGAAGATGTGATTCAAGAAGATAATAAAGTAAAAGACAAACAAGTCTATGCTTATAAAGTGAATCAAGGTATGTAATCCACATAAGATAGAGAGAACTCCTATAACAAGTACAAAATGAGAAGATGAATGGGAACAATGACAAAGAAATAAGGTAGAACCTGAGTTAATCTCAGACCAACCTATGTGTGTAAGAAAGTGTTAATGAAAAATCAGCATGGCATGTGAAAGAAATTAAGGGAGATGATCCCGATTTAATGAAGAAAATGTGGAATATGATGATTTACGTGTCGATAAGTGGTTGAAAAACATAATAAAATAAGAGAAAATACACTAGTGGGATAAATAGTCATCAAGGAAGGAGTAATGAGATATGTTAATCATGACGATTCCTATGCTAATGGCAAGGAACCAAAAATGAAAAAGGTAAAAGGATACATAAGAAGTTGTAATATGCATAATGAAAATAGAATTAGTTACCTTTTTGCTAGTGACCCCTGAATAATGCTGCTATAATGTGGGAAGTATGTTTCCCTTTTTGTCTTTTCTTTCCGAGGCACAACTTTCAAGTGGATCATTGCCACTTGGTACGTGTGGATTCACTACAAACATGAGGGTGGATAGCTTATTATAGCATAAGGTTGTTTGGACTATGGTTCCAACATCATAAAGTCTGTGATGATTTTGCTTTTGAGCCTTCCAATAATTAGGAAGACTCCTCTTATATGTTTTAAAATTTGTTATGCTGGTAAGAGTAGATGACATAAGGATGTGAGTTCCTTATAGCACATGAGGTGGATACCAAGGTATTGAATCCTAGTATCCAAGATGTATCAACAGTATGAGAAATATGTGAAGGTTGGAGATGTTTATTAAATGAACATTACAAGTATTCCTCTCCCTTAGAGAGAGAGAGAGAGAGAGTTGATGATGACCCTTTAAATATTGTTAGGAAGGAAAAACAAAAGTGATTCTATAATGTTGTGTATGGTTCCGTGATAGCTGGGAAATACCACTATCAAGGATACATGGTTTGTTGGTCAATAGATATGTGATACCATGTTCCTTTAAGATAAACCTATGATAAAATATCAATGCATAAGAGTTAGATTGGATGACATAATCCACATGACCATGATGAGTTTAGAGTTATGTCCTTTAGACTAACAAATGTACAAGTAGACTTTATGAATAGGAGGAATAGAGTGTTCTAGTCATGTCATACGAGTTATATCAAGCTTTGAATGATGACATGTCAAATTATTTCAAATATGGTCAAAAATATGATCAATATTTCTTCAAAAACCTTAGGGTTGTCAAAGCACCAATAGCTATGAGACAAGTTGAACCAGAGTGAGATGGGGGTTTTTGTGCTAACCCAAGATGAGATATGTATGAATGATATGACATCACCATGATATGTAAGTAACCATGTGAAGGTAATAGGATGAGGTGCAAAGGAAGTACCCATCTTTGTTTACCTTGGATTTCGGGAGCGAAATCCCTATTAGGGGTTTATAGTCGTAAGGCCCCTAAACTTTCTTAGTGAGTTGAACCAGCTTAATTATCATAATTTAATTCTTATAACCCTAATATAACCTTGTGATATGCTTTGAAATCATAATACAACCTTAAGTTTCAAATTTGGTCCAATTTGGACATTGTTTGAGCAAGTTATGCAATTTTATGCACATTTTGGACTTTTCTACAATTTACCCAATTGAGAGGTTTTATTTGCAATTTATCACTTGCATTATGTTCTTTGTATATTCTCTCATCATTCTTGAGCTTTTTGAGCCATGGGGAACCTATTTAAACCTTGGTTTGAAAGTGTTTTCTCCAAGGGTATTTTAGGGTTTACCCCTTCACGGATGAGCTACCTTTAGTAGCTATCAACTAATGAATTATTTGATTGTCTAGGAATTCGACAAAGGAAAGATAAGCAGGTCTATACACATGGTGGGGGAGCTGTTTGTGTGTGTGCTTGTATATTCTTAATAAATTAAGGCCATGGACACTTGGATAGATACTAGAACTTCAACTTTTTCTTTTTACTTTATCTTAAAGTTCATATACTTATCCCCAAGCACCAAAATGAGCCATTTTCTATCCACCACTTTCCTCCTTCTCCCAACCTCGTTCTCCCTCTGTGCTACTACGAATTTTTCTGTCCAACAAAGAAGAAAGTGGGGATCTTCTTGGAAAAAGGATCTAGGGTTGCAATTGACTTCATTTTAGGGTTGAAAAAGCTTCCTTCTAGTGATCTTGAACTAAAAGAGTAATAATTCCCTTATTTCCTTCATTTATTTCTTTTTTATCCTTCTTCCTAGAGTTTTCCAGGTCGGAACCTTGCTGTTCCATGGTATAAATTGCTCTAAAGCTCTAAAACCCTACCTTTCTTGCTCCTTATGCTTAGGGTTTGCTCATTTGATGAAGAAAGGTGCTAGATGGACAAATTCATAGCATATTCTTGGATTTTCTACCCTACGTGCTCGAGATTTCTTCTGTGTGGGGTTTAATGTTCTCATTAGTGGCAAATTTTATAACTTGCCCCACATTTATTGCTTACCATAAGCTTTCTAGATCATGTTCTTGTCTGAAAATGATGATTTATGCACTAAAAAGCTATGCTTGACTTGGATTTCGATTTTTATAATGTTACCTGTTCTTATTTCAGTTCTAGATGTACCTTTTATCATGTGTACGTTATTCCTAAGGTATATTATAACTTGGATCAGGTTGGGTTGACAACCTATGGTGCTAAGCACCTATCAACCAATGGTCAATTTTAGGGCTTAATGCTGATTTCTTCTATATCCATGACCCGATGATGGTACCATTGCAACAACCCTATGGTGTTGTCTTCATGACAGCTGATGTTCGTGATCAAAGGTGTAATATGATGGTGACAACCTATGGTCACGCCCTTAGGTCTGGTTTTGGATCAATTAGAAGTTCAATGATCAACCATTAAGTACCCTAATAATGTTATCAATCAATGATGACATTAGCTTAATATTTGATGTTGATTAATGAATATATTGTTGATCTAACAACCTATGGTGAATTAATGGTCACTAATGATGGTGGATCATATCTCAAAAACCTATGGTGAGTTAATCATATAGTTGTAGCATCAATTAATCCTTATACCAATGGTTTCTTGGGTCACTTGATGCAATGGTCGAACCTATACTGTAATTGATGGTTTTAACATATGAACTTGACCCAATAGTGAAGATCTAATGTTTATTCCTCCAATAAAGTGGAATTATGGCTAATGTAATATTTTGGTCCCAATAATGTGATTTAGATGGTTTCCTTTATATGATCAACTTAAGGAGCTTAATTGTTGACAATGGATGGCTTGTTTTAAATGAACAATCGATTGTGGGTTTTACCCCACTCTCAATGGAACTTTTTGTGTTGTTAATCAAGGGATGTCTAGGGTTAGAAGATGACTCTTTATAGAGCACAAATCAAGGACTTCATAGGTGGTTTATCCAAGGTATTTACTTATGTAAACAATCAATGGTCTTACCATTTTAACATCCAATGTTTCTAGGTGACATTATGGTATGGTGATATGGGTTGAATGATGATGGAACAAATGGAGGGTTAACATTAATAAGTTAGTCTTACCTCTTCGCTCATATGAATAGAAGGGATGATAATCATATTGTGTTGATATGTAACCCTAATGAAGTATAGCTTGTTATACCTAGCTTTAATATAACTCAATGATGGTAATTGGGTATGAATAGTCCTTGAATGACTAATACAATCATGGAGTACTCTCTTATTGTTGTTGAAAGCCTAGTATGGTATAAACCAATGGTTACACCTTGATTTATGTGTGGGTTTATTCTTGAGAATGGTATGGAATGTAATGGTGATGCTTCACCTTATGCATCCATGATCTACTGGGTAGGGTTTGGGTGTATGTGTTGATTAGTAACATTAATATGATTTATCTTGTTGAACCTCTATAATACAAATAGATAAAGATGAGTATTCATGCTTAACTTTCTTATATGATGGAATGACGGTGGAATAACCTCTTAATATGATCATAACCTTGATATGTTAATTGGTGGTTATCACAGCCACATGGTTGATACTTTCTTATGCTAAGCATGTGCATTATGAATATAATGAGGGTTAATCATATCTAGATTCCTTGCATGTTGATGTAGTAAGGGAATGTTCTTAAAGTTAATATAACCCTGCTATGATTGTTTATGAATATCTCCTAGTTCATTAATGCAATATTGTGGTGATTCAGTGTATTACATGTAAGTGATGTTGTTGAGCCTTGTTATAAGGCATGCAAAGATAATGATGATCTTGCAGGGAATAATATGATGGTCTTAATGACCTTTGTCCATGGTTGAGCCCTGAATGAGTTGTAATCCTCTTCTGGTTATAAGGGTTGATACCATGTGATATTGTGAAAAGGATTTGTATCTTGTGATAGTATGATGACTAGTGTGGTCTCATGAATGGCAAGTGAATAGTACCATGTGATGATGATATGAGAAATTATGTTTCACCCATTTTATATCTTTTGAAGTTGTGATATTTATGTGATTGTTATAAGGGAATTAGGGTTTGTGTGTCCACTTGTTCGATGCAGCCTTAATTCACACAATTGGCATAACTAATCAAGTGAAACTCTAATCATGTAGTGCCTTGTGGCATAGATCTATCTGAGTGTCAGAATTTGCCAGATGGTGAAATGAGTATTCCTAAGGTAAACTTAAAGTGCATATTGTTGAGTATGTGGGGGTGCCAAGTTGAGGATATATCCTTGTCATCCACAATGCAGATTGTGGAGGTTGGCTATGGTCATGTCTCATACATCTAATGTGATTGAGAACGGCTGCGGTCGTGTCTCGGTGATTATATATGTGACAAGATTGGAGGATAACTGCGGTTGTACCTCAGATGGTAGGGTATGCGTACCCACCTCCTTTCACTAGTGTCATGACATATACCAAGGATGGAATAGGCTATTAGCAAATTGACCTTATGTGTCGTTGTGGCGGACCCATAATGACCAGGGGCGGAGAAGATCTTAGGAGTCCGGCTCTTCCCAGATCTTGTATGGCACTGATTTTGACTTAGCAGTGATTATTTGGATTTTGTGTGGTATCCTCAATTTCCTCAGGGCATAATAAAAGATGTAGGACATCCTTGTAGCATATTTATTTAGGTTTATACATAACATATCACATTGGATGATAACCCTTGTTTGTTATCTTTACATAAAGATGATGCTTAGTGCAATTAAGAGGTAGTAGATATACTTATGTTGTGGATATGCTTAAGATTGTAGATGCATACTTACAATAGCCATGCTTATGTTGATAACTATACTGCTACTACTGATTATAATCATGATGCTAGCTATCTCATGTTGTTAGTTATGTTTTGCATGCTACCCATATCTTTGTAACTAGAGATGCATATACTGCTAATCATGCTTATCCAGGTAGTTGCGCTTATGTTGTTAGCTCTTCTTATGATGTTGATATGTTCAATTAATTAGACATGCTCATGTTGTTAGCTATGCTATGTTACTAGACTTTCTCATGATGCTAGAACTGCATATGCTACTGAATTGCTTATATTGTCAACAAGATAAAGGATGATACTCTGGCTAATGATGATAGTTATTATCTACTCCTTTATGTGTTTTGTTAATCATCAATATTGCTAATATTATTTGTTATCTCTGATTAAACTACATAACTATTTAATTGCTTAAAATGTTGTAATCAATAAACGTTGTTGGAGGTTATATCTCTTACTGGGACATGGGTCTCACCATTGTGGTTCGCCACATTTTTTTATGTAATCAGAAGTGGCGAAAACAAACATGTGGCAGCAAAGAGGAGATATAGTAATGAATCTTTGATAAAGTTTATTAGATGTCTAGTGTATCCTAGAGTCATCCTTGTACTCTCAGGTCCAGGCAAGAAAAAGTTTGTATATGGTGTTTCAAACGAATCAGACTTTTGTTAGCATATTAATGTTTGTCGTGTGGCATATACAAATATTGTTCTCCTATATATATATGTTGTAGATAAGGTGATAGAACAACTTGTATCAAATTCTTGGCATAGTATGGATATAAGAAAGATGTTTGTCTCTTATGCAAATGTTTCTGAGTGGGTGCTGGCATTGAAATCGGTTTTAATTTACCCATATTATTGGGTATGTGGTTAATTGGTGATTGATTGTGTTTTATGTTTTGAGTAATCTCGTTTAGTGTAACAGGTTCTCACAATCAATGGTTTAGATTTTGCAAAAAAAATAGTCTTGATATGCAAACACACTTGAGTGTATTAGTGCAATATGTACACTCGAGTGTATTCTAGCCTGACTCATATAGAGTCAGGATAGAATACACTCGAGTGTATTTAGAGCAGAATACACTCAAGTAGTTTTTTATGATGCAATACCTTTTTTCTAAATTATAATTTGTTGATCTTCTTAAACATCTTGTGAATAGCTCATATAAAAAATTTGAGCACATTTGGACATGTGTAGATCATGTTATAAAGACCGCAAAAATTATGCATTTCAAATTAGTTTCGCGCGTCGATTTCGTTTCCCTTGGATGAGTAAGTTACAGTCATCCAAATGGGCTGAAAATTTGTATGTAGCCTAGTTATAGTATGACAGTGAAGATCAATGGTTTACATTTTGCAAAAAAATAGCCTTTATATGAAAACACACTTGAGTGTATTCGTGTGATCTGTACACTCGAGTGTATTCTAGCCTGACTCTTCTAGCCTGACTCTATATGAGTCAGGCTAGAATACACTCGAGTGTACAGATCGCATGAATAAACTCAAGTGTGTTTGCATATCAAGACTCTTTTTTTGCAAAATGTAAACCATTGATCTTCACTATCATACTATAACTAGGCTACATACAAATTTTGAGCCCATTTGGATGAGTGTAACATACTCATCCAAGGGCAACAAAATCGACGAGCGAAACTAATTTATAATGCATATTTTTTGCGGTCTTTATAACATGATCTACACATGTCCAAATGTTCTCAAATTTTGTATATGAGATATTCACAAAATGTTTAAGAAGATCAACCCATTAGATTTTAGAAAAAAGTATTGTATCATGAAAAACTACATGAGTGTATTCTACTCTGAATACACTCGAGTGTACAAATTGCTCGAATACACTCAAGTGTGTTTGCATATCAAGACTATTTTTTTTGCAAAATGTAAACCATTGATCTTCACTGCCATACTATAAGTAGGCTACATACAAATTTTGAGCCCATATGGATGAGTGTAACTTACTCATCCAAGGGAAACAAAATCGACGCGTGAGACTAATTTGAAATGCATAATTTTTGCGGTCTTTATAACATGATCTACACATGTCCAAATGTGCTCAAATTTTGTATATGAGCTAATCATAAGATGTTTAAGAATATAAATGGATTATATTTTAGAAAAAAGTATTGGATCATGAAAACTATTTGAGTGTATTCTGCTCTGAATACACTCGAGTGTATTCTAGCCTGACTCCAGGCTAGAATACACTCAAGTAGTTTTTCACGATGCAATACTTTTTTATAAAATATAATATGTTGATCTTCTTAAAAATCATGTGAGTATCTCATATACAAAATTTGAGCACATTTGGACATGTGTAGATCATTTTATAAAGACTGCAAAAGTTCTTATTTTGTGCTGTGAATCCATATTGTATGTTATAGATTGATGACGATAATGTTAATTTGCTTTCTCTCTTGATTAACTAATCCAAATGAAATGACCTAATGTGAATGTTGCTATATTTGAGACCTAATATTGTACACATTTCACCCTAATCTTGTATTAACTATATTGCTCAATTATGAATGATAGGATACCTACATTTGTGTGTATTGATTATCTTGATGATGAACATACATGTACATTGGAGTTGTTGAAATCAATGTTATAGAATACAATACCTAGACTAGGGTATGATTAAGACTACAAGATGTTGCTATTGTAAATCAACCTAGGATATGAACAAATCTTATGCTTGCATATATTTATGCTTCTAATCCTTATGCTTGACCTAATTCAGTAAATTTTGATGCATGATGAAATAAGATTCAAACCTGTCCATTCTAGCATCCTAATTTGATTTGATTATGTGCTTTGTTCTCTAAGTACATATGTACTTAGAGAACAGCGGGGAAATGTTGCCGAAATTTTCTTGAAAACCCAATACACATTATACACTTACTAGTGAGATTAGGTGTTCAAGAATGGGTCTAGACAGATTGTAGGTATAAGAATGACAACATACATGTATTTGTTGGCCTAGAAACCCGTCCAATATTTACTCATTAGGAGTAAATCTTAGATAGTCCCCAGTTTGGGACTGTTCTTGAACACTTAATCTCACTTAGGATGTAAGTTTATAATGTGTATAGGGTTTTCAAGAAAATTTCGGTAGCATTTCCCTATTTGTTCTCTAAGTACATATGTAGTTGGAGAACATCAGGGAAATGCTACCAAAATTTTCTTAAAAACCCAATACACATTATACACTTACTAGTGAGATTAGATGTTCAAGAATGAGATAGGTGTTACACATTTATTATATATCAGACCTTAAATCCTAAAATTTTAACCATAAACCCTAATCTTTTAAGCCTAGACCCTAATCTTTTAACCCTAAACCCTAATATATACTTGTTTTATCTTTGATCATAGAATGGATAGATCATGGATGTCCATTCCAAATTGTTGCACCCCAGATTTTATTTCCGGTCTTGATCAATTTATTAGATTTTTCGAGGAACATATGAAACAACCTGGAGATAGGTTCTATTGTCCATGTAGGCATTACGGTAACAACTTGAAAGTCAACACTGGTAACGAAATCAAAAGTCATGTCATGTGCAACAGGATTGTACAAGGCTATACAGAATGGCACTGGAATGGAGAGATTTCAAACCTAAAATCAGTGGATGTTGATAACAGTGCTTGTGTGGAAGAAGAAATGTGTATAGGGTTTTCAAGAAAATTTCGGTAGCATTTCCCTATTTATTCTCTAAGTACATATGTAGTTGGAGAACATCAGGGAAATGCTACCGAAATTTTCTTAAAAACCCAATACACATTATACACTTACTAGTGAGATTAGATGTTCAAGAATGAGATAGGTGTTACACATTTATTATATATCAGACCTTAAATCCTAAAATTTTAACCATAAACCCTAATCTTTTAAGCCTAGACCCTAATCTTTTAACCCTAAACCCTAATATATACTTGTTTTATCTTTGATCATAGAATGGATAGATCATGGATGTCCATTCCAAATCGTTGCACCCCAGATTTTATTTCCGGTCTTGATCAATTTATTAGATTTGTCGAGGAACATATGAAACAACCTGGAGATAGGTTCTATTGTCCATGTAGGCATTGCGGTAACAACTTGAAAGTCAACACTGGTAACGAAATCAAAAGTCATGTCATGTGCAACGGGATTGTACAAGGCTATACAGAATGGCACTGGAATGGAGAGATTTCAAACCTAAAATCAGTGGATGTTGATAGCAGTGCTTGTGTGGAAGAAGAAATTGCCTCCGATGACGTAGATGTGAACGAACTAGTTCCAGTAGACATCGTTGATGCGATGTTGGATAGTTGTGGGGGTAGAGCACACTGATCCACCTCCCATGTTTAGAAACATTGTGCATGATGTTGAGATACCGTTATACACTGGTTGTACTAAGTTTACAAAGCTTAGCGCTGTGTTGAGATTGTATATGCTGAAAGCTAACAATAGATGGAGTGACAAAAGCTTCACGTCATTGTTGTCTTTGTTGAAAGAAATTCTTCCTGAAGGAAACGAGCTACCAATCTCAACATACCAGTTAATGAAATTGTTGTGCCCAATGGGAATGGAGGCCAAGAAGATACACGCATGCCCGAATGATTGTGTATTATTTCAAAAGGACTATGTGGATTTGAAATATTGTCCAAAATGTGGTACGTCAATGTATAAATTGAGGACTTCGGGGGAGTCCAAAACTGGTACTCGTGCCAAGGTGATGTGGTATCTACCTATAATATCACGGTTTCAACGCTTGTTTGCCAATCCGATAGATATGAAGAATTTGAGGTGGCATGAAGATGTTAATAAAAATAATGATGGGATCCTACGACATGCGTCTGATTCCCCACAGTGGAAGAATATTGATTTATTGTACCCTAAATTTGGTGAAGAAGTCAGGAATCTAAGACTTGGGCTTTGTACAGATGGGATGAATTCGTACGGGACATTAAGAAGCCAACATAGCACTTGGCCAGTTATGCTTGTTATATACAATCTTCCTCCCTGGTTCTGTATGAAAAATAAGTACGTTATGCTGTCGTTATTGATATCGGGCCCTAAAAAACCTAGAAATGATATCAAAATTTATCTTGAACCTCTGATTGATGACTTAAAGAAACTCTGTGGTGAAGGTGTGATGACCTATGATGCTTCACGAAGAGAGACATTTCGTTTGCACATTATGTTATTTTGCACTATTAATGACTTTCCAGCATATGGGAATTTGTCTGGATATAGTGTCAAAGGATCTAAACTATGTCCTATAAGTGAAGAGAACACTGATTCAATATGACTAAAACATGGCGGAAAGACTGTATATCTTGGTCATCGAAGGTTTCTTCCAAAATTCCATCTGTATCGTAAGTTTTGCAAAGCATTCAATGGACGGAGTGAGGAACATATGCACCTAAACCTATACTAGGGGAGGTTGTTTATGAAAGAGTAAAAGACTTTGCCAATGAATTTGGTAAGAGATCACAATGTACCATGGCCACACAGAGTGACAAATCTTTATTCAAGAAGAAGTCAATATTTTGGGATCTTCCTTATTGGAGTTCTTTGGCAGTGAGACATTGTATCGATGTCATGCACGTTGAGAAAAATTAATGTGATAGCATCATGGGTACTCTGTTGAATATACCAGGTAACACTAAATATGGGATAAAATCCAGAATGGACCTATGTGAAATGGGAATAAGGACAAAATTAATAGAAGTAGTTAGTAGCGATTGGAGAACATACTTACCTCCCGCCTGTTACATATTGTCTAGAAAGGAGAAGAAAGCTATTTGTGAATGCTTGGTAAATGTTAAGGTGCCACAGGGTTACTCATCCAACATCCATAGATTGGTATCAATGAAAGATCTAAAGTTGATAGGTCTTAAATCTCATGATTGTCACACTCCAATGCAACAAATATTGCCCGTGGCAATTCGATCTATATTGTCGAAGCATGTAAGGTTTGTAATCACCAGACTTTGTTCCTTTTTCAACAGTATGTGTAATAAAGTTATTAACCCTGATACTCTCGATAAATTGCAAAGAGAAGTGTTTGTTACCCTATGTCATCTTGAGATGTATTTTCCTCCTTTGTTCTTTGATATCATGGTACATCTTGTTGTCCACTTGACTAGGGAAGTGAAACTGTTGGGACCAGTTTTCTTGCATTGGATGTATCCCTTTGAACAATACATGAGTGTTTTTAAAGGTGATGTTCGAAACCGTTATCGGCCTGAAGGGAGTATTATTGAGGGTTATGTGATGAGAGAGGTTATGGATTTTTGCAATGACTTTCTGAGTGGTAATGACGCTCCTATAAATGACAAGAATATTGAGGAGTATTTTGGTTAAGGAATTTTGGGATCACAGATGAAAGTAATCAGCCGTGAGCAGTTGGAACAAGGTCACTTGTATATTTTACACAACATCGATGAAGTTAGTATTTATATTGAGGAACATACCAGTTACATCAAGAGACAATATCCTCGAGCCAATTCAATGTGGCTTGCTAGAGAGCATAACAAGACATTTATTAAGTGGTTTGAAGATAAAGTCTTATATCAACTATCTCAAACACCAAATAACTTAATGAAACTATCTAATGCCTCGCATTTAAACCAAAATTGAATGTTATGTCTTATGAAGGGTTTGACATAAATAGATTCCCATATTACACAAAGCGTCAAGATGATAAGAGTGTCATCCAAAATAGTGGGGTCACCCTTCAAGTGTCTTCATTGTTTTTTGCAAGTGCAAAGGATAAGAGTCCTCGTGAAGCTAAAATGTCATATTACGGTGTCATTGAAGACATATGGGAGTTTGACTACATAGATTTCAAAATTGCTCTCTTTAAATGTAATTGGGTTGATAACACCAAAGGAGTTATAGTGGATGAATTGGGTTTCACATTTGTGAACTTTGAAAAGATTGGCGAGAAGGGTGAACCATTCATATTGGCATCACAGGCGAAACAAGTATTTTATATAGAAGATCCTACAAATGATAAATGGTCGATTGTTCTTCATGGTAAAAGACAGTTCATTGAAGATCCTATAGATGAAGAAAAGTACTATGATAAGTATGATGACTCCAGTCCATTGTCAGTTGGGTTGCCAACACCACCAAATATTGAAGCTAATGATGACTTGTATGTGTGCGGAGATCACAATGAAGGATTGCTAATTGATAAAAGATCGCAATATTAAAGGCATGCATGTTTATATTTTTTATATGTTTTATTTTACTAAATGTGAACTTTACAATGTTTTATTATCTTCTAGTTAAGTCAAATGCTAAATGTTTGATTTTTTAATGAAACTTTTAGATGGCTGAGCATGAGCATGATAACCATGATGATGATTACCGTGAGGGTGAGGATATCAATGTGCCGCCTCAAAATGTAAGTTTAAAAATATATCCTATATTTCTATCTATATGTCCATTTATAGTTATATGTTGTAAGTGTGTTTATTTTGTCAAATTTTAGGTTGATGATGTACCTCCTGAAGAACTTGGAGCACTTGATGAGCAGCAAAAAAAATTGAAAAAGTGAGGGGCATCACTATGATGAACAAGTTACTACAACAAAGGGGCAATGGACCCAAACTGGCTATGGATTTTGATCATGTAGGAAATCTAGTTGGAGTGAACCGCAACTCATTTATTTCATATCTTAGGGTTCTTACTCGTAACCATTGTAGTCCTAATGTAGAATCTTGGCATAAAGTTCCTAAGGGGAAGAACTACTTAGTAAGGAAGGAACTATGTGTGAGTTATTATTATTTGCAATTCTATTTTGTAGATTACCAATTTTTAGGATACTAGTTAATAGCAATTCTATTTTGAAGAGTATATTTGATCTGGATGAAAAGCTGCATCGTAAATGCATGATGCAATGCTATGGGAGGGTCCTAAGGAACTATAGGACAAATCTCACCAGAGATTACATACGAGATGCTAAGAAGAGGATGAAGCGAGAAGAGGAGGAATAGAACTACTTGGACCCCACTGACTGGGATGAGTTTGCTACCAAAAGAAAAACTAAGAATTCAAGGTATTAAGCGCCACTCCCAATTTAATTAATATATGCTCTTATGTTTTCACCTATTCAAGATTAACCTTTAGTGTTACTAAGCAAATCAATGTGCTTACTAACAAGGCTATCAGTGATGCTCAAAGAGCAAGGCATGCACTAAATGTGCATGAACACATGATGGGTCCAAAAGTCTATGCAAGCATTCACCAAAGACTATAGGCGGACTCTACTGCTCAGTTTGCTACTGCTCAAGAGACTACAAAGTCCTCTACTATTGGTCCTGCACCTCTACCTTGCCATTCTATGTGGATAGCTGGGAGGAAAAAACAATAAAGGAGATATAAGGAAGCCCACAACTGCTGAGGCGACTGCAAAAATGGTAAAATTCAACTCTTCGAGCAATCGATATTAATTATTGTTATGTTTACTTACCAATTTCTATTGATGGCGATTAGTGCGAGATTCACAAGTAGAGGAAGGAAGGAAAGTTCATCCCTGAGGGCACAAGGGATGAATTGACATTTGCTCTTGGTAACCCAAAGCATCCTGGACGTGTTAGGGGTGTAGGGGCTGGTATGGGCATAAAAGCGTTCTATTGGCCATCACAGCGCAAACTTGTCCCAAAAGAGGGATTATCAAATGTTGAGGTAACCTATTCTTTTTTTAAATTGTTATTGTGAAAGAGAATTCAATAATCAAAAGCTAGCATTTCTTTTGTCGATGTATAGGTAGATGAGTTAATTAATAGGAGAGTCAAGGAAGCACTTGATAAGAGTCTCCATTAAGTACTTAGCAAGTGGTAGGCGTCTCAGATTGCCACTCAGACAGTACCTGTGGCGTGCCACTCTTCTCCTACTGTAGAGGTTGGGATTAATCCTATAGACCCACCTAGCATGTCCGTTGTAAGTATTTTTATGACATTGTAGCTAGTCTTTTGAAGATGATATGTTTATGTATATATGTATATTACATTCTTTACGTAAATTTGTAGGGGTTGAAGCCAGGTCATCTAAAAAGTCAAGAATTTATCATTGCAGAGGTCGAGGCTTACCCACACCTTCCAGGGGACACGTTTCATGGGACTCCGATACTAGATGGTGCGGTTCATGTGAGCCCAATACATGTACTCCCCAATTGGAGGGATCATCCATTGCCATATGCCAACCCAGATTCTGAAACGATTGGTGAGGCAGAAAGTGGAGTGATATTTTGGCCCAAAGAGGATGTCGTCTATACTAATATTGTATGGTAAATTTACATTACGTTAATTTGTTAGTGTGTATATATGATTCAATTGATCTGAAATTATATATACAGGTCAAAAGGAAGACACCCGCTACATCTTGACCTACACCTCCACCTCTTGCAGTACCAAGTTGGCTTCCAAGGGACCTACATGCCTCGTTAGGTCCTAATTGTAGGGGTATGGCAGTATGGATAGGCGAACAAGATCCAAATTGCCCTATAAATGTTTCTATTCCGGAGGATGTTGCAGGTCAATCATACGATAACAATCTATGTATACAAGATATTTTGGAGTTTTTTTGTTATGATTGGCTGAATACATCTATGATAGAGCTATGGATATGGTGAGATCTTGTTTATACATCCATATACCTTGTTTTATATATGGTGATCTGGTTTCTTATATATTAATGCATACGTAATACATGTTTTGCAGCCACTAACACACGATATGTACATATTTTTAATTTTCCCATGTGGGATTTTTTGTTCGATCTTTGATTAGTCTTGTAGATAAAGACCCTTTATCAGTTACTTCATACTGCTCTGCTGCTTTTAAATATTTTGGTAAAAAAAAAGAAGACGGTGATAATAGCTCCATTCAATGTTAAGTTTACTTTGCTTATAATTTGTACTTAAGAAAATTACATTTTTATTGTGGATTTTGAGTTGTTAATTTTTAACTTTCTTACCTCTACTGGTAGACATTGGGAGTCACTAGTGATTGTCCCCAATACGTTCAATGTCTATTATCTAGATCCTACGGGGAATGAATTGAATACATTATATGGACACACAATGAAAAGGCCATTATTCCCGTGAGAAATGTTTCATATTTTTATATCCGTTAACATCTGTTATTACATTAGTATTTAATTATGCAATTTAATGTGTCACATTAACATGTAGGGCTTTACATGAGTTCAAAAAAGCTGGAGGAAAGGTCCCCAAGAAAAAGAAATAGCCACTAATTTGGGAGAATGTGACAGTAATTTCCCGACTCCAATGTATATATTATTTATGTGAACTGTGCTTATTTCTATTTTTGAATATTTTGTATGTTTCAATTTATAGTGTGCTACACAAGACAACGGCTGGGCATGTGCATACTATGTGATGCAATTTATGGACCTAAGTATCAAACATGCCACAATAGAAATCGATACCATACATCATGTATTATATATAGTATCATCAGATAATATGAAATATATCAATCTTATTATATATTATTAATTTTATATATATACGTCATTCTATTTGTAGGTGTTTAAAATTGAATTCACTACAGGTCAAAAGATATTAGATGTTCATACTCCCTATACGATGGAAGACTTAAATGATAAGAGAACAATGGGAAAAAGCCGTACAAGTAGTCGGAATTTTTAAATATAATTGGGATACTGATGGCGATAATGATGATGATGAATAAAGAATGATATTTCTAAACTTTGTTCTCATAACTATTTTTGTGTGAATGTGAATGAATTTTTCTGAATTGTCATATGTGTGAATGTGAATACGATCAATACATGAATGTTTGTACATGTGTCTGAATGTGAAAAAAGATGAAATGAATGGAACTGCAGGTTGCTAAATGTGTGTGAAAATGGAGGAAATTTGAAATGGAACTACTAGTTTCTACATGTGTGTGATGAAAAATAATATGAATTAAATGTGCTTATACATGTGTGTGATCATAAATTGTTGTCCATCTTGTTAATTTTGCAGGTTTGTGGCATGTTGTTGGCTCATATCAATAGATGCGGTAAACCTATAGTTCAGAACTCAACTGCAGATTTTGCATCCTGCTGACCAGCCATACAGCAGGCCTACAAACTGATAAGAAAAAAATCAGAACATAGGCGTCAGTTATTAGTATAAAACCGACAACAAAGACATACAACGTCGGTTATTAGCAAAAAACTGACGTCTATAGTGCCCTTGCTAGCGCATTTTATTGGTGGTGGGAAGGGTTATGACGTCGGTTTTTTTTAAAATGCCAACATCATTGACCTAGATATAGTGTCAGTTTTATTAAATAACCAACTCCTATTGTGCCCTTGCTGACGTGTTTTTGGCGGCGGGAAGGGTTATGACGTCAGTTTTTGTGAAACGCCGACGTCTTTGACCTGGATATAGTGTCATTTTTATTAAATAACTGACACCTATTATGCCCTTGCTGACGCGTTTTTGGTGGCGGGAAGGGCAATGGCGTTGGTGTCAAAATCGAACCTGAAGGTTTCAACTTTTAGTAGCACCCACTTGGGTGTCGCTTCGAAACCGATGCCACATGCCTTAAATAACTGACACTAAAGGTCGGTTCTGTACTAGTGTATTTTGTGGACTACTATAGAGGCAAGAGTCCTTTGGCTGCTTCTAGGAATGAAAAGTCAGCCTGTAGTCCGTGGTGAGACCACATGAGTCGCTGCAAAAGTTGTTCGTGTTCATTATTTGTGGTGAAGACCGGGAGCTGCATAACCACCATCCAAGAGAAACTTGTTGATAGTTGCGTTGAAGCAAGTTGTTGTCACTAGACTTTCTCCAGGACAAGATATAACTTGTTAAAGCATCCTTTCTATTTCATTGTAGTTGAAGCGATCTTGATAAAATTTTGTTTCTGCTACTATACTCTATGCTCATATTTACCAACACCCTTCCCCCTCTCCTCCTTCTTCCTCTCTCTTCTTCCCCCATCCCTATAATTTCTACTAAATATTGAGAAGAAATCATAGGGTAGGGGAAGGAGGAGAGGAGAGGACAGAGATATAGAGATAACTAAGGGAGGAGAGCAGAGCAAGGAAGAGTTGAAGTAGGAGGAGGAAATACCTATGTCTGAGGAGGCTGGCACGAGCATCCATGGCAACAAAGAAGGAAGCATCAGAGGAGGCTGTCATTAGTAGATGTGGCATAGTAAATGCAGCTGGTTGGGGGAGGCATATGACTGGGTAGGAAGCGAGGAAGCTGGCGATGGAAAAGGTACCTATTATGGCCAAAAGTGAGAGCAGGTCCACAGAAAGAAGCAGTGGAGCTCTAAGGATACCTTGTATCTTGAGAGAAGTAGTGGGGCAATCAGATAGTAATGTAGAGAGGGAAAGAGGGGGGATGACTTCTCATAGGGTTAGTTAACATATACATTCATCGTCAATTATTGAAAAATTGAGGATGTACAATCCTTGTTTCTGGATGCATTTAAAAAATTGTCGACAAAAAACCAACTTTGTCATCGGATGATTATAAAAAACTCAATCTTAACTTCTCATCCCAAATGCAACCCATCAATGCCTACATTTTTTATTACGGTGAAGATAACCGATGAGAAACAACAATTGCGGTTGGGAATATTTTCACTGGACACATGTCACATACACCTTTCTCATCGGTCTCTAAATATACAACCAATGAGAAACACCAGTAGGGGTTGGAAAATTCCCACAGACACATGGCACGTACACCTCTTTATCCCCTCAGTTATTTATGAAAGAACCGACGATGTAGGTTTTTAGAGGAAAATAAAATGCCTTGCAAAATTTTTGATCGAATTTCTATTTTCGCATGTGATATATCATGTCAGTTGTTTTGAGAAGTGTCCAACAATAAAAAGAAAATACAAACCATATTTTCTCATCTAGTCAAACCATGGTGGTTTTTTTAAAGAACCAACACTATATGGTATACCGTCATTTTTGCTTGAAAAAACGACCAATGAGATATCTCATTTCTGTACTAGTGTAGATGAAAGGATGAAGAGATTGTATCTTATGATGATTCTCAATGTACGTTCCATTTAATTAAAAGGTGAAATATCAATTTTAGTATTCATACATGTTCGTGCCATTATTTGTTAAGGTTTAGGGTTTAGTGTTTGTGCCTCTATTCCTGCAGGGGCATGCTATTATTAGTGTAGGTGCTTGCCATTATTTGTGTAGGTTGTGTTAGTATTTTAACTTTTAGTGTGCCTCTTTGCAATCGTGTAGTGTGTCATTTTCCGTGTTTGTGTGTTCCATTATTCGTGCAAGGTTTCTCCTGAGTCTGAGCTTGTAGTGTGTATGGTTGTGTTGTTATACGTGTGTAGTGTTCCATTATTGAAAAGTGTAGTATGCCAATTTTCATGTTGGGGTGCCCCATTAATTGTATATGTGTTTTCCATTATCCATGCAAGTTGTGATAGTATTAAAGCTAGTAGTGTGCCACTTTAGAATCGTGAAATGTGCCATTATTTGTGTAGCTTTTTGTGTGCCACTTTACAATCGCGCAATGTAACATTATTCTTTTAGGGGTCTGCCATTATCTGTTTAGGTTATGGACACATTCGAGCTTGTTGTGTGCCACTATATATCGTATAGTGTGCCATTTTTCATAGAGGTGCATTCTATAGTTCATGCATTGTTGTTCAAGAATCCAAGCTTGCAGTGTGAATGGTTGTGTCGTTATTGATGCTTAGTGTTTCGATATTTGAAAGTATAGTGTGATAGTTTTTGTGCAGGTGTATGCCATTATCTAGGTAGTATTTTACCATTATGAGTGTATGTTTGTGCCAATAGTCGTGCATGTGATTTCTAGTTTTTGTGTAAATTATGTTTTGTTTGTTTATTAACTTACACATTTTTGTCTAATATTTTTTTGCAGAAAAATGCAATGTCCCACATGGAATCCTCAAAAGATTTTCACAAGGCCCATGAATATCATATTGTCGAAGACATAGAGGTTTTTATAATGTATGATCTAGAATCTATTTATTTTGGGATCATTATGACTAATCTTATAGATACTAATTTTTTGAATTCTTACATGATGTACAATATTTAGATATGCAATTGGGGACACTTCTTTTTGTGGTATGCCTTGATTTCACTATGGAGGAATTCATCTTGATGAACAACTTGGATTTCTAGTAGGATGGAAGATGGACTTTGTACTTCCCATTATGAAATAAATTTTTGAAGTCTCTGAAGCTCTTCCTGACACAAGAGTCTATTAGATCTTACTGACGTGGAATATTCCATATTTTCCTAAGGATAGGAACTCATCTAGAACGGGGTCTTTATAATTATGTTCATGAAACATTGATATGTCCAAATTCCATTGAATAAGTTCATTGAATAGAGTAAACCCCAGTATATATTTAGGTTGCATAGGAACATGGATGAAAATATAGTTGGTAGTCATAGAAATAAAATTGAGCATCTAATTCAAGAGTGCATGTTGAAAACTCAATAATAGGACTTATATCACATTGAATATATAGTCCTATTTTTTTGTTAACTTATGTAATATTAAGTGCCTTCTTCCTGGCGTATGTGTGCCCTTTTTTATTTGTTGATGTTTTGTATGTGGAAAATAGATACAATTAAGCTTTGTGCCAATATTCTTGATTTTTGGGACCAATATTCTTGAGTTTCAGTTGCAATATTCTTACACTAATGTGCCAATATTGCTAAATGACTTTGAGTATTCTTCATGTGTTGTAAAGTAGGTCGAAAAATATAGAAAAAAACATGCACTGAACAGAAATGGATATAGAGAAACATACACAAGCTAACAGACGAACCATACAACAACAATAACGTTGTCAAATAGATGACACTAGATATCAACTAACTAGTCTATATTATAATGCAAAACTGCTTAAAAAGGTGGTCACTATAGTTGGAGGAGTTGTGGTGGGAAATGGTTTATAGTGCAGAGTTTAGGGTAGGAGACCTCCAGTGGTGATGATGACTTATATAGAGGTTCAACATAAATCACCAATCAAGTTTGTCTCCACTGCTAACCTTCTAGGAATCAGGTGCATCCAACAACAACAAGGGATCGACTTTAATGTCTGGAGATGCCACACAAGTACCAAAGGTGATCATTAGGAAGGCTTGGACTCCTAGTCCTTTGAGGAAGGAATGTTGTAAGGTGATCATTAGGAATGCTTGAAATCCAAGCAGTGGATTAGGTGGAGGTTTGGTTCTGGAAGTGGTTGTAGTAATGGTGGTGGAGTAGTTGCTGCTCTTGTTCTCTGAGATTGTATGGGTGCCACCATTGCCAAAATTTTCTTGAATAGATTGTAAATACCCCACAAATACATATGGAATATTCCATTTCCATGAGCTCCAATGGACCCCTCTTGTGGCTGTCACAAAGAGCTTTAGAGATTTCACCACTTCATTTCATATTGGGAGGATTAGGTGAAGATTTGGCTATGGTGGTCGTTGTTTCTATGGCTTGTGGAATAGGAGATTAGGTCAAGATCACCTTCCTTTGAGTGGAAGAAGTGGTCAAAAGGCATTGTCTCACCTTTAAATGACTTCTTGTGAGAAGTACTAAATGTGTCCTTGATAGAGGCAACAGTTGACTGTCCACTAGCGCTAGAAGTGACACACAAGGGAATTGTATATTTACTTTGCTGATGAGCGTGACATATTTATACATTAGTAAATGTATTTCTTTTTAACTATCAGGGGATCATTTATTGATCATGTACTTTCAAAGGAAAAGAAGATGCATGTACATTATTGTGGTATAATGTGTCTTCCTCACCATCAAGGTTGGAAATGAAAATGAGACATTACTCTCACCTACAACTAGTGTCATCCTGGCCCATGGCTGATTTTGTGATTGCGTCTGTTACCTTGTTGAAGTGTCTTTTGTTGAAGTTGAAAATTGTCACCTTGAAACTATTCTTGGTTATCTTGATTCCTTTGTCGTATCTCAAATTTTCTGTATAGCATGTTGAGCACCTTCTGATAGTCTGTCATCACAATAACCTCCTCGAATTTGTCCATGCTCTCTTGCATGCCCAATACAGTGGCTTTGAGTTATTCCAAAGTAATGTCCCATCCTTGTACCTTCTGGCAACCTCCCCATCACCAGTTTCTTGCTTGATCTCTAGCCACAAAGCTGAGAGCCATAATTCTTATTTTTCTTTTTATCGAGGCATCCTCTTTAATCTTAGTCTAATCCGGCTCTGGGGGCATCTAGGAATAGTTTTTGGGCTCACTCGACTGGTGCTTTCTGTTGTCCTTGAGGAAGTCTTCAATACATTTTTAGCATCTCTTATGATCACCTTGGCTAGACCTTTCAGACTAGTTCTTGTATTTTGGAAGAACAATTGGCACTGGTCATTCCAAAACTTCCAGATTGTATGCCCAAACTACACTTCCCAATATTCTTGTTGCAGTTTGTTACTTAGATTTGATGTGATCCATTGGTGACCTGATTGTGCTGTAGACAAGGTTGCATTACCTTTGACTTGTACTAGTTCCTAGACATTCTTAGCATGCTGGCATTGTAGAAGTACATGGTCACTGGATTCAGAATTGATGTTGCATCTTAGACACCAATCTACGCCAGTAAAACCCTTTCTAATCCTATTATTGTTTGTCATGAGACTATCATGCATTGCTAGCCATAAGGTAGTTCTGATACGTTGGGGCACCCTGATATTCCACATGGATTGCAAACGTCCCGGTGACTTAGTTGAGTTGTTTGATTGGAGTTTGTGATAGATGTCCTTGACAAGAATTTTTGTGTGGGATCCTTTAGATGGATGAATTCATCCTAGCCCACCTGATAACATGCAACGACATCTCCTGGATTAGGTTAGCCATTTTTGACTCAAACTATTCATGTATGAAATATTTGTCCCAATTACCTTAGAGTTCTATCATCGAACCAACACTAAGGTCAATTAGCCGTGGTGGAATTTCTTTGTTATTTTTCAGATGTGGGATTTTGCGGCCATCCATCCATCTCTCGTTCTAGACATTTGTTATATCTCCTGACAGAATAGCTATCCCTAATTCTAGAATGAGTCGGTCTCAGATCTTTGATATGACTTCCATAATCTAGATCTTGTGGAAGCTCCCAAATTGGTTTGATCACTACATTTTTTCTTCATGATGTCCTTGCAAGTTGTGTTCTTATGGGAGATGAGTTCCCATCCCTCGTTGTGAAGGAACACCTCATTTTGTAAGCAAGATCTCTTTATGTTCAAACCTATGTCCTTCAAAGATGTCGATACTTTCTCCTATGCCACTAGGATGATGCCTCCATTGATTTTAGTGGCTTTCCAAAGGAAGTTTCTGATCACTTGATCAATATTTTTACATATTGAAATCAGTAGGTGTGTGGTCTGCATTGCATAAATTGGTGTGGAATTGAGGACTAACTTCATTAGAGTTACTCTCCCTCCTAGAGACAATGATTTGTTGACCCAAGAGGAGATTCTTGTTTCAATTTTTTTGATGGTGTCCAGATACATTCCTCTATTAGCTCTCTCATGGATGATTGGGACTCCCAGGTGTTTCCCTCAGATTATCAGTCTGGTTTATTCTTATGATTCTTGATATTATTTTCTTGGTATGAGTGTAGGTGTTCTTGGAAAAGAAAATAGAGGACTTCTCTTTCTCCATAATCTTCCTTGAGACCTCCTCAAACCATTTAAGGACTTTGAGCATACACCTGGCTTGCCTAGCAATTTTATCTCCAAACATGATTAGATTGTCGACAAAACAAATGTGGGATATCAGTGGACTTCTTCTAGTAGCTCAAATGAAATTGATCTCCCTTCTGCCTTCTCTTCTGTGATGTTTTGGATCATTCTCTCAAAGCATAGGACAAATATGTATGGAGATAGAGGGTCGCCTTGGCATACCCGTCTGAACACTTTGAATGGATGCAGGGCCTCTCCTTGCCAGGTGATGGTGATTTCCCCCAGATGTGATGATGTTAATAATCACTGTGATTATGTTGGGTGGTATTGTAGTCTTATGAAGTGTCTACAGTATGAACACCCAACTCATCCGATCGTAAGCTTTGGAGAGATCAATCTTCAATGCCATTTCTTCTTTCCTTCCTCCTCACATTCATATGGAGTGCATTATCTCCTAAACCAAGATAATGTTGTATGTGATCCTCCTCCCAGGAACAAAGTTGTTGTGGAATGGAGAGATCAAATTAGGGAGAAATGACTTGATGCATTCCATGACTATCTTTGACATTCGTTTCAAGCTGAGATTGTTAAGAGCTATAGGCCTTATATTATTGTAGGATTCTAGTATTTGTGTTTTGGTATAGGTACCAGTATGGCATTTGCTAGTTCATCATCTAGAGGAAAATCAGAAAAACAATTAGCGATCATTAGCTTTAAAGAGTCCTTCATGCGCTCCCAGTTCTATTGGATAAAACCAACATCAATTTCATCGGGCCCAAGTGCCTTAATGAAGTTCATCTTGACTAGTATATTAATGATTTAGTTCTCAGAATGGATATAACCCATGCGATTCTCGGATGGTGCTGGAAAATCTAGGAAACTAACCAGACACGCCCATGCATCTTCTCTCCTAGCACAACGTCATCTTCAATTAAAAGTTGTTGGAAGAAGTCATGCACCATAAGTTTGGGTCTGCCTTTGTCTTCAACCCATTCTCCTACAGGTGACTTCAGCTTCATGATGATGCATTGATTCCTTTTGGCTTTAACAATGGAATGAAAGTAGCGGGTGTTAGCATCACCCAGTCACATCCAATCACATTTTTCTTTTTTCCTCCACTCATTGGTTTCTTGAGCACGAATCTCGTTGTATTCCAACCGAAGTTTAGCAACTTGATCATCTTCTTCACCTGTCTGGTTGTTCCCATCTTGGAGATGATTAATGGTTCAAAGAATACGATCATTAGAGGTCCAAGTCTTGTGCCTCTCTTCTCTATCCCACTTGGTAGATTTTTGTGTAAGCTTCGTCATGGCCTAATGATAACCTAACCCAACATCCAAATTTTGAGAAAAAAAGGATGGGATGGATGATTGGGTATTCCATACCATGCTGCTTTTAGGGTTGATTTACTCTTATAGGTGCTTGTCTCCACCTTCACCATGACTAGTGAGTGGTTTGAGTTGAGTCAAGGTAGCACATGTGTCAAGATTTCCTCTATTGCTCCTCTGATTCACTGTTTGATCTCTGATTACCTTCATCCATGGTAAATTTCTTCGTATTCATCATCTTCCATTGTCTCCATTCAAAACCTGGGCGGGGTGTGTTGCCTCCCTCTGCTGGTGAGGGAACAACCTGACCCGCATCGAGGTTGAGTCTGCAAAATCTATTTTGGGTACTGATCATGTCCTTGGTTTGAGATTCCACTTTCCTTGCTCTATTTGTAACAATCTTGCATGTATGGTCTCCAAGAAGTTTCCAAGAGGTTTAGATACTGCCTCAATGCCCTCGTCTTACTTTCCTCCAGTCGCAAGTGCCTTCTGGGCTGGCACCTTTGTCTTGTAGTCCTTTTCTATGTGACCAAATCTTCCACAAAGCATATAAATGCTGGTGAGATTTTCATATTCTACCTTGTATTTCTCTCCTTGAAGAATGGTTGCTCAGATCAATGGTTTTGTCATGTCTTGTTTGACTGCTATCCTCGTGAATTTGCCCCTTTTCTTCTAGTCAGTATTTGACTCTATTCTAATCATAGTACCGACGACATCCCCACCTCCTCTATGATCTGAGTCTGGTACATGAAGATCAGTAGATTGGGAATACAGACCCATGCAATAATGAACCTAGGGTTCTCTGTCGATGGAGGAAACCCATGGTCCCATGGTTGCATGCATAAATAAGATCCCATGATCAGACATGGGCCATCGGTTAAGGCATTTAGATAATTAACTTCCCTTGTTAGATGAACAAGGAAGAAGTTGTCCTATAGATTTATTATCCCGAACGATCATGTAGGTCTCCACATGGACTGGATTTTGTCCTGCAAGGTCAGGAAGCATATTTCCCTATCAATGACTTTAACAATTACAGAGAATGTCCATTGTTTCATTAGATTCCCATAGACATTGTCTCTATCTCAAACATTTGTGTGTCGTCATTCATTGTAGTCGTGATGTTCTCCTTGGATAGATACATGTTTGGATCATTGAACCCAGCAAAAGGTAGTCTTCCTTGGCCTGGTTTACTGGTCGCTATGTCCCTATATGAGAACGTCACCTCAGAACTCAGGGGAGATTTCCTTCTCTGATCAACCCCATTACCTAGGTGGTTCCCAACAGTGATATCTTGGAATTGATCACTCGTTGGTTGTTGCTCGACTTCCATGGGTGACATCAGGGCAGTGGTGCCTGACCTTCTCCCTGAGCTCTCCTTATATCTTTCGAAGTTCAGGTCGATTCCCAGTCTCCATAGGATGTCTTGTTGTGAAGTGCTCTTATTTAGAACTCTTGTCAAAAGGGGATTTCTTTGTGTTGCCTCAAATAGGCCCACGACTTGCCTCCATTTATCCATTCTCTCACCACCCTTACCTTCATACCCGTCTCCTTTCCCAAACTATCCCCCTTCTCCGATAAAGGATTATGTAGGCCTTCTCTATTGCCAACTCGATCGCCTAGTGTGCCATCAAAGCACGTGAACACTAACATGACGCTGGGCACACAATACTACCACAAAAGGAATGAATAATTAATGTAAATTTATTTGGCAGAGTGACTGACAAATTTTTCTTTAAATTTTGTTCTAGTATTCATTAAAAATGTTCAATCATTCTCAAATTTGTTTGCTAGTATTCTTATTCAAGATCTTCCATCATTCAAATGTCTCATTTTTGTAAAACTGGTACATGCATTCATGAACAAATGTTATGCTATATACTAGTTGGGATCTTCCATTATTCAAGAATGGGTTACCTAGTGTTTGCATAGGGTTAGCTAGAATTTGTTAATGGTTGACAATCATGACATTGAGACATTGGAAAATTGTAATTTTATTTGACATAGTGCATCATATATGGTAGGATGGGTTCCTTCTAAATCTTTCATAACAAAGACAGAAAATGCAATGTGCCAGTATGCATAAACTTGTCGATGCCATTTTTTCTTCAACAATTTGTCACTAGCATGAACAAATGTGTCGTCATTCTCTTATAGGTGTGCGTGTATATATAGTATTTCCTATGGGAATGAAAACATGTGACTTCCAGTATTTTTGAGTAGACATTCTTTTATTCATGAACATATGTGTTGCTTTTAGTAAGATAGCATAAAAAGGATAGTTTAAAACAAAAATAGAGAATTTTGTCTACCGTAATTTCATTATTACAGTTCCTCATCTTCTACAAATACTATTGACCTCTATACATCGTATCCTGGTCCAAACAAAAACTAAAAAACAAAAATCCCTTATGCTTTTGATACTACTTCCTTGCTTGTGCATTCTGAAAACTACAATCTTTCTTCAGAGATCTATTCTCGCCTTTTAAAAGTACACATTTGCTAAGGAATTCTCTCGAAATGGGGTTTTATGTTCTCTCTTTCTCTGCTCATGAACTTGCTATGGAATTCCTTCAAAATAGGGCTTTCTATTCTTGCCTTTTCTGATCATGAACTTTCTATGGCATATGGTCTTCCGTAATACTAAATCACCCTTTCATTTACTCATGTTATTCATTTTTTCTCATTTTAATCTTTTTGTTTCTAGATGACAAGATGATTCCTACTCAGGATAAAGACCAAATCCATCATCAAGATCTTCTGGTGGACTCCTCTAGCTGAAGTTGAAGACCCTTAATGCCAACATTCACTACTTCATGTGTTCCAACTTCAACTTGGAGAACATGACTTGGCCAACCCTTTGTGGAGAATGATTGATTTTGAATGAAAAAGGCATCCACCCTATTTAGCGCATTCCTTCAAGCTCTCTTCCTGTCGAGGTAATAGAAAGGGATAAATCAACCAACATTAGAGTTTTGGTAATTGCTACAAGGTTGGGTGTAAATCACAATTAGAAGTTACTTTTCACCCTCAAAGAGTTGGATGACAAGATTATTGAATCAAGAGATCCCAAACAAATAATAACACTAAATATTCTATATGTAATCAAGTGTATTCTTGCCCCAACTACGGAACATGTTTCTATTTATTAAGGAAAATACCTCTAGTCCTTCCTGGATGCAAAACCTGAATTGGTTTGGTTACATCTTTAAATATTTGAAAAACAAAATTCTATCATTCAAGAACAACAACTTTGTCATAAGGACATTTATATATATGCACCTTCTAATGGTAATTAATGATTGTTGGTCTATTCCTTATACCAAATTGTCAATTTTAATACCAGATATTCTACATTGTCATAGTAGAACATTAAAACAGTGACACACAATCTCATTTGTTGTAATAGTAGGTGCATTACTTAGATATGTCTTGTGGAAATGGATGATCACACAAACCAACTACATGCTCTAGCTGGGCTCCTGTACCAATCCCTGAGAAACTCTTGAAAGGAAAGCAACCTATGTTTGACATCATGTCTCAAATGAAATACTGGTAACAATGGAGGGTGATGACAAAATTGACCACGAACTAGCAAAAATAGATTATGTTGAAGAAAATATCAATTTTACAAGTGTAGAAAACAAGATTAATTAGGTTGTAGTCTTGCATATTCACATTTCGTTTATCACATCAATGTTCCATAATTTGTGAATAGTTGTGCCCATATCTTCAAAGATTTATGTCAATATTGTCTAAGGTGTATGGAAGTATTTTATAACACTTTGTACACATTGATTGTGTACAAAAATAAAGATATTTGACAATTTAGATTGTATCTTTGCCAAGAATAAGAAGCAGGCTAAATGTCAACTGTGAGAATTTTCATGACAAAGAGATCAGGGAGAAGAGTAATCGACAAGATATGTTTAGGATGTTTCCAATGAAAGCTAGAAGGAAGAGAAGGATGTTGAGGATGTTTCTAATGAAAGCCTATAGGAAGAGAAGGACACTGAGGATGTTTGCAATGAAAGCTCAAAGGAAGAGGAGGATGTCATGCCACTTTCTAAAATCATTTATATCGGGAGAAGTACTAAGGAGGAGTTGAAGTTGGTGGAAATAGGACCAATTCATGATTCACCTATCTAAATAGATATGGAGATCCTTGAAATTACAAAGGATGTAGCACAAGACACTGCGAAGGTTAGAGATAGGAGAAAAAGGTTTGAGATGACTTCAATAGTAGATGATGAGAGAACAAAGAAGGTTGAGAGGTCAAAGAGAGGGATGAAGGTTCATTGGAAGGATCCTACAAAATCCTTTGAGGATGCGAGGAAGGCATCTGGGAATCATCACAACAACTCGGATTATATAATCAGTTTAAAGTCCGCTGAAGACCTTTGACAAGTTGTATAAATGTAAGTTTTATAGTATCATGTATACTTGGTTCCATTTGTTCCTTGGACCAATATTGAATCGTAAAAGCACCAATTTTGAATATTGCAGAAGACAACTAAGAAACAAAGGAATAAGAAGAAAGCTACTAATGAGAAAGAACCTATAAAAATCCAACAGAAAGCTACTAAGAAGAAAGCTCTATAGGAGGAGAAGTCTCCAAAGGTGGAGTAGAAAGAAGCTGAGAAAGAGAAGGAAGTTGCTGAGAGAATGCACCAGCAAAGGAGGAGGAAATTTTCTTGGAACAATTCATTGTAATTTTACTATTAGGATATGTATTTATTCTAGCGATTCCAATGTTTGGTCACCATTCATCTCATATTTTTTATGTGTGTGGCAGTATTGAGTTGTAAATCCACCAATTTCTTAATCTTGCAAAAAGCTGCTAAGAAACAAAGGAAGAAGAAGAAATATGCTAACAAGAAAGCACCTTCAGAGGTCGAGGAGAAAGAACCAACAGTGGAGGAGAAAGCTACTGAGGAGAAATCTCTGAGGAGGAGGAGAAAGCTCCAGAGGTGGAGGAGAGAACACTCTAAGAAAGAAAAGGAAATTGTTGAGGAGAATGCACTTGTAAAGGAAGAGGATATTTTTAAGGAATTTCTAATTGTACATTTCCTACTAGACTTTGTATTTGTCTGAGTTATTCTATTATTTGTTCACCGTTGTTCACGTACATTTTTACACATGTGCTGAAATTGAATTATAAATGCACCAACTTTGTAATCTTATAGAAATCATCAAAGAAATAGGAGAAGAAGAAATCCACTAACAAGTATGCACCTGTGGAGGTCAAGGAAAAAGCTTAAGATGTGGAGGAGAAAGTTGTTGACAAGAAATCTCTACAGGAAGAGGAGAAATCTCCAAATGTAGACGAGAAATAAAATGAGAAAGGGAAGGAAGTTGCTGAAAAAAATGCAACTATAGAGGAGTATGACATTATCATGAAATAACAAAATTTTTAACATGTTCCATTTTTTGTTCATCAATGCCCCATATTTGTTTACACACGTGCCAATACTGATTGAAAACTACACCATTTATATATTTTTAGAAATCATCCAAGGAGGAGGAGAAGAGAGACTCTGATGAGAAAGCACCTAAAAATTTAGGGGAGAAATAAGCTAAGGAGGAGGATAAAGAACCTACGATGGTGGAGGAGAAATCAACAAAAAAGGAGGAAACAACTTTGAAGGAGAAGGATAAAGATCCAAAGGTGGGGGAGAAAGTAGTTGAGATAGAGAAGTAAGATGTCAAGGAGAATGTGCATGTGGTGGAGGAGGGCATTGTCAAGGAAGCGTTATATGTAAGTTTTTTTGCTAGGCTTTGTATTTACTCTAGTTGTTCCATTGTTTGTTTATCACAGTTGCCATATTCATTTACATGTGTTCCAATATTGTTTGACAACTGCAGCATATTTTTTTATTTTGTTTTGTCTATAAAGCAATTGAGTTGGAGAATATGAGAGTTGCTGACAATAAAACACCTAACATGGTGGAGGAGAAATCAATTGACGAGGAGGATAAAGCACCTATGGAGATGGATGAGAAATTATCTGATAAGGAGGAGAAAAATCCTAAGGTGGAGGAGAAAGCATCGAAGGTGGAGGAGAAAGAAACTGAGAATGGGGACGAAGTTGTTGAGGAGAATGCACCTACGGAGGAGAAGGGCATTGTCAAGGAAGTGTTAAATGTAAGGTTCCTTCTAGGTTTTGTATTTGTTCTAGCTATTCTATTGTCTATTTATAGTTATTATCATATCTCTTACATGCATGTTAGTATTGATTGACAACAACACCACATAGAAATTAGTTGAGGAGGAGAAGAAGAGGATCACTGCTGAGGAGAAGGAGAAGAATAAATACATAATAGTGTTGGTTGAATTTAGAAAAGTATGGCTGAGCATGAAAAGAGAAAGCAAGTTGTTGAGAAAAAGATGAAGAAATCTTCCATGGATGAAGAGAATGACATTGATGATTAGTTCATCTTGGATAAAAGAGAATTAAAATTCAATAAAGAAGTGATAATTACTAATAAAATAATGTAACATGTTCCAAGATTAACATTATTGTGTTACTACATTTCTTAAATTTGGTGTTGTTTGAATGTTTATATAGGAAGAGACATTAATCTTCCATCAAAGTTAAAGGTTCAAAAAGGAAACTATGAAAAATGGAAAGGGCGTCAAAACAAAGTAGGGTACTTTCTGATATGATTGACACAACCCCGAAAAACGCAAGGACAATATCCTTAATTAAGGTCCAGACCACCCCACTATTAAAGATGTTTCTAAGACCGTATGTGATTTTGCATCGAACATGAAGGTAAACATGATGCTACATGTCTATGAAGAAATGATTACCAAACTTTTGTAGATGGATCTATATACTCTAAGAACAAGAGAATGGTTAGTAAATAACATATAGAAACATTGAACCATGCCATCAACAAACAAAAGGTAAAGAGAAGGTCCGATAAATTAAAACACGCTTCCCTCCCATTCTACTGAAGTGTAAGGTATTTCATTCTACCTAAATGATGAACTACTCTACCAAAATTTCTTAAATGGGTGATGTATGTTTAATTCTAGGCAGAATTATTATCAATTAGATTTGAATAATGATGATTATGAGAGTAGATGTGACCAAGATCTTGAATTCTCTCTAATGGAAGATCTATTTAAATTTGGTTATTTTTTGTAGGACAATGGATCAAACTGAATGCAATTATTTGAGTAATGTGTATCTCTGTTAGGATCTACTTTATTTTGCAACATTTGTTAATCAACCATATTGTATTGTAGTATTTCTTCCCAGTTGGAATTGAGAATCATTCCTATATGGTCTCTATAGATATACCACAGATGAAATTCCTTGTACTTGACAACATACCAAGTCAAGTTGTTTTGAAAGAAGATAGAAAACATCTTGGAGGACATATGCAAAAAGTGATAAGTCCTTACTTAGAGCTTATGGGATAGACAAATACATATCACCAGTACAGAAATGACATATAATGTCACATTTGATGGCATCAGTTAAACATAAAAAACTGATGCCATAATAATATGACGTCGGCTAAATACTACAACCATCATCAATATGTGAAGTTCGTCCGATTTACAAATGACACTGGTACCAATTTTACTTTAACGTCCGTTTCTTTTCCAAAAAACTGATGTCTAAAATTACCCACGATATACAATTTTCTAGGGAAGAAAGTTTGCCTCCAAAATTTTCAATATGACATCGGTTGTACCAAAACAGACGACACATGTTTTGCACCATGTCCCGACTACAAATTTTATCCCTTGTAGCCATTGGTTCTTGCTGAAAACCAACAACTAGTCACCCTTCGTGAGATAAAATTTATTCCCTCATTATTCATTAGTTTTTGACAAAGAACTGATGACTAGGTGTTTTCACGCGTTATCCCTGTGAAAATACCCCCCCCCCCCAATCTACATCTTTGGCACTAGGTTTTGTTGGGCAACCAACAACTATGGTCCTAAAACAATAATGAATTTGTTTTACAATATGTCAATAGGCGTCATTTGTTATATCTAGAAATCAATGACTAAAACCCTAACTATGTGCAAGTTTTTTGTTTAAAATTGCACTTAGTTGTCAATTTTTCAAGTGTGACCGATGCCTATTGGTATTAGCCATCGATTTTTGTAAACAACTGACGACTAAAGTTAGCTTAATAGGACCCGTGTAAAATAGACTCTTCCCCTTCTCTGTTTCATCATGATTTCATTAGGGGTTTGTGGCGATTCCGGTGATTCCGCTTCTCATTACAGCTTCCGCCGCCACGCCGTTGGCTTCCTCGCCACCGCCGCTGTTGACGAGCCACTGATGCACTGTCATTAAGGAGCTACTGAGGAGCTGTGCTGAGGAGCTACTGAGGAGATGTTGATGCATCACCTCTGCTGAGGAATTGTTGTTGTGTCGCCCTGCCTCTATTGAGGAGAACAAGGTGTTGCACCGTTGCCGCCGCCAATGGTGAGCTTGCTGTGCTCGCTGCTGGAGCTTTCTGTGGTCTCTAGTAGTGTTGTTGCTACTACTGGATACCACGACACTTCCTCCAGTCTCATTACAACTGTTGGACACCACACCTCTGAAGGTTTGGAGTTCTTATACCTAATTACTATATTGAGCCAAGATGAAATAAGAAACCAATAGTTTGATTACATGTTTAGGCAAAATTATTTCAATTACTAAATTATCTTAATTAATTAATATTTTTTGCTTTCTCTCTGGATTAACAAACCCAAATGGAAGAATTAATTTAAGTAAATGATGTTATATAAGGCTAGGATATGAATGATGAAAATAGGATCATAGGTATAGGAATGATAACATATATGTATTTTATTTGTTGGATTAGAAACCCATCTGAGATTTACTCAATAGGAGTAAATATCGGATAGTCCCTGATTTGGGAATGTTCTTAAACACTTAATCTCACTTATGATGTAAGCATATAATGTATATTCTGTTTTCATGATTTTTCATTAGCACTTCCTCATTTGTTCTCTAAATACATATGTTGGTGGGCATTTGCCCATGTACATCAGTGTACTTGGAGAACTGTGGGGAAATGTTGCCGAAATTTTCTTAAAAACCCAATACACATTATACACTAATTAGTGAGATTACATGTTCAAGAATGGGATAGGCGGTACACACATTTATTATAAGACCCTAAACCCTAATCTTTTAACCCTAAACCCTAATCTTTTAACCCTAAACCCTAGTCTTTAAATCTTTATCCCTAAATCTAAAACAATAAACCCTAATCTACTTGTAAATCCTTAACTTAATATGTAATCCCTAAACCCTAATATATACTTGTTTTCTCTTTGATCATAGAATGGATAGATCATGGATGTCCATTCCAAATCACTGCACCCCAGAGTTTATTGTTGGTCTTGATCAGTTTATTAGATTTATGGAGGTACATAGGAAACAACCTGGAGATAGGTTCTATTGTCCATGTAGGCATTGTAGTAACAACTTGAAAGTAAGAACTGGTGACAAAATCAAAAGTCATGTCATGTGCAACAGGATTGTACAAGGCTTTACAAATCGGTACTGGCATGGAGAGATTTCAAACTTGAAATCAGTATATGTTGATAGTAGTGTTTGTGTGGAAGAAGAAATTGCCTCTGATGACGTAGATGTGAACGAACCAGTTCCAATAGACTCTATTAATGAGATGCTGGATAGTTGTGGGGAAGAGCACACTCATCCACCTCCCATGTTTAGGAACATTGTGCATGATGTTAAGAGACTGTCATACACAGGTTGTACTAAGACAAGGGTTTTGTACCGATGGGATGAATCCATATGGTACAATGAGTAGCCAACATAGCACTTGGCCTATTATGCTTGTTATATATAATCTTCCTCCCTATTTGTGTATGTAAAATAAGTACATTATGCTGTCGTTTTTGATGTTGGGGCCTAAACAACCTAGAAATGATATCGACATATATCTTGAACCTCTGATTGATGACTTAAAGAAACTCTGGGGTGAAGATGTGATGACCTATGATGCTTCACGTAGAGAGACATTTTGTTTGCATGCTATGTTGTTTTGCACTATTAATGACTTTCAGCATATGGGAATTTGTCTTGATATAATGTAAAAGGCTCTAAAGCATGTCCTATATGTGAAGAGAACACTGATTTAATATGACTAAAACACGGCGGCAAGACTGTATATCTTGGTCATCAAAGTTTTCTTCCAAAATTCCATACATACCAAAGGTTGCAAAAACCGTTCAATGGATGGAATGATGAATGGTGTGCTGGTAAACCTATACCATGGGAGGTTGTTTATGAAAGAGTAAAAGAGTTTATCAATGAATTTAATAAGATATCACAATGTACCATGCCCACACAAAGTAACAAATCTTTATTCAAGAAAAAGTCAATATTTTGGGATCTTCCTTATTGGAGTTCTTTGGTAGTTAGGCATTGTATCAATGTCATGCATGTTGAGAAAAATGTCTGTGATAGTGTCATTGGTACTCTGTTGAATATACCAGGAAAGACTAAAGATGGGATCGAATACAGAATGAACCTATGTGAAATGGGAATAAGGACAAAATTAATACAAGTAGTTAGTATTGATTGGAGAACAGATTTACCTCCTGCTTGTTACACATTGGTTAGAAAGGAGAAGAAAGTTTTTTGCGAGAGCTTGGTTAATGTTAAGGTACCACAAGGTTACTCTTCCAACATCCGTATATTGGTATCAATGAAAGAACTAAAGTTGATAGGTCTTAAATCTCATGATTGTCTCACTTTAATGCAACAAATATTGGTTGTGGAAATTCAATCTATACATACGAAGCATGTAAGGTTTGCAATCACCAGACTTTGTTTCTTCTTTAATAGTCTATGCAGCAATGTTATTGATCCTAAATCTCAATAAGTTGCAAAGAGAAGTAGTTGTTACCCTTCGTCAGCTTGAGATGTATTTTCCTCTTTAATTCTTTGATATCTTGGTACATCTTGTTGTCCATTTGACTAGGGAAGTGAAAATGTTGGGACTAGTTTTCTTGCATTGGATGTATACTTTTGAATGATACATGAGCATTTTTAAAGGTGATGTTTGAAACTGTTATCGTCCTGAAGGGAGTATTGTTGAGGGTTATGTGGCGAGAGAATTTATAAAGTTTTGCAATGACTTTCTGAGTGGTAATGACGCTCCTGTGACAAAAATATTGAGGAGTATTCTGGCAAAGGGATTTTAGGATCACGGATGAAAGTAATAAGCTTTGAGATGTTGGAACAAGCTCACTTGTATATTTTACACATCATCGACTAAGTGAGTGTTTATATCACAGAACATACCAATTCATTAAGAAACAATATCCTTGAGCCGATTCAATGTGGCTTGCTAGAGAGCATAACAAGACATTTATTAATTGGTTTGAAGATAAACTCTTACATCAACTATCTCAAAGACCAAATAATATTGCTGAAAATATCAAATGCCTTGCCTTTAAACCAAAAATGAATGTTATGTCTTATGAATGGTTTGACATAAAAGGGTTCTCATATTACACAAAGTGTCAAGATGATAAGAGCGTGGTCTAAAATAGTGGGGTCACCCTTCAAGCATCTTCATTGTTTTTTTCTAGTGTGAAAGACAAGAGTCCACGTGAAGCTAAAATGTCATATTAATGTGTCATTGAAGACATATGGGAGTTTGACTACGTAGATTTCAAAATTCTGCTCTTTAAGTGTGATTGGGTTGATAACACCAAAGGAGTTATAGCGGATGAATTTGGTTTCATATTAGTGAATTCTGAAAAGATTGGTGAGAAAGGTGAACCATTCATATTGGCATCACAGGTGAAACAAATTTTTATATCGACTATCCTACAAATGAAAAATGATCAGTTATTATCCATGGTAAAAGACAGTTCATTGAAGATCCCATAGATGAAGAAGACTACTATGATAAGTATGATGACTCGAGTCAATTCTCAGTTGGGTTTCCAACACCATATATTGAAGCTAATTTGACTTATATGTGTGTGGATATCACACCGAAGGAATGTTAATTGATAAAAGATCTAAATATTAGAGGCATGTTTTTATTTTCTTAAATGTTTTATTTATTTGAATGTTAGATCGATGTGAACTTCGCAATGTTATATTAATTTTGGTTATGTTAAATGTTAAATGTTTGATTGTTTTTTGTATGACACTTTTAGATGGCTGATCATGAGTATGATGATCGTGATGATGATTACCATGACGGTGAGGCACTGCCTCACAATGTAAGTTTTACAATTCATCCTCTATCTAGCTATATATATGTCCATTTATAAGTTATATACTATAAGTGTTTTTTTGTCAAATTTTAGGTTGATTATGTACCCCCTGAAAACCTTGTGGCACTTGATGAGCAGTAAATTTTTTTTGAAAAAATTAGGGGCATCACTATGATGAACACGTTACAACAATAAAGGGGCAATGGACCAAAATTGGTTGTGAATTTTGATCATGGAGGAACTCCAGTAGGGGTCAACCACAGCTTGTTTGTTTCATATCTTGGGGTTCTTACTCGCAGCCATTGTGGTGTAAATGCAAAATCTTGGCATACAATTCCTGAAGGTGAGAAAGACTTAGTATAGAAAGAACTATGTTTGAGATATAATAATTTGCAATTTTATTTTTAAAGTGATTTACAATACTATTTTTTTAGAATACTCTATTAAATATATAAAATTTTGTAGAGTACATTTGAACTAGTTGAAAGCCTACATCATAAAAAAGTGATGCAATATTGTAGGTGGATCCTATATAACTATAAGACAACTCTCCACCCACAATACATGCGAGATGTTGATAAGAGGAATAAGTCAACCCTTGAGCAATGGAACTACCTGAACCCACCTGAGTGGAAGGCGTTTGTTGACAATAGAAATACTAATGAATTTAAGGTATTACACATCACTCCCAATTTAATTAATATACATTCTTATGAATTCACCTATTCACGATTGACCTTGATTGTTACTAACAAATTCAATGTAATTAATAACAAGGCTATGAGCGATGCTCAAAGAGCAAGGCGTGCACTGAATGTGCATGACCCCACGCTGGGTCTAGGTGGCTATGCACGTATTCGCCAAAAACTACAAACATTCTCCATTTAGTAGCCTACTGCTCCTAATACTGAGACTGGTGAGTCCTCTACTATTTCTCTCGCACCTCTGCATCGCCATGCTGTGTGGATAGTTGGGAGGCAAAACAAAAAAAGGAGATATAACCAACCCCACACCTCCTTAGGTGGCTGCAAAAATGGTAAAATTCAACTCTCAGAGCAATTAGTATTCATGATTGCTATGTTTACTTACCAATTTTTATTGATGATGATTAGCGGAGCTTCACGAGCAGAGGAAGAAAGGCTCGTTCATCCCTGAGGGCACAAGGGATCAATTGACAGTTCCTCTCGGTAACCTAGTGCATCCTAGATGTGTTAGGGCTGCAGGGAATGGAGTGGGCCTAAGAGCATTTTGTGGGCCATCACATTGCAAACATGTCCAAAAAGGGGGAATTTCAAAAGATGAGGTAACCTATTCTTTTTTCAGAATGTTAGTGGAAAGGGAATTAATGAATAAAAAAGAGTTTCTTTTGGCCATGTATAGGTAGATGAGTTAGTTGATAAGAGAGTATAGGAAGCATTGAGCAAGTGGCAGGCATCTCAGTCTGCCACTCTGATAGTACTTGTGGCGTGCCAATCTTCCCCTACGATAAAGGTGGTTGGGAGTGATCCTATAGAGGTGGTTGGGAGTAATCATATAGACTCACCACCTAGCACGTCCACTGTAAGTGTTTTAGTGACATAGTATCTAGTCTTTTCAGGATGATATGTTTATTTATGTATATAACATACTCTATGTAAATTTGTAGGGGTTGAGGCCATGCCATCTAAAACTGAAAGAATTTGTTGTTGCAGAGGGTGAGGCTTGCCTACTCTTTCCAGGGCACACAATTCATGGCACTCTAGTACTCGATGGTGCAGTTTGTGTGAGGCTAAGGCTTGTGTTCACCACTTAGAGGAAACATCCATTATCATATGCCCACCCAGATGCTGACACACTTGGTGAAGTAGAAGGCGGAGTGGTATTGTGGCACAAAATAGATGTAATTTATACTGGTCATGTATGGTAAATTTACATTATGTAAATTTGTATATATGTATATACATGACAATATGAAATTATATATATAGGACAAAGGGAAGAAAGCCACTACAACACATCCTCCTCCACCTCCACCTCTTCCCGAAGTACCTATTTGCCTTGCAAAGGACCTACATGACTCATTATGTCCTCAATGCAGGGGTATGGGGATATGGATAGGTGAGCATCCCAAAAATTGTCCTATGATTGTTCCTATTAAGGAGGAGCTTGCACGCCAATCACATGATAATAATATATTTATACAAGATATTTTGGAGTTGTTCACTTATTCTTAGATGAATAGATCTATGATAGAACTATGGATATGGTGAGATCTCGTTTATATATCTATATACCTTGTTTTATATACGGTGATCTCTTTTCTTATATATTAATGCTTATGTATGTTTTGCAGCCACTTAAATAGGGTATGTACATAATTTTCATTTACCCATGTAGGATTTTTAATCCCATCCTTGATCAATCATGTACATAAAGACCCTTCATCAATTACCTTGTATTTCCCTATCTCTTTTAAATATTTTGGTAAAGCAAAGAAGAGTGTGAAAATAGCTCCATTCAATGTTGAGTAAGTTTACTTTTCTTATAATTTGGACTAAAAAAAATTACATTTTATTTTTGATTTTGAGTTATATGTTTTTAACTTTCTTATCTCTAGTGGTAAGCATTGGGAGTTACTGGTCGTTGTCCCCAAGACGTTGACTGATTATTATCTATACCCTGAGGGGAAGGAATTAGACAGTTCGGGACACACAATGAAAAAGCCATTATTCACGTGAGAAATTTTGTATATTTATATCCATTAACATCTATTATTACATTAAGATTTAGTAATGTAATTTAATGTGTTACATTAATGTGTAGGGCTTTAAAAGATTCCAAAAAAGTTGGAGGAGTCATGTGCAAGAAAAAGAAAGCATTAGTCTGTGATATTGTGAAAGTAGTTTCCTGACTCCAATGTATATATTATTTATGTGAACTATGCTTACAAGACAATGGCTAGGCATGTGGATACTACATGATGTAGTTTATGGACCTAATTGTCATATATGCTACACAAGAAATTGAAAACATACAACAAGTATTATATAGTCTTGATCATCATATATAAGTATAGTCTCATTAGATAGTATGAAAATATCGAACTTATTAATTATATTTATACACTATTTTCTTTGCAGGTGTTTAAAACTAGTGACTTTACTACAAGGGAAAAGTTATTAGATGTATGTGATCCCTATACAATGGAACAATTATATGACATAAGAGAACAATGGGAAAAAAGGACTTTTTTTTAATTGTCTTATTGAAATTTGATCTATATACATGTGCATGAATGTGAAGATGAATGAACGAATGTGCTTCTACATGTGTGTGAATGTGAAAAGAAATGAATGAATGGAACTACAGGTTGCTACATTGTGTGAATGTAAAAATAGAGGAATGAATGGAACTACATGTTTCTGATGACTCAAGGTCAATTTAGTCAATGTTGACACTAGGTCTAAATTGACTAAACCTTATTTTGATGATGACTAAACCATTCCACTTATTTTTGTCTAATGTCTCTACTTGAGTGATTTCAGATTAGGTATAGACACACTCTAAATTCCCTAACTTGCACATCTCAAATTGAAGAAAAGACAAGTCAAAGTCAATAAAAGTGCACATTTTTGGAATATGATGTAAACCCATTAGAATCATGTTGTAAATCACGTGTAATGATTGTATGACTTGTACCTAAGCTTAGAAAAAATTAGGAGCATTTAGATCGAATATTTAAGCACTCAAAAGCCATTTTCCAAAATTCACATCAGGTTGTTCATCGACCGAGTTTCAAACTCAACCAATCCTGATTGGAACTTGAAAATGACTTTTGATCAGTCAAGTTTCATATCACGGAACTCAACCGATCCCTCTACAAACCAAAACTGATTTAAGCGAATCCATCAAGTTACCCCAGGAAAAACTCGACCGATGGCCTAAATTGGTATTGTCGGTCAGTGGGATCGATCGAGTTACCTTTATAGAAACTCGACCGATAGCACTGTACGAAAAAGTGCAGAAAAGTGTTTCTAGCCACTGTGGAGTTGCAACAAGAGAATATATATCCGTTGCAAGCCACAAAATGGCTAGTTTTTATTCTTAAGTGTTCCCAAAGGCTAAGGGGAATCCCCAACTATAAATAGGACCCCTTGGGCTTCATTCCAAGGTTGATCATTCAATGCAAAACTCTATATGTGGTTCCTATTATATAGTTGAGTGTATCCTACAACCTCCTCTCTTTCTCTAAACTTAATCACCTACTAAATTTTTTAGAGTGAGTAGGAAATTTGTAAGAGAGATAGTCCTACATGTATATCTTGTGAGACTCTCACTTCCACCACCTCCCTATCTCTCATTTCAACCATGAAGATGAAGGTTCTCTCTCTTGGCTAAAGAGAGGTGAAGAAGAACAAGAGAAGGAGTCCTTTAGTGAAGATCAAGGCTGAAGGATTGGAGCAAGAGTGGGTAATCCCTTGGTGAAGGCAGAAGAATCCTTGCTCAAGTGGGTAAGTCCTTAGTGGAAGCTTCTCTGAGTGAAGGTGAAGATGAAGGCTGAAGATATAAGAAGAGTGGGTAATTCCTAGAAGGCTGAAGACTTGAGAAAGAGTGGGTAAGTCCTTGGAAAAGGGAAAAGACTCATTGCAAAGTGGGTAAGTCCTTGGTAAGTTTGAAGACACTTTGTATTGGATAGGTAAGTCCTTCGATGGGTCATGTGTTGTAAGTGTCACAAATGAATATAAGAGTGCAATGGTTAAGAAATCCTAGAGGTTGACCTCTCTAGGTAATGGACTGGCATACTCCTAGTTTGGAGTCTGGAAGCACTCTACATAGCTTGTCAATTGGTGCTTATTCAATCTCTCTCTCCCTTGCTATGAATGTTTTTGTTGCCCTCAAATTTTGCATTTAGAAACGTTATCTTGTGATATAAATTGAAGGTCTAATGAATTTTGTTTAAGTGCATTCAGCTGTATTCACCCCCCTCTAGAGCATCTAATCACCCATCTAGGATCCAATAGTTTCTACATGTGTGTGAATCGTATGAATGAATTAATTGTGTCTATACATGTGTGTGAAACACATGATGTATATATAATCTTGATCATATTGTTATTTTAGGTTTGTGGAATGTTGTTAGCTAAAATCAAAAGACGTTGTAAACCTGTAGTTCAGAACTGAATTGTAGGTTTTGCATCATATTGACCAGTCGGACAATATGCCTGCAAGCTAATAATAAAAAAAACAATACATATTCGTCGATTATTTAAAAAATTATCACCTATTTCAACATCGTCTGTTAAATATAGGAAACCGACAAGTATGCTCTAACCTGGGCCAATTTTTTTTGTTTGAGCATGGAGATAAACATCAATTTTCTACCAAAAAATCAATGACTATACCATATTTTTTTTCAAGATATAGAGATATGCGTCGATTTTCTAAAACATAACAAATGACTATGGTCCTACTGATATCATTTCTTTTTTTAGTTGCAGTTGGGGCTAGATTATGAGGTCGGTTCCAGAATCGATGTTGTATGGTTCTACCTTTAGTGTCACCCACTTGGGTGTCCCTTGAACACTGACATAAAAATCCCATATTAACCGATGTTAAAGGTGGTATTTGTACTAGTGTATGGACCAATGTGAGTTGCAATTGGGTAATGTTCCAGAGAAACCATATCGTTGTAGTTGCAAACTATTTCATGTACTATACACATGTCATTGGCAAGTACACACCCTATAGGAGAAGTACGCCAAGAGTAGCTCAAACTACTTAGTATCACTTTGAAAGAACTTGACTTTCAACCTTCTTCTATCTAGCAAGGAGAGGGGTGTCATTTTAAAGTATATCATAATAAGCATGTTTTCACAAGACGTGTGGTTAGAAAACAAAGAAAAACTTCAATTCCCCCACAAAGAGTAGATGTGACACATATATTATACTAAAGTAACTTTAAAATTCAATATTATATATGATGCTTTGATAAAATGGAACAACTTGTTTTGCAAAACTAGATATCATTGATGTAGATATTGGAACATGTACAATGTCAATAATGGAACACACATGTTACAATAATAGAACATATACAAAAGAAATTATCACGTTAAAAAGATGTGCCAATATGCTTAAGGTTTGCAATTTTTTAAATTTTGCATGCCGATATTCATGAGTTTTCATGCTGATATTCTCAAAGTGGCACATGCTAGTATTCCTAGAGAGGCCAATGCTAATATTTTCCATGCAACCAGTGCCAATATTCTATCCACCTCCAGTTCCCATGTTTGTAAGTGGTGAGCAAGTATTTCTGATATTTCATGGCAATATTCTCAAAGAGGACAGTGCCAATATTCTTTATGTGGGCCATGCCATTATTTTTTAAGAAGCATGCCAATATTCATGATATTCCATGCCATTATTCTTAAAGAGGCCAGTGACAATATATTCAAAGAGGCTAGTGTCAGTATTCTTAAAGAGTAGTGCCAATATTCTTAAAGTGGCTGTTCCAATATTCTTAGAGCGGCCAATGTCAATATTGTCAAAGAGGATAGTACTAGTATTTTCAATAATGGCCAGTGCCACTATTCCTCATGCAGATAGTGCCAGTAATCCTCCTACGACCAATGCCAATATAATTTGTATATTGAGTATACCAATCATCAATTCCTAAGTCAAAACTCATGATTGTTTTGATTCTTTCATGTTCATCTATTTAGCAATGAATCTTCACTTATGTAATGTGTCTCACTTTCTTCACAATATTTTTCATTCACTTCCTTGAGTTAATTGGCACCGTAGGAACCTCTATTGACATGCATCTATACCCACTTTGTAATGATCCCACTCCTCGGCAACCCGTAATTAACGAAGGACAAGAAGCTAGAGTCGTTATACCAAATCATGATCAAATGGTTTTGCAAATAATAAAAAATAGTTAATCAATTCTTCCACAACTAAGCTTAAAGCAGGATAAATTATTTTTCTTTTCACATACATTTCAAAAAATAGGATTTAATAACTTTACCCAAGGAAAAAACCAAGTCACTATAATCCTTTGCTTATTATTTTGCCTCATCCTTTTCAATGTAACCTTTTATTGGACATCCTCTTTCCATAAACATAATTGCATATTTCCCTAAAACACTGACAAAAAAAATGTTGGTCAGTATAAGAAATTATAATGGTATGTGGGGGAAACCAAAAGTTTGCATCTAGTTGTAACAGCTTATTGCAACCAATTTATTGTTGAACAGATCAAACTTCGTGTTTTAATCATAACTACTCAATCATGATCTATCCAAGCCTCTGTGATGTCCTTGCAATGGACATGGATACTACCTCTCCCATATGGTACATCCTCATTAGTTCTCTTTGGTCCTACCCCACAAGTAGACCAAGACCTAGAGTTGTACAGTCATATGATCTTATCCAAAGTAAGACCAAACTTTGACTCATGATGATCTCTAGATCCTACCCCAAGGTAGATCAATACCTAGATCATCAATTTCTCAGATATACACAAAGCTACATAGGAGGATTAGGATCTGATCTAGTCATGCACGTATTTATGGTGATAAGCAAAGTCACTTTATAGTTGTAAGAACTAAAGTTTATACAAGCTGTTAATTTCAAGAAACCGATGAAAACTCAAAAATTATCGTGAAACTAGAGTGATTAGCCACAAGCGTAACAACATACCTGATTTTAAAGTCACAAAACCAAGCAAGACAACAAATCCAATCAAGAAGCCCAACCAACCAAGTCAAATAATAAATCAAGCAAATCTTGATCGTGAAGAGCATTTATAACACCTAATGGTTACAATCACATCCAAACATCTTTTATTGACTCGAAATTCCATTCTAAGATTTCTAAGCCATATTAGGGTTTCCTTTGGGTTTCTTGGTTTTTCTTTCCAATTTTACCCTTTTTAGGTCAACAAACCCTATAAGCACTTTTGCACTCATAAAAATCATAATTAATCAAATTAATCAAATTAAGGGTCTATTTCCACAAATTAGTTCAAGAACATCATATGCACATCTTCTTGATTGATTTCCACTATTAAACCTCATAATTATTATAACTAGGGTTTTTAAGTCCATTAATGCACATTTACAATCGTGGAACCCTAATTAAGAAAATTATGAGAAAATATCATCCAATTAGAACCATTTCATCCTTTTTATGTCAAAAGGCCAAACTTTTGCTTAATAACATCAAATAAGATCATTAGATCTTTTTATCTTCAAAACATAGGGTTTTAAATTAATTAAAATTGTTAAAGGTGGCACCTTTACATACTTTTGGAGTTATAGGCATATTTAGGCCTTGAATTCATTTTTAATGGATTGTGCATATTTTTCTCATCAAACATCACTATCTACTTTTATTTTTTGACCAAACGATCAATTTTGAAGGAATTATGCAAATTTTAGGTATTTTCTGGATTTTCTTACTAGAGAGAAGATATACATTTTCTTTTTGAAAAAATGCAAGCTGGTAGATCCTTGGTCTTTGTTGACTGGGTGAGGATCGTGTAGTTTGTGTTGATCACGTCCATTCTCATTTCTTTGAAATGCAAAAAGGTCTTGGGTCATCGATCTCCTTTAGCGGTCATTGTTTGAGTTAGATTTGAGGGTCTTCATTCCTCGTCTCCATGGAACCCATCACTTTTGACTTGCGGCAGTCTACGATTGAGAGCTCGTCAGAGCAAAGGGAAATCGAGAGAGTGAGAAGGAATTAGGGGCTAAGAATTGACCAATTAGGATCGTGAGGCCCCTATGAGTTGGTTGGAGGGTCTATTTATTGGTGTGGGGGTCTGGTTTAGGGTCCTGGTCCCTCATTGCCAACTGATCCCCCAAGGAGTTTGGACATTTATTCTAGAATCCTCCAAATACCCCAAAACCTAGGATAGGATTTCTCAAAATTCTCTCTCGAATACACCAAATCACACTCTTTGCTCGCACATGCATTGCCTTGTGAGAAAATTGAGATCAAAATCTCTTCCCCTTTCCCGATCTGGATTGAGGTAGGTTATACACGGCTGTCGTTGGATCTTAGATCCAATGGTTCACATTAGGAGAACCATGAAAAGGTCATTTAAATTAATTTTTAATTGCATTAGAAAATCATAACATTTATTGATATCCCTCTCACTTAAGGAAATTTTCAAAAATTCATATCTCCTAAACAAAATCCCAAATTTTAAGAGAAACTCTTTAATGAGTTAATTTACACCGAAACTCGACAATAAAATAGACTTTTTTCATATGCCAATCATCCACTAAAAAGGCATATATTATGCAATTAAAATTCATTTTTCTCTTTCTTTCTCTTTTATTTTCTTTATTTTGATTTCTTTTCTTATTGGAAACCAAAAGAAATGGAATCCTAATCAATGGTGGTCATCCATCCCACTTTCTACAAAATTCTACATTATTCTCACATATACACAAAATTATCCCTTTATTTCTTTTTTCCTTTTATTCATTATGGGATTTATTTTATCTCTTTTCCTTTATACCATTATTGGATTTATTAAATCAATATGAACCATGATATCATGCTTCCAAGGGAAATATTGCAAAATAATCCACTCTTTGAAAACAAACCATATAATTTTCCGTTCGAACCACTTTTTTTTTTGAAAAATTGCATTTTAATTCATACAAGCAAAATTGAGGTTATAACATCCTTCCCCCCTTATAGGAATCTCCCCCCTAAAATTCAACCAATTAAACAAACAATTCTGGGTAGGCCTTTTCCATGTCCGTCTTCAACTCCCATGTGGCTTCATCCTCTCCATGGTGCTTCCAAAGAACATTTACCATCTCTATGTTTTTACTCCTTATCTCTTTCACATTGGTATCCAGTACCCTCACAAGTGGCTCAGGGTAAGTCAGCCTCCCTTGGAGTTCAATAGGTTCAATGCTCAGCACATGATTTGGGTCCTTCACACATGGCTTAAGCTTAGACACATGGAACACATCATGCATCATACTATACATAGGGGGTAAGGAAAAATGATAAAAAACTTCACTAATCCATTCCAAAATATCAAACGGACCCACATGTCAGGGAATCGACATTCCTCTCTTCTTAGATATAGCGAGGAGGGGTCAAATTTTTAAAAATATGTGTTCACCCACAAAGAAGTGCAAGTTAGTGTGCTTCACATCAGCATATGACTTTTTTCAATCCTGGGCTTTCTTTAGCCTTTGCTTGATCAAAGTGAATTTATCAGTATACAACTATAGTTCTTATGACCACAACAAGGTCCTTTCATCAACATCATCCTAGTGAAGCGATGACTGACACGACCTCCCATAGATAGCTTTGTACGGAGGCATCCCGATACTGGCCCGGTAGCTAATATTATAAGCAAACTCATCTAAGGGAAGGTACTGCTCCAATGATCTACCCCAAGTGAGCACACACATTCTCATCAAATCCTCTAACGCTTGGATTGTTCTCTCTAACTGTCCATTAGTCTGGGGGTGATAAGGCATGCTTAACTTTATGTCGAGTTCTTATTTCACTTGCTTCCACAACTTGGAAGTGAACTATGGGTCACGATCCAAAATAATTGAACTCGGAACATCATGCAGTCTTACTATATATATGATATAAAGTTCATCTAGATTTGTCACTTTGGAAGTGGTCCAAGGCAAGAAAATTCACTGACTTGGAAAGGAGATCTACCACAACTCTTATTACATCATGACCTCTGTTGGTCATGGGGAGACCTACCATGAAGTCCATGGTGATATGTTCCCATTTCCAATCAATGATTTCAATCGACTATAGCAATCCACTGGGTCATTGGTGTTCAGCCTTCACCATCTGGCACGTGAGACAACTGGCCACATATGTCGCTACATCTCTCTTCATTCCAGGCAACCAAAAATACTGCTGCAAGTCCTTAAACATCTTGGTAGTGCCAGGGTGTAGCGTGTACTTATAACCATGAGCTTCTTGCAAGATATTATTCTTCAAAGGCAAATCTCAAGGAACTCAAATATGACTCATGTAGCGGATTACACTATATACTCCCACTAAGAGATGGGTCTGAAGTTTTTTTAACAAACCTTTCATCTTGTAAGGCTTTGGGCTAGCTAACTGGGCAGTTACCATCTCGGTCAACATGTCTGGTTTTATCTGGATGTTAGCCACACAGATCCAGTCAACTCACAGATGTTGAGTCCACCTAACAAACTCTTCTAGTTCCTCCACTGTCTAGACAGGACAACTGCACACCTAAGCTATTTCTAACTAAGAGCATCTCTACAACATTACTTTCCCAGGGTGATAGGCGATGGTGAAATCATAGTCTTTCATATACTCCATCCATCGTATATGTCTCAGATTTAGGTCTTTTTGAATCATGTGGTACTTCAACCTCTTGTGGTCAGTGAGGATTTCATAAGTGGCTCCATACAGTTAGTGTTGCCAAATCATCAGGGCGTGTATAATAACAGCCAACTCTAAATCATGTGTCAGGTAGTTTACTTCATTGGGTTTGAGCTGTCTGGAGTCATAAGCAACAACATGCCTATTTTTCTCCAGTATGCATCTAAGCCCCATCTTCGATGCCTCAGTGATGATCATAAAACCTTCATTACTTGACAGTAAAGTCAAAATAGGAGTTGTGGTCAATTTTCTTTTATCTCCTAGAAACAAGCTTCACATGGGTCTGACCTCACAAACTTCTCGTCCTTTCGGGTAATTTTGTTGAGTTTCAAAGCAGTCTTTGATAAATCTTTTATGAAGCACTGATAATATTCATCCACTCTGAAGATTCTGTGAATCTTAGAAGGGTTCTTTGGTGCTGGCCAATCTTGCACAGACGAAACTTTAGTAGGATCCACTGAGATGGTCCCTCTAGATATGATGTGTCCAAGGAACATGACACGATCTATCCAAAACTCACACTTTGAGAATTTCCCATAGAACATTTGCTTTCTCAAAATATCAAGGACTCTACCTAGGTGGTGCAGGTGTTGTTCTAGGTTATTGGAGTATACCATCATGTCATCTATGAACACCATGACAAATGAGTCAAAGAAAGGTTGGAACACACTTTCATGAGATTCATAAACACGCTCGGGGCATTGGAAAATCCAAAAGGCATAACGACAAACTAATAGTGGCCATAACATGTTTGAAAAGTAGTTTTTCAGGATGTCTTCACTCTTGACTCACAACTGGTGGTACCCAAACCATAGGTCAATCTTTGAAAAGATTAGAGTAGACTGAAGCTGGTCAAACATGTCATCTATACAAGGTAAATGATACTTGTTCTTAGCCTAGTTGATCATTCCGTAGTCTATGCACATTCTAAGTGATATGTCCTTCTTCTTTACAAAGAGGGCTGGTGCTCCCCATGGTTATGTGCTATCTCAGATAAAACCTTTGTCTAGAAATTCCTGCAATTGTTTTTTCAGCTGAAGCAACTCAGCGGAGCCCATCATGTATGGTCCCTAGAAATAGGGTTTGTTTGGGAGATAGCTCTATTGAAAAGTCTACCTCTCTCTGAAGAGGAATCCCAGATGAATCATCCAGGTTGACTTCTGTGTAGTCCCTGACTACCTGTATTTTCTCTATGATCCTGCTCGGTAACTACTGCTAGGAAAGTTTGAAAAACCTTGGTTATCCAACACTTTTCCTTTAAGGATGACACATATAGGCTGGTGGTAGCATCCTTCCTACCTATAATGGTGAATGGTGGATGACCTGGTCCCCTTATTCTCATTTTCTTTTCCCTAAAGTACATCTTTTCCCTATAAGTATAGAGGCAATCCATACCAACAATCACCTCAAAGTCGATAAGGTTGAGGAGGATAAAATCTATAGGGAGCTCATGATTTAGGTACTTAAAAGGTATTACTAGGATTTTCAAAATCGATGTAAAGATTCGACCACTTGGGGTTGTGACATCAAAAATATATCCTAAATCCTTGATATCCTAAGAAAGCATAGTTGCAAGATTTCTCAAAATGAAAGTATTAGTACAAACAAAGTCAAAAAGAGCTTTTACATTGTGTCCCATGACCTCAAGCATGCCTATGTTGTTTTTCATAACATGTTAGAGTACTGCATGCTTAGCTTAAAATAGGAAAGAAAACTCTAAGGGTTATTACCATCTATCAACCGATTAGCATTACCTTGAGCCTCTTCATTGTCAATGGAAAAAACTCAAGCTAGTCTTTGCTCTCTCATAGGTGGGGTTGCGACTATTGGTTGGGCTACTATAGGATTGTCTGCTATAGGGCCCAAACCTCTCATGTCTGGTAAAATGTAGTTGGCTTGGAAGTTTCCCTCTTGCTAGCAACCAAAATACACCTTCTTCTTATAACGACACTCGTGTAATTGTCATCTTCCACATGTGTGACACTTAGGATGGTTGTTCTCATTCCTGGGTTTTCCTTTACTTCCATGATTTCCCTTGGCATGGTTGCATCCTTGTCCGTTCTTTTGATCATTCCTTGGGCCATATGTGCCTTCAATGAAACCCAAATATTCCTTGGATGGGCTTTGAGCAGTCATCACTGTCCTCTCCATGTCTATGGAGGTGTTGTAGGCGTTAGTGTAGTTTGTTCATTTGCTCGCCATCACATGAGGATTGATAGTAGGATGTAGATGCTCGAAAAAATAGTCCACCCATCTTTCTTTAGTCATCATGTATCCAAACTTCTCTAGGAGGAGGAACTTGCGGTCAAAATATACGACAAATAGGTTTCCTTGGATCAGGTTGGTGAAGTCCCATTCCTTTTCTTTCTTGGCTGATATTGGAATAAATCTAGTTGAGAAGATTGTTCTAAAGTAGGTTCAAGCCAACAGGTCTTCATTTAGGTCTCAAACCATTATGTGGTTCACCGACTAGATCTTGGTTTATCATTCTGGAAGATGAGCAACAAATGGGACCTTCTTGCTTGGCCACACTTCCAACATGTAGAAACCATTTTCCACTACTAGAAGCCAGACATCGGCTATTTCGACCACCCCTATCTTGTCTTCTACCCAAAAGTTCTAATTCTTTGGCTTCACAAAGTCCAAAATGATGGCCCCATGTCATGGACAAACTGGTAGTGGCTCACCATCTTCACCTCTGGTTATGTCCTTGAGGGCTAAGGCACTAATGGCCTCAGTCAACTTATTCTACGGCTCCATCCAGAGGGATTTGAGAGTATGCACCATTCTATTGGTCATGAGCCATGAGTCAGGTTTTCCTTGTGCTTGACCTCATCTTCAGACATTATCTCATCCTCTTGGATTTTCTCTAGGTTAAGATTGTCGATGGGAACTGTCTTAGGGTCTTAGACTTCCACTTAGGCGCCTTTGAGTATCTTTCTCTTCCTGGAGGCTTCTTCCTCCATCACCTTCCGTCTTTTCTCTAGAGACCTTCTCTTCCTATGAGAGAGTCTAACCTCGATGCTCTCCTGAGGGGTGGCAAGGGGGACAACAAAAGTCTTGACATGGGCCATCATGCAGAATGTAACTATACTAACCCTATGTTTTATATCATTATAACTTATGTCCATGACATCTTGCTTATATGCTTTTTATTGTTTGGTGGAGGATTACTTAATCCTTAACATTCTTAGCCACAAAACTCAAGACGAGGTGGAGAGAGATAAAACCCTAAGCACTTAAAGTTTCTCTAGTAAAAAGGGGTAATGAAGGGATGACAACAGATGAGAAGACCTAGATGTATTTTATTTTAATTCAAATCCTCATATTTTGGCTAGGAAATCAGATGAATTTTGGGAGTCCTCATAAACCGACTAGTGAGGCGGAGAATAATCTTGCCAGCCTCCAAATCATGATCCTTTTCTAAACACCTCCATCTTTGGAAAATCTCTAATAACTCCCTTGGTCTCTAATTTTTTTTTATAATTTAATAATTATTAGAGATTATATGGAAAACGAAGCTCTGATACCAAATGTAATGACCCCACTGCTCGACAACCCCCAATTAAGGAAGGCCAAGAAGCTAGTACCATTATCCCAAAATAGGATCGTATGGTTTTGCAAATAATAAAAAATAATTAATAAATTCTATCACATCTAAGCTTGAAGCAGTATAATTTTTTTTCACATAACTTTCAAAAAAATAGTATTTCAGAACTTTACCCAAAAAAATAACCAACTAATTATAATCATCTGAATATTATTTAGCCTTGCCCTTTCAATGTCACCTTTTATTGGACATTATCTTTCCATAAACGTAACTCCATATTTCCCTAAAATGCCGACAAACAAAACAACAATCAGTATAACAAATTATACTGGTATGTGGGGCAAACCAAAAGTTTGCATCTAGTTATAATAGCATATTGCAACCAAATTATTGTTCAACAGATCAAACTTTACGTCTTAATCATAACTACCCATCCTGATCTATCTAAGACTTTGGGTTGTCCCTGTAGTGGACATGGATACTACCTATCCCATATGGTAGATCCTCATGAGCCCACTTTGGTACTACCCCACAGGTAGACCAAGACCAAGACCAAGACCAAGATATGTATCGTTTTATGATCCTACCCAAAGGTAGACAACACCTCAACTCATGATAATCTGTTGATCATGCCCAAGGTGGATCAATACCTAGATCATCAATTTCTCACATATACAAAAATATACAGAGGATGATTAGGATTTGAGCTAGTCATACAATATTTATTGTGATAGCCATAGTCACTTTATAGTTGCAAGAATTAAAGTTCATCCAAGCAGTTAGTTTCAAGCAATCGGTAAAACCTCAGAAATCACCATGAAACTAGAGAGATTAGCCATAAGAATAACTACATACCTGATTTGGTAGTCTTAAAACCAAGAAAGACAACTAATCCAATCAAGAAGTCCAATTAACCAAGTCAAGCAATAAATCAAGAAAATCTTGATCCTAAAAAGCATTTATAACACCTAATGGTTACAATCACATCCAAACATCTTTTATTGACTCGAGATTCCATTCTAAGATTTCTACACCTTATTAGGTTTTCCTTACGATTTCTTGGTTTTTCATTCCAATTTTACCCTTTTTAGGTCAATAAACTCTAAAATCACTTTTCCACTCATAAAACCCCTAACTACTCAAATTATCCAAATTAAGGGTCTTGATCCACAAATTAGTTCAAGAACATCATTTTGACATCTGTTTGATTGATTTCCACCATTAAGCCTCACAAATATCAAAATTAGGGTTTTTAAGCTTGCTAATGCACGCTTATAATCATGGAACCCTAATTATGAAAATTATGAGCAAAATACAATCCAATTAGATCCATTTCATCCTTTTTATGTCAAAAGGCTAAAGTTTGCTTAGTAACATCAACTGAGTTCATTAGATCTTTAATCTTCAAAACTTAGGGCTTTAAATTAATTCAAACTATTAAAGATAGAACCTTTACATAGTTTTTGAGTTACAAGTAGATTTAGGCCTTGAATTCATATTTAATGGATTTTATGTGTTTTTCTCACCCAAATCACTATCTACTTTTATTTTTCAGCGAAGGATCTATTTTTTAGGATCTACGCAAGTTCTAGCTATTTTATGGATTTTCTGAGTAGAGAGGAGAAATAACTTTTCTTTTTGGAAAACGCGAGCCAACGGATCTGTGGTCTTCATTTACCGGGAGGGGATCATTTGGTTTGTTTTGATCACGACCACTCTCATTTCTCAGAAATGTGGAAAGGACATGGGCTGTCGATCCCCTTTAGCGATTAGTGTTTTGACTTAGATCTGAGGGTCTTTGTTCCTCATCTCAATTGAACCCAATGCTTTCAACTTATAGTGTTCTACGACAAAGAGGTCATCAGAGCATGGGGCAATCAAGAGAGAAAGAGGGAGATAGGGGCTAATAAGTGTCCATCTAGGATCGTGATACCCCGACGGGATGGTTGGAGGGTCTATTTATAAGTTTGGGGGTCTAATTTAGGATTCTCGTACCTCCCCACCAACTGATCCCCTAAGGAGTTTTGGTGATTCTTCTAGAATCCTCCAAACCACTGAAAACCTAGTATAGGCTTCCTCAGAATCCTCTCTAAAAGCCGTCTAAGCACACTCTTTGCTCGCACATGGATTGCCTTACGAGAAAATTGAGATCGAAATATGTGTCCCTTTCCCAATCTAAATCGAGGTAGGTGATGTACGCCTACCATTGGATCTCAGATCCAATGGTTCACATTAAGTGCACCATAAAAAGAACATTTAAATCAATTTCCAATTTGATCATAAAATTGTGAAATTTATTGATATCCATCTCACTTTTGGAAATTTTCAAAAATTCATATCTCCTAAACCACACATCCTTTTAATCCCAAATTTTAAGAGAAACTCTTTAATGACTTTATTTACTTATGTGCAAAGTTTGGAATTGAAACTCAAAATGTAAGAAACTTTTCTTCAAATGCAAGTCATCCACCCAAAATGCATATATTATGCAATTAAAATTCATTTTTCTCTTTCTTTCTCTTCTATTTTCTATATTTTGATTTCTTTTCTTATTTGAAACCAAAATGAACCAAAAATTAATCAATAGTGGTCATCCATACCGCTCTCTAGAGAATTCTGCATAATTCTTACATATGGACACAATTATTCCTCTATTTCTTTTTCCTTTTATTTATTATGGGATTTCTTTTATCACTTTTTCCCTTTTATCATTGTTGGATTTATCAAATCAATATGAACCACGAAATCATGCATCCTATGAAAATATTGCAAAGAATTTATTCTTTGAAAACAAACCATATAATTTTCCATTCAAACCCCTTTTTATTTGAAAAATTGTTTCATAAAGCAAAATTGAGGTTGCAACACACTTGGAGGAGAGATTGATACATCTTCAATGTAGAGAAATCTCAAAATTCATCAACATTTTGAGTGTTATTGCGCATCAGTAGTTGAGCCTTAGAGAATAACAAATTGATCTCACTTCTACCATCTAGTAAGGGGCATTATTTATGAAAATTGAAGTTTCTAGCTAAACCATCTTTCATGATTAGTGTTGATAGTGTTCCCCATATTCGACTGGTTTATTGACATCTGCACTATAGTGAATGATATTAATTTCACTTTTACCACTATTTGTCCAATGCCAAGCTATGTAGTGTGGGGAAATTGTACTAAAATTGTTCTCTCTAAAAGACCAGAGAGTATCATAAACTTTAAATATGTGTCTATAGAGAATGAACTTGCTATCATACATATGACATGAACATTTGAACTTCATCTTAGTTTGTTGGTATATCTCTGTTTGAGCATATACTATATTATCACTATTAGTCTTGATAACATTGAATGTCTTCTTACCTACAATAATATCATCTATGGTGATTTTCAATACATTACTCGATCTATTTTTTGAACTCCACTTTGAATATTGCAATCATATTAGGCGTGTACGTCACAACAACCTTTTCTACCATTTCACTGTAGGAAAAAGTAGTTGTGGTCACTTTGTTAGCAGTTTCAAACTCTTATTCTTTTTCATTACTCCTCTTTCTTGTCACCTTACTGATAATGTGTGTTAATATTTGAGGAAGCTTGTTATTTGGTTCTAGGAAGTGCCTCATAACACCATTGCATAATTCACTAAGCTAGGTTGTTTTCATTCCAATAGTAAAATGTTCTTTTATTCAAGACAGTGACAATTGCATTTGATAAATATATATTCTCTCAATCCAATGATGGGGGGCATTTGGAAAGTATTCTTCATTCATCTCTCTTCAAGAAAAAAAAATAATTCATTTTCATCTTCAGTACCATACATGAGGTTATGTGATCATAACCCACTAACCAGGGTTAGGGTCTTGAAATGATGAATTAAAGCTAACCATTTGTATTATGATATGACACAAACTGTCTTAACTTTTGTCTTTTCTTAAATCATAAGGAAACTTGTAGAAGAATGGATTTATTTGAACTAGTAGCATCATATATCATTAACAATAACTATTAGGATAGAGTTTGACTTTTATGTAAAAGAAAGAGTTTCCATTTAAATGTTTTCATGTACTTTTCATTACAAATTGCACTTTTCTTACTCACTCATTCCCGGGATGAAAGGAAGGATAAGAGACTATCTAACTAAGTGAACAATTCCTTCATAAAATATATTCTTTATTCTTGATAAAAGATGGGTTCTGTCTCTTTTTAAAGATCTTGTCCTTTACTTGAAATATGTTTCAGTAGGTTGATGAGAAATTGGCTTAGTGCAAAAAAAATCAATAAGTAACCATGATATCTTTGATCTATGTAACTAATAGAACTTAAATACAAAGACCAGTATGCATATCAATTTTAAGAGTGTAAATCAATCAGCATGTCAGCTGATATATTAATGAATGCAGTTGTGGTTAAACTAAATCCATTCACATGATTTTTAGTCCATTTATTATGCCAATGGACCCGAATGAGTTGTACCACAACATGTGAAAGCATCGCAACAAGCTATGATCTCACTGTACATGATATAGAATCATACCCAATTTCTTAGGTCTTTAATCTCAATACCACGTCTGTAGCTGGCATCACCCAGTTTCGATCTCGATGACTAATGGGAGCAGTAAGATATCTTGTATCCTCCTTACAACCTGGGTACTCAGGAGGGGATTCAAAGTGCCCAGGCTTATTGTGTACAAGTGAACCTATAAAAAATGTTCACTAATCAACACAACTCTACACTAATGTACCTACCAAAGATTGTACACTGACCAGAACACTCAGGTATGATCAACATCTCTGGTTGGTGTTGAATACAACTCATTTAAGGAGTCCTTTTTCATGCACCCCATCTTACCTCGATCTAGACAAAATACCTCTAGTCAGGAATCAAAATTCTCCCTACACCGCATGCCTGCTGTGAGGATTATGTAGTGTCTATGATGTCTATCATCTAATGATATTTAATTTGCATGGATAATATCTTTGTTAATGCTAGTATCTACTCTATCTTTTTTCATTTGAGTGTTTAGTATGAAAGACATAATTTATATGAAAATATAGCAACCTTCATAACTCTCATAATTAATAAATTTATTCTTTACAACTGGAATAGGGAAAACCATCTTGTTTGATTCCTCTCATTCAACCATTTCATCACCTGACACACATATCAATTTGTATAATAAACTTTTGGTATGGTATCACATCACCAATTACAGTTCATAAAGCATTTATACTGCTAAAAGTCACTGTAATAACTTATCAATTATCACAATTATCACAAAGTAAGATTTAGAAAATACCATTATTTTGAATTTGTATAATGTAAATCAAGGTTAGAAGGAGATTCTTCAGTTAGAGATTTTGTTTAGGATCACTAGTACTAGGATTTCCATCTAGTACATGTATGTCTCGAGCTTCAAACCTCAAAAATAACTTTAAACGTCCTCTTAGAAGGTAAACAAACCCTAAAGAAAACTTCTAGAGGTAGAAGACATAAAAAGAAAGGCAAATAAAACCTTTGGTTACTGAAATTGAGATTGAAGGTAAATATGGCATCAAAGATTGCAGCAGGAACAAATATTTCTTGCCATATTACCCATATCCAACTGATCACATCTATAACTATTAAACATGAAGGATGGTGAATGACATATACCTGGTTGTGGAGCAAGTCTAGTCACAATCCATGTAGAGGTGTGTTTACTTTCCAAGCAACACACAAATTGTAAGTGGTAGTGTTCTCCTGGTTGAATGACCATGGATGGTGATTGATGATTTTCATCTAGCATGGCAACAAAAATCCTTAATGCTCTATGTATTCCTTGTGGATCACTGGGAACTCCACGTTGCACTTTCCAAGTAGACAGGTAGGAGTTGTCCTTCTATTGTTGATGTGCTAGCATTGAATTCCTTTTCCCCTTGTTGCCTCTCCCTTTGCTGGGTAAGACTGCACAGGTTCTCAGTTTACGACAATGTTGAGAAAAGGTGTATGTAGAGCCTTCTCTACCCCCACCTTATATAGGAGTGGATGGTCTAGGGTTTCCAAAACCCAGGGAATATGAAAATATAGATCTCATGGTTTGATGGCTGTTATGCACCACCAGTCAGTCGACTAGAACATCCAGTCGATCAATTGTGATGTCTAGTCAGTTGATTGGCATGTCATCAGTTTCTGAATACTTTTTTGCTTTTAATGCAATGATCATGCACATCATTACACATGTCATTGGTAATTTGACCCAGTAAAACTGGTCATTTCGCATCCAGTCGGTCAATTTGATCACTCTAGGAAATTGACTTAGTATTTTGACCATTCACTAGCAATAATGTCCAGTCAGTCGGTTGGAAACTCCAACCATCAACTGGCTAGTTCCATTGACTAATGTCCAAAGGTGTTCAGTTGGTTGACTGGAAATTCCATTCGATGGACTGGCACATCGATCGGTCAATTCACAACTAGTTTGGCTTAAGTTAATTACCTAAACAATTTTAGTAACCAAGTTAAATGTTATCCATTAGAAAATTCCTATTCCAAGTGAATTCTATATGTGTGGCCCTATAAGTCCCACATCACATTGGAAATGAATGTCCATAACGAGATTATGACATCCCAAGCAGTGAGCAGTATCTAGAAACACATCATTTCTACAAAAGTAATTGGAAAGCTAGAGGGCAACTTGAACTACATTCCATGAACAATGTTATTGTGATTGTATCCTTCCTTTGTCTTTGATATCTAGATTGAATATGAGGCATGGAGTAGTCATACTTTTAACATTCAATCCATGTTCCTTACACGAGAGAAGATTTTATGAAATGCATACGAGCTTGATCTATCTTTGTCAACACATAAATTCACTAGATAGAAAATCATATCTGGAGTTTAACCATTGATGGATAACCAATTCACTTGTAAACAAATAAAGTGACATATTACACAAGGTATTGATCCTCAGAGGCAACAAGCCAAGAGTTTAATCAAATCTTAAAGCATTGAAAAATATTTGAATCAAAATGTGGAGAATTGTTAAACTAAACCAAGAAAGTAAAATACTGAATTAAAATGCATAATTTAAATGAAAAAAGGAATAATGTGAGAAATAAAACTAAATTATCAACAAAATGGAAAGTGTAGAGAACAAATAGAAAAATAGATCAACCACTTGGGAATTATTAAGATTTTTTTGATTTGTCAGAACTCCAGGTTCTGCCACCACAAACTCCACAGTAAATTTAGCCTCTTTTAGGTTCCGTTTAGATATTTTAGATTAGGGCCATGGAGATCTGCCCTCCTAAGAATTAGATCACATGGTTTAAACTTTATAAGATCACATGGTCATCAGTGTTTTGTCGGTCCTCGTCCAATTATCTGGTATATTCCCAAAGATCTCTTCAAGGAACACATGAGTTCTCTCTGACGTTCCACTCCATAAGTCCAAGGTTATTTTGTGGTGGATCATTATTGTCATGGGGCATTACACGTCTGATTGTGTTCCTAGTTGTCAAATGGATAAAATCACATCTTTTTTTATCTTAAATGAGTTTTACAAGTTGGTAACATTAGATATGGATATCATGGGGCTACTCCCCATGTCTCGACAAAGGGGGAACTGCTCAGACATAATGAAATGGACAAAGGCTATTGTATGAAAAGTTGGATACTATTTTCTATTGATTTTCCCTCCTTTTATAGGAGAAGGAAGGGGAAAACCCTTGAGATAAGGCTTGGTGGTGGGTGCATGTGGCATCCTATCTTGGGATCTGATTCGGTCGACTCAAAGACTTCAGTCACTCGACTGGTGTTATTTTGATGCTTCATATTCAAGTTTCCTAGTCAAACTCTTTCTTATTCTAAGACTTTGAATGGGTCTTGGATATGAGTCGAGCGGTTGGCAGATGTGGGTCACTTGATTGGCTTCAGATATGTGCATTGATCCAGTTAGTGCAACCAAACTATTGAGTTATCCCAGAATGTTGAATATTGATGAGTCAAACAACTGCAGAATGTGAGTGCCTTGATTGATGTTCTAGGAGGTGGAATTTACTATAGTTGAATCATTTGACTGGGAGATTTAAGTTTGGGATTTAAAGTCTTTCAGTCTTCGGCCTTTTTGGGGTTTAAATGGGCTTAAAACAACTATTTTATTTTTTAGGTTTCCTAAAGAAAATGAAATTATATTGGGATTGTGTAAGGAATGACAACATGAACAAAAACGTTCAAAATAATACAAATTAATGAGAATTTTAACAAAGAGAGTAAAATGAAGGAAACTACAATTAAGTCATAAAAGTAAAGCAAAAGAGATAGGATAGCCAAGATAAATGTCCTAAATAATGTGATAAAACACGATGGATATGCATTCATCAAAGTACTCGAGAAACACAAAATCATAAACACCCACCAATTTATACTAACATCTTATTCACCTCACTCACATAACACTACATTGTGCTCACAACCTTTTCAATGCCAAACGCCTTAATTTTCCCCAACCAAGAAAGAACAACTTTCTAACATTCCTTATTAGAATTTGCTTCACAACTTGGTTTTATTTTTTAAAACATGCAAGGAATTAGAAGTGATATCCCTTCAATTATTAGTACTCAACCATATTCATAATAGAAAAATGCATAAAACTGAGGTGTAATGATTTGATGGAGTTATGTAGATTCCCTTGGGCATAAAAAGCAAGGTGAAGGGAGGTAAGGAAGGAAGAAGACTCTCCTCTATTTCACTTGATATCGTTTCATTTCTTTATTTGAATTTACATTGATCGCATGATTTGGTGCACTCTTTTAGAATCTTTTCTTAGTTGTACACCCCTATTAAATTTACAAGGTGTATGTGAGAAGCCAAAGAGAGGGGAGAAGGGGTGTGCCATCCTAAACTTGGAGTTTGTTAAATTTTCTTGGCTTTTTTATTCTTTTTCTTTTGGAAGATGAAGAGATAAGACGGGGCAGAAAGAATTGCAGAAGAGACTGATCTTGTGCATTTCTCATTTTTCTGGATTTTAGTGACTTGGGAGGATTATAACATTAGTTCAAGCTATTCTACAACATGCAAGAAGTTGTAACTTTACAAGTCAATTCCATAGATCACACAATGACATGTTATTTTTTGATTCCTATCTATCCACTCAGGCTTGCCAATGTTCTTGAGAAATAGTGCTAATTGAGGTCTTAGATGATATGTGCTTTTAACAGTAATAGTGTTATGATAATGTTACAAGGGGTTCACTTCAATTAAAAGGATACATTGATTATAAACCTATCAAACAACTTGTCTGACAAGATAAATTCCATTTTTCATGCAAAGGAAAACAAGCAAATGAAAACTATCTAATGCAAGCAAACCTAAAAGAACAATATGTTTGAAAGAGGAAGATAGAGGGTGTGGAAATAGAATTTACCACCCACCTTCACCTGAACTTAAAATTTTGCTCATTCTCAGAAAATCTCAAGTCTGAGATGGAGGGAAGAAGATCACAGGGGGTGGGGGACAATAAGAGGAAAAGCCACTCTTATAAAAGTCTTGTCCCCAGTACTAAGAATTAGGCTCGAGGTTGGTGTGATTGACCCCATACTGGTCATTAAAAAAATGAATGAGAGAGAATTAGCCACTCTAAACATGCCAATACTCATGGGAGCACTACATGAGGTACATGTGATTCATATGGTGGTCTTGGCATTATTTCTCATGCTCCATATGGTGCATGGAAATCTCATTGTGGTCAAGATACCACTATATATCTAGAAAATCATAAGTCCCCTCAGGACCTTCAACATCAACAATTAGTCTCCTACTGCATTGTCATGGCAGAGGAGGACCGAACTTGACATCATTGGAATCCAAGGAGACATTCCTACAGTGTGTTGTTGGCTCAGGGATGACACCCTCAAAAATATAGTTCAGATGAAGGAACATCTTGATTTGACATAGTAGGTTCTACATCTCATAGGAGAGTGTTGATGCTGCAAACTTGGCGTAGTGGGGAATTTCAAGATGAATGGTATTCTCCTTGAAAATCAGGGCATTAGAAACTTCCTGGACATAGAGGCAGATGATGTGTCTCCCACGAAGGTAGATAAGGTCAATCAAATGTTGTTTCACCTTATATTGAACCATTGTGAAGGGAAAATGGGTGTAACGTAAAAGGTGGTCATGCCCATAAAAATAGCCTAGACTAAAGGCCAAGCTGGTGCTTCTCCTAGCCTGGATCTGGATGTGCTCAAGAATTGAGCTACCCTAGTTGAAGGGCTCACCCTAAAGGAAGCATCACAAGCTATAAAGGTCTATCAAAGTGATGGTACCTTGATTACCAAACCTTCTGAAGGTAGTGAGGGTGAGGATCTTATGGAGGTAGAGGACCACTATATTTTGAATGTTGGAGGCCTTTGGTTCTTCTAGTAGAAAGGGGGGTTGGCCAATGAGGGCTGCCCAAAACTTGCCAGGATCGTACTGGTCGTGGAAAGTTGTGTGGGAGTGCACCATGAATCATGGAGCCAAGAAGGATCCTCACCATCATGTAAGAGGGTGATGACTTGTATAGCATTGATCTCCTCACTGCTCCCAAAGATGCAAATCAAACATGAAGAGTTCCCCTGGGAGTTTTGGAGCCTTAGAAATAATGTCATGAACTCTAGGGTTAGCTCGAGGTAGATGAGCTAGATCGGATAGAAGAAAGGATGGATATGGATATGTTGCAAAATGGTGTCAATGGAGTCTTTGATTCCTAAGTCCATAAGAGGTTTACCACAAGCACAATGGGGTAGGGTGACTCCAGTTGCACACAATTTAAATAATATGTCATAATGCTCATTGTCGACAAAATGTACATATTTGTTGAGATGGCGGCAATGCGGGAGTTTTAGTGGTAGTTGAGTTTGGGTCCCGAGTGGCGGCCAGTGAACCTCAACGTAGGAAATGTAACTTTCAAACTCATCAAGGTTGTCCATTATTTCTTCAAATATCTCGGGTGACGATTCATTGGTGGACTCATGGATCCAGATACAATGCTAGAGTCATAGTAGCGAGGGGATCGTGGGGATGAAGTTGCTAAACCATAGTCTTTCCTTTACGAGGGCATTAAAAATTCCATATCGAGGTTCATTTGAAAACATTTTGTGGTTGTTGGTCACCGCAGTCATTTGAATGAGGTTCCATGTCATCCAATTCATGGTTTCAATTATAATGCAACGACATAATAGTTGCTTGATTTTCCTAGTGAGTTTTGTGACTCGTGTATCCTAAAACTGCATGTTGGAATCATTGGTTGCCCAAATGGAATAGCAATTCGCTTGACCTATAAGGAGATGAAGAGGTGTCAATGAAACTCGATCAGGGAATTGTCTCAATGAGTCACTGGACTCGCACTAGGGATTGTTGTTGTAATGGCGGCACTATGACTTGGTTAGGTGAAGGAAGGGATGACGTTGGCTCAAAGAAGAGAGGATGTAAAAAGGTGACACGAGGTTGTCTGGTCATCCAACTCATAGGGGGTGTAGCGGTGATGGTTGATAGGGGGGCATTGTCCAATCACCCCACTCATTAGAAGAGTCGGGATGTCAGAGATGGTGGTGCAACGACAGGGGGTGAGTCAACCCTTGGGTCAACCGACTCAATGGTTGAAGAAATTGGGAAAGAGCAAAGAGAATTCTCTAGATAGGATATGATCAAGTTAGGGGCCTTTAGTTGAGGTGTGAGTCAACCTATCTCGTAATTTTTATCTTTCTAGTGGATTTGTGAATGGCCAGTTGTTTGAAGCGTGAAGTGAGTTACCCGATTTGTGAGTTGTAGAGTGATGCAACCCTATTTTAGGGATCCAACTTGTGTGTTTTTGCATCTTAATCAGTTTTAAACATGTATTTTAGCATCTTAATCACATCTTGTGTCTTTTCCCCAAAAATGTGATTTCATATCAAATTCACTGATGACTTCTTTTTATGTTTTTTCAAGATTTTGTACATGCACTAGATGTAAAGGAGAGAGAAGGAGAGAACCCATCGTTTCTATACCCAGAGATTGGACCTAGATCTTCCCCAAGCATCCCATGAATGGGAAAAAATTGTTCCAATATACAAAGTAACCATTTGTAGGAGTTAAGAGAAAAAATGAGAAGTTGAGACCTTACCATGAGTCGTGGTACTCTGCCATAGACATGGGCAAATTGCTCAGAATCACAGGACAATCCAAGCTACACCAACTCAATTAGCACAGTGGTGTCCATCAACACAACAGTTGCCCTTCAACGCCACCTTGCTCATGGAATCCACAATGAGCGTGTCACTTCTACGCCACCTCACCCATGGCGATCACCATGTCTGTGGGACACAACTTCCACAATGTCCATCTCAATAGGATGACTGTGGTTGCCTCCCTCAAGCATGGTTGTGCTCCATGCCACACACATGCCACCTTTCACTCACGACACTCGTGGTACCCACCATGGTTGTGGCTACAAATCCTCAAGATCCCAATTCCACTTGACATTTTATCCACCTTCACCACGTCTTCACCCATCCACCACAACTGGGATGACCTCCACCAACCGCCGCCATGGTAACCACCATAGTCATAGTGACTACCCAAGACCGCTCACCTACCCACATTCATCACCCACTCTATTTCCACCTTTCACTACCTAAAAACCCTAGTTTTCTAGGTTTTACTGCACAAAAACTCACATTTCCATTCCATATACCTATATTTGCAGGAGGTGCTTGAGCTACAACAACTAGGAGGTGAAGAAAGGAGGAGATTCCAAGAGGTTCCATGTTTTTGTTCCTATTTCTTCTCTCTGTTATGCTATTTTTATTTGATCATGTGTAGCTAAGCCCCTTGTGGTGGGATTTTTGGATTTATAATGTTACGTTGATACTATGTTGAGGGAATATATCTTGTGAAACTCTATACTATCACTCTTTGATGATTGCATCTACTTCTAATAATTTCCCATTATTCTTCTTGTGATTTAGGCTTCTAAACATGTGTTGCTTGTTGTTTGATGCTTGGAAATATCTAGATTCTAGGGCAAAATGAAATGTATGTGGCTATCTTAGGAATTGCTCGTAGGTCCAACTAGTGGATCCCTAGCTAGAACCCTATCTTTCTACATACATGTCTCTTCTCCTACAACTAAGTGTAAGATATAAGTACCCAGTGTAAGAGTGACTAGTGCAATTGCCTAGAGTTTTCTAAAGGCTAGATGTTGAGTAACATGAGGTGAAACACCCTCATCTTTACTTATCCTTCCTACCCTTGGATCTCAATTAACCTAATAACACTTACTCTAGAAACCTAGATTAGTTGAATCCAATTTAAATATGACATAAACTTTGGTCCAGTTGAGCCTTATAAGTCTACATAGGGGGTGTAAGGATGTAGTGCTCCTTACACACTCTACTATATCAATGGCCAACCAGTAGTCTAGGGTGAGTTCATTGCAATTTATTAATTTTTTGGTTTAGTGATCTAGAATGATGATTATGATTTTCTAGGTAATGTTCCCCCCAAATCATATCTTAGAATGATTACCCCAAACGACCCACCTCTCATTAACATAGCTTAAATGCCATCTTGGTCTCTTAGACAATACATGCTAGTTTAGTTTCTTAGTCTAATTTCTTCTTAGTCAATTGCTTAGTTCTTTGTAGTTAATCCTTTGTAGAGTGGTTAGTTCATCTTTGTGCGTGGTTAGTATAGATAGTGGTATCTTGGGCCTCTACTTGCTTTAGTGACTGAATTACTAGTATAGTGTAGTCTTTTTCTCTTACTTCAGTTATTGCTTTCCTTTTCAATTAGAATTAGTTTTCTTAGTGTTAAAGTAGGCTTTGATTGTCTTGATTCCTTTCTTTCTCAATTTCTTGCATCTTAGTGTTGGTATGGTATTTCAAGAAAGCCAATCATATCATTATTGTGATGGCATATCTGGTAAATAATTTGATTAATAATAACAAAGGCAAGCTTTCAATTCATTTTGTTTCACTCAATTATGAGATAATGAGGAAACACAATGAATGTCTAAAGATGGAGAATCACTCAATGATGTATTTCTTCAAGTACATGACTTGACAATGAGATCATTTGGATGTTAAGAATATGTACATTCTTATTATGCCCCTAGTCGGATGTTGTTATAGAAGGAAGATAGACAACATAAACACTAAAGACTAGAGTGTGGGTTGATTGATGACAAAATCTCATTAGTTGTGATATGGTATATCAAACCATGCACATAGATACTTGTTCAAGAATAGTTTATCAGACAAACCTACCTTGAGAGTGACACATGGAGACCAAACTTGGTATTCATAGTCATCTTTCATAGTGAAGGTGGTGATTGTATTTCTTCGACATGAAGTCACTACACTTATCACATGTTGTTCAGTGTGCTTTGACATCATCCACTGTAATCTTGAGTAAGGGTTTCCATAAAGGTGATGATCAAATGCCATGTGATACACAGGGACAACTATAAGTGATGTAGATGGGATTTGTCCCTCCTGTGAGGGAATGATATCTTGACCACTTGATAAACGAGACTGAGAGAAGCATGTGCATGCACATATAAATCAATATATGATATTAAGTTCACATATATCTCAGTCAGTCTCCTCCACTTCAAGGACCATGGATTGAACATTGAAAGGGTGACGATTCCACGCCTTGCGTTCAATCCAGATATCCGTGGAAAAGGAATTATACAATATCTACAACACCTATCACACATTTTAGGTTGAAGTTGTTCCCCAAATTTCCATTTAATTGGGTAGCAATTGTAACGCCCGGGCCCACTGCCCTAGGCTCTAGTAGAGTTTCAGGAATGACGACTGGCCCCACAGACCACCACTAGCCTTAACTGCGCACTTTGTCCACACTGACGCGCAAGCCAGGATCAACTTCCCGACTGGTCACCCATCCTAGTACTACTCCAAGCCAAGCACGCTTAACTATGGAGTTCTTTAGAGATGGGCTCCCTGAAAAGGAGGTGCACCTTGGTGATATGGGTAGTTCAATCATTCCTTTTAAGATCATGTTATCTGAGGCCTCAAATCTTGGGATGTTACAATCTCCCCCACTTAGACTCTTGACGTCCTCGTCAAGGATCAACTATAAGGCTTCATAATCTCTTCCCCATTTTAGTGCAGACCCACAATGGCCCATGGGCACCTAGCTCCCGATCACGGAATACCAGCGCAAGGGTGGCTACGTCAACCATGGACAATCCTTTCCTACATGCCTGGACCGCACGGCTCAAGACTGGCATGCCATGCCCATGTGGGCCCCACCTACTGGAGGGGTTATGGGTCAGATACCATTTGTAACGCTCGGGCCCACTGCCCTAGGCCCTAGTAGAGTTTCAGGAATGACGACTGGCCCCACAGACCACCACTAGCCTTAACTGTGCACTTTTTCCACACTGGCGCGCAAGCCAGGATCAACTTCCCGACTGGTCACCCATCCTAGTACTACTCCAAGCCAAGCACGCTTAACTATGGAGTTCTTTAGAGATGGGCTCCCTGAAAAGGAGGTGCACCTTGGTGATATGGGTAGTTCAATCATTCCTTTTAAGATCATGTTATCTGAGGCCTCAAATCTTGGGATGTTACAACAATGATGTGTGATTAGGCACTGCTCTTTTCTTATGATGTCATAATTTGTTAGGGGCATACACTACCAACGTAATATGGGCCCTATAGGATCACACACACAAAAACACACCTGGAATAGGAGTTTATCCCTGAATGACGTTTGAATTGATTACTAAAGATATTTAGGTACAAATTTATACTCTTAATTGACTAATTAGCGTCAAAACCATCAAGTTCAAGAATTGAACCAACTGGTTAGAGTGTCAGGTTGATTGGATATTGAATTAGCTGAATTTTGCATTAGTTAGGACACCAATTGATAGGCTCACTAGGTGAACAAATTGACTCAGGATGGTGAGACAATCGGTTTACCTTGTGAAATGATCAGCTCGGTCAGACCAACTGTTACAACCTCAATTTTGCATGTGTTTTCATAATTGAAATATAATGATTTTGTGAATTTGGGCTTGATTAAAATTGTTGTAAGCTTTGCTTCAAAGGATCGGTTTCCTTGCAAATATTCTTTTGGATAGGAATTTCGTGATTCCTATTAATAGATTAATCCAATAATGGATATAAAAGAGAAGAAAAGAAGAAAGGAAGAAAAGAGCAAATAATGAAAAAAGATAAAAGATATAGGATAATAAGCAAAGTGTTTTTGAGAAATACTTCAAATTATTAAGAAAATGTCATTAATGGTTACAATTAGATAAATTTCATTTACAATAGCCTTTTTGGTTGCTTGTGAGCTTTATTGGCTATTGAGCCCAATTATAAGAAAAAGAAAAATAAAAGAAAAGGAATTTATCTAATAAAAGGAATAAGTAAGGAAGGAATAAAGAAATAATAGAAATAAACAATGGAATATTTCCACAAGATGGGATTTCATGCCTTTAAGGTTCCTTGAGGTTCAAGGATTCCAAGATGATAAGATAATGGCAAAAGAAAGAGGAAATATCAATTAATTTGGTTTTATTAATGAATAACTTGCATATGATGGAAATACCCTTTTCCTTTGGAATTTGGGTTTCATATTTAATACACAAGTAGATAATGCCAAGACAGAGTTTCCTCTAAAATTTGAATGAAAAAGGATAAACGAGGAGAGAGATATGGTTTTTACAAGATTTCCTAAATTTGATGGGAAATCCTTAAATCATATTAAATGTCGCAATATCTCCAAGATGTATTTTCAAATAAGGAATGATGTGAGGGATCAGGACCATTGATTAGAAGATCAAAAGGGGACGATTCGTCCCCTAGCTTTCGCTGAAATGGGAAACAAGAGCAGTGACAACTGAGTTTCCTGAATCAGGATTTCTTGCAAGCCAAGACATGTCAGAGGCAACAGACGTTCCCAATAAATTTGGGGGATCAGTCTGAGTTGATCTACCCCTAGTTTCCCTGTGTTTCGTTGCCTCTAGGCATTTTTCCCAAACTTGGACTTTGGATTCTCGATAGTTGTAAGGGTGACCTATAAATAAAGGACCATGAACTTCGTGCATGATCCCTAAGCACACCATAACATTCACGACAGGGAGCCGACTTGCTATGCGCGACCAATTGGGGAAGGAAGTCGAGCTGTACCCTGACCGTCCGTGCTTCTCGCCGAATAAGAGTCACTCTGTGCCGACGAATCGGGAAGGAATAGGGGCAATTGAGATTACGAATGAGTTTGGCAGACTTGAGCGGAGTGGCGGGGATCATCGCGGGCTGCTGGGAAGGCTTGATGATCGAGGTCATCCCTAGGGTTGGCCACGACAGGAGCTACTTCGTGCAAAGGGGAGGCAACGTGAGGTTGCTGATGAAAACCTACACTTTTACCAATCTAACCCCAGGTGCGCTGGACCCTGAACCCTATGGAAGGGGGGTAGAGTTGTCTTTCTCTTGTTTTGTCAGCCTAAATAAATGAAAAGAAAAAACCAAGTAAGTGGATGATGTGGCAGCAACCTATTGGTCAATTAGTATTTATCTTTTTTAATTCCTAGGAAATAATTAGTAGCTCTGATGGGAACATGAAAAATATGAAAATTGAACAGGAGAACGCGTAGAATCCAATAAAAATATTATTACTGACTAGTTTTGCTTCTAGTTCAAAAAGTACTCAAAGTTAGTAACTGTAATCCTTTAAGTGCAATCAAAACCCTAGATGATGATTAGGGATGAGTTCAATTACTTAAGTTGGTATTATGAATCAACATTTATCCTTTTTGCATACAATGGATAATATGAATCCGATTTGAGTTTAAAAACCCACGATTTGCTTAATTAGGGTGCTATGACTATGAAAGTGCAATAATGGGCCTAAAAGCCCTAATGTTGAGTATTATGACTTTAATGACTTTTATTTCGAGGATATGAATATCTTAAACAGATATATATTGATCTGAAGTTTAAATAAGAAGCCTTGGAATGAATAACTTAAAGAGATAAAGTTTTAATATGTAAAAAGGAGGTTTTAAGGTCTCATATGGGTGAAGATATACTTGAAAACCTAGAAACCCTAATCTAGGTATTTATGACTTTAATAAGTTATGTTTTGAAATCTTATGTATAAGATGAAGTTAGAACTAATCGTAAGCCACATTGGAATAAAGAGGCTTATATATGAATGACTAAGTAATTAGGGTTTTGGAACATGGAAATAGTGTTTTAGGGTTTAGTTGACCTAAAAGGTAAATGTTAAGAAACTAATATAAAGAACATTAAGGAAAACCCTAATTCAACTTAGGCACACTCTAGGAGGGAATTCCGATTCATTAAAGTAAGTGCATGATGAACATATGAGTAATTAGATTGCACATATTTTCCAGCTGGTTTCTTGTTGTGCCTGTTTGATTGGGATGATTGATTGCCTGGCTTTGTTGGCTGTTTGATTAATTGGATATTCTTATTAAAATCCTTGAGACTTCCAAATCATGTATGTGGTTAATTATGGTTAATCACATTAGTTTCCCAAAGAGTTTCTTAGATGATTCATCGCATTGAGTGCAACTTATCAGTTGGATGTTCATACTTGCAAATTATAAAGTCACTATGATTATCACAAATGTAAAATAAGTGTGTATTCTCGCACCTACATGCCACCCTGATGGATGATGCAAAAAGGTCAAGCGTAGGAGGGAAGACCAATGGGTACCATGAGAGGTGACCCCAGGAACCAAGCTTAGGATTGAAAAGGTGGCCTATGATATTGCATGACTAGAGGGCACCATGAAGGGTGACCCCAAGCACTAAGCTTGGGATTGAGAAGGTGGCCTTAAGTCAATGGCATAAGTGAAACCTGAAAGGGAGTATGCCAGGGTTAGGGAAAAAACGGTTGAGAAAGTCACACTAAAAGCGTAATTTGGCATGTTAATTAACTTTATTGTGGTATTTAAATTGTTAGCCATATTTGTGAAATTTTGGTTGTCCCCAGATATCGGCATATTTCAAGATGCTGACCGACATTTTGTTTATCGGTGTTTTAGGTACAAGATTGAAAGAACAAACAGTAATGTGACACATTGCGGAAATAAGAAATAAAGTGCAAGGAGGATTAGATAGAATAAATCCAGGTTGCGGATAGAGTAGTTTACCCAAGTTTTAAAAAGGCATGTAAAGTTTTATTTTATTCCAGTATTCAGTTTAGTTGGTAGAATTTGATAATTATTATTGATTATTTGCCGAACCTTTGGTCCAGAAATTGGGATAACAGCTCTGACCTCTTGGTCTCCCTTAATTGGGGGTTACCGGGAGGCGGGGTCATTACATTTGGTATCAGATCATAGGTTCCTCATTTGATCTTTAATAATTATTAAATTTTACAAACTCTGTAAAACCCAAGGGAGTTATTAGAGGATTTTCCGAAATATAGAGGTGTCTAGAAAATGATCACATCTGGGGGCTGGAAAATTTTTCCTCCACACCGCTAGTCAGAATACGAGGACTCCCGGATTAGTGTGACTGCCTGGCCAATGTCTCAGGATTGGACTCGAAATAAGATACCTTTAGGACTCTCTCATCTTGTTCATCCCTTCTCAACTCAAATGCTATTAAGGATTATATGGATTAGGGTTTTCTCTCTTTTCCTCACCCTCTTGAGGTATGGTTAAGGTTGATAAGGTTTAAGGAATCCTCCAACAAATTAATAAAAAGCATGTAAATAGGATGTCATGGACATAAACTTAATAGATTAAGCGTAAACTAAAGAATAGATACATGCTTAGGTCATATGACATAAGTTGTCATGCCCTTAGGAGAGACTTGAGGCTAGAACTTCTTATCAGTAGGATAAGTAAAGAGAGTTAGTCTTGGAGGTAGAGACCACCATTATAAGTGGAGACCTGGCACATCCTCTGAGAATGATGTTAACCCGAACCCTAAGTGAAGGTTAGAGAGAGAGATGGCATGATGAGTTAGATTTCATGGTAGACCAGGTGTTTGGATGGATATGCCTTGGATGCCATATGATCCATGAGAGGTTAGATGACCTAGTGCCTTTGGCGACCCAACCCTGGAAAGGGTCATGCATGGTAGAGAGAAGGATAGCTCCGTCATTGATGAGGTTAGAGAAGAACCTATGGAAATCCCATGAGCTTATATGAGCATGGAATAGTATACACCCAGAGTACGTCAGTGGTGTGAGCAGAAGGCTAGAACCCTATCCAGGAGAGTATGATGGATAGCTTGTGAGATAAGCATAAAGAGCTATGGATAACCTTGAGCAAACATAAACATAGGCTTCACCCACGTAGAGGTATGCTTGTGAGCTTGATCCATCTTCATGGAGAGAGGACGTTTAGTATAAGGTTGGTTGTGGAATTAGCTCTAGAGAGAGAGAGAGAAGGATCCAAGCAAGAAGGTTGGACACCTAGACTCCGAGATATGAGGAAAAGTGGGGAGTTGACAATGGTGCGACCTAAGTGGATGTTTGTGGATCCCTAGAGGCTGATGATGTCTTGGTTGCCATGAGAGGAACCAAACCCTAGAGAGAGGATGAGTCTGCTGGTACCTTTGTACCTATGGTATAGATGAGAAGAAGAGTTCCTTATACCTGGAGAGGTTTAGTAACATGTTGTGAGGCCTTGTACCTTGTTGATCGTCCTTGAGGAGGACTCAACTCTGAAGTGTTACTTGAATAAAAGGATCATGGGAAGTGCATGACATACCTTGGACATACTTGGTTCGTGGTTAAAGGTTGAGCATGCAGTTGGATAGCCGTTGCATAAAGAATGAACCTAGGGTTCTTAGGCCTAAGAGGGGAAGTGGTGTACCTGATGCTCATGATTAAATTTGAGTTTCTATAGATTCGAGCATGGTACTCCTCATGGTTAGAGGAGAGGGAACCTCTTAAGTTTAAAGGCATGTTTGATGAACCCCTCACAGCTAAGTGGATGACATGGGAGGGTATGATCTTGATCCAATGTTGAGGATGAGAACAAGTATGACCGATCATGGTTTAGTAGGTGGTCTGCTTGTAGTTGTTGGGTTAAGCATGCTCATGTGAATATAAACCCTAAGGATGTTTGTGACCTTGTTGTCAAGAGTTCTAGTTTCCTCCCATCCTGGGAGAGGGACCCTCTAGTAGGGTGTATACCAGTTTTGTGTGTTTTGAGGAAACCTAAAGAGGGCTCATAGGATCTTGAGAAGCTAAGTGAAAAGTACATGGTATGAGAATGAACCTGTAGACCCATACATAACCATCTCTAAGTGCATGTGATGTGTTACCATGGAGGTAACCGGTATGGGGCCTGACCAAGGTAGGTAGGCTGCCATGACCCCTATGAAAGGATGAAAGTCAGTCCATGAGTGCAGAGAGAGAGATGATGAAGGCTTGGGTAAGGTTCTAAGCTGGACATGTACAATAATAGAATCCTAAGTTTATCCTAGGGTCAGGTATGGATAAGACTGATGGAAGTAGGAGTTTCCGAATTCCCTAGTTGCACATGACCATAGGGTCGGGAGGTAACAACTATCATTGTCTGAGGGCTGTGGGTTAGGAGATTAATCACCTTCATGAACTCATGGGACCCAATGGGCGGATGAGTAGGGCACTCTCTGGATGCATAAGGGAAGAGGGATGACCGTAAAAGTGTCGACACCCTATAGACCTAGAGGATATGACCAAGGATTGTGTGGTGATCCAAGTAGGTTCAAAACTAGTTTTCCATGGAAGTAACCTTGATATCGAGATGATTGCGATATAGAGACATAAGTTGCACGTTTCAACTTAGATTTGAAGGTGTATTGGCAAGGTGGGATGTACCATCTCTACTCTGGGAACAAGAAGAACTCTGTATTTGGACTGCAGCCAAATGCTTATTTCCTCTTGTTATGGGAGTGAGAGATAGGACATTACTCATGTCATACGCCAAGGATAAAGGTGATGTGAGATGGAACGTTGCTATGAGGAACAAGGACAGAGATGATAACATACCTTAGTGGAGTGAAGAGTATGTGGATGGTTTGCAAACACTAAGAGTATTAAGGTAATCATCTAATTAGGATGTTTTATCATGAGCTATGTGGAATTTGCAAGTGATACAAGGTTGAGTTTGATCACCATGAGGATAAACTCAGAGTTTTCTTGATGAAGATAGACTTAGAGTTGAGATGAGATAATAAGTGGAATGCATGGAGGTGTATGTCTTCAACGTTACCTGACACCTAAGGATGTGAAGTGGTAATGGATGCTCTGGATGAGATGCAGCTGCCTAGTTTAGCTAGAGGCTAGAATATGATGTTAGGTTAACCCTAAGTTTGAAAAAGAGATAAGTTTGACTAACACTCAGATGCAACGATATCGGTTGATCGAGTTAGTAGTTGTTTAGTTAGCCAGCCTAGGCCTTGATGCAATAAAAGAATGGTTATAGAACCTCAGATGCACTTCTTTGGATAGGAAGGTGATAAAACCCTACTGAGAGTGGTTTAGGGTTTCTGAGGAATCATGACGTGTAGGAGATCATGATTTAAGTTCATCATATACCGTGGTACTACTAAGATAGTAAGTTGCAATAGTACTTTGGATGCCTAAGGTAATGTTGCACGTGGCTTGTCACCATGCAAACCAAGAGGTGAAGGACAAACACTAGTAACCCAAAGAGTTGATGTAAAGGATAAAGAGTCCCCGAGAGGGAATGGGAGTTCATCACTATGCATGTTGTCGTAAGTCTCCCCTAGACCAAGGAAGGCCAAGATGCAATATGGGTTATGGAAAATTGCCTTACCTAGATGACATAAGAAAGAAAGGAATACTGTCAAGGGACGGATCCGGTTGAACTACATATGAGAAACAGATGGTTCAACTACTCCATGATGCGAGTTCAAAAGTTCTTGAGTATGATCTAAAGGTTTACTTCCATACGATGGAAGTAGGTACATGAAGAACTCGATGTTAGGACAGCTTATCACCCCTAACTAATGGTTAGTATGATCCAGACAAGAGGGTCTGATGAGAGCATGTGTGCTCATTCAGGGTGATACATGGGGGGCAGTTCTTGCCCTATGAGAGATGTGATGATAATCACCTTAGCCAGTCTGGGGATGTAAAGAAGCTCTGTAAGGGAGGTTGTGTCAGGCACCACTTCATTAAGATGATGTTGGTGAATGGACCTCGTGAAGGTCAGAAAAAGGACTACAGTGTGTGTAGATTAAGACGCTTTGATCGGGAAATGGCTAAAAGAGAGCCCAGATGCGACATGAGTCGTGAGCTGATGCAAAGTAGACTGACATGCAGTTCACTATGAGAGAGTATGTGACGTGAAAATCTGACCCCTCTAAGTTATAGCTAAGAGAGAGCTGAGTCCCGACTGTATGGTTCATTTGAGATGGATTAGTGGAGATGGTTTTGTTTAGCCTTACCCCTCATGATAACATGATATATACTGTGTTCCATGAGTCTGATCTAGAGCACTATGTGAGGTACCTAAGCCATGTGCTGACCCTTGAACCTATTCAGCTTTTGAGAGGCTGAAATGTCCTGAGCCACCTATTAGGGTATGATATACCAAGGTAAGAAAGAACTCAGATGGAAGAATATGAGATGATGAAGGTTCTTGGGAAGAACCATGGAAAGGGTGAAGCCACATGGGAGCCCTAATGGACATAAGAAAGGCTTATGTTGATTGTTTGTTTGCTTGATGGAATTTTGAGGGCAATGTTCCGATAAGAGGGGAAGGATGTTACAACCTCAATTTTGCATGTGTTTTCATATTTGAAATATAATGATTTTGTGAATTTGGGCTTGATTAAAAAGGTTGTAAGATTTTCTTCAAAGGACGGGTTTCCTTGCGAATATTCCTTTGGATAGGAATTTCGTGATTCCTATTAATAGATTAATCCAATAATGGATATAAAAGAGAAGAAAAGAAGAAAAGTTCAAATAATGTAAAGAGATAAAAGATATTGGATAATAAGTAAAGTATTTTTGATAAATAATTGGAAATATGTAGAAAGTGGCATTAGTGGTCACAATCAGATAAATTTCATTTACAATAGCCATTTTGGTTGCTTGTGAGCTTTATTGGCTATTGAGACCAATTATAAGAAAAAGAAAAATAAAAGAAAAGGATTTTGTCTAATAAAAGGAATAAGTAAGGAAGGAATAAAGAAATAAGAGAAATAAACAAAGGAATATTTCCCCAAGATTGGATTTCATGCCTTTAAGGTTCCTTGAGGTTCAAGGAATCCAAGATGATAAGATAATGGCAAAAGAAAGAGGAAATATCAATTAATTTGGTTTTATTAATGAATAACTTCCATATGAAGGAAATACCCTTTTACTTTGGAATTTGGGTTTCGAATTTAATACACTAGTAGATAATGCCAAGACATAGTTTCCTATAAAATTTGAATGAAAAAGGATAAACAAGGAGAGAGATATGGTTTTTTACAAGATTTCCTAAAGTTGATGGGAAATCCTTAAATCATATTAAATGTCGCAATATCTCCAGGATGTATTTTTGGATAACGAATGACGCGAGCGATCAAGATCGTTGATTAGAAGATCAACGGGGGACGAGTCATCCCCTAGCTCTGGCTGAAATGGGAAACAGGACCAGTGGCAACTGAGTTTCCTGAATTAGGATTTCTTGCAAGCCAAGACATGTCAGAGGTAGCAGACGGTCCCAATAGATTTGTGGGATTAGTCTGAGTTGATCTACCTCTAGTTTCCCTACGTTTCGTTGCCTCAAGGCATTTTTCCCAAACCTGGACTTTGGATTCTCGGCAGCTATAACGGGGACCTATAAATAAAGGGCCATGAACTTCGTGCAGGATCCCTAAGCACACCATAACGTTCACGAGAGGGAGCCAACTTGCTATGCACGACCAATTAGGGAAGGAAGTCGACCTGCACCCTGACTGACCGTGCTTCTTGCCGAAGAAAAGTCACTATGTCTCGACGACTCAGGAAGGAATTAGGGAAATTGAGATTGTGGCTAAGTTTGGCAGACCTGAGCGGAGCGGCGGGGATCATCACAGGCTGCTGGGAAGGCTTGATGATCGAGGTCATCCCTAGGGTTGACCGCGACGGGAGCTGCTTCGTGCACAGGGGAGGCAACGCGAGGTTGCTGAGGACAACCTGCGCTTTTACCAATCTACCCCCAGGCGCACTGGACCTTAAACCCTATGGCAGGGGGTAGAGGTGTCTTTCTCTTGTATTGCCAGCCTGAATAAACGAAAAGCAAAAACCAAGTAAATGGACAACGTGGCAGCAACCTATTGGCCAATTAGTCTTTATCTTATTTAATTCCTAGAAAATAATTGGTAGCTCCGATGGGAACATGCAAAATATGAAAATTTATCAGGAGAACGCGTTGAATCCAATAAAAATACTATTACAGACTAGTTTTTCTTCCAGTTTGAAAAGTACACAAAGTTAGTAACTTTAATACTTTAAGTGCAATCAAAACCTAGATGATGATTAGGGATGAGTTCAATTACTTAAGTTGGTATTATGAATCAACATTTATCCTTTTCGCATACAATGGATAATATGAATCCGATTTGAGTTTAAAAACCCACGATTTGCTTAATTAGGGTGCTATGACTAAGAAAGTGCAATAATGGGCCTAAAAGTCCTAATGTTGAGTATTATGACTTTAATGACTTTTATTTCGAGGAAATGAATATCTTAAACAAATATATATTGATCTCAAGTTTAAATAAGAAGCCTTGGAATAGACAACCTAAAGAGATAAAGTTTTAATATGTAAAAAGGAGGTTTTAAGGTCTCATATGGGTGAAGATATACTTGAAAACCTAGAAACCCTAATCTAGGTGTTTATGACTTTAATAAGTTATGTTTTGAAATCTTATGTATAAGATAAAGTTAGAACTAATCATAAGACAGATTGGAATAAAGAGGCTTATATATGAATGACTAAGTAATTAGGGTCTTGGAACATGGAAATATTGTTTTAGGGTTTAGTTGACCTAAAAGGTAAAGGTTAAGAAACGAATATAAAGAACGTTAAGGAAAACCCTAATTCAACATAGGCACACCCTAGGAGGGAATTCCAATTCAATAAAGTAAGTGCATGATGAACATATGAGTAATTAGATTGCACATGTTTTCCAGATTTCTCATTGTGCCTGTTTGATTGGGATGATTGATTGCCTGGCTTGGTTGGCTATTTGATTAATTGGATATTCTGCTTACAATGCTTGACACTTCCAAATCAGGTATGTGGTTAATTATGGTTAATCACATTAGTTTCCCGAAGTGTTTCTCAGATGATTCATCGCATTGAGTGCAACTTATCAGTTGGATGTTCATACTTGCAAATTATAAAGTCACTATGATTATCACAATTGTAAAATAAGTGTGTATTCTCGCACCTACATGCCACCTTAATGGATGATGCAAAAAGGTCAACCCCAGGAGGGAAGACCAATGGGAACCATGAGAGGTGACCCCAGGCACCAAGCTCGGGATTGAGAAGGTAGCCTATGGTATTGCATGACTAGAGGGCACCATGAAGGGTGACCCCAGGCACTAAGCTCAGGATTGAGAAGCTGGCCTTAAGTCAATGGAAAAAGTAAAACCCGAAAGGGGGTATGCCAGCGTTAGGGCAAAAGCGATGGAGAAAGTCACACTAAAATTGTAATTTGGCATGTTAATTAACTTGATTATGGTATTTAGATTGTTAGCCATATTTGTGAAATTTTGGTTTTCCCCACATACCGACATATTTCGATATGCTGACTGACATTTTGTTTGTCGGTGTTTTAGGTACAAGATTGAAAGAACAAACAGTAAAGTGACACATTGTGGAAATAAGAAATAAAGTGCAAGGAGGATTAGATATAATAAATCCATGCTGCGAATAGAGTAGTTTACCAAAGTTTTAAAAAGGTATGTAAAGTTTTATTTTATTCCAATATTTAGTTTAGTTGGTAGAATTTGGTAATTATTATTGATTATTTTCTGAACCTTTGGTCCGGAAATTGGGATAACGGCTCTGACCTCTTGGTCTCCCTTAATTGGGGGTTACCAGGATGCGGGGTCGTTACAACAACTGTAGGTTCTGGTAATTTTTCCAATTCATGAAAAAACTGATCGTTTCTCTTGTGCAATTTGATTAGCATGGGGAATTAACATAGGACATTAATTGGAAACAAATTGGCAGTTCAATTTCAATTTGGGAAACATTTGAAATGATCGGTTCACAAAGTCAACCGATCGACTCACTACTCAGACAATCGGTTCACCAGTGAACCAAACGGTTCACCGATCGTGGGGTGATTAATTCATGGAAATTCTGGACTCTACTACTCACACACTGACTTGGAACCAAACCTGAACACCTCCAATAAATAGAGGGGTATTTGGGGTTTATCGGAACATACAACTTAGAACATCAGTTGCTCTGACAAGTTGTTGTCCTCTCTTGTTGTGGTATCTGAGAGAACCCACGAAAGTCCTACCTGACTTGGATTGATAGTGATAGAAAGACAACCGTTTGAAAGTAAGTTGTTGTGGTAGAGTTTGTTGGTGACTAGTATGCCAAGAAGAGGGGACGAATCCTCTCTATCTGTTGTATAAGAAAGAAATAGGTTCTAGGTGGTCCGTGTGGACTACCACAGAGGCATGAGTCCTTTGGCTGCTCCTAGGAGGACAACATCAATTTGCAGTCTGTGGAGGAGCTTCATCAGATGTTCTTCCTATATGGTATACATGATGGAGATCTGGAGTTTCCGCAGACAAGTCTCAGTGCAACAAGGAGTGTTGCACTACGACAACAAGTTATAATCGTTGGACTTACTCTAGGACCATGTATGAACTAGTTAAAGCATCCTTTGCTCTGCATAGTATTGATGTGATCTTACTATTCTAGGAAATATGGATAGACAATTTTTTGTTTCTGCTGCCTTCTTTATGCCTGTATTTCACAATAGTGGTATCAGAGCTACATCAATCTACCATTCTTTGGGATAATCATTATGATCATATTTTTGGTTTTATTATTTATTTATTGCATGTGATACAAATACTTAAACTGCTTAATGCGCATATCCAATCTAAATCCACATATGATTCCAAACTAATATATATATATATGTATATATACATATATATATACACACACACACACACATATATATATATATATATATATATATATATATATATATATATATATATATATGTATGTATATGTATATGTATATAAGCAATTTACATGCATTGACCCTAATAGTGGTTTTGATAGTGGATGTGTAGCATGGTTATGGCAAAAACCCAAATATCTGTGTGGTTGGATGGTTGTTTTTCTTGTTATATCTTGGTTTGCATACCAAACCTCTATCTTCTTTTCCCAATGTAAAATTTAATTCTTTCCTACCCTGGCTCCCATTGAATGTAGCTCGAGGTTTCTCTTTACAGTGCAATAAGTTAGTAATAAATAGGATGGTTTCTTTTCTTGCACAATGAAGATAACAATTAACGTCAGGTGGGTTGACCATATCATGAGACGAACCGACTGACTGGGGGGTTGAGGAGGACAGACCATAGGAGTAGTGGACCAACTGGCTGGTGGGTCCAACCAACCGTCTGGAAGGAGTCCAGACATCAATTAGATAAGAGGCCAACTGATCGTGTCTGGAGATGAACCAAGTGACCAAGAGGCGAGACGACCAATTTAAGGGTTGAACCGATCAACCCAGACAAGAATATACAGATATACGCCAAAACATGTTCATACATGACATGTTAACCTTGGTTGTGGTAATTTCTTATTTCTCTAAGGAACTACAGCAGGATGTCCATAACCATCGCTAATGTTATATCTTGCATGTTTACATTGTGGGGTATAGAATGTATATAATACATATTATGTATGTATGGGGATTGGATAATGTATATATATAGTTAAATAAAAAATCCCTCAATTAAAATATCAAGTCTAAGACGCTTTCCATTAGCAGCACACATGAAAATCTTGATCTACCAATCATAGGTTATGCCAAAGAATGGTGCATAGTCTATCTAGTGCAAAATTGATGGTACATATGTAGGTTCTGCCAAAGTAGGGTGCCTATCTATTCTGTTGGCTATTGGGTCAGGTTTAACTGGTGATTCTTAATGGAATTTAGCACCAAAGGAATGCATATTATTATGAAAAAAAGTTTTGCATATCATCTATACGTATATTGCATATGATGCAATTGAAAAAAGTTGTCGAACTCAATAATTGACTAGGGATGTTGGCGTTGGCCAGCTAATAGTTGAATTAACTTGGATGTTGGATCACTAGAAGGTTGTATGTTGCAATCTTCTAAATGGACATGTGAGGGCTATCAATTTGAGTAAAATTAGTCAGAGAGATAACTGATTAAAGACCTAATTAATGTCATAAATTATAATCAAATCAAATCGAAATCAGTTTTTGACATAATTGCGAATTCTTTCATAGAATCAAATGGAAACACATTACAAAAGCTTTTCTCTGCGATCTACCCTTGGGTAGGACAAGTTAAATGGTAACAACTTACATGATTGGTTCAGGACACTGAGAATCATTCTCACTCAGGAGCATAAGCTCTTTGTCCTAGAGACACCAGAGTCAGAAGAACCTCTTCCCATTGCACCTAAGGCTAACATGGATGCTTATAAGAAGCATACTGATGATGTCGTAGATGTCAAGTGACTAATGTTGTGCTCCATGAACTATGAGTTGCAGAGACAACATGAGAACATGGATGATATTGTGATGGTCACCCATCTTCAGAACATGTTCCAAGATCAGGCAAGATAGGAGGGATATGATATCTCAAAGGCACTGTTCAAATGTAACATGGTAGAGGGAGATCCAATAGGACCTCATTTGCCCAAGCTCATTGGGTATTTGAAGAACTTATCAAGATTGGGATTCCCCTTGGGTCAAGATTTGGCCGCTGATGTGATTTTGATGTCCCTTACAGATACATACAATCAGTTTGCCATGAACTACAACATGAATGACTTTGACAAGCCATTGATACAATTTTTGGGCATGTTGAGAACAGTTGAGGCAGTAATGCAGAATAACAAGACTAAGTTTGTGAAGATGACCATCAAGACAAAAAGAAATTCCAAAGGAAAAGGAAAATCCAAAAAAAAAAGTTCTAAAGCTAGACAGAAGACCAGTACCTCAGAAGTCAAGGTAAAAGGAGGAGTAAAGGAAGGAGGGAATTGTCACCACTGCCACCAAATTGGACACTACAAGAGAAATTTCCTTCACTTCCTAGAGGAACTAAAGAATAAGAAGGATGATATAGAGTCATCTACTTTAGGTATAAACATTATAAGCTAATTCTAAATTACTTCATCATCTTGGTATGTGATACTAGATATAGATCTGACAACATTGATTTGGAAGATCGGACTAGAAGTAAAGCCTTTCTAAAAGTACCAAGATGGACTATGATGAGCAAGAATTGCAACAACTTTGGTCTACAATTATGATTTATCTTAGCCCACATGACTTGTAATAGATTTAGTTGAACTACTATTTCATTATGAAAATAAATAGAAACATTTACTTTATGCATCTTGCATGGACAAGGATGATTATAAATAAAGAGTTATTAATGGTTCTATGTGATCTTGTGTGGGTACAATGCAAAAATTCATGATCTTTTCTTAATTACGTAAATGCCAAAAAGAGTATTATTCATAATCAAAAGAAATCTTTAGCATTGTCATCTTAGGCACATATATAATAAATGCATATATGGAATACATATTGGTGTTTATCAAGGATCTTTTGGTTATTGAACCAATAAGAGACATGGAAATCATAATTATGAACATTATGACAAAATACCTTTCACTAAGTAGTGGGAGTATTATAACTGTATTAGAACTTATATGTATCTATGCATGAAGATCTTATAGAATAAATGGTATTGATAGTTATTTGTAATTCATACCATTTGTTGAAGTGTATAAATCTCTTGAAGTGTTCAAGTTACATACATCAAGTATATAACTTCCCTAAAGGTATTAATATAGTTTGATATGATAAAATGTTGAATACTTTATGGAAAAAGGTTGAGAACCTTCTGCAACAAATGTGATACTATATCACAATTAAAATTCAAAAAGAAGGATTCACATCATGATGAGTAATCATATGACTATCATTTAATCCAATCTTCTAAATTTCTTAGAAGAACATGCTTTGCACTAATAATAATGTATCATCCAAAATAGTTTAAGACACCCTATAAGATATGGAATATGGGAGTGTCTTGATGTGTCTTAAGGATTAAAATATATATATATAGAAAGTAGTTTCTTAAAAGGTTTATTCACAACACGATATGTCATGTAACACAAAACCTCATAGTTTTAGTAGAACAAAATTGAGACGGAAAGATTTCAAATCTAACAACTCAAATAGGTTGGTTGTAAGATGATGAGCGAACATATCAACTAAAACTATTTATAATCAAATCTGAGAGACGGGCCAAGCCCATTATGGGTCCCTGTAAACTAACAAGGCATGACCTTAGTAGTACTACTTGAAGTGGTGAAACCCAAATGGTGAAGATTGGGGTGTTCTTTCAAAGACCTACATGGATAACATAAATGAACAAATTTGTTATAAAGCTTTTCAAATCAGTTCAAACTATTGAAAATGAAGAAATTCCTAAACCAATTGACATGCTTGTTGTTGCAGCTAAAATAGACTTGAGATTTGGCAAATGAAGCTTAAATACAGATTCCTTAAAAGGGATATAAGAAAGGATGTGTACGTGAAACAACCTAAAGGTTTCATAGCTTCATTAATGCAAACAAAGTCCATAAGCTACAATGATGAAACAAGCATCTCAAAGATAAAAACATTTTACCTGATAAGATAGTCAAAAGTTTGACTTGAATCAATATAAAATGAGAAATCTATGATTGCAAAAGTTTTGGTGGGAGGAAATAAGAATATTCCACATAGTGATGGAGAATGACATATCAAAAATATATATGTTGAGATTTGGCATGGAAAACACATTAAAAAATGAAGGATTATGTGAATCGTTCTATACGATAGGGATTAAGGCATATAAGAAATAGTTCTTGAATTTTTCATAATTTAAGAATGATCACATATAATGACAACATGCAAAAATGGTTCAGCATGAAGGACTCAATAGAGATAATCTATCCATATAGATGGGATTAGTTTCCCAAGAATCCAATGTTCCAATTCTTGTGAAGAATGGAAAGACATGAGTGAGATGCCATATGCACTAGCAATTGGATCCATCATGAATGTTATGTATATGTACTCATCCCATATTCCCAGATATAATGAACATGAAAAGATTATATAATTTTCAATGAGGGTCATTATAATGTAATCTAAGAATATCCATCCGTACTTGAGAAGCATACAAATAAGTTGCTTGATGCTAGAAACAAGGAAGAGTTGAGCGTCAATAATTACACCGACACAAGATTCCAAAAAGACAAAGAGTGATCATAATGACAATGTTGTGTGTTTAATTTTAATATAAGAGTTATCAGTTGAAAATGTTTAGAACTACATGCCATTACATAAATTCTACAATAGAAGCTGATTATCCTGGCATTTTGAACACAATGCATACTATGTGGATCTAGAAGTGCATATAGATGAACTTGAAATATTCCAAATGTTGATGACTCAATAATAATATTGTGACAACAATAGAACTAATTGTTAAGCAAGGAATATAAGATAGGATATTATGACAATTCCCTACCATACGAGAGATCGTACATGGAAAAGATAAGGAACATGCAATACACTGACTATGGCAAAATGTTGCCAAGCCTCTGGATTAGCACTTGTTCAACAGAAACATGATGGATGTATTTAAATTTCTATTGATAGGATCTATGGGTGATTGTCTCTAAGCACAAGTGGGATTATGTTGGTATGGTATGCCCAGAGAGCCAATCATATGATGATTGTGATGGCATATCAAATAAACGATGTGATTAATAATAATAAAGGCAAGCTTCCAATTCATTTTGTTTCACTCAATTATGAGATAATGAGGAAACAAAATGAATGTGTAAAGAAATACAATCACTCAATGACATATATCTTCAAATACGTGACTCAAGCAATGAGATGATATTGATGTTAATAGTGTGTATATTCTTATTATTTCCCTAGTTAAATGTTGCTACATAAGGGAAATAAACAACAACACCACTAAAAACTACAGTGTGGTTTGGTTGATGAAAAAATCTCATTAGTCATGATATGGTATATCAAACCAAGCACACATATACTTGTTAGAAAAGTGTGTATCTAACATACCCACCGTGAGAGTGACACATGGAGAACACACTTGGTAGTCCTAGTCATCTCTCATAGTGAAGGTGGAGATTGTTGTTCTTAGATATGAAGTCACTACACTTATCACATTTCCTTCAGTGTGCTTGGACATCATCCACCATAATCCTGAAAGAGGGTTGCTACAAAGGTGCTGATCATATGCACTGTAACACATGGGGATAACTGTAAGTGATGTAAATGGGATTTGTACCTCCTACATGAGAATGATATGATGGCCACTTGATAAGAGAGTCTAAGAAAATCATTTTCATGCACATGTGAAACTGTATATGATATTGAGGTCACATATATCTTAGACAGTCTTCTCTAGTTCAAGGAAAATTGATTGAACATTGTGTAAAGACCAAGTCTCTACTAAAAACCATGGCAAAAAAAAAACGCCAATTGTGTAGCAGCAGAAGATTAGAACTTGACTTTATTCAAAATGTATAAAGAGTACTATGCAAAATTTTCCCAAATGGGGTACATATTTATACAAGAACAAGGATCTAGGTAGAGGAAGACTCAAACTCATACAACTTGTCTCCACAAACAACATAACAAAAGTATATGCAACTAGTTCAAGCTAACTAGATGTGCACAATCTCCTTAGCCTTAGTCAGTTTCACCAAGCTTCCCATGTACACTCTGATACTAATCTAGGTGGTTGGGATCACCCAGCAAGAGAAATATAAAAGTATGTGTCAATAAAGGATAAGGACAATTATTAAGATAAAGCATTGCATATTAAAAAGAATCCACTATACTAAGGGATTTCAAGAGTATGAGGCAAGTGATCAAATAAGAATTGGAAATCTACCACAGTTCAACATCAACAATTATCACATTGCATGAATATATTATGAAACAAACTCATCTCAATGTAGGGTGAGGTACCTACTGGACCTCACCATATATAAATTGGCACGGGAACTAAAACCCCAGTGCCTGGAAGGAGGACTAAAACCTCAGTGCCCTATATAAAGTGGCAGGGGGGCTAAAACCCCAGTGCCCTACGGGTGGTTTGTACTCATGTACACTACATTGTCATTTGGCCAATAAATACGTCATGCATAAATAAGTCACTTGGCCGCATTGATAGATATAAATAAAATTGCATCATAGCAACTGGGAATAATTTCCAATAAACATTCCAATTAAGTAAGCCAACATTGGCATTTCAAGTAAAGATCAAGTACATCAATAAAGGAGCCAACTTAGGCATTATAAGAATAAAATAATGGAAAGAACCAAGAAATGGCATTAGAGGGATTACAAGTCTAGAAATTTAGTAATGTGGAGTTGGATAAAGCCCCAACTGTGGAACAGGTGTATTTGCACATTAATCATTCCTCATTCATTCTTCACATTTATAATAGGGATCACATTCATGAATATGGCCAACACACTTAAATAGGAGTCACATACTGAAATAGGGATCACATACATAAATAGGATTCACATACCTTATTGTAGATTCTTAATCATCATTTCTCACCAAAAGCTTGTTATCCAATTCCATTTTCCTAGGTATAAATATTTCACATGAATTAATATATATTAAGGCATAAAACATAGGAAAACCCTAATTTTAGAAATTATTTTGAAAACCATGATTTAAGACTCAAAACCTAGTCCAATCGATTATTCACATTCTTCTGATTAAGAAAACATATTTTATTTCCCAATTTAGAGTTAAAATGAATTAAATACACATTTTAGATTATTTAATGCGATTAAAATGATATTCAAGTTCAACTTCGAGAAATCATTTATAAACATGACTAGAAACTTGGATTCTACTCGAAAAATCTTTTCCAACGACTATTTATTTGCATTTTTCTGACTAATGGTTGATTTACTATGAATTATTTAAATCAGGCCAACGAAAATGCAAGAAAAATGCCACATTAGCAAAATAAATGGGCGAATGGGAATGGGCCACTGAGGTCGGGCCCACGCTGATGCAGACCAATCACAATTGGCTGTGTCAGCAGGGTCCACTCTTGCTGACCTAGGTCAACAACGAGTGAGAAGGGGAAATGACCAAAATACCCTTACTCATCAAATTGATTTTATTAACACAACGAGGGTAGAAGAGTCATTTGAAAGTATCACATCTTGCGGTGAGAAACAAAATGGGGATGTGAGATTACTAAAAAGCCCATGGATGATTAATAGTTTGATTAAAGTGGCGTGTACATTATGGTAATTTGGTTACCTGGATTCTTTCCAATCCAGCCATGGTGAGAGTAGCACCTCAGGTCTCTCTCGACCTTGCCTTGCGCGAGGATTTCAGCTACTGCTTGAGGAAATGATGCGCTCGATGCTCTCCTGCACCGAGACGAGACCAATGACCCTAGTCTTTGGCGGTGATGCGAACAGGAGCTTGCATGGTGCTTCTTCCATGGCCGGAAATTGGGGAAAAGGTCGGAGAGCAAAACCCAAAGGAATCACTACAGCGGACAAAACTGAGATCATGGACAGCTTCGTCGGGCCAAGGTGAATTAAAATCCTTCCTTGGCGCGGGCAGAGAAGTATTGAAGACCTGAAACCAAGGTGGCGGTGGGTGGATTCTCGACAACCTCTAGGACCCATCGACTGAGGGCATCGTGAGGCGAGGGGATGAATCAGAGTTGAAGATATGGGGCCGTAGATGCTTGTCGGCGCGACAATTTGGTCGAAGGAGTCGTCAGAGGTAAAACTGAATAGGTCCAGGGACTTTGTGATCGCCGAGCGGAAATTGAAGGAGGAGGAGGATTCAGGGTGGTAAGAGGGTGGTTGTCGGTTCCTTATATAGGCAAAGGAGGGCCATAGCTCCCTCTGCAACTTCCTGGTGGAGATGAAGAGAAAGCTCGAGAGAGGCGTTTCACATACATACCATGTTGATGGTCGAGCTAGGGATCATTGAATCTGTCATGAGGAGACAAAACCAAAGAAACTAAAATCATGCAAAATAGTGTTGTGTGGAGGGACAACAGATCAGGGGAGTCCTGTGGTCGGGGCTGCTCATGTACTCATGCCCGGACTGAGGTTGAAGAAAGGCTCGCATCCGTTGGATTGAAATCGAGGCTAATCCTCACCATTGGATCTGGGCCAACCGCGTGAAAAGAAATATCGACCAAATCATAGTGTTACACATCAATATAATTAATTCGATGCATGCACTATAGGTATACTATATTAAAAGCTTTTAAAATCGATTTTAAGGGTCAAATGAAGTCCAAAATGCACCAAACTTTAACCACATGCACAAATTAATGTCTAGAATCATGCTATGCAATTAGATTCTCATTTCACCCATTATTTGTCCCTTATTTAATATATTGATCATTAAGGTGTATTTTAATATATTAAAATGAATGAGTTATATGAAACTTCTTCTTTTAATGGATTACATGAGTGAAATTTTGGGATATCCATCCATAATTATTTTTAGGAACAAAATCTGACCATAATATTCTATTTTGATATATTATTATCATTTTTGAGGAGAGAGAGGGAAATTAGGTTAATTACACTCATAATTACTTCTATTACGTATTTTTGCTCATATCCTATCCAAAAAGATATAAAAGCTCCAAATTAACATTTTCCACTTATTATCTCTCATAAAACTCCATTTTGCATTATTAGTCCTTAATTATTACATTAAGTGGGTTATTTATGCAAATACCCCTTTATAATCGTAAATGGGGGCAAAAATGGAATTTCACCATCATTAAGGCTCAAATTGTATATAGAGTCCAAAAATGATTCAAAAGGATGGGAAATTTATGAAAAAGGTCCAAATGGACTAGAAAGCAAAGAAAAGCTCAAAAGTGGGTAAATTGCAGGAAAGATCCTGGATTTCAGTATGTTACAACACTCCACCCCTTAAAGAGGATTTCGTCCCCAAAATCATAACAAGAGGGAAGACATGGTGAGTGTGTAACATCCCAACCTTAAACAACTAGGTGGGTATTAAAAGATCTACACATAATACAGGTGTTACTGAGGTTTCCACCAAACTTATAGCCTTTTATCAAACACAACATTATTACCAATTTTTGGCTTATTAGCATAATCTCCCTCATGTGAAACATCATCCTAATTATTACATCACTTAGATCACATTTTATTCACAATTACATCTCAACATTATATCATATGTATTTCCCTCATCAAGGGTTTTAAGCACAATTATGGTTTACTAAGCCATTTCAACATTTTAGATGCATTAGATCACAAGCCTTAATAAATTGATATTATTCTCGATTAACTTCATCATGTAGGATTACCATAGATTATCTTGGTGAGAACCATATAATATTATCCAGCAAATTATTAAACTTATTACAAGTCCAAATGTGTCACATTAATGGCTTATATCTCAGTTACATGTTGTCACAACATCTTTCATACTCATATCCATGGAATCATTAATCATTTTCTCTAATTACACTAATTAATATGAATTATACATCACATTATGTGAATCGAATTACCCATTTTCATATTACTGATTTGATTCATAAACCAATTTATGATAAGATGATTAATGAGATGTATTTAGTCAACAAAGTGATATGCCTAACATATGTTGGTGACTTGATCACAATTATGATTAGGTGATTATAATCCATTTACATGTACCAAGGTATATTATGTGATGGCACCTAATGTCACTTGTGTATCATGAAAACATTAAGGATGTGTAAACCTTGTTAAGGCTAGATGATTACATCTTAGGGTTTAGGTCAACATGACCATTACATATTAAGCCTTCATCTATAATTAGGGTGACTTAATCCAAATTATGTATATTCACAAATATTAATGAATAAGTAATTATTATTTGCATCAAGAATATATTAAGGTTCAAGAATATGAATTATTCCTTAGCTGACTTATTCATTTTCTTATAAAATAAGATGAATTACAATTATATTACGTTTGATCGACTCTCACTAATCCCATGTCTAACTAGTTAGGTTTTCTTGATTTCAAGGCATTGAGGGACTCCACCCCCTTAAAGAGGATTTCATCCTCGAAATTAGCAACTCCATAATCTAACACTACCACCTCACACAAAAGGGTTGACTAAGTCAAACTATCTTATAGGTGAAAGGGTATATAACCAAGTATAAGGTCCAACACTAACAGTTTTACTAATGACTACCATCCAAACTTTAAGGTATAGCATAGGGTACACTAACCCTAATCGTGGCAATCTAAGACTCATATAAGGTACTTAAGAATTACAAGATGATTTTTGTTAGAGAAAATCAAATCATCACATAAGGGTTTCTAAGGTTACTCAATAATAAGGTAATATGCCTAAAGGTATACTATTTCGAGTTGTTTGTATCAGATCATGCCAGGCCAGTGTCATATGAACTTGAGAGTCCTCATACACCAAGCTAGTGGCACGGAGGAAAATTTTGGCAGCCCCCAAGTTCTGACCCTTTCTAGACACCATCACTTTCAACTTCTTGCTCTAATAGCTACTCAATATACTAATCACCAAAAAGTTGACAAATTTTATTTCTAATATGAAATTATTATGACCCTAAATCAAACTTTCATCATAGGTCAACTCTAAGTTTAAAAACTTACTAAAGAAAATACATATGGTAAGGGTTCTATCTACGAGACAATTTGAATTAGTCAAGAATCTGACTACCTTAATGCTCTGATACCATGCTGTAAAGACCAAATCTCTACTAAAAACCATGGCAAACAAAAACACCAATTGTGTAGCAGTGGAAGATTAGAACTTGACTCTATTCAAAATGTATAAAGAGTACTATGCAAAATTTTCCCAAATGGGGTACATCTTTATACAAGAACAAGGATCTAGGTAGAGGAAGACTCAAACTAATACAACTTGTCTCCACAATCAAAATAACAAAAGTATATGCAACTAGTCCAAGCTAACTAGATGTGCACGATCTCCTTAGCCTTAGGCACGTTCATTAAGCTTCCCATGCGCACTTTGATCCTAATATGGGTGGTTGGGATCACCCAACAAGAGAAAGACAAAAGTAAGTGTCAATAAAGGATAAGGACAATTATAAAGCTAAAGAATTGCATATTAAAAAGAATCCACTATACTAAGGGATTTCAAGAGTATGAGGCAAGTGATCAAATAGGAATTGGAAATATTCCATAGTTCAACATCAACAATTATCACATTGCATGAATATATTATGACACAAACTCATCTCGATGTAGGGTGAGTCACCTACCAGACCTCACCATATATAAAATGGCAGGGGGACTAAAACCCCAGTGCCTGGCAGGAGGACTAAAACCTCAATGCCCTGTATAAAGTGGTAGGGGGACTAAAACCCCAATGACTACGACAGGGGGACTAAAACCACAGTGCCCTATGGGTGGTTTGTACTCATGTACACTACATTGTCATTTGGAAAATAAATACATCATGCATAAATAAGTCACTTGGCAGAATTGAGAGATATAAAAAAAATTGCATCATAGCAAATGGGAATAATTTCCAACAAACATTCCAATTAAGTAAGCAAACATTGGCATTTCAAGTAATGATCAAGTACATCAATAAAGGAGCCAACTTAAGCATTATAAGAATCAAATAATGGAAAGAACCAAGAAATGGCATTAGAGGGATTACAAGTCTAGAAATTTAGTAATGTGGAGTTGGATAAAGCCCAAACTGAGGAATAGGTGTATTTTCACATTAATCGTTCCCCATTCATTCTTCACATTTATAATAGGGATCACATTCATGAATATGGCCAACACACTTAAATAGGAGTCACATACTGAAATAGGGCTCACATACATAAATAGGATTCACATACCTTATTGTAGATTCTTAATCATCATTTCTCACCAAAGGCTTGTTATCCAATTCCATTTTCCTAGGTATAAATATTTCACATGAATTAATATATATTAAGGCATAAAGCATAGGAAAACCCTAATTTTGGAACTTATTTTCAAAACCACGATTTAAGACTCAAAACCTCATACAATCGATTAATCACATTCTCCTGATTAAGAAAACATATTTTATTTCCCAATTTGGAGTTAAAATGAATTAAATACACATTTTAGATCATTTAATGCGATTAAAATGATATTTAAGTTTAACTTCCAGAAAGAATATAGAAACATGACTCAAAAACTACAAATTCAGATTCTACTTGAAAAATCCTTTCCAATAACAATTTATTCACATTTTTCTGACCAATGCTTGATTTACTATGAATTATTTAAATCAGACCAATGAAAATGCAAGAAAAATGCCACATTAGCAAAACAAATGGGTAAATGGGAATGGGCAATTGAGGTCGGGCCCACGCTGACGCCGACCGATCGCAATTGGCCACGTCGACGGGTCCACTCTCGTTGACCTAGGTCAACAGCGAGTGAGAAGGGGAAATGACCAAAACACCCTTACTTGTCAAATTGATTTTATTAACACAACGAGGGTAGAAGAGTCATTTGAAAGTATCACATCTTGCGGTGAGAAACAAAATGGGGACACGAGATTATCGAAAAGCCCATGGATGATTAATAGTTTGATTAAAGAGGCATGTACATTATGGTAATTTTGTTACATGGATTCTTTGCAATCCAGGCATGGCGAGAGTAGCACCTCAGGTCCCTCTCGACCTTGCCTTGCGCGAGGATTTCGATTGTTGCTTGAGGAACTGATGTTCTCAACACTCTCCTCATGCCGAGACGAGACCAATGACCCTGGCCTTTGGCGGTGATGCAAATAGGAGCTCACACGATGCTCCTTCCGTGGCCGAAAACAGGGGAAAAGGTCGAAGAGAAAAACCTAAAGGAATCACTACAGCAGACAAAACTGAGATCATGGCCAGCTTCATAGGGCCGAGGTGAATCGAAATCCGTCCTTGGCACAGGCGGAGAAGCACTGAAGACCCGAAACCAAGGTGGCGGCAGGTGGATTCTCGTCAACCTCTAGGACCCATAGACTGAGGGCATCGTGAGGCAAAGAGATGCATCAGAGTTGAAGATTTGGGGCTGTAGATGCTTGTCAGCGTGACAATTTGGCCAAAGGAAGAAGGGGATCCACTGGAAGACGTGGAGGTCGTCGGAGGTAAAACTGAATAGGTCAAGGGGCTTCGCAATCGCCAAGGGGAAATTGAAGGAGGAGGAGGATTCAGGGTGGTAAGAGGGTGGTTGTCGGTTCCCTATATAGGCAGAGGAGGGTCATAGCCCCCTCTACAACTTCCCAGTGGAGATGAAGAGAAAGCTCGAGAGAGGCGTTTCGCATATAGACCATGTCGACGGTCGAGCAAGGGATCATTGAATCTATCGTGAGGAGGCAAAACCAAAGAAACTGAAATCATGCAAAATAGTGTTGTGTAGAGGGAGAACAGGTCGGGGCAGTCCTGCGGTTGGGGCTGCTCATGTACTCATGCCCGGACTGAGGTTGAATAAAGGCTCACGTCCGTTGGATTGAAATTGAGGCTAATCCTCACTGCCGGATCTGGGCAACCCGTGTGACAAGAAAAGTCGACCAAATCATAGCGTTACGCATCAATATAACTGATTTGATGCATGCACTATAGTTATACTATATTAAAAGCTTTTAAAATCAATTTGAAGGGTCAAATGAAGTCTAAAAGGCACCAAACTTTAACCACATGCACAAAGTGAAGTCTAGAATCATGCTATGCAATTAGATTCTTGTTTCACCCATTATTTGCCCCTTAATTAATATATTACTCATTAAGATGTATTTTAATATATTAAAATGAATGAGTTATCTGAAAAGTCTTCTTTTAATCGATTACATGAGTGAAATTTTGGGATATCCATCCAAAATTAATTTTAGGAACAAAATCTCACCATAATATTCTATTTTGATATATTATTATCATTTTTGAGGAGAGAGAGGGAAATTAGATTAATTACACTCATAATTACTTCTGTTACGTATTTTCGCTCATATCCTATCCAAAAAGATATAAAAGCTCCAAATTAACATTATCCACTTATTATCTCTCATAAAACTCCATTTTGAATTATTAGTCCTTAATTATTACATTAAGTGGGTTAGTTGTGCAAATACCCCTTTATAATCGTAAATGGGGGCAAAAATGGAATTTCACCATCATTAAGGCTCAAATTGCATATAGAGTCCAAAAATGATTCAAAAGGATGAGAAATTTATGAAAAAGCTCCAAATGGACTAGAAGGCAAAGAAAAGCTCAAAAGTGGGTAAATTGCAGGAAAGACCCTAGATTTTAGTATGTTACATATTGCAAGGGTGATGATTACATGCCTCAATTTCAATTCATATATTAGTGACAATTGAATTATACAATCATTGCAACACCAATAACAGATGTGTGACTAGGCACCACTCTTAGCTTGTGATGTCATAATCTATTATGGACATACACTACAAACATAAATATGGGACCTATAGGGTCAGGCACACAGGAACTCACCTGAAATAGGATTTTATCCATGTATTATGTTTAAATTGATTAATAAAGATGTTAAGGTACTCAATCAAACAACCAATTAATGATGAACCAAGTGGTTGGAGTGTCAAGTTGATTGGATATTGAATCATCTCGATTATACATGGGTTAGGGTACCAACCGATCAACTCACTGGGTGAATCGATCGACTCAGGTTGGTAATATGACCGGTTCAACTAGTGAACTGATCGACTCGATCAGACCAAGTGAAGGTTCTAGTGATTTTCCGGATTCCTGAGAATATTAATCATTTCAATTGTACAATTTGATTGGTACAAGCAATTAATGTAGGACATTAATGGGAAACAAATTGTCAATTCAATTTCAATTTTCAAAAAATGTGAAATGACTGGTTCAATGAGTGAACCGATCAGCTCACTTCCCTGATAACCAGTTCAACACTGAACTGGTCGGTTCACATGTTGTAAGGTAATTAATTCATGAAAATTTAGACCCTTCTACTCCTACACCGATAGGAAACCCAGGCCCTAACCCATACTATAAATAGAGGGGCACTGGGGGCTTCTCCGTACATAAAACTAAGAACATCAGTTGCTCCGACAAGTTATTGTCCTTTTTATTTTTGGTAACCAAGAGAACCCAAGCATGTCCTAACCAACTAGGGAAGGAAAATGAGGGAAAGACAACTTTTTGAAAGCAAGATGTTTTGGGTGAGTTAGTCAGTGACTAGTACGTCAACACGAGGGGAAAAATTCTCTCTATCTATTCTATAAGAATGATAGAGGTTCTAGGTGGTCCATGCAAACTAATACATAAACAGGAGTCCTTTGGCTGATGCTAGGAGTACCCATTAGCGAAATCATTGGAGGTACGGGATGTATTTTCATCCTTTCATCTGATCTTGATTAAATCAAGGCCTTTGGATGGTGTGCGGAAATGAAAACTAAAACCACTATAGCGCGTGACAGGGACTTTAGGGCAAATAACTCATATTAAAAGAATTCACATTCAAACCTAATTCAAACTATATTCAAATCTTTCAAATTCGATTTGGAGGGTAAACATGAGTCAAATGAGTTCAAATTTTAACCAAATACTAGTTGGATGGTCTAGAACGTTTCTAAATAATTAGATTTCATGTTTTTACACATTATGGTCCATAACTCCTATATTGGCTATTAATCTTAATATTCATCCATTTAAAGGTAAGATAATTTGATAATGCTTTATTCTTGAATCCTTGAGTCAAAATTACATATATAATCTATTTAATCATTCAAGAGTTGCATGGTCACCTCTTTGATCTCTTCTTATGCTTTATGACCATCTTGGAGGAGAGAGTAAAGAAAATAGGATAATCATGGGTTAATAGATATTCATAATGCACATTTGAGAGAAATAATGAAATTGAGTCTTAATTTATGTTTTGTTATCCTATTTTCATATAAGGACAAACACTATTGGTCTGTTTTCATTAAAACCCCTCAACTATTATAATTTATAAAAACTCCATTCTAAGTTCTAAATTGACTTTTAGAATTGGGATGTGACAATTCTACTCACCTTTACACAAATTGTGTCCTCAATATTTTCTAGTGAACTACCCAACTTAGGGATTTTCTACACTTTTCATTTATTGACAATTTACTTCTCAAGGCTCAATTCAATTCAATATTTTGCATAGAAAGATACATATATGACATCTAAATTACATAAAATATACATGTGAACATGGATTAATTATTAGTTTTGTTTTCTTCTCAACCTATACTTAGGGTTTATCAAACCAACTCATAACCATATTTGGGGCATCTAACACAACCTTGTCATGACTACCTATCATTAGTTGTAGGTGACTTATCTTATCTTAGGTCCTTTAGTGAACTCCTTGAGATCTAAATTAGGTAAAATCTACTTTTTTCATCTCTATCTTTTCCAGGGTGAAAATCTAGTCATATAGGTCATAGAATCTTTCCTTTTGAATCCATTGCTAAACCCTAATTCATTTTAGGGTGACTATGAGAATCATGTTTTCCTATTGGCCATTTACCAAAATTTCTCTCATACCATAATGTAACACCCTATTCCCCATATCACATGAGCGGAAGCATTTTTCTCAATGTGGGTGTCACAATATGCTAATCATGTAATTAAAGTAAATGAAACAATTGCATTGATTTAAAATAGATTCGTACATAGTTCTTGACTACATAATGTTCATCTAAAAATATAGTTTACTTGGTGACGTGGCTAAACATTGTATACATGGCCTCTAATTCTCTGGATCATCTTGGTAAATGGCACCCCACCAGGAAAAGTTTGTAGACCTCCTAGTCTTGAATTTTTCCTTTTTGTCCTTCATTTTCTCCAAGTCATGTAGACATCTCATTCGCTAGTCATGCAAAACACGCATCACATTAGTAAGAGGTATTTGAAATTTTATATGACATGAAATGAAATATAACTTGACATTATAAAATTTACATGATATAACTTGACATAAACTTAAACATGGGTTTTTTTAAGCATTCCTGATTCATAAATGACATGAAGAATTGAATTGTAAGTATATGAAACACTTTATAATGCCTCCTTAGGAGAAGATAATTGCTAGGAATGTCATTCATGCTAGTAAAGCCCTTCACTACCCCTTGAGGTCCATGATTCGGGAGCATGTAAAAACTAATTCAATTCAATTTATCTTAAAATTTACATTTACATGATCTTTGAACGGTTAACATGATCAAATGGAAATGTAGCTATAAGACACCTCTCTTAATTCCCCATAGGATCCCATGATTGGTAGGAAAGCCCATAATGCTAGAAAAGCCCATAATTACCCTTTCAGGTCCATAAACGAGGCACATCTAAAAAAATAGCTAATTCCTTAATTTTTCTCGTTAATTTAGCTTTTGAATTAACCTTAGCTCTTCTTAATCTTAATCTTAAATAGATGGTTTTACTCCCTCTTAATGCCCTGATGAGATTTCTCCCTCTTAAATCATAATAGGGTTTCCCCTTCTTGAACGTGATCTATTAAATCTAAATTCCTAATCATAATCATAATCAGGGTTCTACCATAGACTATAAGTAAACAATCAATCAATCAATGACAATTATACATGACGTTTTCATTAAAAGACATTCGTAATTAATGAAATCAACTAAGGTGCATAATAATAAATAACAATCAATACCAAAGTACTTGTTCCATCTAGAGTAGGTCACCTTATGTTCAAATCCCTTCACTTGATTGAGACTCTAATCACCTGTAATTTGATTAAAATTATAGTATGTTCATGAGCTTCTAATCCTTAAACCCTACTCATGGTATTTGAAATATTATGGTGTTTGAATGTGGAAAAATCTACTTCAAAATAGTGTAGATCGATGGAAAATCAAAAGATATTTCCAACAATCATTTTTCCATCATTTTCTAAATCTGTATGCAAAAGTTATAATTTTTTCAATGTGGACCAAACAGAGTCTGGGAAACTATAGCATGGAAATAATTTAAATCTTTATTAATGATCAATGTAAATAACTGGTGGAATGATTGAGAAAGTCATAGTATGAGTTACATTCGATTAAATCAGTGAGAAAAAAATTTGAAATTCCAACTTATATATACCTTGCGGCTAATAAAATCAAAGAGAGTGTTAAAATTCCCAAAATGTCCTTAAGATATTATTTGACTAATTAAGGGTGCATGGGCAGCATGGTAGTTTTACCCTAGCCATTGTTCCTCCTTTCTCCCGGCTCCATGGTGCTTTAATGAGGTAAGGAACTCTTGGATCAACAATGATTATATGAGCCTGTCTCAGAGAGATGGGACTACCAATGAGTTCACTATGTCCTTACAACCACATCGAGCCAACCCACAACTTTTGGTGTGAATTGGAGCTCCAGCTTTGCCCCGGCCATGGTCAGAGTGCTGTCAAGGCATAGTGAATAGGGAAACCCCATGAGTGGATCTTGGAACCCACACAAATAGATTCACGAAGGTAACTTAAAGGTCCAAATGCCATTGTGTGCAGCCAAGGAAATAGGGGAACCACTGGTTCACTAAGAACATAGTAAAATAGAGGAAATGATTCCAAGGTGGAAACCAATTGAAACATAGGAAAAACATCTGATTGTCTTCAAAAAATGCTCCTGGAGTGGAGTTAAGGTCAAGGGGGGTTGTTTCCCTGGGCAAAACCCATTGTGGTTCCATGGCGAGTAGCACCGGCAAAACCTCAATGGTAAGCTATAGGGTATGGATGTTGATGTCCATATGGAGCAAAATAACTATTTGTACTTGAAGAAGGTATCCTGAGGAAGCTTACTTAACCGTCAATTGCACACAAACTTGTTGTGAGAGTAGCTAGGAGAAGATGGTTGTCAAAAAAGCACATTCAGTCGGTGACGTGGTTCTGGAGTAGTGTGGGAAAAATTAAGGGTGGAGGAGGAAGTCACCGAGCCTATCAGTTCTTTTGGCAAGGTTGAATAGGTGGTTTCAATGTTGCAATGGCGTCGACCAGTTGGAGGAGGAGAGGCGGTGTAAGTCCTACTTGGGAATTTTCTATATAGGCCATGAGAGGAAGTGACTTAGTGATAACACCCATTTTTGTAGTATTTATAGCCCATATTTCATTCTCAAAACTACCCTTTTAAGTTGTTTTCCTCTCCATTTTGTCATGTTTTTGAATAAATAAGTCACACTATGCTCTGAACTCATTTTTATCATCTTTTATAGAGTTTTCCTCGCTTTTCCACTCAAAATCAGCAAAACGGCCCGTCCCGGCCCACTTGCAAAGAATCGACCTTTTACTAGCCGCACGACACGTCCACTACCTATCACAGACACTGGCCGATAGGGGCTCATCCCGACATGGGCATGTCACGCGGTGTGGTCACTGACGGGCGATACGCCATTTACCCAACAAAGAGCTCTGCCCACCATGACTAATCAGCTCGTTACGGCATGTCGCACGATACGAGCTACTCACCGGAAGCAACCGCCTGTCACGCCCAATACCTTCGTAACCTGGCACGCGATAGACAAGCTACGCCAGATGACACACATGCGTCAATCATCCCCGAAGCCACGTATGCAGAGCCGATAAAGGGTACGTGGTGCCTGGAGATCCGCAACTTCTGCCAACCGCTGCCTATAAATAGCAGCTACAGGACCCCGATGGGATGGGTCAAAACCTCGCGAAAGCTAACTTTGGAAAGCATCTGGATCTAGTGTGTCGCGTCCATGAGGCGTGCCAGGCGATACTAGGTGAGCACTTCCCCAACCCAAGAGGGGCGGGAGTGGTTAACTTAGAATCCGTCCCGGTAGCCGCAGTAGCCCGATATCGACCAAGGAGGCCACCCGATGTGCCGGGTTCCTAGATGGGCCCCTTCCCGAGACGGCTCGCCTCTACACCCGATACCCTAAGTCGTCTCTTACCCGACACGATATCGGCCCCGATACAGAGCACCTGTCATGGTGTGTCGCCTGATAGGGTGGTATCCTGACCAGTCACGGCATACCGCCCGACAGGACTGGCTGCCCGACACGAGCATGTCGGCCAGAGCTCCCGCGCAATATCACGTGAGAGGCACCTTAGGGAGTCTATTGTTGTATGTCGCCTTCCTAAATCAAGGAGGTGATACCTATCTTCCCTTTTTCTGTCATTTACTTTCGTTATTTACGCAATGTAACTAAACCCTTTTATGCAACGCTCATGCTAATGGATCTAATGGAGTTTTAATACCTATTGCTCCTAGTTTGGTCCCTTTTTGTCGGATGATTGCTTTTTTAGCATCCGAACTCTAGCTTGTATGCTTGGATCATGTTTTGACTAGCTATCGAATCGTGTTTCCCATTTCAGCTCCCTCGAGAGAGGTGTTGTAACTCTAGCGTTTGGTCCAATCAGGGAGTACGAAAGTACCCAGGGTCGGAGTTGCTTTAGTTATCTTTCCACTCCAACCCGAGTCCACTACTTTTGAGAGAGGGTGTTGGTGCTTAGTTGGAGGTACCCTCTTTAAGAGAAGGGGTACTGGATGTTTTCTGCTGCCGCTTGTTATGCCTAAGCTTTCCTCCTTCGTTACTTACCGAGGCAATAGTGTTATCTCCTCCGGTTCTGTTACACAAAACCCCTAAAAATTGATAAATGCCAAGATCTTAATCTTCCTTGTAACTCCAGTTGGAGATAGCTTTTCTTTATAGCACTCTTGTGTGAAATTTTGTTTTACCGATCTTGATCTACCGTTCCCTTGGGAACATTTTCTTACCCTTCTTTTACCGAAGTGTAGAGCGTTGATTCTGCATTCTTAGGACTACCACCTTCATCCCTGTGGTTCGACCCCGATCGCTACTTCGGTCCCCGTCATCATTGCGGGGGCCTAAGATTCAGGTTATTTAAAAGTCTGACTGCTTCAAATCTGTTCCTTTTGGACGCGCGATATAGGCCGGTCAACATTTTGGCATCATTCCGGGGACAAGGCAAAACAATATTGTTAACGAACCCGAATCCACTAACTACACCCCCGTGCCTCAAACTTAGTAATAAGCTTGACAACACAGTTTCTTTTAGTCTTCTAACTTGAATGTGTACAGAATAGTTCGTTTCATTAACACAAGTTTTCTAACTTGATTATACGTTCTATTCAGGTACTCAGGGAAGAAGCACTCTGCTCAGTTGAGCACCGTTCATCATGCCACCTCGCGTGGAACCACCTCTTTCCGAGGATGAGCAAAACGCTAGAGTTGGACCACACCCACCTTCGCATGGGAACGATGACCGTTACAATAACGATCATTTACATGAAGAGCTAGAAGAGTGAATCAGAACAACTCGGGGATGATCATCATCACTAGAGACGTCGTCATCGCCGTAGGAACAGAAGGAATCATCATCATCAAGAGAAGAATCATAGGAACAACAACAATGAACATTCCGACAAAGAAGAAAAGACCCTCTGGGAGTTGGCTTCCATGAAGGCCAACAACTCAAGATGCCCAATTGTAATCCCAAGGTTTGATGTTGTAAACTTTGAGTTGAAGCCAACCGTGATCTCCATGATTCAAAATAAAAGCTTTAGGGGAAGTTCCAAGAATGACAACCCCTACCATCACCTCGATGCTTTAAAAAATATATGTGATACCATCAAAATGAGGGAAGTGCCACAAGAAGTGATCTACTACAAGGGTTTCTTTTCTCTTTGGAGGATAAGGCACTGTCGTGGTACCTTGGACTGCCACATCAATCACTGAACGGATGGAATTCTTTAGTTGATGCTTTCATAAGCAAGTTCTACCCTACAGAGAAGACTGTTAGGAACAGGCAGAAGATCACATCTTTCACCCAGAAGCCTGGAGAAAACCTACATGAAGCCTGGGAGAGATACTAGGAGTATCAGAGAGACTTCCCTCACCACAACTACAAGAAAGGTTTCCTGATAACAATATTCTACAAAGGTCTGACCCCTGAAGAAAGAGTATCACTAAATGCAGCTGCAAGAAGTGACTTTCTTGGGAAGAAGCCCAGTAGATCTAAAAAGATCATTGAAAACATGGCTGAACTACAAGCCGAGACTGACTACGATAGGACTGATAGGTGGTATGCTAAGAAAGCCGCTAATGAAGGACTATCAATTGAATCCAAGGCTCTTGAAGCAATCACCACTCAAATCCAAAAGATAGCCACTGATGTCAGACAGTTAAAAGAATCAGTAGGGAAAGAAAAGAAACAGATTGAGAAGGTGATGAAGTGTGTCACTTGCGGAGAAGGTGGACACGGTATTGATAACTGCATTAACACCTGACCCGACGAGTCAAGTGAATGCGAATTCGAAGAAGAGGGAGCTGAGAATGTTAGTTTTGTCAACTTCAAAAGACCGGGCCATCCTGGTTTTAGTTATGGCAACAAAGATGCTGCAGAAAACTTGCATCACTCGAATAATCCACCCAAGCAACTGCAAGGTTTCGAGAAAAGAGGCGGACAAGGTCAGTACACCAGAACAACTAATTTTCAATCAAACAAGGCAAACTTTCAAGGGCAAGGGAAGTACCAAAACCTCCAAGATGCTAACCCTAGCCAAGGCCAGGGACAAGCTAAAGATCATAGGCAGGAAAAGAACTTTGGTTAACCAGACTTAGTGGGCCAATTGTTCGACTTTGTCAAGAGACAATATACTATAAACAATCAGTCGGTGCAAAGCGCGATGTCCAACTCAGGCGTTCTGAATACGATGCATTTCCAAATGGAAGATATGAAAACACATCAACGCCAGATAGACCAGCAGCTAGCACAAATGGCCAAGTTAATAAAGAATCCTTTGGGTAAGATACCATCCAACATAGAGTCTGCAAAAATGGCAGTACTCAGGTCAGGAAGGACGGTAGAACACCCTGAATTTGCCAGGCCTGAAGAACCTGAACCAGGGGTTGCGGCAGAGAACCCAGCTGAAGGAGAGAACCAACGAGCTCATGTCAGGGAGCCAGAATCAGAGCATGTGGAGGACGTGTTCAGTAAAAGAAGTCCTTACTCTCCAAAGTTGCCTTTCCCACACAAACTCATAAAGACACATCTTAAAAAGAGATACGAAAGGTTTATGGAGTCGGTGAAAAAGCTTCACCTCGAAGTGCCATTTCTGGATGCTTTGGAAGAAATGTCGACCTACGCCAAGTTTTTCAAGGATTTGATCTCCAAGAAAAGAAGAGGAGGAAGGATTGAGATGGTACACCTAGCCAGTATGTCATCTTCCTTTTTGAAGGCGGATTTACCTACCAAGAAGAAGGATCATGGAGCCTTTACTATTCCTTTTGTTGTTGGAGATAACGTCGAGCGGAAGGGTCTTGCTGATTTAGGGGCTAGTATAAGCCTTATTCCCTTAAGCCTCATGCAAAAATTGGGTTTAACTGATATGGTCAGGACCAACATGAGGATCAAGTTGGCATACCATACCTTCAAAAGGCATGTGGGAGTCATTGAAGATGTTCTGATTCGTATAGGAAGATTCTTCATTCCTTGTGACATTGTTGTCATTGACACTATTGAAGACCCTAAATGCCCTATCATCTTTGGACGTCCTTTCTTAGCAACTGGCAGGGCACTGATTGATGTTGCTGAAGGCATCATAACTCTGAGGGTCAGAAATGATCACATAGATTTCAAGGTGAAAGATTCTATGAAGGGACCGTCCCTACTAGAATCTACTTACTTCGTGGATAGCTACAACCAATATTGTGAAGAAGTAGAAGAAGATATCGCAATGGTATACCCTCTTATGAGGGCTTTGAACAATCATGACTCTTATTCCGAAGATCCTAAGGTTGTCGAGATCCTCGATTACCTAAATCAAAATGACGAAGATCTAAGCGATGAGGAGGAAGTTATAGAGACAGTCAAGTTTGCTTCTCTGGAAATGACACCAGAAGAAGAAAAGGCACCTATGACCAAGCCAGAGCTGAAACTACTGCTCAAAGGTTTAAAGTATGAGTTTCTAGATCAAGAAGGAAGAAATCCAGTCATAGTTAATGCCAGTCTGATGAAAGAACAATTGGAAAGACTTCTCGAGGAGTTGAGGCTCCATAAGCAAGCTATAGGCTATTCGGTAGAGGATATCAAGGGGCTTAGCCCTGCTCTATGCATGCACCGCATAAATTTGGAAGAATCCACTAAACCCTGGTCCAACCCCAGAGAAAGTTGAACCAGATGTTAAAAGAGGCTGTGAAGAAGGAAGTGATCAAGCTGAGAGATGCATGAATTATCTACCCAATCAGCGATAGCAATTGGGTAAGTCCCATCCATGTTGTACCAAAGAAAGGAGGCATGGTAGTTGTGAAGGGTGACAAAGGCGACGAAGTAGCGATCCAGACTATCACCGAATGGAGAATGTGCATAGATTATCGGAGGCTGAATCAAGCCACGAAGAAAGATCATTACCCGCTTCCCTTCATCGACCAAGTTCTACAGATATTAGCGCATCATGATTATTTCTGATTTTTAGATGGTTTTTCCGGGTTTTATCAAGTCCCTATTTTACTAGACGACCAGGAAAAAACCACTTTCACTTGTCTCTATGGTACTTATGCTTTCCGAAGAATGCCGTTTGGGTTGTGTAATGCTCTACCTCAATATCCTTCCACCAGAGCCCCATCCCTCCTGCCCTCCCCTCACTGGAGATGCACAAACCATCTGTAAATCCACAGCTTCTCTTCACATCCTCTAGCTTCCTGTCTGCAATCATAGTTTCCATTAGGAACACTATGTTTGGGCGCTCTCTCTAAACCCACGCTCGGAGGGCCTTACTCGTGTCAGGGTCGCCCATCCCCTGACAATTCCAGCTAAGGATTTTCATTGTCCTTCGCGGGATTGGACACCGCCAATCTCCGCTACTTGAGTCATAGCGACCCCAAAGTTGTTCGTCTCCCCCTCCTCAAAGCATTTATGTTTTTTTCCCCCCGACTCATATGTAGGTAGCTCATCCAGTTCCATATCACATGCCTCTCCAATTCTCCCCCTCTTCCCTGTTGCTTGTTCCCATACAACCTCTTCCTCCGTTATTCCCAACCTTGCCCCCCTACTCATTTTATACACCCAAGGTTGACGCTTCTTCTTCTCCTTTGCCTGATTATGCCCCTTCCTCATTCTCGCCCCTGCTTCCTTTTTCCTTTGTGCTCACGTGACCATTCTTTTTCCTGCTGTTATTCGATCTTCATTGGTACCCATGTTGAATGATAGAACCTGCTCCTTGGTGCCCTCGATTTCCTGCATGTCCGCTGTGCCTGTCGTGATGTCCGTCGCCTCTGCATTGCCCCCATGCACCGCCTCCACATTTCCATCTATCTGCCTTCGACGTACACGATCCTCGTCTTCCGTAGTCATGCCCTGCTGATGATCAAGTGCACCGCCATTGCCATCACCCCTCTCTGTCATCTCTGATTCATCAAGGTCGGACCCAGGCGCTTCCTCATCAATGCACTGCCTACCCTTAAGTCCCAGCAGTTCCTCCTTAGAGTACCTTCTTTTAGATGTTGTAGCCGACTTGTTTGGTGCCATTGCCGACTGCCTCCCCGCTGTGTCCTCGAGTGCCGTTGCCGACTGCCTCCCCGCTGTGTTCTCGACAGCCGCTTGCTGCGCTGTCCCCGCCCCTACAGTCTTCTTTTACGATACACCCCCTTACCCCAAAGAACTGTCTCCGCCTTCCCTCTCCATCCCTGCCTCCTGCCTGTGTCCGAAGCCCCGCTCCCAACGACCCCCATGCCTCCTCTCCGACATCCGAACCTCCTCCTCCCGTCGTTCCCTCCCCGTCGGTGCCACAACATCCTGCCACCACTGCGTTTGGCCTTTGCTTCCCAACCCCTGCCCTTCTTCCCCCTCACTCCCGTCCGCCCCGCCCTGATCCCGCCACTGGTCACCTTTCACCCCCTGGACGATGCCCTCGCCCTCCCGCTCGCCTCCCTCGCTGCCTCCATCCGCTTCCCCCCGCCATAGCGCCCCTTCCCTACCATTCCATCCTCCTTAAAAGTGAGTTTCCTCCTGCTGACTCTCTTGCTTTCCTCCCAATTGCTCTCTGCCCTTTGTTGCTTCCATGGCGACGCCCTAAGCCATCGGCCCCAGCGTTGCTGATGATCAGTCCCTTCCTGGTTGGCATTGCAATCCTTTTCAACATGTCCGATCAATCCACAACTGAAGCAAAATGTTGCGAGCCTCTTGTACTTCACCTCGACGTCGACAATGTGACTACTTTTAACCCTAAGCTTAAGGATTCTCTTCAGTGGCATGGACACATCTAGGACAACTCGGACACAGACTGAAGAGTCCCATCCAGAAACATCTCTATCCATCGTCACCACCTCCCCAATGCGCCCCGCCAACGTCTGCACCATCTCCTTCCCTCGATATCCCATAGGCACACCATAGAGCCGCACCCAAAACGGCGAATGATTAATCTGTATCTGCCCCAGTTGGTCCTCCTTGTCCACTTCTTTGAATAGCAGCAGGCGCCCGTCAAAATTCCACGACGCCCCATCCTTGACGCGCTGCTTGTCGCGCCAATGCGTGAACTGCAATACAAAAATGTCGCCCTCCAGTTTCTTGAAAAACACCGGCTCCTGGAGGCTCCATGCCTGCATGAAGGTCCTTTCCATCGCTTTTAGGTTGTATGAGCGATCCATCAAGAGTCTCCCCACCAGCGCCAACTTGGCCTGGTCTTCTTCCTCCTCCCCGTTGTTCGTCCAGCTGTCGTCGATTGGTTCCTCTTCCTCATCCGAGAGATTCAATCATGCATACCGATCCTCTAGCTCCTCCGCCATAGAGACGAGACCCAAAGCACATCCCTAATCGCCATCCCTAGACTAGGGGGGTGGACGTCCACACGCACATCCCTAATCGCCAGAGCGAGAGGGTGCGGGAGACGGGTTTAATTCTTCTTGCGTCGGTTATTATATAATAAACCGACGTCATATCATTACCAACACGGCCGTGCTGGCTAGCACGGCCGTGGTGTTAAGGAAATAGACGTCGGTTACTATTAGAAACCGACACTGCAACGATGTGGCATCGTTTTATACAAATAACCGACACCTGTTTTTTTTTCTGTCAGTCTGCAGACCTGCTGTATGGCTGGTTGCAGGATGAGAAACCTACAATTCAGTTATGAACTGCAAGTTTTACGACATCCATTGATATCAGCCAACAACAGGCCACAAACCTGCAAAATTAACAACAAAGATATTCACACATTTAGCAATGCAACATGCAGTTCCATTTGATTTTCACACATTTAGAAACATTCATGTAGCTAGCAATCTGTAGTTCCATTCATTTTCACATTCACACATATAGAAACATTCATATAGCAACCAACAGTTTCATTCATTTTCACTCAGACACATGTAGAAACATCCAGACATGTAGAAACATTCACACATATATTATAATTCAGAAATTCATTTACAAAATATCATTCTTTAGTCAATATTCGCTATCAACATCCCAATTATATCTTAAATCCCCCACTACTTGTATGGATGTTGCCCATTCTTCTCTTACTTCATTTAATTCTCCCGTCGTATAGGGAGCATGTACATCTGGTAAGGCATTTCATGTAGTGTGGTCAATTGTAAACACTTGTAAAGAGAATGATGTATATATATAATTAATGAGCTATAAATAAGATTGATATATTTCATATTATCTAATGAGACTATATAATACCTCAGCAATAGAATCGATGTCCATTGCGGCATATTTGATAATCATGTGCATTAATCGCATCACGCAATATCCACATGCCCATCCGTTGTATTGTGTGGCACACTATAAATTCAAACATACAAAATATTAAAAAATACAACTAATTAAGCATTGTTCACATAAATAATATATACATATATTGCAGTCGGGAACTTACTTTCACGTTCTTCCAAATTATTGGCTGGTTCTTTTTCGTGGGGACCTTTCCTCTAGCCTTTTTGAACTCATCAAAACCCCTACATGTTAATGTAACACAGTACATTGCATAATTAAATAGTAATGTAATAGCATATGTTAACGGATATGAAAATGAAATATTTCTCACCGGAATAATGTCATTTTCATTATGTGTCCATATTTTGTATTCAATTTACTCCCCTTAGGATCTAGATAATAGACAGTGAACGTCTCGGGGACAATAACCAGTAACTCCCAATGCATACCACTAGAGGTAAAAAAGTTAAAAATTAATAACTCAAAATCCACAATAAAAATGTAATTTTCTTAAGTCCAAATTATAATAAGCAAAGTAAACTTACTCTACATTGAATGGAGCCATTATCATCGTCTTCTTATTTTGAGCAAAAATTGAAAAAGCCTCACAGTAGTATTGTTGAACTGACGGAGGGTCTTTAGCTACTAGACTAATCAAAGATGGAATCAAAAAGCCTACATGTTCAAATGCAAAATTTGCACATATCTTGTCTAAGTAGCTGCAACATATGTATTAATTACTCATCCTTTAATAAATAAGAAACCAGATCACCAGATCCTACACAAGGTATATGGATGTATAAAGAAGATCTCACCTTATCCATAGCTCTATCACAGATGTATTTAGCCAATCATATCGAAACAACTCCAAAATATCTTGTATAAATAGTTTGCTTTCGTATGATTGACCTGCAACATCTGAATCTATAGAAATAGTTATAGGGTAATTTATATCATGTTCACCTAACCATATTGCCATACCCCTACAGTTAGGACCTAACGGGACAGTTAGGTCCTGTGGAACCCAACTTGGTAATGTAGGAGGTGGAAGTGGAGGCCTAGATGTTGTGGGTGTCTTCTTTTTAACCTGTATATATATATATATATATATATATATATATATATATATATATAATAATAATAATAATAATAATTTCAGATCAACTAACATCATATACACACACTAACAATTTAACGTAGTGTAAATTTACCATACAATTTCAGTAAAGATGACATTCACTTTTAGCCACAATATCACTCCTCCTTCTGCCTCACCAAGCGTTTCACAATCTGGGTGGGCATATGGCAATGGAAGATCCATCCACTTGGGGAATATATGTACCAGGCTCACACGAATCCAACCAGCTGGTAATGGAGGCCCGTGAAACATTTCCCCTGGTAGGGATGGGTAAGCCGACACCTCTGCAACGACATATTCATTAACTTTTAGACGACATGGCTTCAACCCCTACAAATTTTTGTGTAAATAATGTTATATACATATATACATATCATCTTGAATTAAAAAACTAGTTACTATATCATAAAAATACTTACAACAGATTTGGTAGGTGGTGGGTCTACAGGATTACTCCCAACCTCTACAGCAGGAGTAGAGCCTGCAGTAGGAGACACGATAGGTACTATCTGGTAAGTGGCAATCTGAGATTCCTGCCACTTTTTCATTGCTTCTTCGATTTTTCTATCAAATAGCTTATCTACCTATACATGGATAAAAGAAACGTCAAATTCTAATTATTGAATTCTCTTTGACAGTAACATCTACAATGAAAAAATATGTTACCTCTTCTTGTGAAAGTCCCACTTTTGGGACATGTTTGCGCTGGGATGGCCCAAAAAAAGCTTTGATGCCCACACCAGCGCCTACAGCCCTAACACGTCCAGGATGCTCTAGGTTACCCAGAGCAACTGTCAATTCATCCCTTGTGCCCTCAGGGATGAACCTGCCTTGTTTCCTCAGCTCGTTCAGCTCCCGCTAATCGCCAAAACAAAACTTTGTAATTAAGTAAACACCACAAATAATCAATATTCGAACGATTGCTGTAAGAGTTGTATTTTACCATTTTTGCATCTGCCTCAGTAGTTGCGGGCTTCCTTATTTCTCCCTTCTTATTTTGCCTCCCAGCTATCCAGATATCATGGCGAGGTAGAGGTGTGCTACCTATAGTGGAGGACTCCTGAGTAGCCTCAGACTGTAGTCTTTGGCGAATGCCTGCATACCCCTTTGGACCCATTGTGTGGTCATGCACATTCAGTGCATGCCTTGATCTTTGTGCCTCACTAAGGGCCTAGTTAGTATGCACATTAATGATTTGGTTAGTAACAGTAAATGTTAATCTTGAATAGGTGAATACAACATATATTAATGAGATTGGGACTGACGCCTAATACCTTGAATTCATTTGTTTGTCTTGAAGCAACAAACGCGTCCCATTCTTCTTTGTCCAGGAAGTTCCACTGTTCAGTGGCTATCTTCTTCCTCTTGTCAGCTTCTTTAATGTGTTCTCGGGTGATATTTGTCCTATAGTTCCTTAGGACTCTCCCACAGCGTTGCATCACACATTTATGATGCAGCTTTTCATCCAATTCAAATATACTCTGCAAATTAGAATTGCTATTAACTAGTATCCAAAAAATTAGTAATCTACAAAATAGAATTGCAAATTAATAATTACTCACACATAAATCCTTCCATATTACGTCTTTCTTCTCCTTAGAAACTTTATGCCAAGAATCTATCTTACAACCGCAATGGCTACGAGTAACATACCCAAGATATGAAACAAATGAATTGTGATTCACACCAGATGCATTTCCTTCATTATCAAAATCCACAACAAGTTTGGGTCCATTGCCCTTTTGCACTATTAACTTCTTCATCATAGTGATGCCCCTTCTCCTGTAAACTTTTTGGTGTTGCTGATCAAGTGCCTCAAGTGCTTCAGATGGTACATGTGCATCATCAACCTAAAATTTGACAAAATAAACACATTTACAAGATATAACTATAAATGGACATATATATATATAAATATATGATATATTTTTAAAACTTACATTGTGAGGCGGCTCATTGATGTCCTCACCCTCACGGTAATCATCAGCACGGTCATCAGGAGAATGCTCAGCCATCTGAAAATTCACATTCACATTGTAAAGTTCACATTGTAAAGTAATTCAAATTGTAAAGCTCACATTGTAAAGTTCACATTCACATTGTAAAGTAATTCACATTGTAAAGTTCACATTATAAAGTAATTCACATTGTAAAATTCACATTTTAAAGTTCACATTCACATTGTAAAGTTCACATTGTAAATCTCACATTGTAAAGTTCACATTCACATTGTAAAGTAATTCACATTGTAAAGTTCACATTATAAAGTAATTCACATTGTAAAGTTCACATTCAGAAAAATAAAACATATAAAAAAACATTGTATAAACATGCCTCTAATATTGCGATTTTTTATGAATTAACAATCCTTCATTGTGATCTCCGCGCACATACAAGTCATCATTAGCTTCAATATTTGTTGGTGTTGGCAACCCAACTGAGAATGGACTGGAGTCATCATACTTATAATAGTACTGTTCTTCATCTATAGGATCTTCAATGAACTGTGTTTTACCATGAAGAACAACCGACCATTTATCATTTGCAGGATCATCGATATAAAATACTTGTTTCGAATGTGATGCCAATATGAATGGTTCATCCTTCTCGCCAATCTTTTCAAAGTTCACTAAAGTGAAGCCCAATTCATCCACTATAACTCCTTTGGTGTTATCAACCCAATTACATTTGAAGAGCGGAATTCTGAAATCTATGTAGTCAAACTCCCATATGTCTTCAATGACACCGTAATATGACATTTTAGCTTCACGTGGACTCTTATCCTTTGCACTTGCAAAAATCATAGTCGATGCTTGAAGGGCGACCCCACTGTTTTGGACGACACCCTTATCATCTTGGCGCTTTGTGTAATATGTGAATCCATTAATGTCATACCCTTCATAAGACATAACAGTCCATTTTGGTTTAAAGGTGAGGCATTTGATAGTTTCAGTAATATCATCTGGTGTTTGAGATAGTTGATGTAAGACTTTATTTTCAAACCACTTAATAAATGTCTTGTTATGCTCTCTAGCAAGCCACATTGTATTGGCTCGAGGATATTGTCTCTTGATGAAATTGGTATGTTCCTCGATATAAACGTTCACTTCATCCATGTTGTATAAAATATACAAGTGACCTTGTTCCAACTGCTCACGGCTGATTACTTTCACACGTGATCCCAATATTCCTTTTCCAAATTTCTCGTCAATATTCTTGTCATTATCAGGAGTGTCATTACCACTGAGAAAGTCATTGCAAAAATCCATAACCTCTCTCGCCACATAACCCTCGATAATACTCCCTTTAGGCCGATAATGGTTTCGAACATCACTTTTAAAAATGCTCATGTATCGTTCAAAGGGATACATCCAATGCAAGAAAACCGGTCCCAACATTTTCACTTCCCTAGTCAAGTGGACAACAAGATGTACCATGATATCAAAGAACGACGGAGGAAAATACATCTCAAGATGACATAGGGTAACAACCACTTCTCTTTGCAATCTATCGAGAGTATCAGGGTCAATAACTTTGCTGCACAGACTGTTGAAAAAGAAACAAAGTCTGGTGATTGCAAACCTTACATGCTTCGGCAATATAGATCTAATTGTCACAGGCAATATTTGTTGCATTAGAGTGTGACAATCATGATATTTAAGACCTATCAACTTCAGATCTTTCATTGATACCAATCTACGGATGTTGGATGAGTAACCCTGTGACACCTTAACATTTACCAAACATTCACAAAAAGCTTTCTTCTCCTTTCTAGACAATGTGTAACAAGCGGGAGGTAAGTATGTTCTCTGATTTCCCATTTCACGAAATTCTGTTAATTCTGACCTTATTCCCATTTCATGTAGGTCCGGTCTGGATTTTATCCCATCTTTAGTCTTACCTGGTATATTCAACAAAGTACCAATGACACTATCACAAACATTTTTCTCAACGTGCATGACATCGATACAATGCCTGGCTGTCAAAGAACTCCAATAAGGAAGATCCCAAAATATTGACTTCTTCTTGAATAAAGATTTGTCACTCCGTGTGGCCATAATACATTGTGATCTCTTACCAAATTCATTGACAAAGTCTTTTACTCTTTCATAAACAACCTCCCCTGGTATAGGTTTAGGTGCACTCCGTTCCTCATTCAATCCATTGAATGCTTTGCGCTTCCTACGATACAGATGAAATTTTGTAAGAAACCTTCGATGACCGAGATATACAGTCTTACCGCCATGTTTTAATCTTGTTGAATCAGTGTTCTCTTCACATATAGGACACGCTTTAGCTCCTTTGACACTATATCCAGACAAATTCCCATATGCTGGAAAGTCATTAATAGTGTAAAACAACATATCATGCAAACGAAATGTCTCTCTTCATGAAGCATCATAGGTCATCACACCTTCACCCCAGAGTTTCTTTAAGTCATCAATCAGAGGTTCATGATAAACATCGTTGTCATTTCCAGGTTGTTTAGGGCCCGATATCAACAACAACAACATTACGTACTTATTTTTCATACACAACCAGGGAGGAAGATTGTATATAACAAGCATGACTGGCCAAGTGCTATGTTGGATGCTTAATGTCCCGTACAGATTCATCCCATTTGTACAAAGCCCAAGTCTTAGATTCCTGACTTCTTCACCAAATTCAGGGTACAATAGATCAATCTTCTTCCACTGTGGGAAATCAGACGCATGTCGTAGGATCCCATCGTTATTTTTCTTAACATCTGCATGCCACCTCAAATTCTTCACATCTATCAGATTGGCAAACAAGCGCTGAAACCGTGATATTATAGGTAGATACCACATCACCTTGGCAGGAGAACCAGTTTTGGACTCCCCCGAAGTCGTCAATTTATACCGTGACGCACCACATTTTGGACAATCTTTCAAATTCACATAGTCCTTTTGAAATAATACACAATCATTCGGGCATGTGTGTATCTTCTTGGCATCCATTCCCATTGGACACAACAATTTCTGTACCTGGTATGTTGAGATTGGCAGCTCGTTTCCTTCAGGAAGCCTTTCTTTCAACAAAGTCAACAATGAAGTGAAGCTTTTGTCGCTCCATCTATTGTTAGCTTTCAACTTATACAATCTCAACATAGCGCTAAGCTTTGTAAACTTAGTACAACCTGTGTATAACGATATCTCAGAATCATGCACAATGTTTCTAAAAATTGGAGGTGGATCGGTGTGCTCTACCCCACAAGTATCCAACATCGCATCAACGATGTCTACTGGAACTGGTTCATTCACATCTAGATCATTGTAGGCAATTTCTTCTTCCACACAAGCACTGCTATCGACATCCGCTGGTTTCGGGTTTGAAATCTCTCCATGCCAGTGCTATTCTGTATAGCCTTGTATAATCCCATTGCACATGACATGACTTTTGATTTCGTCACCAGTGCTGACTTTCAAGTTGTTACCGCAATGCCTACATGGATAGTAGAACCTATCTCCAGGTTTTTTCCTATGTTCCTCGGCAAATCTAATAAACTGGTCAAGACCAGAAATAAACTCTGGGGTGCAGCGATTGCGAATGGACATCCATGATCTATCCATTCTATGATCAAAGAAAAATCAAATATACATTACAACAAGATTAGGGTCTAGGGTTAACATATTAGAGTTTTTGCATGGTTAAAACTTTAGGCCAACAAATACATGTCTTGTCATTCTTATATATAATAAATGTGTACCACCTATCCCATTCTTGAACACCTAATCTCACTAGTAAGTGTATAATGTGTATTGGGTTTTCAAGAAAATTTCGGCAGCATTTCCCCGCTGTTCTCTAAGTACATATGTACTTAGAGAACAAACGGGGAGATGTTGTCAAAATTTTCTTGAAAACCAAATACACATTATACACTTACATCCTAAGTGAGATTAGGTGTTCAAAAACAGTCCCAAACCGGTGACTATCCAAGATTTACTCCTAATGAGTATATCTTGGACGGGTTTCTAGGCCAACAAATACATGTGTTGCCATTCTTATATATAATAAATGTGTACCACCTATCCCATTCTTGAACACCTAATCTCACCAGTAAGTGTATAATGTGTATTGGGTTTTCGAGAAAAGTTCGATAGCATTTCCCTGTTGTTCTCTAAGTACATATGTACTTAGAGAACAAACGGGGAAATGCTACCAAAATTTTCTCGAAAACCCAATACACATTATACACTTACATCCTAAGTCAGATTAGGTGTTCAAGAATAGTCCCAAACCGGGGACTATCCAAGATTTACTCCTAATGAGTAAATCTTGGACAGGTTTCTAGGCCAACAAATACATGTGCTGTCATTCTTATACCTACAATCCTAGTTTCATCATTCATATCCTAAGTTTTGTGTAACATCATTTAATCATGCTTGTCAGTAAATAAACCATGATTCCATATATCAAAGATTTGAACAGTAAGTCAACAACACCTACAACAACACAAATACACGATTCAATTCTATTATAATGTATTAATTAGGGTCACATATTCAATTTAGAAATAGAAGACCCACATGTGACCCTAAACCCTAAACACAAATATATGCAAGCACAAAATAGCACAAAATAGTAAATACACAAATATACACACATAATTGAGCAATATAGCACAAAATCAGCCAACACGGCCGTGCTACGCAGCACGGCCGTGCCGACCTGCGATTTCACAACATGGCGGAGAAGAGGAGGAAAAGGATATACATGTAGGAGCAGCGAGCAGGAAAGAGGGCGGCGGCGGCAGCGAGCGAGAGGGTGGGTTTCCGGAGTAGCAAGCAACAAACGGGAGGCGGCAGTGAGCGGGCGACCAGGAGTAGAGACCTAGTAGGAGAGGAGAGGAGCAGACATGCGACCAAAGCAGCCACCAGTGGGGGCGGCGGCGGGGAGAGGAGAGGAGACAAGCAGCGAGCGACGGCGGCACCAACAGAGAAGCAATCGAGCTGCGGCGGCACCAGTAGAGATGAAATCGCCGGACCTAGTTACGCGAACTGAAGAATCAGGAATGAAATAGAGAAAGGGGAAGAGTCCCTCGCGTGGGTGCAGTTAAGTTAACCTTAAGCGTCGGTTCTTTAACAAACCGACGCTACAACATAACATCATCGATCACTAAGAAAAAATTGACTCCATAGGGGTGTAAACATTTTGGCACGGACAACGCGGGTAAACAAATCGGCGTCAGTTTTGGGAATATAACCGGCGATAAAAATGTCCCGCGCGAAAAGGTTTTTGTCATCAGTTATGTATTTAATAACTGACGTTGTTAGTTAAATTTTGGATCTAATTTTTTTCGTTGGATAAATTGGATTTGGCGGGTGTTTATAGGTGTCGGTTGTTTATTCTTGAACCGATGCTAAATAGAAAGCAATACCCGTGTCTGGCCACTCCTATCCGATATATGTCGGTTTGTGTTTTAAACTGACGTTGTACGTTTTAGGCATCGGTACTTAGTTAATAACCGATGCCTGGAAAGTGACTTCATAAGGCATTTCTGTAGTAGTGTCGATACAATGCCTGACTGTCAAAGAACTCCAATAAGGAAGATCCCAAAATATCAACTTCTTCTTGAATAAAGACTTGTCACTCCTTGCGGCCATTGTACATTGTGATCTCTTACCAAATTCATTGGTGATGTCTTTCACTCTTTCATAAACATCCTCCCCTGATATAGGTTTAGGTGCACTATGTTCCTATTCTGTCCGTTGAATGCTTTGCGCAACCTACGATATGGATGAAATTTTGGAAGAAACCTTCGATGAGCAAGATATACAGTCTTACCGCCATGTTTTAGTCATATTGAATCAGTGTTTTCTTCACATATAGGACACGTTTTAGATCCTTTGATACTATATCCAGACAAATTCCCATATGCTGGAAAGTCATTCACAGTGCAAAACAACATAGCATGCAAAAAAAATGTCTCTCTTCGTGAAGCATCATGGGTCATCACACCTTCACCCCAGAGCTTCTTCAAGTCATCAATCATAGGTTCAAGATAAATGTCGATATCATTTCTAGGTTGTTTAAGGCCCGATATCAAAGACAACAACATAACATACTTATTTTTCATACACAACTAGGGAGGAAGATTGTATATAACAAGCATAACTGGCCAAGTGCTATGTTGGATGCTCAATGTGCCGTATGGATTCATCCCATATGTACAAAGCCCAAGTCTTAGATTCCTATCCTCTTCACCGAATTCATGGTTTAAATCAATCTTCTTCCATTGTGGAGAATCAGACGCATGTCGTAGGATCCCATCATTATTTTTCTTAACATATGCATGCCACCTCAAATTCTTCGCATCTATAGGATTGGAAAACAAGCGTTGAAACCGTGGTATTATAGGAAGATACCACATCACCTTGGCGGGAGAACCAGTTTTGGACTCCCCCAAAGTCATCAATTTATACCTTGACGCACCACATTTCAGACATTCTTTCAAATCCACATAGTCTGTTTGAAATAATACACAATCATTCTTGCATGCGTGTATCTTCTTGGCCTCCATTCCCATTGGTCACAACAATTTCTTTAACCGGTATGTTGAGATCGACGGCTCGTTTCCTTCAGGAAGAATTTCTTTCAACAAAGACAACAATGACATGAAGCTTTTGTCGCTCCATCGATTGTTAGCTTTCAGTTTATACAATCTCAACACAGCGCTAAGCTTTGTAAACTTACAACCCATGTATAACGGTATCTCAACATCATGAACAATATTTCTAAAGATGGGAGGTGGATCAGTTTTGGTGTGCTCTACCCACAACTATCCAGCATCGCATCAACGATGTCTACTGGAACTGGTTCATTCACATCTACATCATCGGCGGCAATTTCTTCTTCCACACAACCACTGCTATCGACATCCACTGGTTTTGGGTTTGAAATCTCTCCATGCCAGTGCCATTCTATATAGACTTGTACAATCCCGTTGCACATGACATGACTTCTGATTTCATCACCAGTACTGACTTTCAAGTTGTTACCGCAATGCCTACATGGACAGTACAACCTATCTCCAGGTTGTTTCCTATGTTCCTCGACAAATCTAATAAACTGGTCAAGACCAGATATAAACTCTGGGGTGCATCGATTGTGAATGGACATCCATGATCTATCAATTCTATGATCAAAGAGAAAAAAAGCTATATATTACAACAAGATTAGGGTCTAGGGTTAACAAATACATGTGTTGCCATTCTTATATATAATAAATGTGTACCACCTCTCCCATTCTTAAACACCTAATCTCACTAGTAAGTGTATAATGTGTATTGGGTTTTCAAGAAAATTTTGACAGCATTCCCAATGTTCTCCAAGTACATATGTACTTAGAGAACAAATAGGGAAATGCTACCGAAATTTCCTTGAAAACCCAATACACATTATACACTTACATCCTAAGTGAGATTAGGTGTTCAAGAACAGTCCCAAACCGGGGACTATCCAAGATTTAGTCCTAATGAGTAAATCTTGGACGGGTTTCTAGGCCAACAAAATCATATCATTAAGAACATGGTTTCATGTTAGGTCATCATAGGTCATAATAATCCACTAGAATGAGCAAAAAAGGTCTCATGGTGTTAAAATAGCATAAGAGTATTAGATCTTGATTCTAGAGTGTACAAGACATAATAGTGACTACTGATTTTGTGGGGTGATATCATTTCATCAGATTTATATATTCAAATTTAACAAGTGTACAAGTTGCATCATTTTAATACTCTAAAGGTGACTAGTGGGTCATAGCACATAAAAGATGGCATTACAGGGAAAGTAAGCAAGCTAAATCAATTAACACTCATCTCAAGGGAACATTAGTTACTGAGGGGACCAGGAAAGAGTTCTTTTAATCACTAGGATCATACAAGTAGCAATATTGATTAAGTCTATGTGATGAAAGATCAAGCAGTGTAATAAAACAGGGTTTTGGGGGATGTTTACCTCTGTTTGAGCCCAGTCAGGCGTCAACAGGGAGAGAGGGCGAGACGGAGGGTAGGCGAGTAGGCAGGCAAGCAGGTTGGTGAGCAGGCGACCAGCAGGGAGACGACGGGCAACAATAGATGATCAATTAATTCCTGAAACAGTACATAAATAAATATAAAAAGTAGATAAATAAATACAGATCAATTGATAAATAAAGTAATATATAGAAGTAGCCCATAGATGATATATATACACTAGTGGTACATACTACATAAATGATATATACACTAGTGGTACATACTACATAGATGATAAACTCAATTATAACATACTCAATCTAGTAACTAGTAATATATTAAATTAAATATATACAGAAGTAGCCCATAGATGATATATATACACTAGTGGTACATACTACATAGTATATGAATATATAGTAGAATATATGTAATACGTTATGCTTTAGAGGTACATGCTACATAGTATAGAATATGCATTATACAGTAGTAGGCAGTACATGATATGTACATTATACCGTTATATGTATTGCAAACTACAAAGTACATCTACATAGATAATACATTAGTTGAACGTATAACAATAAAAGAAAAACTGAGGTATGAATGTATGTATAGGTACAAGTATAATGTATCAGTAAATATTAGTGGTTGAGTTCATAGCAGAGAAGCAATGTATGTACAATTGATAAATATGTAATGTAGGTGCAGCAGTTCATACATTAAGATGTAAATGGGTGCAACAATACATACATACATAGCTTATATGAAGTAGGAACAATTTTGATGCATGTACAACTCAATTAAAAATGAGAAGAGGAGGAAGAAGCAAGAAGAGGTGTAGGGGGGCAGGAGTAGGAGCAAGGTGCAAGCTGAAGAAACCCTATTGTCTAAGTAGGAAGAGGAGGAAGAAGGGTACCAACAGGTGCAACGATCTGGTGGCCGAAGCTAAAAGCCAGAGAGAGGGTGGCGGCAGCGAGTGGGCGGAGACGATGAGTGGGTGACCAGGAGGCGGTGAGCGGGCGACCAGGAGCAGAGCGTCGACGAGGAGAGAGCAGCGACGGTGAGGAGAGGAGCGTCGGCAGTGAGCGGGCGACCAGGAGGCAGCGTCGGCGAGGAGCAATGGCGGTGGGGGCAACGACCGCTGGGGCAATGATAGTGGGAGCAACGGTGGAGGCGAGCACCAGAATCGCTAGACCTAGCAGCAGGTTCACAATGAAACAGAGACAATGGGGAAAAGTTCTCTATTTCGCGGGGCTATTAACTGCACCATAGGCGTCGGTTAGTCAAAAAAACCGACACATAAAACTAAAGGTGTCGGTTCTACAAAGACACCGACACCTATTCACAATGATAGTCCTCGGTTTTTACTACAAACAAACTGACGTCTATCTACATATGCCGATTAAAAAAATTGTTCTCAATTTATGACCATAGTCGTCGGTTTCTTTCTAAAACCGACGCTCAAAGGGTGTGAAAAATTTCCCGGGAACAACACGGGAAAACCCATAAGTGTCGGTTGTTGTAGTAAAACCGACGACCAAAATGTGCCCAATTTTTGTCTCGCGAATAACCTTTTGTCGTCAGTTTAATAGTTAATAACCGACGACATATGTTAAATTTTGGAGGTAATTTTTTTCACAGGAAATTTTGGATTTGGCGGTTAATTTTAGGCGTCGGTTTATTATTAGGTAACCGACACTGAATAAAAGTGATACCCGTGTCTGGTCACCCTTCACATATAGATGTCGGTTTGTTAATTAAATTGACGCTCTAGGTTTTAGGTGTCAGTGTATTTACACAACTGACGCCTTTAAAAGTGACGTTATAATCCATTTCTGTAGTAGTGAACCTCTGGGCAGGTGGAGGTTTCAAATAGACAGATTAAGCAAATCTTGGAAAAGACTGTCAACCGCACGCGGAAAGACTGGTCGATGAAGCTCGACGATGGTCTTTGGGCCTATAGAACTGCATACAAGGAACCCATTGGCACTACCCCTTACAAATTGATTTATGGGAAATCCTATCATCTACCCTTAGAGATTGAACACAAGGCTCTTTGGGCAATTAAGTTTCTAAATATGGACCTGGAGAAGGTCGGGGAAAAGAGATATCTACAGCTACAGGAGCTCGAAGAGCTGAGAATACATGCATATGAAAATGCAAGGATTTACAAGCAGAGGGCCAAGGTGTGGCATGATGCCCACCTAAAGAAAAAGGATGTGAGTGAAGGTGATAAAGTTTTGTTATTTAAATCCTCTATCTGTCTTTTTCCAGGTAAGCTGCAAACGAGGTGGTCTGGACCCTTCACCGTGGCAAAGATATATCTATCTGGAATGATGGAGCTATATGATAAAGACAATCCAGCAAAGGTTTTCCCAGTGAATGGGCACAGAGTGAAAAGGTACAATGAAGATGAAGCGTTCGTGAGAAGAACAGAAATAAGCTTGCAGGATGCTGAAACAACCAAAGGCACAAAGTGAAGGGATCTAAAGCTGTCGAGCTGACGACGCTAACTACATCGCTCCTCGGGAGGCAGCCCACGTCTTTCCTTTTCTTAGAATGGGACGTTATTTCCCTTCCTGCATGAAAAACATTATGAAGATTATGATTGTAATAAGGCTCGAGTCAGTGCATACGCCGCATGCTCAGACTCTCTCGTTTTATGGGCCACCGCTTGGTTTTATAAGCATTGATGAGTAATACTATCTGAGGCTGGGAGTTTCACTTTAGGCCAATGATGTTTTACCCATCAATTGCTTTTTCCTTTTCTTTAGTTTTAGTTTTTCATCTCTTACCTTGTTTTATTCTTCTTTGAAGCTTGGTATTGGGCCGAGATTCCTTGACCGATACCAAGCTCTCTGGCCCTATCGGGCAAGGTCACGAGAGCCACGCGACATGCCCTTATCGGGCTGTGATATCAGGCATCAGACTTTAGCGATGGGCCGTGTCGTGTGATACACCGATCTGCGCGCATCGCACCCTAATGGGCATCGCTACTCGTATCGTGTGGCATACTCCTGACGTATCGGGCAGCATAGCTAAATGACCTTTGATTAGACGGATAGGACTGATTTTACTACTCATTTCGGGAATGATTTGTCTCCTCGGGCGACACGTGCCCCAGTTTTACCCGTTTTACCCCTGCCCTCGATTGCTATATATAGTAACTTTGGTTTAACCGTGTCAGGCACTGGCATTTACTTTCTCACCTACTCCCGTATCGTGCATTTACTTTCGCTTTTCTCTCGTGTCTGCCAACCTTGCTTCTGCTCCCGTGTTGCGGAGCTACCTTCAGAAGATAAATGTATAACATGATACGCGTATCGCGTGGCTTACTCGACATGCCTCTCGTGTCGCGCATCTCATATCGGGCACATGGCTTTAGTTCCTTTCTTTGTGTGTCACCTGACACGTGCTTGTGTCGGGTATCCTACCTTTTGACCGAATCACGCGACGCACTTGTATCGGGCGCCCGCCCGATACCTTATATCGGGTGATACCCATGTCGCCCAGTTTTGTTCTTAATAAAATTTATCTTGTGTCTCCCGGCAGGTTAGCTGTTCGTGATGATGCCTGGTGTTGCACGATAGCCTTGTGGCAGTATCGGTCCACTCTTTGTGCCGCCCGACACAGGCATATTGGGAAAAGTACCGTATCGTCCAATTTTGTCGCCCGATACGATTGTATTAGGCATCACTAATATCGGGTCGGCCTTTTATTTTGACTTATCACGCAACAAAATTTTCATTTTACTTATTTGAGACCGTGTCGAGCTATCTCGATTTTGTTAACTATGACCGATATCGACTTAACTCTATCGGGTTTTGTTAGTTAGTTCTCAAAATATATCACCTATCCGATATCAGGCGACACACCCCGCCGCCCGATATCGGGCAAGGTGAATCATTCAGTAAAATTGATGCTTACTAAACTTTTGTTTTATGATAACAGAAATGGCCTACACCAAGCAAACCGTCGTCCAAGTAGACGAACAAGGCCGGAGGATCAACACTGAGGCCACTGTAGAAGCTACCACAGTCGGGCAGAAACGCCTGAATCCCGATGCAGCTGGGCTATCCACGGACGAGAAGAGACCAAGGATGGAAGAAACAACGGCCGCAACAACTATTTCAACCATGGCAGCCGAACTTGAACCTCTGGATCACTCACCAGGCAGGTTCATGCCCAGAGACGACGAGCACAGGCGGTGGTACACAGAACTGGCAGCCAAGGTCTACATACCAAGCATGTTCTGCCATCAGTCATCCTTCCACCAGATAGGCATTTTCGACAGGCTGGAAAATGCCCTAGCGGCAGCCGGGTTGAGGAGATCTGCTTCAGCCACTCCGCCTCTTACACAGAACTGACAAGGGAGTTAATGTCGTCTCTCCGCCAGGTACAAAATAGACCAGAGGAAATCGAAAGATTTGGCGGAGCAGACAGACTACAAGGACGGCTGTATAATGCTGAGCATGACATATCAGAGAAGCTACTCAATGAAATCTTCTCTTCCAGTGAAGCAGAAAAATAACTGCTCAACAACGGTGTCAGAATCACCAAAGGTGACGGGTTCAACCTAGTCGAACTCTGGAGAAAGCTATCCGGTGAGTCAGCATTCAAGCTGGGAAGCAAGGTGGCGGTAGTGCACTCCTATTTTTGGAGGATAGTGCACAAAATCGTGGCGTGCCTACTCTTCAGCAAGTACGAATCGAGCAATCTTTACACTAAAGAGCTACACCTCATATGGCATACGATGGAAGGTCGCGCGATCAATCTGGGGCAATTCCTCCTCAACCGCCTTCATCCAATAAAGGACGCCACCAAAGACTACAACATGGGTGGACTGGTGAATCTGATTGCGGTAGGGTTAGGATACCCAATGGAACCGTGTAGCCTTTTAAGGACAAGGGGTGACGACAAGATCGAACTCAAGTTCCTAATGAGGACCAGCATCATCAAGAAGGAGGGGTGATGCTACTTCTACAAATTCACAAGAACAAACACCCTCCTTCCGCTCCCACGCTGCGTCAGCTACAACGCAGAAAAGCTTGTCTTCACCATAGCAGAGATTGAAGTTGTGGTAGTCGAAGACGCCTATGACACCACCATGAGGATACAAGACAGGGCCTCCGCGATAGGAAGACATGTCCCTCTCGACGCTCGACAGGACAAATCCTCCAAAGTTCCTGCCGAGCCCCCCACCGCTCCAGAGCAACAGGCGACAGCCACTAATGGAGTTGTCGTTGCTTCTCCCATACCAGATGTGGCCGCCACAACAACATATGTCGCGGCTGTAGAAGTGACAGTGATCGTGGTGGCCGCCAAGACAAATGGGGCTGAGACAACGATGATAGCCCTGAAGAAAGCTGTCGCGAGAGAGACATCCACAACTCCCGAGACTTCTATTGCGCCTTCAGTGGTGGAGGAAATGGTGCAGTCGGACGCCAGAAATGGGATGTTCGCTAAGATCCTCGAGATAGAGCTCAGGGCTGTGCAGCCCATGCCGACGCCGCCGCTGGTGTCTCCAGTGGTAGCTTCAGAGGAGGTCACTGACAACATAGAGGTGGAGCAATAGCCACCCACACTGCACCCTTCTCCACCACCACAAACATGCGAGATAGAGACAGTCGTGAAGGTGCTGACGCCTCACCCCGAAGCGATGCTCTCGTGAACAATCCAAATAGATACAACCCTGAGTGAGGCATCACACTCATCGGGTCGAACATCACACACGAGGAATGTCGTGAGAATGAGAGGGAGATCTGATGCATCCCCTCCGTCACTGGGACAGATGCTGGGTCAAGAATTTGACCACTTGCGGGAGGTAACCGGAAGCCACTCAGCTACTTTTGCTTCACTTACCTGCAAGTTTTCTATTTTCCAGCAGATGCTAAACAACCAAGAGCGGCAACTGCTGACTCTAGTTGGTCTTCCCAGCCAACTAGAGGTACTCAACAAGACGCTGCAGTAGGCCCTTCAACGCCTTAACGTGATCGAGGAGAGGCTGAACAGGAGGGATGACCATCTGCGTTCAAGGCAGCCAAGGAGGTCTCCATCACCTCCTGGCTCAAGCTCCCAACCTTTCTCGTCAGCATCCTCACCCAGGACGTCATCCACTTCCTCCTCTAGTGGGCCATCCACAATGCCTGAGGAAGGGACGACACACAAGTCAGCCGACGGAGCTCCAGCAGGAAAAGTGAGCTCCCGCGGCATGGAAGAAGTGCTCCCTCAGTCCCCCTGGAAGAAGCTAAAGACAACGATGAATCAATCAACGCTAGGGAGGATTCTTCTGACGAATCAGAGGGAGAGGGGGGGACATCTAGACCCCCAGAGGAAGAAGCTCGACGGAGGATGTGTTTTCTGCGCCGTCAGAGATACCTTCCTTCGAGATGGCCAACTTCGATAGAAGGGCCATTGAATACCTGACGATCAGGGACCAGAAACTGCTGAACAAGGTCCTAAGGTCGCAAGCTGATGAAGAAGACGTCGTCTGGAGTGACAGCTACTTCTTCGTACGACAGGGAGCGCTGAGAAGCATGTTTCGTTCGCTATCCATCGTCAAAAAAAAGATATTCAGGGTCCTAGAGGGTACAATAGTCAAGAATATCAGCACCATGATAGGCTGGCAGACAATATACAACGCCACCCCGACCTTGGCAAGAATATTGATGATGGGAGCATCCGACTCCGTTGCAGTGGCCAACCTGTAACATCCCTGACCTGGGTTATACTTTAACCCTAGGTGTTTTGATTAAGAATGATGATTAAATGCTTAATCTCATCTTGTGAAAAGTAATTAGGCCTCAAGAGGAACTTATGTTGTATTCTAGTCCTTTTGAACATTGTTGAAATCAATGTTTGCTTGTTTTGGACTAAAGTGAAAATTACCCAAGTTGAGGGGTTTAAGTGCAAATTGTGCATGATAATATGTTCCTCATGTGTTGAAGCATCATGAGAGTGAAAATGATGCTGAGGTATGGCTTATGGAAGCCTGAATACTAAGAAAGAGCTGATAAAGCAATGTATGTGCATAAAAACCTAGTTTTGGTGTAATGTGCAATTTACCCAAAACTTAGGGTGCAATATGTAATTTAGCACTTCAATAAGGTCCCTAATGTTTCTTTGCATCATGTAGAGCAAATAAAATGAGAGGGACGCCTCAATTGAATTAAGTTGGAGGAGAGAGAATCTTGATATTAAAATAATCAAGATTAAATCCTAATTGAAACCCTAATTCAATTTAGGGCAAAAATAAATGTATTAATGGAAGGGGCCTTCAAACAAAATAAAAATGGTTGGATTCAGATGTGTGAGGACGAGCTTAAGCCTTGCAAAGGCATGATCATATCCTAAGGAGGTGAAATTCCACTCACCATTATTATAAGAAAAAGAAATTCCACTCAAAAATGGATATTAATATTATAAGGGTTAAGGTGCTTAATTTCTTTTCCCTTTATTCTTGGATAATGAAGAGGTTTTGCAATCACATGAAGATGGCTTCGTGGCTAATAAATGGAGGGGGTTTTGGTGGAAATTATTTTGGGAATTAAAGGAAATAATCCCATTTTCTCTTTCCTTGGGATTTCCTTATACATATCCCTTTTTCCACTCACTTAAGGACTTCTTTTCGGATTTCCTTTCTTTCTTTGCCTTGGAAAACCCCAAGAGAAGCTTAGGAACACGAGGAGGACGACCCCAACCTGTTGGTAAGGTTCTTTACCTCTTTTCTCTTTGATTCCATGGTGGAAATCGAAAATAAATTATGGATTTCATCTTAATCCAATCTCCTCTTCAACCCTAGCCAACATTTTCATCCAAAAGCTTGAGGACGAGCCTAGGGGGAGTTGCAAAAGCTTCATACACCATTTTTGGCGTGATCTTGGACCTTTGGAGCTCATTTGGAGGCGGGTTTTATAACTTGAACCCTTGATTTTGTTATTGCATTCAATTCCATGTCAAATAATGATATTTTCTACATTTGCAAGAATCGATTTGGTTGATTGATGCAATCACCATGGAAACCACAACAAGTTTCGTGAGTTTAGAGGTTGAAGATGATAAGAACACACCTATACAAATATCCAAGGCAAACGGTCTTGTTTTGGTTGCTCAAACGGTTTCCCAAACCGTTTGGGAGCAAACGGTTTCAAATCGTTTAGAAGCAAACGGTTTCACCAAACCGCATGAGACCCAAACAGTTTTAGACCGTTTGGTGGTGTTGACCAGGGTTGACCATTTGGAGATCAGTTGAAAATGATTTAGGTTAATGACCCATCAATTATTATTGGTTAGTTCCAATTGGTTCATGAGTTGAAGGTCCATCAATCACCTAAACCCTAATCGGGTTAAGTGATTATTTCCAAGTTGATTGAGTTTGAAACTTGGGTTGATTGACCCAAACAGTTTCAAGACCGTTTGGGGAACACCCAAATGGTCTCAAGACCGTTTGTAGGTCAACCAAGACCGTTTGGAGGCCTAGGGTTGACTATGGTTAGGTGTTTGAAGATCTAAAGGTGTTAAGTTGAAGTGCAATCAAATGCTGATTTGGTGATCAATCCAATGATCCAAACTTTGTATGATTGACTTGGATTTTGATGTTGACATGGGAAAATGGTCTCAAGACCATTTGGTGGTCATCCAAACGACCTCAAGACCGTTTGGGGTCAGATCATGTTCAATTTGGATGATGGTTCAATGGTTTCAAAGTAACTAATCTTGCATTGATTAGTGTTGAAGGATTATCGATTCCAAACCCTAATTAAATTGATTCAAACCCTAATTGATGACTATTTGAGGGTCAATTGAGGGTCAAATCAGTTGAAGGTTGACCTATTTAACTCAATTGAAGAATGATTATAGGTCCAATTGATGATTGGTTCCATGAATTCAATGATTGAAGGAATCAACATTGGAAACCCTAATCCAATTTGATTGGTTGAGACCATATTTGGTCCATGCGGTTTTGAGGAGGTTTGGACCAAATGGTCTTAAGACCATTTTAGTCCAAACGGTATCAAGACCGTTTGGGGCCAAATGGTATCAAGACCATTTGGGAACAAACGATCCCAAATTGTTTGTGCCCATGCAGTTTCAAAAGTCAAACTTCGGCAAACGGTCTTCACCTACTTGGGCAAACGGTCTTCACCTACTTGGGCAAACGGTCTTCACCTACTTCGGAAAACGGTCTCAAGCACCACCTTTACTAAATGGTTTCAAACTGTTTGAACCTTGGAGGACCAAGACCGTTTGGGGTTCAAGTAGTCAAAGTTGACTGAAGATTCAATTGGTCAATTCAATTGGATACCTCATATAATGAAGGTCCAATGTGATCGAATCTCTTGGGAATTAAGATGATGAATGATTCGTTGATCCAATGATGATTAGTAATGATAATCTTTGAAGGTACAAAGGTTGAAACCCTAATAGTACCTAAGTGATTAGTGCCAATTAAGGGATGAACCCTAATTTCTTATAAGAACAATGACTTGGTACATTATGTTAATCATAGTTGTACGTACTTGATTGAAGGGTTGCTGTAACCCAATCAAGTTGATAGGATGATGGAAAGGAATTCATACATGAGTATTGATCATGTGGTGATTAGGTTATGATCCTTAATAAATAGATCATGAAACCCTAATCCAGAAGGTTAATGAACCCTAATTCAGGGTAATATAATGTAAAACCCTAATTATGGGAATAGAGAGTGAAACCCTAATTGGGATGAGTATCTCCAATTGATATGAAATGAGAAACCCTAATTGAGGTTGATTCCATGTGAATCCCTAATTGAGGTTGATTCAATGTGAATCCCTAATTGAGGTTGATTCCATGAGAAACCCTAATTGAGGGTGATGCCATGTGAAATCCCTAGTTAGGACGAATAGTAAAAATTAAGTTTAGGAAATGAGATATGAAAGCCCAATGAAGGGTGATGGTATATGCAATCCTAACTCTAATGAAGTATGATAGCATGTGAAATCCCAAAGCCCTAATAAAGGGTAAAGGTATGTGAAACCCTAATTGAAGTCATAATACATGAAGCCTTAATCTTGGACAACATGACGACAATCCAGGATCCTAATAATAAAACAGTATGTAAAACCTTATAAGGGTGAAATATCATAAATGGTTGATTATAGGCAAGCTTTTTGTAAGCAAAGCCTTAACCTGAGATAAGCCCATATCATTAAAGATAATTGGACCATTCTTTTGTGTAACCTATGCACTTCATGGTAAGAGTGATAGGTTAGTGGATGAAAGGATTAAGATGGGAAATACCTTAATCCAAGATAAGCAGATAACTTAAGAAAGTTGGAAGTAATGAGGTAAGTGATACATCAAGATATGAAAGACTTCACAGTTAGCATCTCAAAGTTGATATACTTTGATAACTATGAAATCCTAATGTGAGATGGGAAACCCTAACCCTAAATTGGGTAATGGGAACATGAGAAATCATAATATGATATGAATAGTAAGCCCTAACCCTATTGAGGGAACAGATGTGTTACTATTGTATTACATGAAGTAATATGTAATCGTTGCCTAGTGAGAAGTGACAAGATGTTTAATGGCCTTGTGAGCCATATGGTTAGATGTTTCCTAGTGAGAGATGACAAGATTCTTTATAGGCCTTATGAGCCATGAGAGCAATTATGGCATAGTGAGAGGTACCAAAATGATTATAAAAGTTTATTCTAAGATAGGATAATGTTTTAATAAACTTAATAAAAGGAACAATTGTATTCAATAAAGAATGTGTAAATCTATGCAGACTAACTTCAGGGTTCAGAGCCTAAAGTAATATGTGATGATCAATGATGAGTTAAAGCAATAAAATTCCATGAACTATGTAATTAGGATTGGTTAAAGACCAATACCTAGCTGTGTAATCAGGATTGGAAGAGTCCAATACGTGGCAAAGGTGTAATGCCTGAAATCAGGGTTGGTTAAAGTCCAATGCCTGGCTGTGAAATCAGGGTTGGTTAAAGTCCAATGCCTGGCTGTGAAATCAGGGTTGGTTAAAGTCCAATGTCTGGCTGTGAAATCATGATTGGTTAAAGTCCAATGCCTAGCTGTGAAATCAGGGTTGGTTAAAGTCTAATGCCTGGCTGTGAAATCAGGATTGGTTAAAGTCCAATGCATGGCTGTGAAATCAGGGTTGATTAAAGACCAATGCCTGGCTGTGAAATCAGGTTTGGTTAAAGTCCAATGCCTGGATGTGAAATTAGGGTTGGTTAAAGTCCAATGCCTGGCTGTGAAATCAGGATTGGTTATAGTCCAATGCCTGGCTGTGAAATCAGGATTGGTTAAAGTCCAATGCCTGGCTGTGAAATCAAGATTGGTTAGAGTCCAATGCATGGCTGTGTAATCAAGATTGGAAGAGTCCAATACTGGCAGAGGCTCAATGCCTGTAATGATGGCACAGGATTGGTAATAACCCAATGCCTATATTAATGATATATGAGTACATGGTAGATGTATTTCCTTATCTGTTTAGCAGATTGGCTAAGGCCAACAGGTTGAGACAAGAATGTCTCATGGGTGACATATCAAGTTAATGAGTGTCACAAGAAAAGTTTAACATGATGGTATAATATGATGAATAAATGATATACATGTCATTCCTATTCCTTATTAAAAGAATAGATGATATATTGCTCTATCATAAATAGTTGCAATGTTTTCAAAGTTGAGAATGCTTTAAACTGCTTATCCTCTACTTAGTTCCATATCTTTAAACTGCAATAACAATGTTTTGGCTGAGAGTTACATCTCCCGCTGGGGCAATTTACAATTGTCTCACCTCCGTGGGATCTAACATTTTTAGGTGGATGCAGAAAAAGAGGCAGATACTCTTTTGTAGTAAAAGGAAAGCAACAACTTGGACAGTAGTGAAATCTCAGGTGGAGGCACTGACTGTCAAGTCAGATAGTTAGAAAGTCCTATGTGTCATCTTTGTACTCTCAGGTCCTCGGAAGTTTATAGTTAGTATTTTAATGAATCGATCTGAGATTTTGGCTTGATGCCTTGAGGTTTTATGATGTATGTATATAATGTTCTAGAGAACCTGATGTTGTAATCCTTGAGAAGAGATAGTACAAGTCATGTACTTTTGAACCAGGATGTAATGGTTATACTATGGTTCTTATTGTAAGAGTTTCCTATGATTGGATCTCTTTGCAAAAAGTTTTAATTTTTAGTGATTTTCAGTAATCCGCTGCAAATGATACGCTTCCGTTTTAGTTAATCTTGTGTTTTGTAAGTTGGATGCCACAATTTAGTGGTATCAGAGCTCTAGGTTCGTTGAGTCTACAGAGACATAGGACTAAGGTAGTAGAGTCTATTCTAGTGTCATCCAGTGTATCTGATAGTGTCTTCTGCTCGTATAAGAGAAGAAGAACTTAAAGATGACTGGGTCACATGAGGAGGTTGTTGCTGAAAGCAGCAATGTTGCACCAAGAAGAGGTGCATGGGAACAGGCAAGAGAGAGACAATTGCCTGAGAATCCCCTAGCTGATCCAACTATAATAAGAAAATCCTTCTTTAAGTATTACTGTTGGAGAATTTAGGGCAACAGTAATGTATGTAGTGGATCAAACATTGGCAGTGTAACTTAGATTACCAGCCCCAATGATGATGTTTTAGATATCAACAAGATTTATAATTAGCATTAGCAGGTTGAAGCAAAGGAAATGATGAATTTCTAGACTTAAATTAAGTCTCTGTTCAACCTTAGCCTGTTGAATTGATCTTTGAGGTAGAGTTAGCCTGAGGCAATGAATAATCCATGAATTATGACAAGTTAGACAAGATAATGTCATTCAAATGTGTCATCTTATGAATTCCTGGATTAACTGAGAAAGGCAATGATTCAACTTTCCTTGTTTAGTCCTATGAGGACTTATGTTTTGCATGGTAAAACATTACAAATGTTTTATGTTGTTCTTACCTCTATAAGAAAAGATGAGGTACAAAAGAGATGTCTGGATGAAATCCAGGGATGTTAAACCTTATGCTTGTGATAATATGAACAGAAGGAATATAATAGAATACAAAGTACATACCACTTAATCTCAGTATTTATTTACCCTGGCCAGGTATATAATTATTGATGATAAAGTGGGTATGGAAACTCTTAGATTGTTGTCTTTTTGATTACTCTGATCAAGTAGTCATTCTGAGATAATCTAATGAGTATCATGAAATCAGAAATATGGAATGAATAAATGTGTCATATCCTAAGCATAAGAAAGTGAAGTCTGCGATAATCTCAGATGAGCATGTTGTATGAGGAACTAAAAGTGTACTCCTCATAGGATAAGAATAAGAATAAGGGAGATGAACCATGTTCAATAATGCTACAAGCATAATAAAGATATTTCCCATAATGAGGAAATGGGAAATGTGATGAGATCATGAGATGATCATAAACATGCTAGATAATAATAAAGAAAGGGATAATGACATGCAATCATCCTTACATATTCCTATGTTAAAGGCAAGGAACCTAGGATGAGACAAAGAGTAAATGCTTCATGAATAGTTGAAAATACATGAATTAATAAGAGGAATATGAATCATTGTTTTCTTTCCTTTCAGGGACATGGCAATCAGGTGGGTCTTAGGACACTTATGTGCATAAGATAAATATGTCCATGTGATGGATACTTAGAAAAGTATCAGTTTATCTTGGACTTTGGTTCCAAGATGAGGACATATGTAACAATTAATGTTCCAATATGAAAGGAAGATAAAAATATGATGTGTTTTCAACACATGTGATATATGCCAAGGTGAAAGATTCTGGTATCTGAGAAATATCAGATGGTTTAGGTTGGCTACCTGGAGTGGTCAACTATGAAATTAGTCTGATTTTATAAAATGATGTGAACATCATACGTTAGGGGTTTATGTTTTCCATAAACATGATATTAATAAAGAATGTATGATGCTTTTCTGAACAAGAAAAGTGTTTCTTGACGCAAAGCTGACTCCATAGTCAATGATGAGGGACAATGGAGCATGTGTCTTGTGTGTTGATTCTATGAGAATCTTGTATGAAGACACTTTGTGCTGATCAAAGTTTTATGGTGTCTCCACAATAAGAAGATGTTATGTGAAGACTAGATAGTATGATTAACGAAATACATCTGTCTTCCTTTATCTAGATTTCAGGTTTTTCATCTGTCTTCCTTTATCTGGATTTCGGGGACAAAATCCTTGTTAGGGGTTTATGATTTGTAACATCCCTGACCTGGGTTATACTTTAACCCTAGGTGTTTTGTTTAAGAATGATAATTAAATTCTTAATCTCATCTTGTGAAAAGTAATTAGGCCTCAAGAGGAACTTATGTTGTTTTCTAGTCCTTTTGAACATTGTTGAAATCAATGTTTGCTTGTTTTGGACTAAAGTGCAAATTACGCAAGTTGAGGGGTTTAAGTGCAAATTGTGCATGATAATATGTTCCTCATGTATTGAAGCATCATGAGAGTGAAAATGATTCTGAGGTATGGCTTATGGAAGCCTGAATACCAAGAAAGAGCTGATGAAGCAATGTATGTGCATAAAAACCTAGTTTTGGTGTAATGTGCAATTTACCCAAAACCTAGGGTGCAATATGTAATTTACCACTTCAATAAGGTCCCTAATGTTTCTTGGCATCATGTAGAGCAAATAAAATAAGAGGGGCGCCTCATTTTAATTAAGTTGGAGGAGAGAGAATCTTGATATTAAAATAATCAAGATTTAATCCTAATTGAAACCCTAATTCAATTTAGGGCAAAAATAAATGTATTTATGGAAGGGTCCTTCAACCAAAATTAAAATGGTTGGATTCATATGTGTGAGGACGAGCTTAAGCCTTGCAAAGGCACGAGCATATCCTAAGGAGGTGAAATTTCACTCACCATTATTATAAGAAAAAGAAATTCCAGTCAAAAATGGATATTAATATTATAAGGGTTAAGGTGCGTAATTTGTTTTCCCTTTATTCTTGGATAATGAAGAGGTTTTGCCAGAACATTAATATGGCTTCGTGGCCAAGAAATGGAGGGGGTTTTGGTGAAAATTATTTTGGGAATTAAAGGAAATAATCCCATTTTCTCTTTCCTTGGGATTTCCTTATACATATCCCTTTTTCCACTCACTTAAGGACTTCTTTTCGGATTTCCTTTCTTTCTTTGCCTTGTCCGACCCCAAGAGAAGCTCAGGAACAGGAGGAGGACGACCCCAACCTGTTGGTAAGGTTCTTGACCTCTTTTCCCCTTGATTCCATGGTGGAAATCGAAAATAAATTATGGATTTCTTCTTAATCCAATCTCCTCTTCAACCCTAGCCAACTTTTTCATCAAAAGCTTGAGGACGAGCCTAGGGGGAGTTGCAAAAGCTTCATCCACCATTTTTGGCGTGAGCTTGGAGATTTGGAGCTCATTTGGAGGTGGGTTTTATAACTTGAATCCTCGATTTTGTTATTGCATTCAATTCCATGTCAAATAATGATCTTTTCTACATTTGCAATAATCAATTTGGTTGATTGATGCAATCACCATGGAAACCATAGCAGGTTTCATGAGTTTAGAGATTGAAGATGATAAGCACACACCTCTACAAATATCCAAGGAAAACGGTCTTGTTTGGGTTGCTCAAACGGTTTCCCAAACCGTTTGGGAGCAAATAGTTTCAAACCGTTTAGAAGCAAATAGTTTCACCAAACCGCATGAGACCAAATGGTTTCAGACTGTTTGGTGGTGTTGACCAGGGTTGACCATTTGGAGATCAGTTGAAAATGATCTAGGTTAATGACCCATCAATTATGATTGGTTAGTTCCAACTGGTTCATGAGTTGAAGGTCCATCAATCACCTAAACCCTAATCGGGTTAAGTGTTGATTTCCAAGTTGATTGAGTTTGAAACTTGGGTTGATTGACCCAAAAGGTTTCAAGACCGTTTGGGGATCAACCAAACGGTCTCAAGACCGTTTGGAGGCCTAGGGTTGACTATGGTTAGGTGTTTGAAGATCTAAAGGTGCTAAGTTGAAGTGCAATCAAATGCTGATTTAGTGATCAATCCAATGATCCAAACTTTGATTGATTGACTTGGATTTTGATGTTGACATGGGAAAACGGTCTCAAGACCATTTGGTGGTCATCCAAATGACCTCAAGACCGTTTGGGGTCAGGTAATGTTCAATTTGGATGATGGTTTCAAAGTAACTAATCTTGCATTGATTAGTGTTGAAGGATTATCGATTCCAAACCCTAATTCAATTGATTCAAACCCTAATTGATGACTAATTGAGGGTCAATTGAGGGTCAAATCAGTTGAAGGTTGACCTATTTAACTCAATTGAAGTATGAGGATAGGTCCAATTGATGATTGGTTCCATGAATTCAATGATTGAAGGAATCAACATTGGGAACCCTAATCCAATTTGATTGGTTGAGACCATATTTGGTCCATGCAGTTTTAAGGAGGTTTGGACCAAACAGTCTTAAGACCGCTTGAGTCCAAATGGTCTCAAGACCGTTTGGGGCCAAACGGTCTCAACACTGTTTGGGACCAAACGATCCCAAACCGTTTGTGCCCATGCGGTTTAAAAAGTAACACTTGGGCAAACGATCTTCACCTACTTGGGCAAACAGTCTTCACCTACTTGCGCAAACGGTTTTCACCTACTTGGGAAAACGGTCTCAAGCACCACCTTTAATAAATGGTTTCAAACCGTTTGAACCTTGAAGGACCAAGACCGTTTGGGGCTCAAGTAGTCAAAGTTGATTGAAGACTCAATTGGTCAATTCAATTGGATACCTCATATAATGGAGGTCCAATGTGATCGAATCTCTTGAGAATTAAGATGATGAATGATTCATTGATCCAATGATGATTAGTAATGATAATCTTTGAAGGTACAAAGGTTGAAACCCTAATAGTACCTAATTGATTAGTGCCAATTATGGGATGAACCCTAATTGCTTATAAGAACAATGACTTGGTACATTATGTTAATCATAGTTGTACGTACTTGATTGAAGGGTTGATGTAACCCAATCAAGTTGAGAGGATGATGGAAAGGAATTCATACATGAGTATTGATCATGTGGTGATTAGGTTATGATCCTTAGTAAAGAGATCATGAAACCCTAATCTAGAAGGTTAATGAACCCTAATTCAGGGTAATATAATGTAAAACCCTAATTATGGGAATAGAGAGTGAAACCCTAATTGGGATGAGTATCTCCAATTGATATGAAATGAGAACCCCTAATTGAGGTTGATTCCATGTGAATCCCTATTTGAGGTTGATTCAATGTGAATCCCTAATTGATGTTGATTCCATGAGAAACCCTAATTGAGGGTGATGCCATGTGAAATCCCTAGTTGGGATGAATAGTAAACATTAAGTTTAGGCAATGAGATTTGAAAGCATATTGAAGGGTGATGCTATATGCAATCCTAACTCTAATGAAGTATGATAGCATGTGAAATCCCAAATCCCTAATAAAGGGTAAAGGTATGTGAAACCCTAATTGAAGTTATAATACATGAAGCCTTAATCTTGGGCAACATGATGACAATCCAGAACCCTAATAATAAAATAGTGGGTAAAACCTTATAAGGGTGAAATATCATAAATGGTTGATTATAGGCAAGCTTATTGTAAGCAATGCCTTAACCTGAGATAAGTCCATATCATTAAAGATAATTGGATCATTCTTTTGTGTAACCTATGCACTTCATGGTAAGAGTGATAGGTTAGTGGATGAAAGGATTAAGATGGGAAATACCTTAATCCAAGATAAGCAGATAACTTAAGAAAGTTGGAAGTAATGGGGTAAGTGATACATCAAGATATGAAAGACTTCACAGTTAGCATCTCAAAGTTGATATACTTTGATAACTATGAAATCCTAATGTGAGATGGGAAACCCTAACCCTAAATTGGGTAATGGGAACATGAGAAATCATAATATGATATGAATAGTAAGCCCTAACCCTATTGAGGGAATAGAGGTGTTACTATTGTATTACATGAAGTAATATGTAATCGTTGCCTAGTGAGAAGTGACAAGATGTTTAATGGCCTTGTGAGCCATATGGTTAGATGTTGCCTAGTGAGAGGTGAAAAGATGATTTATAGGCCTTATGAGCCATGAGTGAAATTATGGCATAGTGAGAGGTACCAAAATGATTATAAAAGTTTATTATAAGAAAGGATAATGTTTTGATAAACTTAATAAAAGGAAGAACTGTATTCAATAAAGAATGTGTAAAGCTATGCAGACTAACCTCAAGGTTCAGAGCCTAAAGTAATATGTGATGATCAATGATGAGTTAAAGGAATAAAATTCCATGAACTATGTAATCAGGATTGGTTAAAGACCAATACCTGGCTTTGTAATCAGGATTGGAAGAGTCCAATACTTGGCATAGGTGTAATGCCTGAAATTAGGGTTGGTTAAAGTCCAATGCCTGGCTGTGAAATTAGGGTTGGTTAAAGTCCAATGCCTGGCTGTGAAATCAGGGTTGGTTAAAGTCCAATGCCTGGATGTGAAATCAGGATTGGTTAAAGTCCAATGCCTGACTATGAAATCAGGGTTGGTTAAAGTCGAATGCCTGGCTGTGAAATCATGATTGGTTAAAGTACAATGCCTTACTGTGAAATTAGGGTTGGTTAAAGTCCAATGCCTGGCTGTGAAATCAGGGTTGGTTAAAGTCCAATGCCTGGCTGTGAGATCAGGGTTGGTTAAATTCCAATGCTTGGCTGTGAAATCAGGATTGGTTAAAGTCCAATGCCTGGATGTGAAATCAGGATTGGTTAAAGTCCAATGCTTGGCTGTGAAATCAGGATTGGTTAGAGTCCAATGCCTGGCTGTGAAATCAGGATTGGAAGAGTCTAATACCTGGCAGAGGCTCAATTCCTGTAATGATGGCACATGATTGGTAATAACCCAATGCCTATATTAATGATATATGAGTACATGGTAGATGTATTTCCTTATCTATTTAGTAGATTGGCTAAGGCCAACAGGTTGAGACAAAAATGTTTCATGGTTGACATATCAAGTTAATGAGTGTCACAAGAAAAGTTTAACATGATGGTATAATATGATGAATAAATGATATACATGTCATTCCTATTCCTTATTAAAAGAATAGATGATATATTTCTCTATCATAAATAGTTGCAATGTTTTCAAAGTTGAGAATGCTTCAAGAGAGTCTCTATTTTTTATCAAATAACCCACCAACGCTCACATCACTTTTTTCTACAAATTTCGTAAAGTGTAATCGGTCGAGTTTCAATAAAGTTAACTGGACCGATCAAGTAAAAGACAAAAATGATATTCAAATGGTCAGTCAAATTTGTCTTGGGTAAACTCGACCGATCACTGAAGATTGTTTTTGTCATGCACATGATCGGTCAAGTTCTGTGTAAACACAACTCGACCGATGCTATCTCCAGAAAACTGACCAAGATGGATCGGTCGAGTTTGTCCTGGGGAGAAACTCGACCGATTGACAACCTGATGTCAATTTTTGGATATGCATCTAAAGTGATCTAACATTGGTGTTTTATGTCCCAATCAATTTTCTCACCTTAGTTACAAGTCAATTCATCATTACAAGTGATTACAAATATGTTCTAAGGTCATTTACATAGATTTCCACAAAAGCACACTTGTAGCTCTTTGACTTGAACTTGAGTCAATCTAGGGTTTTGGATTTGGGATTCTTTTCATGTAACTAATACCTAAAATCAATCTTTAATACACATATTAGATACATATGAATGGAATGGTTAGGTCATTATCAAAATATAGGCAATGTATAACCTCTAGGTCAATATTCTCCCCCTTTTTGACAATGACAAACCATTCCTCAAACATATTGAAAAGGATGTAGAAATTATACCTTTGCTTTGCGAAATAGGGAGATTCATGAAATGAACAATGTGAATTTCTCCTCTCAATCGGTGCTTATATTAACCTGCATGGTTAATCTATCTACGCAATGTAGTAGCAATATACATGTAGTATGTAGTCCTTTGCAAGTTGACATAATAAGCAGTGAATTGAACAAGAAAGGATCTCACTAGAAAAAAGCAACATTATAGCAAAGAAAAGCCAATATGATTGAGTTTCAAGACTTGAGATATCTCTTGAAATATCTCTCCCCCTTTTGACATTATAAAAAAGGTAGGTTGGGGTTGAAGAGCATAATCCTGGTCTTCTCCAAAACACACACAACCATATATGCAAAGGAATAACCAACATTTTAAAAGCATATATCACACAAGGACAAAAGATAACATACATGCCAAGTCATAATCAAAATATAACTCAAGATGGCACCAAAGCATAGGATAAAAATAGAGTAAATAGCCATAGTGCACATCAAAGATATTATAACTCAGATATATGTCCATAGGAGAGCAACTACAAACACAAAAGTGATAAAACAAAGATAACAAATAGTACAACTCAGAACAATGTGCCAAGATGTTTCTGATACAAAATAGTCTAGAAATATGTATATAATAAGCATGCTAGACTACAAATGAAGAAATCAACTAAACATCTAAGCTATCTATATCAACAACGTCCTCATCACCATGTGTGTAGTCCTTGTCCCCGTCAGAAGGTGGAGTAGTAGTGCCAACATCATCGTCAGCACCATCACCATCACCATCACCATCACCATCACCATCACCATCGTCAAAAGCATCCTCATCGTCACCTTCATCAGCATCAGCATATTTAGCCTGGTCTGGCATCTCCTCATCAGCAGGAGGTTCAAAAGAACGACCGGGCCAAGGGGCATTCTACTCAGCCCAAGACATACCAAAAGCGTGAAGCTCATTGGCCTATGGGAAAGATGGAGCAGAGTCACCCAGTGAGGCTATCAGGGTGGCCAGGGTGCTAGCAGGTAACATAAGGATAGCAGGAGCAGAGCTACCAGCAACAAAAGGTGGCAGAGCAGCAGAGGAAGGCTCGAGAGTAGGATAGTAATGATCATATGCATATGAAGCATAAGCACTACCAGGATAGGGCTGGTAGATGGGATAGGTGTGAGCACATGAGAGGTTCATGATTGACATGATGGAACACAAATTCTGGTGCAGGTGGTCCTGAGCCTATTGGTTGTACGCCTGTTGATGCATCATATAACCGAAAAGGGTATCATTTGACACACGGAAAGACGCACGACTGGGCCTAGGAGGAGGATGCGGAGGTGGAGCTTGGGTAGAGGAGGATGGGGCAGTTGAAGCGTAGGCAGAGGCACCAGAGGCAGAGGAAAACATGGGAACAAACTTTTGAAGAGTGGTTGCACTAATACAAACACCTTTTCTAGGAACCGAGTAATGGAAGTCATAAAAAAGAGATTTGTCAGTGGCAAACCTGAAAAGACCACAAATCAAAGCTGGGTAGGGTGGGTGGATGCCTTTGGTGTTCTTACCAGTGTCGAAGCAGGTCATATGATGTAAGATGTATCTCTCCCACTTGACATCGATATTTTTCAACAAACAATACATAAGGACTGCAATGTTCCCTGCAATGTCCGTTTGATTTTTCTTTGGATGGACATTATAGTTGATCACTAAAGCCATTATGCACCTCTTTAGGTCAAGAGAGCAGGAGGGCAGGGTGGACCTCTTCTTGTAGGCCACATCGAGTTTCTTCAAAAATTGATGAATATCCGGTAATGTCAATTCATAGTGATTGTAAAAACCTTCCGGGTCAAGAAGATCGAAGTACTCGCCATAATCCTTACGCAATGTGTCATTTTCCTCGTCTCCGGCAAGAAAGATATTTAAAGTATCCTTAGAGATTTGGAAATGATGACCGAAGATCATAGATGTAAGCACTACTTGAGTATTCGGCGGCACGATAAGCAAATCGTAGTTCCAACACAAGTTGGCATAGAACTCGTGAACAACCTTAGTGCTTGACATGGAGTTGTGAAAGTTGTCACGTTTGATCGCTAGGGCGGACAAATGATGGACGGCCAGCAACCTAGCCACCTAAGCAAGTGTCACGGAACCAGAATCCAATTCCCATGAACCAAATGTATACCAAAGGTAATATGTGGAAGCGTAAAGCTTAGCACACATGAACAAGATACAAGCACCAACATAAACTCAACAATCAACAAGATATATTAAGCAACACTATTATATTACATGATTTGAATTACATATTCAGGAGTCACTTTGTACAAGTCTTCTCATGTATACTATATCTGGATCTTAAAACAAGTACACCTAGCATACCTCACCAAGCCCATCAACCTTCTAGCCATCTCTGAACCTAAAAACAACATACGATAAATGGGTCAACACACGAGGTGTTGAGTATGGGGCTGAAAGATACACATACATATAAGCTTTTAATAATTTTGAAAAGATTTCAAGACTAAACGAACAAGAATAAACATGTTAATTGTTTAACAGATGTGAAACCATATTTTATGTCATTTCACTCCGTTATACCAACAATATCAAATATGTTTAAGGCCTTTGACCATCTTCCCATCGGAAGGGTCCGTAAGGGTGCTCAAGCTTAGCTAAACCTTTTATATGAGAGGGACCTCAAGGTCGTAACCAAGAGCCCTTTATCAACAATATTATAATGGAGTTCCATATATATATGTGTTCAAGTTATAAAACAGACGAAGCAAACATCGAGTATGACATAGCAATACTACATGGTAATATTTGAGAAAATAGACAAACAAGCATATAATATATGTCTTTTCAAGCAATAAAGTGGAGTCATATAACTAGATAAGGCCCATACCTGATTCAGAGATTCCTAACTTATCCTTCATCATCTAGCCACATGCCAAACCTAATTAACATCAAGATTACATATATGCATTAGATTCTCAACATTAACCCTAATTATCTTCATTTTAGGGCTTTGGCCAAGTTGGGTTACAAGGTTGGTGATTAGTTCATTATATGACATCGTACTGATCTAGAGGTCATCATGATGGTGTGGTTCGGGTTCCATGCCATTATGACGTTCCATGCTCTTCCTATAAGCATATCAAGGTTTAAGGCATTTACATGCATTCTAGGGTCAAAAGACTCACAATAGAGAAACTAAGGTCTCAGATCATCAAGACATGAGATTCAGACAAGATGCAAGGTTAGCTCAGCAAGATATAGATACATGAATCGTATTCAAGAAATGTAGCAACTTTGATCAAGATCATACATTAAAGTCCAAGGACAAGTCACATAGTGAAAATAGGAGTAACTCTTAAGAAATAAGGGTGATGAGGACCCTCCTATAGATCAAATATGTACTAAAGGTTTTGATTTCATGATTAGGCAGATAGATGATCATTAAAGGTTCAAGCTTTATCACTTAGGTGCATTGAATGAACTCAACATGGATAAAGTTATCATTTTCAAGAAATGAGGGGAGTAAACATTAGAATTAGGACCTGGAACCATGCCCAAATGGTAGGTCTCGTCGAGATGATCAATTTGATATATAATTTTGCTATGTTTGACCTTAAGATGAGGGCGTTATCATTTTTTTAAACTCTACATCGAAACTATATGGATTTCAGATTGGGTGTTACCTTCATTTATGCGATGCTCGGGACCGTCGATGGCATGTCCTTCATGGACCGCCCATGATCGAAAGGCTAAGATGTGGCATGCCCACTCAAAACAGGAAGAAAAGGGGAGGAGAGTGCGGCGATCTGTGGCCGTTGATCTCTGGTCTCGGTCAACTCTTGACCCCGATCCGATGGTCACTGGTCGTCATCCAAACACCAGCAGCCCGCGCACGAGCCCATCTGTTCCGCGGCGGAGGGTGGCTGGAGAAAAATAGGAAAAAGAGAGAGAGACCATGAGGGGGGAAGATAATTTGCCGATCGAGTTCATGGGGACAGGCCGCAGTTGATGGCACGATTTGTTTGATAGTTGGTGCTAGGGTTGGGGTTCCCGAAGTGGTGCAAAACGGCAAGGATGGCGGCCAGTTTCCCTAGCTCCCAAGGAAAGATTTCAAGTATTTGAAGGGTGAGGAAGGTTTGCGAATGTGAGGGTAACTTACAGACCAAGGAATCAGGTGAAACGAGGGACAAACGGGTGGTCTAGCATAGGGGGGTCTCGCCCAGTCCATGGGCGGATCTTCCATTTTGGGCAGAAGCTGGAAGACGACCCCAGCACCGTTGGATCAAGATCCAACAGCTGCTGGGTCGCACGATCGGGCAACTTGAGTCGGGGCTCAGAGCCCATTTCCGCATCTGACCAGCAGCCGGTTCCAGGGGATAGAATCCCGGTTCAAGCATTGGACCGGGCCAGAGCGGGAAGGCACCTCAGCGGCTAAATCGGCCAGGCCCAGTAGGTATAAAAAGGGGGAAAATAAGGGTTAAAAAGAGTAGATCTTAGAAAAATCATAAAAATTCGTAGGAAGGTCCAAATGGTCTCTAATTTGGACCATAGCTTCATAACAGGGTCTAGAAAAAGTGTGAAAAATATCAAAACAAAATATGTACGTATGATCAAGAATTTAATCAAAGGGTTCAAGGGTATAACAACACTAATATTTCATGCATATATGTGTATCGTATTTGACTCAAAATGTGGAACTTAGCTCAAAAAGGCAAATTAATGCCACACATATCAACTTGATCACTGGTGTGACTAAAAGGAAGTATAACCATACTCACGCTATGCAATTGATATTCAATTGAGTATAAGTCACTTGAGGAGAGAGAAAGAGTACAAGATAGGAGAGAGAAAAGTCAGGTTGTCACAGCAAGAATCGCTTGATACCTAGGAGAAGGATCGATCAATGCGCGAAAAGGAAAAGGCCATCAAGGAAGAAGGTCCTTGTTCCTATTTATAGCCTCAATCGACACAAAGGAGGTATTATCAAAGGGAACCAAGCGATTTTGCGAAGAAGAGGCAGGTGCATTGGTTGGAGCAGCTCGTTTTCTTCTTTGGGAAGCCATGGAGGTGAAAACGAGATAGAAAACATGCAAACAATGAAAAACAAACCTCAAACGCCATACAAAAACCACCAGATATGCTCGGGAAGGTCTAGGTTGAGCTTTCTAGGTCGAACTAGGGCTAAGAGCGGGAGGTTTAGGGCTGGGGGTGAGAGCTTAGGGCTAAGAGATGAGGAATTGGTCGGCTATTTTCAAGTTGAGAGGGAAAATAGTCGAACAATCCTAACTTAATAACGGATCAGCCCGCGGATCAGTCGAGTTCTAAGAGTGGAAAACTCGACTGAACGGTTCTCCGAAGAACAACTCTCGACTCTTGATCGGTCGAGTTTATCCTGGTGAAACTCGACCGAAGGTCAACCTGACCTAAACGTCACATTCTTGGTTTCTAGCCATATACATGCCAATAAAATTCATTTTTCAATACTATTATGTATCATTAACATACTTAGGCACATTTAGCTCATCATTGGGTACTATTTAGAGATAAAACAAGAAAATCGATAAAAACCCAAAATAAGCAAAAACTAAGCATGTTAACAAGCAATTTAGGCAGATTGAAGCATATATAGGCATATAAGATGAGATATGACACGAGGAAGCATATAGGTTGAAAACAACTAGCTAGATCACATACAAACATCATACAAAGCAACAATAAGCAGTTTAGATTGAATAAAATTAAATTGATCTCTAGCTAGAGGTTTTGTAAAGATATCTACCAATTCATTTTCCATGTCCACATGCATGATATAGATATCCTTCTTGGCAATATGATCACAGAGAAAGTGATGGAGAACCTCTATATGCTTGACTCTACTATGCAATATAGGATTGTAAGAAAGATTAATTGCACTAGTATTGTCACAAAAGATAGGAGAAGCATCAAAACGTATGTTATAGTCTTGGAGCATTTGCTTCATCCATAGGACCTGGGCACAACAACTCTCGGTTGTAGTGTACTCAACCTCAGTAGTTGATAATGCCACGATGCTCTATTTCTTTGAGAACCAAGATACCACGTATGGTCCTAGGAGAAAGCAAGTGCCACTTGTGCACTTTCTATCAACCAAACAGCCTGCGTAATCCACATCACTATATGCTCTAAGAGTAAAATCCCTTGATTTAGGATACCATAGTCCAAAATTTTGGGTTTTGGCTAGGTACCTCAAAATCTTCTTAACAGCTATAAGATGTGATATTCTAGGTCTAGATTGAAAGCGAGCACACAAGCCAACACTAAACATAATATCAGGTCTAGAGGCAGTCCAAAAAAGTAAACCTCCAATCATACCTCTATAGAGATTCTCATCTACTTTCTCACCTTCTTCATCTTTATCAAGTTTGGTAGTGTTGGACATGGGTGTATCCATTGGCTTCATATTCTCCATCCCAAAGCATTTGAGTAGTTCATTTGTGTACTTGCCTTGATTGATGAAGTTTCCTTCTTTGGTTTGTTTGATTTGAAAGCCAAGGAAGAAGGTCAACTCAACCATCATGCTCATCTCAAACTCACTCTGCATAAGAGAACTAAACTCCTTGCAAAGATCAAGATCAGTTCCGCCAAAAATGATATCATCAACATAAATTTGAATAATAAGAAAATTGTTAGAAGTGTGTTTTAACAACAAGGTAGAATCAACTTTGCCCATGACATACCCATTATCTAACAAAAAGTTATTTAATTTCTCATACCAAGCTCGAGGTGCTTGTTTGAGTCCATAGAGAGCTTTTTGCAACAAATAAACATGATTAGGTAGCTTGTCATTTTCAAATCCCGAAGGTTGAGCAACAAATACTTCCTCCTCGATTGTACCATTCAAAAACACACTTTTAACATCCATTTGATATAGCAAGAAATTTTTATGACTAGCAAAAGCAAGTAGCATTCTAATGGATTCAAGTCTAGTAATAGGAGCATAAGTTTCATCAAAGTCAATACCAACCTGTTGGTTGTAACCTTATGCTATTAACCTTGCTTTGATTCTTACCACTTTGCCTTGCTCATCTAGCTTCACTACTACAGAAACAACATTCAATGTCACTTTTAGAGGCGTCGGTTTTTTAGTAAAACCGATGCTGGTCACATTAAACATCGGTTAATAAGGACATCCGACATCTATATTTGAAGACCAGCCAGACACGGGTATCACTTTTCATTCAGTGACGGTTGAAGAAAAGAAATTGATGCCTAAAGTAGCCTGTGAAATCCAATTTTTTTGAGCAAAAAAAAATTGCGCCAAAGTATCAGATACAACGTCAGTGTTTTACCTAATAACTGACGTTGAATGAAGATAAAATTTGTGCCAAAAGTTCCAATATGGACGTCGTTTGTCTTAGCATAACCGACGTTATAAGGGTACGCGCGCCGTCCCCGCCAAAAAAGTTAGGGTAAAGGAATGTCCAATTGGAGGTTGGTTTGTTACTATCAACCGACACTTAAGGTTTTAGGTGTCGGTTTTGTAGATAACCGACGACGTTTACAAACTTAATAGACCCGCGATCACCCGAGTCTTACCCTTTCTTCTGTTTCATCATGAGAATATTAGCTCTTCTCCTATTGCTCGCCTAAAATCGCTCGACGACGCCCCGGTCGGCCCGCATTCAACCTGCTAGTCACCGCCACTGCTGCTGGTGCGTCTGCTGCTCGCCACCAGCACCTCTGCTACTGCTGCTCTCCTCACCGATGCCGCTGCTACTACTGCTCTCCTCACCGACGCCGGTCTCCTACTCCTCCTGGTCCTCCTCCTCCTCCCGTCGCCGGTTGCCCTACTCTCCTCACCGGTTGCCCAAAGGTACCTGCTCCCGCTCTTCTTCCTCCTCCCTCAAGTTGATAGTAGTGCTCCGTGTGGGATTTCACCTCTTCTTGTTCCTCCTGCTCCCTCTCAGATGGCTATTGGATTAAAGAAAGTCGACGACCATGTGGGCTGGCCACAACCACGACCGTGTGGGCTGGCCACAGCCACGGCCGTGGCCAGCCCACACGATCCTGGCCTTGCTTTAATCCAACAACTATCTGAGAGGGAGCAGGAGGAAGAAAAAGATACATTTGCAATTGAATACTAATGCTTGACCTAATTCTGTAAATTTTGATGCATGTTGAATTAAGATATTAAAACCCTAATACACATTTCACCATAATCTTGAATTAACTATATTGCTGAAATCTTGTGATCAATCTATGTAAGATATTAAAACCCTAATGTTAAATCTCTGATTTTGTAGTGATGTGTCACCCTAACATCTACATGAATCCCTATTGTATGATGTAGATTGATGATAATGCATGAGCTAGTTTGAAATTTTGAAATCAATTATGAATCTCTCCATCCCTATGTCATACTAATTTATGTGTAATCTTTATCTTGATGATGAACATGCATGGACACTCAAAATGTTGAAATCAATGTTATAGAATGACAACACATGTATTTGTTGGCCTAGAAACCCGTCCAAGATTTACTCATTAGGAGTAAATCTTGGATAGTCCCCGGTTTAGGACTATTCTTGAACACCTAATCTCACTTAGGATGTAAGTGTATAATGTGTATTTGGTTTTCAAGAAAATTCTGATAGCATTTCCCCATTTGTTCTCTAAGTACATATGTACTTGGAGAACAGCGGGGAAATGCTGCCAAAATTTTCTTGAAAACCCAATACACATTATACACTTACTAGTGAGATTAGGTGTTCAAGAATGGGATAGGTGGTAAACATTTATTATATATAAGAATGACAACACATCAATTTGTTGGCCTAGAAACCCGTCCAAGATTTACTCATTAGGAGTAAATCTTGGATAGTCCCCAGTTTGGGACTGTTCTTGAACACCTAATCTCACTTAGGATGTTAGTGTATAATGCGTATTGGGTTTTCAAAAAAATTTCGGTAGTATTTCCCCATTTGTTCTCCAAGTACATATGTACTTGGAGAACAGTGGGGAAATGCTGCCGAAATTTTCTTGAAAACCCAATACACATTATACACTTACTGGTGAGATTAGGTGTTCAAGAATGGGATAGGTGGTATACATTTAGTATATATAAGAATGACAACACATGTATTTGTTGGCCTAAAGTTTTAACCATGCAAAAACTCTAATCTGTTAACCCTAGACCCTAATCTTGTTGTAATATATACTTGTTTTCTCTTTTATCATAGAATGGATATATCATGGATGTCCATTCGCAATCGCTGCACCCCAGAGTTTATATTTGGTCTTGACCAATTTATTAGATTTGCCGAGGAACATAGGAAACAACATGTAGATAGGTTCTACTGTCCATGTAGGCATTGCGGTAACAACTTGAAAGTCAACACTGGTGACGAAATCAAAAGTCATGTCATGTGCAACATGATTATACGAGGCTATACAGAATGGCACTGGCATGGAGAGATTTCAAACTCGAAACCAGTGGATTTCGATAGAAGTGCATGTGTTGAAGAAGAAATTGCCTTTGATGACGTAGATGTTAATGAACCAGTTCCAGTAGACATCGTTGATGCGATGCTGGATAGTTGTGGGGTAGAGCACACCGATCCACCTCCCATTTTTAGAAACATTGTGCATGATGCTGAGATATTGTTATACACAAGTTGTACTAAGTTTATGAAGCTTAGCGCTGTGTTGAGATTGTATAAGGTGAAAGCTAACAATAGATGGAGCGACAAAAGCTTCACGTCATTGTTGTCTTTGTTGAAAGAAATGCTTCCTGAAGGAAACTAGATGCCAATCTCAACATACCAGGTAAAGAAATTGTTGTGCCCAATGGGAATGGATGCGAAGAAGATACACGCATGCCAGAATGATTGTGTCTTATATCAAAAGGACTATGTGGATTTGAAAGATTGTCCAAAATGTAGTGCGTCACGATATAAATTGATGACTTCGGGGGAGTCCAAAACTGGTTCTCGTGCCAAGGTGATGTGGTATCTACCTATAATATCACGGTTTCAACGCTTGTTTACCAATCCGATAGATGTGAAGAATTTGATGGCATGCAGATGTTAAGAAAAATAATGATGAAATCCTACGACATGCGTCTAATTCCCCACAGTGGAAGAAGATTGATCTATTATACCCTGAATTTGGTGAAGAAGTCAGGAATCTAAGACTTGGGCTTTGTACAGATGGGATGAATCTGTACGGGACATTGAGCAACCAACATAGCACTTGGCCAGTCATGCTTGTTATATACAATCTTCCTCCATGGCTGTGTATGAAAAATAAGTATGTAATGTTGTCATTGTTGATATTGGGCCCTAAACAACCTGGAAATGATATCGATGTTTATCTTGAACCTATGATTAATGACTTAAAGAAACTCTGGGGTGAAGGTGTGATGACCTATGATGCTACACGAAGAGAGACATTTTGTTTGCATGCTATGTTGTTTTGCACTATGAATGACTTTCCAGCATATGGGAATTTGTCTGGATATAGTGTCAAAGGAGCTAAAGCATGTCCTATATGTGATGAGAACACCGATTCAATAAGACTAAAACATGGCGGTAAGACTGTATATCTTGGTTATCAAAGCTTTCTTACAAAATTCCATCCGTATCGTAGGAAGCGCAAAGCATTCAATGGATTGAATGAGGAACGAAGTGCACCTAAACCTATACTAGGGGAGGTTGTTTATGAAAGAGTAAAAGACTTTGTCAATGAATTTGGTAAGAGATCACAATGTAATATGGCCACACAGAGTGAAAAATCTTTATTCAAGAAGAAGTCAATATTTTGGGATCTTCCTTATTGGAGTTCTTTGACAGTCAGACATTGTATCGATGTCATGCACGTTGAGAAAAATGTTTGTGATAGTGTCATTGGTACTTTGTTGAATATACCAAGTAAGACTAAAGATGGGATAAAATCCAGACTATACCTACGTGAAATGGGAATAAGGTCAGAATCAACAGAATTTAGTGAAATGGGAAATCGGAGAACATACTTACCTCCTGCTTGTTACACATTGTCTAGAAAGGAGAAGAAAGCTTTTTGTGAATGTTTGGTAAATGTTAAGGTGCCAAAGGGTTACAATGAAAGATCTGAAGTTGATAGGTCTTAAATCTCATAATTGTCACACTCTAATGCAACAAATATTGGCTGTGGCAATTCAATCTATATTGCCGAAGCATGTAAGGTTTGCAATCACCAGACTTTGTTTCTTTTTCAACAGTCTATGCAGCAAAGTTATTGACCCTGATACTCTCGATAATTTGCTAAGAGAAGTGGTTGTTACCCTATGTCATCTTGAGATGTATTTTCCTCTGTCGTTCTTTGATATCATGGTACATCTTGTTGTCCACTTGACTAGGGAAGTGAAAATGTTGGGACCAATTTTCTTGCATTGGATGTATCCCTTTGAATGATACATGAGTGTTTTTAAAAGTGATGTTCGAAACCATTATCGGCCTGAAGGGAGTATTATTGAGGGTTATGTGGCGAGAGAGGTAATAGATTTTTGCAATGACTTTTTCAGTGGTAATGACACTTCTGGTAATGACAAGAATATTGAGGAGCAATTTGGCAAAGGAATTTTGGGATCACAGGTGAAAGTAATCAGCCGTGAGCAGTTGGAACAAGGTCACCTGAATATTTTACACAACATAGACGAAGTGAGTGTTTATATCGGGGAACATACCAATTGCATCAAGAGACAATATCCTCGAGCCAATACAATGTGACTTTCTAGAGAGCATAACAAGACATTTATTAAGTGGTTCGAAGATAAAGTCTTACATCAATTATCTCAAACACCAGATGATATTACTGAAACTATCAAATGCCTCGCCTTTAAACTGAAATTGAATGTTATGTCTTATGAAGGGTATGACATTAATGGATTCACATATTACACAAAGAGCCAAGATGATAAGAGTGTCGTCCAAAATAGTGGGGTTACCCTTCAAGCGTCGACTATGTTTTTTGCAAGTGCAAAGGATAAGAGTCCACATGATGCTAAAATGTCATATTACGGTGTCATTGAAGACATATGGGAGTTTGACTACATAGATTTCAGAATTCCACTCTTCAAATGTAATTGGGTTGATAACACCAAAGGAGTTATAGTGGATGAATTGGGTTTCACTTTAGTGAACTTTGAAAAGATTGGCGAGAAGGGTGAACCATTCATATTGGCATCACAGGTGAAACAAGTATTTTATATCAATGATCCTGCAAATGATAAATGTTCGATTGTTTTTCATGGTAAAATACAATTCATTGAAGATCCTATAGATGAAGAAGAGTACTATGATAAGTATGATGACTCCAGTCCATTCTCAGTTGGGTTGCCAACACCAGCAAATATTGAAGCTAATGATGACTTGTATGTGTGCGGAGATCACAATGAAGGATTGTTAATTGATAAAAAATTGCAATATTAGAGGCATGTTTATATTTTTTTATATGTTTTATTTTTCTGAATGTGAACTTTACAATGTGAATTACTTTACATTGTGAATGTGAACTTTACAATGTGAGCTTTACAATGTGAATTACTTTACAATGTGAACTTTACAATGTTAATTACTTTACAATGTGAATGTGAACTTTACAATGTGAATTTTAAAATGTGAATTACTTTACAATGTGAATGTGAACTTTACAATGTGAGATTTACAATATGAATTACTTTACAATGTGAACTTTACAATGTGAATGTGAACTTTCAGATGGCTGAGCATTCTCTTGATGACCGTGCTGATGATTACCGTGAGGGTGAGGACATCAATGCGCCGCCTCACAATGTAAGTTTTAAAAATATATATCATATATTTATATCTATATGTCCATTTCTAGTTATATCCTGTAAGTGTGTTTATTTTGTCAAATTTTAGGTTGATGATGCAAATGTACCCTTTGAAGCACTTGAGGCACTTGATGAGTAGCACCAAAAAGATGACAAGAGAAGGGGCATCACTATGATGAAGAAGTTAATAGCGCAAAGGGGCAGTGGACCCAAACTTGTTGAGGATTTTGATAATCTAGGGAATGCAATTGTAGTGAATCGCAATTTGTTTGTTTCATATCTTGGGTATGTTACTCGTAGCCATTGCGGTTGTAAGATAGATTATTGGCATAAAGTTCCTAAGGGGAAGAAAGATGTAATATGTAAGGATTTATGCATGAGTTATTATTAATTTGCAATTCTATTTGTTAGATTACTAATTTTTTGGATACTAGTTAATAGCAATTCTATTTTGTAGAGTATATTTGAATTGGATGAAAAGCTCCATCGTAAATATGTGATGGAACATTGTGTGAGAGTCCTAAGGAAGTATAGGACAAATCTCACCTGAGAATACATAAAAGAAGGTGACAAGAGGAAGAAGACCGCCACATAATAGTGGAACTTCCTGGACCAAGAAGAATGGGATGCATTTGTTGCTTCAAGAAAAACTGATGAATTCAAGGTATTAGGCGTCACCCCCACTTTAATTAATATACGTTGTATTCACCTATTCAAGATTAACATTTAGTGTTACTAACCAAATCATTAATGTGCATACTAACTAGGCCCTCAGTGAGGTGCAAAAAGCATGGCGTGCACAGAATGTGCATGACCACACAATGGGTCCAAAGGGGTATGCAGGCATTCGCCAAAGACTACAGTCTGAGGCTACTGCTCAGTCTGCTGCTACTCAGGAGTCCTCTACTATAGGTAGCACACCTCTGCCTCACCATGATGTCTAGATAGCTGGGAGGCAAAATAAGAAGGGAGAAATAAGGAAGCCTGCAACTGCTGAGGCGGCTCCAAAAATCGTAAAATACAACTCTTACAGCAATCGTTTGAATATTGATTATTTGTGGTGTTTACTTAATTACAAATTTTTGTTTTGGCAATTAGCGGGAGCTGCACGAGCTGAGGAAACAAGGAAAGTCCATCCCTAAGGGAACAAGGGATGAATTGACAGTTGATCTGGGTAAGCGAGAGCATCCTGGACGTGTTAGGGCTGCAAGCGCTGGTGTGGGCATCAAAGCATTCTTTGGGCCATCCCAGCGCAAACATGTCCCAAAAGTGGGACTTTCATAGGAAGAGGTAACCTATTCTTTCTTTATAATGTTACCGTAAAAGAGAATTCAATAATCAGAAGCTAACGTTTCTTTTATCCATGTATAGGTAGATAAACTAGTTGATAGGAAACTCGAAGAAGCACTGAGCAAGTGGCAGGCATCTCAGACTGCCACTTAGCAGACAGTACCTATGGCATCCCGCTCTACTCCTACTGTGGAGGTTGGGAGTAATCTTTGTTGGTATGTATGCCCTGAGAGCCAATCATAAGATGATTGGTGGGATACATTAAGATTGATTTGATAAACATCAAAGGCAAGCTTCCAATTCTTTCTGGTTCAATCATATGAGATAGTGATAGAACAGATAGAATGTCTAGAGAATGACAGTACTCAATGACGTATGCCTTCAGGTTCATGACCTGAATGATGAGATCATACGGATGCTAAGAGTTTGTACATTATTGTTATGTCCCTAGTCGGATGTCATTGTGGAAGGTAGATAGACAACAATGACACACAAGACTAGATTGTGGTGTTGGTTGATGACAAAATCTCATTAGTCATGATATAGAGATATCAAACCAAACACATAGGTACTTGTTAGAGAACAAGTGTACCTGACAGACCCACCGTGAGTTTGACACATGGAACCATGAGATGGTAGTCACAGTCAGTACTCACAGTGATGGTGGTGAGTGTGATTCTTAGACCTGAAATCACTGCACTCAACACATGTCGTTGGGCACACTTTGACATCATCAAACACAGTCCTGAAACATGGGTTGTTATAAAGGTGATGATTGGGTGGCTTTGACACATGGGGCTTTTGAGGGGTGAGTGATAGATATGGGATTTGTCCCTCCTGAGGGAGTTTGATATCCAAGGCCACTTGATGAGTAGGATTGAGATAGGCGTGCGCACGCATGTGTGAATGAGTATGTGATATTGATGTCATACATATCTCCTTCAATCTACTCTGAGATCAAGAAAGTGAATGAACGTTGACAGGATGACAGTTCCATGCCTTGAGTTCATTCGGGATATCAGTGACAAAGGAATTATACATTCACTGTAACACCATTCACGGATTGTAGGATGAAAGTTGTTCTCCAACTTTCTACTTTCACTTGGGTAGCACTGATGTGTGACTAGGCACCGCTCTTTGCTTGTGAAGTCATAAGTGTTATGGACTTTCACTGCCAACGTGAAATGGACTTGCAGGGTCACACACATAGGATTTAACCTGGAAGAGGAGTTTTGTCCACAAAGCAATGTTTAGATTGATTACTAAAAGAGTTTAGTAGTTCAATTAAACACTCAATCAGTCGATAGCTTAATATCATATGGTTCAAGGTGTTGGACGCATTGATTGGAGTATCTGATTGATTGAAATCGCAATTGACTGATTTTTCCCAACTTGTGCTCCCAACCGATCGGCTCATGTGATGAACCGGTCGGTTGAGGTGCTGAACCGGTCGGCTGGAGTGTCCAGGCCGATCGACTCATGCCCAGGTTGAAACGACCGGTTCAAGAATTGAACCGATCGGCTCAACTGGTGCAACCGACCAGTTGGGAAAGTCATCTCGGCAAGAATTTTCCTTTGGTTTCAAATTGCCCAATTCGATTGGGAATAACATTGGTATACGATACCAATTGAGAACGAAACAAGGAAAGTATTTTTGAGCCGGATTAGGACCATGAACCGATCGGTTCAGGGCACCAACCGATAGGTTGGAGTGCCCCAAACGATCGACTCAGGTCTAACCGATCGGCTCAATGGCCGAACTGATCGGTTCAGTTATGAACCGATCATTTCAAGTTGCGAACCGGTTGCTTTTTGTAGAAAATTCTCGAACCCTTCTACTCCTGCTTTAGTCCCATATTTCCGGGCACAGAGAACCCTGTCCCATGACCCGCCTATATATATAGGGGTATTGGGGGCTTCTCAAAGTACAACTCAATGCAAGCCGGTTGCTGTGCAAAGTTGTCGTTCTCTCTGGTTTTGGTAACCGTGAGAGATCCCGAGCAAGTGCTTCCCGCAAAAGGGAGGTGCAGCAAGGGAAGGACAACTGCAGTTGCAACTGGTAGCAGGAGAGTGTGTTGGCGACTAGTACGTCAACAAGAGGGTGTGACTCCTTCCACTTCCTTGTGGGACAAGGAGAGTGGAGTTCCAGGTGGTCCGTGTGGACTACTACAGAGGCGGGAGGACACTGCCGCTCAGGAGGACAACTGTCATCCGACAGTCCGGTAGGAGGAGGAGTCGTCAGTCCCGGTGCGACCAGGAGCTGTACAGACGCCGTCTAAGACCGGAGTTGAAGACCGCGCATTGCGCGAGGTATTGTCACTGAGCAAGCCTCGGGACAAGGTATGATTCCACAAACCATCCTTTCCTATTATATAGACGTTGACGCGTTTCCTCGGTATGGGTTGGAGAGAAAATTTTTGTTTCCGCTGCCTTCTCTGTCTCCCCTAAAAACCCAACAGTGGTATCAGAGCCACGTCAGCTGTTCTATATTTTAGGAATATCGATATGATCGATTTTGGTTTGTCACCTTTATTTATTGCATACGATGCGAATAATATCGGCTTTATGCATGTCCAATCCTAAATCCACAAATCCCTAATTACATATATGATATGTATTATTAATGCACTCGATACGCGTCGCCCTTAAACGAGTTTTGTGGTGGATGTGTGTAGCGTGATTATGGCCTATAAACCCCTATCTGTGTGTGGTTGTTTGTGGTTGCTTGCATCTCGGTCTGCGCACCGATCTTCCCTCTCTTTTTCCCGATGTAACTCAAAATAATTCGAGATTATTTCCTACTTTTACTCCCCCCGAATGTAAATCGGGGTTTCCCTTTTTAAAGCAATGTAATAATTAGGATAGATTTTATTTCCTGTTATGTCGAAGACCGGCGGACATCAAGACGACAACTGAAACGATCAGTTCAAGGCGTGAACCGATCAGTTGACGTTGCAGACGGTCGGTTCAAGGTGTGAACCGATCGGTTGATGACCGGTTCGAGGAGCGAGACGAGCGGGTGGTGGACATGATGAGATGCACGACGACCAGGCGAACTGATCGGTTGGAGGAGCCAACCGATCGGCTGGTGGCACCCAGACGACCGGCTGGAGAGTACAGATCATTCATGTGATGAGTTGATCAACTCGGATGGCAAGGCACAGATGTTCATCTTGTACAGGTTGCATGAGATGTAGACCTAGATGACTGTGATTCTTCTTGGCTCGAGGAATCACATTAGGATGGCCATAATCATCGCTTTTTATCGTTTGTGCATGTTTTCTGTGGGATATAGCATGTATATGATATGTACTATGTATTGTGGTGATTGGATATGTATATGTATATAAAACCAAATCCCTCATTAAAATATTAAGTATTAGATGCCTTCCAAATGCGACACACGTGAAAAACTTGTTCGACCAAGTGTGGGCACGCCCTAGCGTGGTGCACCGTCTACCTCGTGGAAGCGTGAAGGATGAATGTGTGGGTTTTCCCTAGCAGGGTGCATGTTCATCATGTTTGCTTTGGGTCGGACTTAACAAGGTGATCTAGATGGGATCTAGTACCTTGAGGCATGGAGATGATCATTGCAAAGAGTTGTATATGACATCTTATCAAGAGTTGCATATGATGCAATTGGCAAAAGTTGCCTACCTGAGAGATCTATGTTGTGGGTGACAGCCCTAGCTGGTCCATGGCTTAGAGGATTTCAGGATCTTGCCCACTAGAAGGTTGTACGCTGCAATCTTCCGAATTGATGGTGAGGGCTATCAATTTGAAGTAAAATAGTGGGAGCGATAATTAATTAAAGGCCTAATTTTATCGTCAACTTTTCAAATCAATCAAACAAGTCAAAAAGAGTTTTGAACTAAAATTGCATATATTTCCTTTTGTTAATATAAATGGTTAATCAACAAATCACTTTATTTGCGATGGGTCTTTAAGACCAACAAATTAAATGGGAATAATTCCACGATTGGTTAGGATGATGAGAAGTGTTCTCAATCAAAGAGCGAAAGCTCTAAGTCCTAGTTATACCAGAACCAGATGAACTCGATCCCACCACATCAATGGCTGAAAGTATGCTTATGGAAGCATACTGAGGATGAAATTGATGAGGAGTGCTTGATGTTGTGTTGTCTGAACTATGAGCTGCAGACACAACATGAGACATATGATGTCTCCAAGATATTGTCCTAGTATGTCATGACAGAAGGAGATCTAGTAAGGTATTCACACACTCAATGTGATTGGGTATGTGGAAAACCTGACTAAAAAGGATTCCCTCTGAGCCAAGAGTTGGCTATTGGTATGATACTGCAAGTGTTGCAAAATCATACAGTTCATGATAAACTACAACATGAACGACTTTGACAAGCATTGACAAAGTTGTTGGACATGTTGAGGATAGTAAAGGCAAAGATGAAGAAAGACAAACCATAGTCTTTGATGTGATCAAAGAAAAGGTAATTCTTAAGGGCAAAGACAAGGGCAAAGCTAAGAAGTGTTCTGATGCTAGCCAGAAATCCAAGCCGTCTTCAGCCTCAAGGCACATGGGGAAAGGGTGTATGAGGGATTTCCCTCTATATCTAGAAGAACAAAAGAAGATGAAGGAGGGGATGGAGATCTCCACCTAAGCTATCAGGAAATGAACCGCTTCTTTATCTGAGGTATATGATACCAAGATATGGATATGTCATATATGATATGCAATATCCACAAAGAAGTGACGGCCTTTGCGAAAGGACCAAGAAAGAAATACCCATCATTGGAGCAAGTGTTGCTGCCATAGATAGGAGTATCTTTCAGTTTATTTCAGCCTAAAGGGCACGAAATAGAGTTGAGAACTGCTATTTCATATATTGCCAATAGATAGAAACATTATATTATTGCATATTGTATGACAATGATGTCAATTAATAAAGTTGATGTTTCAATCTTAAAGATATGATCTTTGTGGCAATGCCTTGTTTATCTTGTGATACATGCTATGCATAAGATAAAATGATACCTAAAGTTATTGATAACTCAAACAATCAAATTAGCATCAATCATGAGAAATTCATTTCTAGTTTCCATATGATGGATAAACCTAGACTCTTTTGGTTAGAGAACCATTAAGAGACATGAATATCTTGGACATGATTAATCAATCTTCACTAAAGGTAGTGGGAGAGTGATTATCCTATTAGGTATAATACATGTGATGTATTTACATACCAATTGGATCAAATTTTAATACTTCAAATGGTGTTTAGAGAAATACCAATATGAACATCTTGAAGTGTTCAAGATTGTCATAGATGAAGTACAAATTTGGTAAAGTATTAATTCTTGATGAGATCAATGAATGAAATACTTGGACCAAATGTTTGAGATCCTTATGAGTGATTATGATAGTGTATCATAGTGAACTCATGATTAAGGCATGGTGATGTCTAAATCAAGAAGGAATCATACTCTAAGGAGTTAGAGAATGATTATCAAATAACTGAATTCTTCTTAATAAAAGAATACCCCACACTAATAAAGGAAATTAAGAACCACAAGGGTTGTGAGTTCATATATCCTTGACAAATACACCTAAATCATCTATGTGATGAGTTGTTCATATGATGAGTCAACTATCTAGATGAATATGAGGAATCAGATTTTGAGTTATGGTATAGAACCATTACATCCTAAATGACTTCCATGTGAGCCATAAGGTATGACCTTGATGGTAGCACTCATTGGATCGTATCCATAAGTGAAAATAAGTCTTAAGTGTTAAGACACATGGATAACATTTTGACAAGGATGATGCTTGTTGATTGCAACTTAATGACTAAGACTTTTGGCATATGGATACTAAAACTGCATTCCTATGAGGAATAAAACAAGGATGTGTACGTGACACAACCTATAAGGTTTATAAATCCACTAATGCAAATGAAGTCTATAAGTTACAATGGACTAATCAATGTGATTGATTGAGTACAAGCAACTCAAAATTGGATCTTTACTTTGATGATATAGTCAAAGGGTTTGACTAATATGTCAAAGATAAAGAAGGGATCTGTGATTTAGTGGGAGCGTGTTCACATTCCACATGTTGATGTGAAATGGAAATGTTCTAGAATGGAAATCCAAAAGTGGAAATTATCTTTAAGGAAGATAGAGATGTTTCCTATATGATAGGAATAGAGATCTATAGAGATAGTTCTCGACAAATCTCTTGACGTGGAAAGGAGAGAGCATACATTGGCAATCTGTACTGAAGGGTTTAGTATGCACAGATTCAGTGGGAGAAAACTTGTCCATGTTATATGGATATTAGTATCCCAAGGCCAAGTGTCCAATTCTTATGAAGAATGGGAACACTAAGAATAGATATGGATCTATCATGTATGTAATCATCCCATTGTCTTGCATGTATGACATGGCAAGAATAAAATGCATTCATCATCTTGTATGTGTGACATGACAATATGATGTGCTCATCCTGATAACTCATATGTGAGACATGACGAGTGGATGTCTGTCTGATTCCAGTAAGGGTTACTGGAATACCATAAGAACTTGATAAGTACTTGGGAAGTACTAGTTCTATGGAGATAAGGAAGAGTTCGATGTAAAGAGTTACATTGATGCGAACTTCCGAAAGGACAGAAAATTAATCGCAAAATATACATAGGATGTATAAAAGTAAAAGTTTGTTGATAATTGGAAGTGTTCCAATAAAACCATTTAAAAGGGAAATGCCGAGTATCCGTGTGTTAGAGAACAACAGTGGATACTATATGGATCTGGAAGTTCATGAGATGAACTTATAGATATTCCACTCATTGATGACAAGTCTGGAATCCTTGATCATGCAATGTGGCTAAAGGTTAGCAAAGGAATACTAGATCGCATATTACGACAACTCCATCTCATACATGCGACGTACAACGAAGAGATGAGAGACATGCAATTTATAGTGACTTTGGCAAGATGTTGCCATTACTCACTATATTGGCACAAGAGCACAATAACATGTGGGACATGTTTAGAGATCACTATGAATATGATTCAAGGGTGATTGGCTCGCAGTGCAAGTGGGAGTCTGTTGGTATGTATGCCCTGAGAGCCAATCATGGGATGATTGGTGGGATACATTAAGATTAATTTGATAAACATCAAAGGCAAGCTTCCAATTCTTTCTGGTTCAGTCATATGAGATAGTGATAGAACAGATTGAATGTCTAGAGAATGACAGTACTCAATGACGTATGCCTTCAGGTTCATGACCTGGATGATGAGATCATACGGATGCTAAGAGTTTGTACATTCTTGTTATGTCCCTAGTCGGATGTCATTGTGGAAGGTAGATAGACAGCAATGACACACAAGACTAGATTGTGGTGTTGGTTGATGACAAAATCTCATTAGTCATGATATAGAGATATCAAACCAAACACATAGGTACTTGTTAGAGAACAAGTGTACCAGACAGACCCACCGTGAGTTTGACAAATGGAACCATGAGATGGTAGTCACAGTCAGTACTCACAGTGATGGTGGTGAGTGTGATTCTTAGACCTGAAATCACTACACTCAACACATGTCGTTGGGCACACTTTGACATCATCAAACGCAGTCCTGAAACATGGGTTGTTATAAAGGTGATGATTGGGTGGCTTTGACACATGGGGCTTTTGAGGGGTGAGTGATAGATATGAGATTTGTCCCTCCTGAGGGAGTTTGATATCCAAGGCCACTTGATGAGTAGGATTGAGATAGGCGTGTGCACGCATGTGTGAATCAGTATGTGATATTGATGTCATACATATCTCCTTCAATATACTCTGAGATCAAGAAAGTGAATGAACGTTGACAGGATGACAATTCCATGCCTTGAGTTCATTCGGGATATCAGTGACAAAGGAATTATACATTCACTGTAACACCATTCACGGATTGTAGGATGAAAGTTGTTCTCCAACTTTCTCCTTTCACTTGGGTAGCACTGATGTGTGACTAGGCACCGCTTTTTGCTTGTGAAGTCATAAGTGTTATGGACTTTCACTGCCAACTTGAAATGGACCTGCAGGGTCACACACATAGGATTTAACCTGGAAGAGGAGTTTTTTCCACAAAGCAATGTTTAGATTGATTACTAAAGGAGGTTAGTAGTTCAATTAAACACTCAATTAGTCGATAGCTTAATATCATATGGTTCAAGGTGTTGGACGCATTGATTGGAGTATCAGATTGATTGAAATAGCAATTGACTGATTTTGCCCAACCTGTGCTCCCAACCGATCGACTCATGTGATGAACCGGTCGGCTGAGGTGCTGAACCGGTCGGCTGGAGTGTCCAGGCCGATCGACTCATGCCCAGGTTGAAACGACTGGTTCAAGAGTTGAACCAATCGGCTTAACTGGTGCAACCGACCAGTTGGGAAAGTCATGTCGGCAAGAATTTTCCTTTGGTTTCAAATTGCCCAATTCGATTGGGAATAACATTGGTATACGATACCAATTGAGAACGAAACAAGGAAAGTCTTTTTGAGCCGGATTAGGACCATGAACCGATCGGTTCAGGGCACCAACCGATAGGTTGGAGTGCCCCAAACGATCGGCTCAATGGCCGAACCGATCGGTTCAGTTATGAACCAATCATTTCAAGTTGCGAACCGGTTGCTTTTTGTGGAAAATTCTCGAACCCTTCTACTCTTGCTTTAGTCCCGTATTGCCGGGCACATAGAACCCTATACCATGACCCGCCTATATATATAGGGGTATTGGGGGCTTCTCAAAGTACAACTCAATGCAAGCCGGTTGCTTTGCGAAGTTGTCGTTCTCTCTGGTTTTGGTAACCGTGAGAGATCCCGAGCAAGTGCTTCCCGCAAAAGGGAGGTGCAACAAGGGAAGGACAACTGCAGTTGCAACTGGTAGCAGGAGAGTGTGTTGGCGACTAGTACGTCAACAGGAGGGTGCGACTCCTTCCACTTCCTTGTGGGACAAGGAGAGTGGAGTTCCAGGTGGTCCGTGTGGACTACTACAGAGGCAGGAGGACACTACCGCTCAGGAGGACAACTGTCATCTGACAGTCCGGTAGGAGGAGGAGTCGTCAGTCCCGGTGCGACTAGGAGCTGCACAAACGCCGTCCAAGACCGGAGTTGAAGACCGCGCATTGCGCGAGGTATTGTCGCCGAGCAAGCCTCGGGACAAGGTATGATTCCACAAACCATCCTTTCCTATTATATAGACGTTGACGCGTTTCCTCGGTATGGGTTGGGGAGAAAATTTTTGTTTTCGCTGCCTTCTCTGTCTCCCCTAAAAACCCAACAATCCTTTAGACCCACCACTTAGCACATCCAATGTAAGTATTTTTATGACATAATAACTAGTCTTTTCAAGATGATATGTATATATGTATATAACATTCTTTACACAAATATTTGTAGGGGTTGAAGCCATGCCGTCTAAAAAGTAAAGAATTTGTCATTGTAGAGGCGTCGATTTACCCATCCCTACCTGGGGAAATGTTTCATGGGTCTCCATTACCAGCTGTTTGGGTTCGTGTGAGCCCGCTACGTATATTCCCCAATTGGATGGATCTTCCATTGCCATATGCCCACCCAGATTGTGAAACACTTGGTGAGGCAGAAGGTGGAGTGATATTCTGGCCAAAAGTGGATGTCCTCAATACTGAAACTGTATGGTAAATTTACATTACGTTAAATTGTTAGTGTGTGTATATGATGTCAGTTGATCTGAAATTATATATATATACAGGTTAAAAAGAAGACACCCAGAGCATCTAGGCCTCCACCTCCACCTCCTACATTACGAAGTTGGGTTCCACAGGACCTACCTGTCCCGTTAAGTCCTAACTGTAGGGGTATGGCAATATGGTTAGGAGAACGTGATATAAATTGCCCTATAATTGTTTCTATAGATGCGGATGCTGTAGGTCAATCATACGAAAGCAACCTATTTATATAAGATATTTTGGAGTTGTTTCGATATGATTGGATGAATACATCTGTGATAGAGCTATGGATAAGGTGAGATCTTCTTTATACATCCATATACCTTGTGTACGATCTGGTGATATGGTTTCTTATTTATTAATGCATGCATAATACATGTTTTGCAGCTACTTAGACAAGATATGTGTAGATTTTTCATTCGAACATGTAGGATTTTTGATTCCATCTTTGATTAGTCTAGTAGCTAAAGACCCTCCGTCAGTTTAACAATACTGTTGTGATTCTTTTACAAATTTTGGTCAAAATAAGAAGACGGTGATAATAGCTCCATTCAATGTGGAGTAAGTTTACTTTGCTTATAATTTGGACTTAAGAAAATTACAGTTTTATTGTGGATTTTGAGTTATTGATTTTTAACTTTTTTACCTCTAGTGGTACGCATTGGGAGTTACTAGTTATTGTCCCCGAGACGTTCACTGTCTATTATCTAGATCCTAAGGGGGCTAAATTGAATTAAAAGTATGGACACAAAATGAAAATGGCATTATTCCAGTGAGAAATATTTCATTTTCATATCCGTTAACATATGTTATTATATTACTATTTATTTATACAATGTACTGTGTTACATTAACATTTAGGGGTTTAGATGAGTTCAAAAAGGTTGGAGGAAAGGTCCCCAGGAAAAAGAACCAGCAAATAATTTGAAAAAATGTGGAAGTAAGTTCCCGACTGCAATGTATATATTATTACAGTGAACATTGCTTAATTAGTTGTATTTTTTAATATTTTGTATGTTTCAATTTATAGTGTGCTACACAAGACAACGGATGGGCATGTGCATACTATGTGATGCGATTTATGCACATGATTATCAACTATGCCGCAGTGGACATCGATACCATTCCTGAGGTATTATATATAGTCTCATTAGATAATATGAAATATATCAATCTTATTTATATATAATTAATTATATATATACATCATTCACTTTGCAGGTGTTTAAAACTGACCACAATACATGAAAGGCCTTACCAAATGTACATGCTCCCTATACGACAGAAGAATTAAATGATGTAAGAGAAGAATGGGCAACAACCACAAGTAGTGGGGGTTTTAACATATAATTGGGATGTTGATAGAGAATAATGACTAAAGAATGATATTTTGTAAATGAATTTCTAAATTATAATATGTGTGAATGTTTCTACATGTGTCTGAGTGAAAATGAATGAAACTATTGGTTGCTATATGAATGTTTCTACATGTGTGAATGTGAAAATGAATGGAACTACAGATTGCTACATGAATGTTTCTACATGTGAGAAAATCGAATGGAACTGCAGGTTGCTAAATGTGTGAACATTTATGATGTTAATTTTACAGGTTTGTGGCATGTTGTTGGCTGATATCAATGGATGTCGTAAAACCTGCAGTTCATAACTGACTGCAGGATTCTCATCTTGCGACAAGCCACAATAGGTCTGCAGACTGACAGAAAAAAAACATAAAATAGGCGTCGGTTATTTGTATAAAACGTACGACAAATGGTTACAGTGTCAGTTTCCCTACTAGTAACCGACGTCGATTTCCCTACTGAGGCCAGACACCACGGCCGTGTTGGCCAGCACAGTCGTGGCAGCAGGCCAGACACCACGGCCGTGCTGGCCAGCACGACCGTTGCATCGAACCAGACACCACGGCCGTGCTGGCCAGCACGGCCGTGGCAGCGGGTGAGATGGCGTCGGTTATCACTAATAAACCGACGCCGATAATGCCCAAGTGGTGCCCTTTCTGTGGCACGAATGTATATGGCATCAGTTTCAAAGCTAATAACTGATGCCTATACCCCCATGTTGGTGCGTTTTTGGTGGCACGCAAAGGGTTGTGGCGTCGGTTTGAGAACCGACACATAACAGTTGGGCTTTTAGCGGCACCCACATAGGTGTTGCTTAAAAACCGACACTAAAGGCTGGTTATGTACTAGTGCTTGCTGTGGTAGACCCACTTGGTGGCAATGATCTTTCTATTACTTGGTCTTGACACTAAAGTCGACACACGATTCTTCTCAAATTGCTCCAGCTCTTCTTGCATGGCAAGGATCCACTCATCATCACCAAGGGTTTCTTTAATGTTCTTTGGCTCAAATTATGAGATGAAGGCATTGTCTTCTTGTTCTTTGTTGTATTCAACTCGTGTCTTCACTCTCTCGAATGGATTGCCGATGATTAGTTCCTTGGGATGATTCTTTGCAAAGCGAGGAGTAGGATCCTTGTTTTCTTCTTCTTCTTCTTCTTCTTCTTCTTCTTCTTCTTCTTCTTCTTCTATTACTTTCTTGCCTTTGTTGTCGATGTTGAGATCTTTTAAGATAGGATATAAGTCATCTGCAACATCATTATCCACAACAAGCTTGCTAACAACAAGGTTAGTTTCAACAAACTTAACATTAATAGATTCTTCAATTTTAGACAATTCAATGTTGAATACTCTATATGACCTGCTAGTAGTGTTATAACCTAGGAAGAAATCCTTATAAGATTTCAGATCAAACTTGTCAAGAGAGTCCTTCGTATTTAAAACAAAACAAGGACATCCAAAAACATGGAAGAAATCAATAGTCGGCTTTCTACCACGCCATAGTTCGTAGGGGGTTTTCTTTAAAGAAGGATGTGTAAAAACTCGGTTTTACACAAAGAATGAGGTGCTCATGGCTTTAGCCTAAAACATATTAGGAGTGTCATACTCAAGAAGCATGGTCCTAGCCATCTCTTGTAGCGACATGTTCTTCCTCTCTACAACCCCATTTTGTTGAGGCGTACGAGGAGAAGAGAAATTGTGCGAATAACCAAATTTTTCACAAAAATGCTCAAAAAGATCATTTTCAAATTCTCTCCCATGATCACTATGGATAGAAACAATCCGGCAAGAAGCTTCATTTTCAACACATTTAAAAAAGCTTGAGAAAACATCAAGAGTATTGCTTTTAGAAATGAGAAAGAAGGTCCAAGTATATCGAGAGAAATCATCAACAATAACAAGACAATACAGGGAACCACAAAGTGTTTGCATTCTCATTGGTCCGAATAGATCAATATGAAGAAGTTCAAGAACTCTCTTGGTACTCATGACTCCTTTGGATTTGAAGGAGGATTTGGTTTGTTTCCCTTGTGTACAAGGTTGGCATTCCTCATCTTTTTCAAAATCCAATTTGGGAAGTCCTCGAACCAAGTCCTTTTTGCTCAATTTCTTCATTTGATGCATATTCACATGACCCAAACGGTGATGCCAAAGAGAAATATCATTTTTATCCACTACCAAGCATCTATCTAGTATGGGATTAAGAGCATCAAGAATAATAACATAAAGATTACCATTTCTAGTTCCCTTATATATAACATTGTAGGAGAGGGAATCTAGAAGCAAGCATTCTAAAGAAGTAATCAAAACAAGATATCCATTGTCACAAAGTTGACTAACACTAATCAAATTGTGATGTAGGCCATCAACAAGCAACACATTTTTAATACATAGCTCATTTCCCACATCACCCTCACCAATGACCTTACCCTTCTTGTTGTTTCTAAAGGTTACCGATCCTCCTTTCTTTTTTATGAACTTGTTGAAATGGCTGATTTCTCCAGTCATATGTTTAGAACAGTCACTATCAACAATCCATCTCTTTTTAACCTACAAGAAATAAGGATGTCGAAACCCAACTCAAACTTTGGGATCCGGGGTTAGCTTAGGGACCCATTTCATCTTTGGGTTGGTCCTCTTTGTCCGGTAAGGACAATAAGTAGAGTAATGGTCATCACATTTACAATGAACACAAACCATAGGGTTCTTAGAGCTGGAAGTCTCTCCATAGAAAGATAGGAGGTTCCACACTCTTCTTCTTACCCTTGTTTTTGCCCTTTTTCTTACCTTTGGTAGAAGTCCCATCATATCCCAAACCGCTAGTACCAACATGTTTCGTAGAGTGTTCTAGGACATCATTGAGAGATTTCTTTCCCGAGAGAAACATTTGCAAAGAAGATCTTAACTTGGAATTATCATCATTAAGGTTAATGAAAGTAGTAGAAAGACTAGCAAGATCATCTCTAGCATGCAATAGGTCAGCCTCAAGACAGAGGGCTTTAGTATGAAGGGAATCTCTTTCTAAAGATATGTTAGAAACTTCATTACTTTGCAAAATATGTCTAGAAGATCAGTCATTTACTTGAGAAAGTAATTTGGCATTTTCAGATTTAAGCAAAACAATTTTTCTTTGATAAGCATAAACTTCATTTCTCCTAGCATCATCCATGAGTTTGAATTCTACATTTTCAGTTTTAAGACCATCAAGCTCATCTAAGCACTTTTGGTTTTCTATTTTAATATTTTCAATATTTTTAAGATATACACCATTCTCAACCTCTACTCCATTATGTTGAAGATCAAGGTCAAGAAATTGCCCTTGCAAAGAGTCTATGTTATCAAGGAGCAGTTTTTCATTTTTATCAAGGATTTCAATTTTAGCATAAAGATCATCAACTATCTTGCCTAACATTTTCCTTTTAGATTTTCATTTAGCAAAGGATGATTGTCATTCATTTAGTATATCAATGATAGTTTCTTTAGGTAGCTCTAGTAGATTTACTTCACTTACCTTGCTTACCTCACTTACCTCACCTACATCTTTACTAGTAGATGCCATGAGAGCAAGATGGCATTCTCCATCTTTAGAGCTTGAAGAGCTTGAAGAAGACTCCTCCTACACTGCATGGGCTGCATCTTTTTATCTTCTTTCTTTCTTGTCCTTCCTCTTATACTTGCCTTCTTTCTTTTACTCCTTATCTTTCTTGTGGCTTCTCTTGTGATGGTTCTTCTTGGACTTGGGGCAGTCACTCTTATAGTGGCCTTTTTTACCACACTCATAGCACCTTGGAGTTGAAGAGGAGGGATTTCTCTTGAAGTGTTTTCCCTTTGAGTAGTTTGCCTCATGCACATTAGGGTCTTCATATTCTCTTGAGGAAGGACTGGGGGACTTCAAAGCAAGTTGTTGTTGCCGCACCATTTCTTCAATTTGTGCTTTGAAGGTTGTGTCCTTTATCTTCTTGGACTTTTTTTCTTCTCTCTTCTCTTCCTCTTCTTGCTTGTCAAGCCTAGGCTCATGGGCTTGAAGATAACCCACCAACTCCTTGGTTGATAGCTCACCTAGCTTGTACACCTCTTCAATGGATGCCACCTTGGGCTCCCATCTCTTTAGAAGAGATCTCAAGATCTTGGAGTTGATGGTGCCTTTGTCTAGCACACTCCCAAGGGCTGCTAATCCATTTATGATGACATTGAGCCCAATGTACATATCAACCACTCTCTCATTCTTACCCATCTTGAAGTTCTCTAGAAGACCACCAAGCATGTAGTTCTTGGCTTCCTTCACTTGCCCGGTTCCTTCATAGGTGACACACAATTTGTGCCATATCTCATGTGTGGTGTCCCATGAGGAGATTCAGTTGAACTCGGATGGAGTGAGGGTGGCGTAGATGATGCTCACAACTCTGGCGTTGTGTTGAGCATGCTTCATTTCAGCTTCAGTCCATGTGGTGATGTCCCCCTTTGGATCTTCATATTTGAGGTGGACTATCTTCCACATTTCATAGCTCACACCTTAGAGGTAGATATGCATCCTTCTGTTCCAATAGAGGAAGTTGGTGCCGTCAAAGACCGGAGGTCTCATGGAGAAGCTACCTTCTAGGTTAAGTGAACCAAGTGTCGAATCGCCCATCTTCTCCTACTTGTTGAAGTATCTTGGAGAAGACCTGCTCTGATACCACTTGTTGGATCAATGGGCACCAGAAGGGGGGGGTTGAAAAGAGCTTCACAAATTCTCACAAGATAAATTAGTCCACCAAATTACATATTTGAAAATCTTAAACAAGCAGCAATTTGATGTTTTAATATAGCATACATAGAAAGGATGAGAGATAGTGAAAAACAAGCACTTGGATAGGTGGTTTAGAGTGGTTCCATGTCGTATACTTAGGAGCAATGTCAATCCAATACCTAGAGTGGGTTAGTCTCTAGGATTTACAATCTTGGTACTCTTATATTCTACAATAAGATTATAAGATACAATAACCACACATCCAAGGGCTTAGTACCTCAAGCAAAGATCTTCAACCTATAGAAGGAGCTTACCCACTTGAACCATGGAGTCTTGAACCATCAACATGGACTTACCCACTCCTTTCTTCAAGTCTTCTACCTTCAAGGGATTACCTATCTTCCTTGAGCGTTGCCTTGCTTCTCTCCTTCACTCAGAGATCTGGAGCACCTATCTCCTTCACTTGGAGACCTGGAGCAGCTTGCCTTCTTCAATCTTGAAGAACATCACCTCCTTCTCCTTCACTTGGAGAGGGATCTTCAACTTGACTTCAATAGGAATTGAGGTTGGAAGATGGAGGAGGAGAGCTTTACAACAATACAGGGAGTAGCTCTCTCATACAGGAACCTATCTCACTCATACTCACGAATTGGACTTGAAGGTAGAGAGAGAAAGGGGCTCAAAGGCTTAGAACACTCTCAGTTATACAAGGACTAAGTTTACAATGAATGACAAGCCTTAGAATGAACTCCAAGTGTTCTATATATAGCTGAGGGTGTTTCTTTGAGTTAGGTGAACTCTTGGGCCGAAATATAGCTGTTTTGCTTCAAGCAAACATCTCTATTTTCGATCAAATAACCCACCAACGGTCACATCACTTTTTTCTACAAATTCTGTACAGTGCAATCGGTCGAGTTCAATTAAGTTAACTCGACCAATCAAGTAAAAGACAAAACCGATATTCAAATGGTCAGTCGAGTTTGTCCTGGGGATACTCAACCGATCACTAAAGATCATTTTGTTCAGGCACTTGCTCGGTCGAGTTCTGTGTAAACACAACTCGACTGATGCTATCTCAAGAAAACAAATAAAGATGGATCGGCCAAGTTTGTCCTGGGGAGAAACTCGACCGATTGACAACCTAATGTCAATTTTTTAATATGCATCTAAAGTGATCTAACATTGGTGTTTTATGTCCCAATCAATTTTCTCACCTTAGTTACAAGTCAATTTATCATTATAAGTGATTACAAATATGTTCCGAGTTCAATTGTACATAGATTTCCACAAAAGCACACTTGTAGCTCTTTGACTTGAACTTGAGTCAATCTAGGGTTTTGGATTTGGGATACTTTACATGTACCTAATACCTGAAATGAATCTTTAATACACATATTAGATACATATGAATGGAATGGCTAAGTCATTATCAAAATATAGGCAATGTATAACCACTAGGTCAACAGTATAGAGTTGAATTGGGCCCAAGATGGTGATTGAATTTCATGATGAATATGTATTCATCAAAACACCCCGAACTTAAACATTGCTCATCCTCGAGTAACACAAGATCGGAAACAGTCGCCAATTGAATACTTTCATTTCATGTGATTGCCTCCTCTTCACATCACAGTTGTTTTCTTTCTGCTCAGTATGACCAAACATCTCAACTTCCTGAGACCACTGAACACATCTTACCACATCTTTGTTCTTGAGTTTGTTTTCCAACATCACTTCCTCCTCACTTTTCCAACAACAAGCATTTCTAAGAGTTTCGTAAGAGTCCAGAGATACCGTAGAACAACAAGTATGCACCTGATCTGAAACTAGTGTTTTTCAGGGTAGTGGAGGCATTCATTGTGCCTTTAGGTAGAAAAGGGAGTGAATGGTGGTATGGAAGAAAGAAATAAATCTCTCCTCTATTCGACTCAAGTTTTTTTTATTATATGATTGCAATTTCATTGATTGCAATTTTTTTGTGTGAATCTCTCCTCTATTTGACTCGAGATTGCATTTTCTTGTGTTCACATTGGCATCTTTTCATGGTGACACACCCCTATTAAATAGCGAGGGGTATGGAAGAAGCAGATATAGAGGGAGGTGGTGTTCCACCCCTAACTTAGGCTTTGGAACAATTTTGGCTATTTTTGTTTCTTTTTTATGGGTGGAGGGGTATGAAGATGATAGAAAAAGTGTAGAAGAGAGTTCATATCAGAATGCAACTTGATTTACAATTCAGTGCACCGAGTCATTCTCTTTATCGTACTCTGCTCAAATAATGACTTGATGAGGATTCAGTGGGTATTCCATGTAATTGTTCCACTAGTCAGTTAGGAAGTACGACGTGTTTGATCCCTATCAGTTCGACAAACACTTGTCATTTTTGTAGAAGGATCATGATGTTAGGAATCATAAGCTTCACAAGATGATTTCAATCAAAAGGCTAGTTTCAAGAAAATGGTTCTTTTGAGGATCTACTTCAAATAAGGAGGGTGTAATGATTCAAAATGCATAGAGCGAGAAACCATCCAACTAGGTAATGGCCTTTAATGAAACAGAAAATGTCAAAATTTCATCAAGTTTTTGTTCAATATCATTGAAAATTTGAAAATTTTGCTAAAAAATGCAACGATGAAATCTTAAGTCTGAAATAGATGGGTGTAGGTGGAAAGTAAAGTACGTACCACCCACCCTCCACCCCAAACTTAGAAATTTGCTCGTCCCAAGAAAACTCTAAATCCTAGATGGAGGGGAAAATTCATGCCGTTTGGACAACTAGATGTGGTTGCATTCCAATCCGCGTGTGTCCTCCATATGAAAATTTCAAAAATGAAAACTAATCAGAACTCAAGATAGCATCTTGTGATGCGATTTTTATTTAGTGCAAAATTATCTAAGAAGTAGAATGAAATTAAGAAAAATTTCTAAATCAAATTTAAAAGTAAAAATGAAATTATTGATCGAGTTGCCTCCCGACAAGCGCCTTTGTTTTACGTCGATGGCTCAACTTGGATATTGTCACCATGGTGAGGCTCTAGGTGGAGCTTGAGGTGGATTGACATATTCTTTTGGTGGTTTCTTTCTCAACCATTCATTAATCTTCACTTTGTCTTTAGCCTCTTGTATTCTTCCCCATAAAGAATGAGCAATCTTAGAGCACATAGGGAAACAACTTGAGTTATGTTGAATTGTTCTCTATTGCTCAATCTGAGGTGGAGAATAGTTGTAGGGGATCTGAACGGCTTCATTGATAAAGTAGTGTTGTTGAGGCTTAGAAGAAAAGTTCATATGCGGATGCACTATTCCTTCACCATAGCAGTGCTGGTCATTGATATCTATCAGATATGGATCTGGGGGATGTTCTTGGTAGAAACCACAATCCAAATCTAGTTGCGTAGGAAAGACTAAATCATTGACCTCTGTCTGTTGGGATATCGGTGCATTTCATAGGATAGTTGTTTGTTGACGTTCATCGACAACTAAAGGAGGACCCGTATGTGTAATAACAGGGTTGAGAGGTGTCTCCCTTACAATTGATGGTATTTCTTTCATCTCTACATAGACCAGTTCACTCTCAATCTCCTTTTCATTACAGTATTCTTCTCAGGGAATATCAGAATTTGAGGAAAGAACTCATTGATGCATTTCAATAAATTGATTAACATAGTCAAAAAAATACACCTCTTCCTCTGCAGTGCGTTCCTTTGCACTTTTGGATGTATAGAAATCAAAAGACTGGTTTTCCACTCTTAGGATCAAAATTCCAACTTCAACATCAATTACATATCTAGCAGTGGAGATAAAAGGTCTTCCAAAAATGAGGGGGTAGTGTGGATTTTCCTTGATGTCCATAATGACAAAATCACATGGGACATATAGATTCCCAAGCCTTACGGGGATATCCTCTATGATGCCAATTGGCTTGGTCATGGAGGAGTCAGCAAGCTCGATGGACATTCTTGTAGGTGAGAAATTAATAAGGCCCAGTTTGTTGCATAGGCTAAGAGGTATGATAGAAATATTGGCTCCAAAATTGGCTAGACCTAGTCGATTGATGGAATCTCTTATCGAGCATGAAATTCTGAAAGAGCCAGGATCCTTATGTTTGCGAGGCACCTATCCATCACTAAATCAGATGATGTTCTTTCAAGTTTCACTATCTGATGATCTTCAATTTTGTATTTCTGACTAAGCAGTAGTTTGAAGAACTTTGACCATTGGGGCATCTCAGCCATGGCATCCAGGAGTGGGATATTGACATACAATTTTTTCATAATTTCCTTGAATTTGTTGAACCTAGTATCGAGCTGGGTAAAATTGAGTAAATTTGGAAATGGTACACGAGGTTTATACACTGGAACAATTGGCTCAAGCGAGTCTTCTGCATCAACAACAATAGGTTCCTTAGAACTTGCCTTGTCATTCATATCGTTCTGAGTGTCCACTATGCTATGCTCAGAACCTTGGACATTTGTCATGGTGGTAGGAGTCGTGGGTTCTGTTAAGACAAAGCCTGAATGAGTTGTCATAGCCTTAAGTTTTTCCACGTGCCTCAGATTGTCTTCTGGTTTCCTAGCTAAAACTCGAGTAGGTGGCTTGAGGCTAGCTGCAAGTTGAGCTAGTTGGGATTCAATGGCCTTCTGGTGTGCTTGTTGGTTAGCTATTAATGTTTGTTGCGACTATAACATCTTCTCAATGGATGATAGCTTGTCATCATGAGAGATGGTACTGGCTTGATGTCCTTGTTGATGATTCTGGTAAGGAACTTGGTTTGGATATTAGAACTGATGGTTGTTCTGGTAATTGTTGAAGTTCCTGTTTGGAAGGTTACCCCTATAGTTCTCTTGATTTCTAAAATCTGTTTTTGGTTGTTTGAATCAAATTGATGTGAGTTTATTGCTCCCAAAGGATTTCCATACTAAAAACTGGGATGGTTCCTATTCTGATTCGAGTTGTAGTATCCTTGACCAGGTATAGCGCTGACATCATTTAGACTCTCCATCTGACCATTATTTATTGGTTCGTTGACTTTGCTTAGGACAACATCATAGAGAAAATTGCATGATAACATAGAATGATTGGTGCCTTTACATGCTTCACAGAACAATGTAGCTGACTTGATCTTTTCTTGTTGTTGTGGGAGCGAGTGTCTTCTTTCATAGGAAGTAAGGGATGATTCAATATGGTCTTGCTTGGCAACTAAGAGTTTGAGGGTTTCAACGATAGACTTGTATTCAGGAATGGCTTCAGCCATAGCCACCCTCAATACTCCTTTGCCTATAGATCTACCCCAATTAGCTTGATTTTTAGCTCCCAGGGTGACAACCTTCCATGCGCTGTCATAACTTTAACGCATGAAGTTACCACCAGATGAGGAGTCTAAGAACCTCTTGATGTTGTCATCCACACTCCTATAGAAGATCTCGATGAGTTGATTCTTAGGAATGCCATGGTGTGGACACTTGCGTAGAAGCTCTTTGTATCTTTCCCATGCTTCAACAAGGGATTCTCTAGGGACCTGAGTGAATTGAGTTATACGTCCCCTAATTTCATATGTAAGAGAAGGAGGGTAGAATTTTTCCAAAAAGACTTTTTGAAGTTGTTCCCAAGTGGTGATGGGTTCACATTGCAAGGAATTGTACCAACTTATAGCTCTATCAGCAAGAGAATACTTGAAGAGACGGAGTCAGATGGCATTGTTGGATACACCATTTTGCTTTCTCATAGCACATAGATCGATAAACCTAAGAAAATGTTCCTGACTATCTTCTCCTTGCTTACCATAGAATGGGCTGTTTTGAAACAGGGTGATCCAATGTGCCCGGATCGTAAAATTTGGAGCATTGATGGGAGGAGGCTGCACTGGGTGATGAACAACAACATCTTTAGGGATTGAGAACTCTGTAAGTTCTTTCTGCAATTTTGTTGCTTGTGCTGCTGCTTGAGCTGCTCCGATCTATGTTTCAACTACATCTCTGGCTTCTTGTATAAGCCTCTCTCTTTGTGCAACAAGGGCTTGAGCAACCGTTCCAGGTATTTCCTCCTCCTAAGCCATCCTTGCTTGGTTCTCTTTGTTCTGACGATGAAAAGTTTTGTCTATCTCAGGATCAAAACTAGCAGTGACACTGAGACTGTTTGAGCGGTGCATGCACTAGTCTTTGTACCTAGGATGGAAAGATTTTTCAGAAGTGAGATTGATAGAGTAGAACAGAAGTCAAGTGAATGATCAATTGTATCAAAAGAAAAAGCAAAATCCTAGATTAGCCTCAAAAGAACTAGATTTGACTAACTGATTCTATTTTCCCCGACAACGGCACCAGAATTTTACGTGGAATATTATCGCACTAACAAATTCACTCGGGGTTGAAATCCCTGAGCTTTTACCAAAACCATGGGCAATAATATCACCCGCAAACGGACGAGTCTTATCCTAGTATAGTTGAGGACTGAATCCCAAGAGATAACATTTTTAAGAGTCATTGTTCGTCCAATCTAGCTCAAGTAAGACTACTATTTAGAACAATTGATTGATTTGAGGTTAATTAAACTAAGTGTAAGAAAGTAAAGAGTAGAATTAAAGTTGATCTAGATTAATGATATGGGATCACTTGGGTGGTCTCGGGTTTCACCACCACTACACATGCAAGCATATCCAATCACAAACATCCAGGCAAGATCTAACTATCCAAATAGAACTGTTGCGAACCCTCCCAGAGGGATATTTAGGTCCTCATAAGCATCACCTTAGGCATCAGATGTCTCATCGCCATACGGATCATGCACTTACAGTTGTGAAGATACAAATATCCAACTGAAGTTGTGGGCCCCCTATACAGGCGTTAGGAGCACAAAAGCGTCACTGTGGGCTATATGGCTCGTCCCCTCACAGATCATACACTTATGACATCAAGGAATCCCTTTCTATTTCTAGTCAAGGAGTCAACCACGTTAATCGACAACCTATCCTTCATATTGAAGTTCTGGCAACATAGGAAAGAACAAGAGAAAAGTAAGCAGGTGATCAATCTACAACCAATCATCGACGATTAACAATGAAATGAAATGTTATATACATTGCCTTGGGATGTTAAAATGAAAATATATGAAAGCATGGGCAGCGGGGCTAGTCCCCACACCCCAGTGAAAAGGAACTACTCGTTCATGATGCGAGAAACAAGAAGAACAAGAGAGAGGGAAGATTCCTCCATGAGCATGATGCAGAAGATAGTCGCAACTCAGTGAAGATGATGCAGACTTCTACATCATGTCAGAGTAGATCTGGATGAGGAGAAAGAACCACCAAGGCAGACCAGGTAGATCTTCTTCTCCACCTTCTCTCTCATCTTGACCTCCTTGCTCGCAGCAAGAGGTCCAACAGGCAAAGTGATAATGGCGTGGATATACATGGATGGATCTGGATCGAATCTTGTATTTGGGCAGCCTGGCGACGTCCCAGATCTGATGTCTCAAATGAGGACCCTACTGGTCCTATTTATAGGCACTGGTCCATGGTCCTCATGTTTTTGGTGTGAATCCAATTTTTAAACGGTTTTGGAGGACCGGTTCTAGTTCTTAATGGTTTGGACTTGATAAGTATTCTCATCCAAACAGTCTTGGTTTCTTCAATTGCTACCCTAACGATCTTGAGTCTCAGCAGCCTTCACGGTCTTGCTATCATCCAAACAGTCTTGGAGATCGATTAACATCCAACCGATTTTGATCTTTAACTGATCTTCACTTCACGATCTACGACCTATCGGTTTGGGCATTCTGGCCTTCAGATCTACTGCCCCATCATTCCTCACCTCCAAACGATCTCGGTTGCTCGCAGTTTGCAGATGTGGCTCCAAACGGTCTTCGCTTCTGATCGATCTCGCGGTTCCTTCCTGGTTTTCAAGGCCTGTGACTCCAAACCGTTATGGAATTCTGGGATCCTCACAGTCTCACTCCCCCCTCCAATCGATCTCACTTCTGTGTTCAAACGGTTTTCGGCTTAGCGGTCTTGAGGACCTAACGGTCTGCGCCCCAAACGGTCTTGCAGGTATCTGTTGGATGAACGGTCTTGAAGACTATTTTCCGCCACACGGTCTTGAGGACCGTTTGGATGGAAGAGGCCAGGATTGTAGAGAGGTAAAGGGGAACGCAAGAGAGACGGGGTCGTTGCTGGATAGAGAGGGAGATAGAGGTGACGCTGCTGGTGAGCGAATGTGTCAATGACTCCGCGGGAGTTGCAGGTGCGGGATGAAGATGTAGTAGGTAGCGTGGTGGTTTAAGGTTATGAAGTGCAGGTGAGAGGGTGGTGGAAGAGGAAGGACAGAGGCACCAGTGTTTCTACTGTAGTTTAATGGAGGAGGAGGAGACGATTGGTTGAGTCGGTTGATGCCAGTGCGTGGGCGACGGTGGAGGTCTAGGGTTTGCAGTTCGGGCAGAAGGAGAAAGAAGACAAAGGTGGAGTGTAGGTGCGTCTGGAAGTAGGTTGAGCAGAGGCACGATCATGGTTCCATGCGGTCTTGGGTAGAAGGTTTGCCATACGGTCTTGAGACCATGAGTCTCTACACAGTCTTAAGACCGTATGGAAGGCCAAGATCGGTTGGGTCGAACGATAGGAGGGGGGGGCGAGTGGGGAGGTGAAGGGGTGTTGATCTGAGATTGTGTGGTGAGGGGAAAGCACAAGATTGAATGAGGTGAAACCGAATGGATCAAGATCAATTGGTCAAGACTGTTTGGTCAAGACCGTTTGGTCAAGACCGCTTGGTCAAGACCGTTTGGTCAAGACCGATTGGTCAAGACCAAGGATGAGAGGGTCTTGGGTGAAGGTTGATATAGGGTTGAGAATGGTGGGCCCCACTTATTAGGGTTTGATATGGATGATGATTGATGGAGATAAAGGTGAAATGAAGCAAGCAGTGGTGATGATTATGTTGAAGGTGGATAAGGGTTAAATGGGAGTAGGTGCGAGCTGATGGTTCAACCTCATCATGACATGCATAAAAATATAAACCTAGTTAATAATCTTGATAATTGAACCAATTAAGCATTTTGCATATTGTGAGATTTGGAAGATAAAATCGGATGTATAGAGTCGAATTGGGCCCAAGATGGTGATTGAATTTCATGATGAATATGCATTCATCAACTGGCTTATGAATTTGCAAATAAGTCCAATTGAAAATATTTTAGTTTCCATTTTAAAAGCACAAGAACACATGAAGATGACATGAATCGTGAATTATGCTCCACTAATACACTAGATAGATATGGATCCTACAAATTATGTAAAAAGAACTAAAATGCAAATACAAAAAGGATAAATTTGTTCCAGCACCCCCCAAGCTTGTAAATGATTATGACCTCATAGTCAAAATTCAACCTAAGACGTGGAACAAAGGTATCGATCAAAAAGGTGGTGGTGGTGATGGCATGGTAGGGTCAGGAGTGTAGAAAGTTCCCTAAAATGTTGGGGGTTTCTGCGACATATCTGGAAGTTGTGGGTATCCACCAAAATAGCCTTGACTCCAGTAGTTTTCAAAGAACAGTTATTGATAGTTCTCTATCCTTTTGTAGGTGAATATGCATGTTCTCTTGGTTGGCTAGGATAAGTCTCTCATTATTGAAAAGTCCAAGGATTTCATGAATGAAGTTCATAACCAACTTGGTAAAAGTATTAAGGAACTTTGTTCTAATCGAGGTGTAAAATACTTAAGCCAAGAGTTTGCAGACCACAATGGAATCCAACAAGAACACCACAACACCATGGTGTGCCATAAAGAAGGAATCACACAATACTAGATATTGTGCGATCAATAATCAGTTTTGTTGATCTTCCAGCTTAATTCTAGGGATATTCTTTATAAATTGTAGTGTTTGCACTTAACCATGTACCGTCTAAATCAGTTCAAAATATACCATATGAGATATGGATTGGGAAGCATCCCAGAATGTCTTTTATGAGGATTTGGGAATGTAATTCTTATGTCAAGAAAATGTTTACTAAAAAGCTTGGTCCTAGACTAGAAAACTATTATTTTATTGGTTATCCCAGGGAATCCAAGAGGTACTACTTATAAATTCCAACTAACTACAAAGTGTTTGTTTTTGGGGATGCTACATTCCTAGAAAAGGAACTCATTTACAAAGGAATCAGTGGGAGGAAAGTAGAACTCGAAGAGGTTCAAGACCAACAAGGAAGCACTGAACCTATAGAGGTACATGAGGAACATAGAGAGTCACAAAATATGCTGGAATCTATAATTCCTTATGTGACAGAGGAACCTCACAAATGTAGTAGGATTCACCTTGATCAATATAGATTTGGTTATCTACTGACTCAAGAAGGTAATGAGTCAATCATTGATGATGAGCCAAATACCTACCTAGAAGCTTTTAGGGGAGAAGAGTCCAATAAATGGCTTAAGGCCATGAGATCTAAGATGAAATTCATTCACACCAACAAGGTATGGACCTTGATGGAACCACCTGAAGGGTGAAACCCATAGGGTGCAAGTGGGTCTTCAAGATGAAGACTGACATGGATGGTAATGTACAGACTTATAAAGGTTAATTGGTTGCAAAGGGTTTCAAAAAAGTTGAAGGTGTTGACTTGACGAAACCTTTTCACCAGTGGCCATTGTTAAGTCTATCAGGATCATCCTTGCCATTGCATCTTATCATGACTTCGAGATTTGGCAGATGGATGTTAAAATTGCATTTCTTAATGGGAAACTTCTTGAGAAACAACCTAAGGGTTTTATAAATAAAAATGATTCAAATAAAGTATGTAAGCTACAAAGGTCAATCTTTGGATTGAAACAAGCATCTAGAGCTGGAATCTTCATTTTGATCAGACAGTGAAAAAGTTTGGCTTTATACAAAATTAAGATGAACCTTGTGTGTACAAGAAGGTTAGTGGGAGCATAGTGACATTTCTCATATTGTATGTATATGACGTACTATTGATGGGGAATGAAGTCCCTACTTTACAAAAGGTAAAGACATGGCTTGGAAATATATTTTCTATGAAAAACATGGGATAAGCATCCTACATCTTGGCAATTAAAATCTATAGAGATTGATATAAAAGGCATCTTGTACTACATGAAAGTAGATACAATTACAAAGTGTTGAAGAGGTTCATCATGGATAGCTCAAAGAGAGTAAAAATGCCCATACTACATTGAGTTACCATCTCTAAAGCTCAAAGTCCCAATTCTCATGAAGAAAGGGAGCACATGAGTTTGATTCCATATGACTCAGCAATTGGATCAATCATGTATGCAATGTTGTGCACCCATCCCCACGTCTCATATGCCTTGAGAATGACAAATAGATCAGTCAGATCCAACTGATGTTAACTAGCTAGAAAGTTGTAAAGAACATCCTCATGTACTTGAGAAGGACTAAGGATCAATTCATGGTTTATGGCGAGGAGGAAGAGTTGATGGTAAAGGGTTACCCCGATGCAAGCTTCGAACTAATAAAGATGATGATTGATCATAATTAGGATTCATGATCTATCTAAGAAATGGAGCTATAAGATGGAAGAGTTCCAAGCAAGAGGCAATTGTCAATTCTACAATAGAGGTCCAGTATATTGATGCATCAAATGCATCAAAGGAGGTTGTATGAATCAGGAAGTTCATTTCCGAATTTAGGTTCGTTCCAAGCATCAACAACGCAATTGAGCTATATTGTGACATAAATGGATCTATTGCACAAGCTAAGGAACCCAAATCACATCAGTGCTCAATGAATATATGTAGTTCCATTTCATATGAGAGATAATACAATGAGGAGCTCTAAAAATTTGTAGAGTACCAACTGAGAACAATTTTGTTGATCCCTTGACAAAGGCACTTTATCAGTACAAGCATGATGGTCATGTTAGATCACTTGGAATACGATTCGTAGGTGATTGGATCTAGGTGCAAGTAGGATTTTTGTGGTATGTATGCCCAGAGAGAAAATCATAGGATGATTGTAATGTCATAATATGTAAATGATTTGATTATTAATAAAAGGCAAGATTCCAATTTATTTTGTTTTAACTCTTTATGAGATAATGAATAACATAATATATGTCTAGAGAATGATGTTATTCAATGATGTATGTGTTATGTACGTGAATTGAAGCATAAGACCATACAAATGTTAAGAGTATACATTCTCATTGTATCCCTACTGGGATTTTATTGTGGAAGATTAATAGACAACAATAACACATAATTCTGGAGTGTGTGTTGGTCAATGAATGAGTCTCATTAGTCATGATATGGTGATATCAAACCAAGCACACTGATACATGTTAGATAATAGTGCATCAGACAGACCCACCATGAGAGTAACACATGGAAACTATTATTATTATGGTCATAGTTTTCTATCATAGTGATGGTGGTGATTTTGATTCTTAGACATGATGTCACTACACTCGTCACATTTCGTTCAATAGGCTTTGACATCATCAAGCATAATCCTGAATAAGGGCTATCATAAAGGTGATGATTGGGTGACTGTGACACATGGGGACTGACTGTGAGCAATGTAGATGGGATTTGTCCCTCATATGGGATTATGATATCCTAGGCCACTTGAGATAGAAAGCCTGAGAAATGCATGTAATTGTACATGTGAGAGAATATATGATATTGAACTACGCATATCTCATACAGTCTACTATACTAAAAAATATAGATTGAGTGTTGAGGAGGATGATAGATCAATGCCTTGAGTTCACTCTGGATATAAGAGACAAAATAATCATACAAACACTATAACACCAAGAGCATATTGTAGGTTGAAGTTGTTCCCCAACTTCCCATTTACTTGGATGGAAATTATGTGTGACTAGGCACCACTCTTTTCTTATGATGTTGTAATTTGTTATGGAATTCACTACCAACATAATATTGGACATGTAGGGTCACACACATAGGACATGACCTAGAAGAGGAGTTTGATCTTGAATGATGAGTGGATTGATTACTAAAGAGTTTACACATTCAATTCAAGAATCAAATCAACCAACTGGACTCCCAACCAAATGTCTCATGTAATGAAACAACCAGTTGGAGTGTCAGGTTGATTGTAGGTTGTATAGGCTGAATTCTAAACAAGAAGGGCACCAACCTTACTGGTTCACTGTACCAAACCAATTGGCTGGTGGTCATGAGATGACTATCTCGCTCTGTGAGGCGACCAATTTAAGATGTGATTTGATTGCATCAAGGGTTAGTGTTGATGTCATGTCAGGCATTAATTGGAATAGAATTGCCAAATACATATGCGATTGGGAAACATGAAATGACTCTTTCATTGAGTGAACCAACCATCTTGCTTGTAAATTGACCGATTTAGTTTCCAACTCACTGGTTCGATGCTCACATGTTGCAAAAACTTAGATCTTCCAGTCCCTTCCACTCCACATAGATTGGAAACCCTGACGCAAACCCCTCCTATAAATAGAGGGGTACTGTGGGCTTACCAAGACACAATTGAGAATCAGTAGCTCTAACTATTGTTGTCCTCTCTAGTTGTGGTGACTGAGAGAGCCCAGGAAAGTCCTACCTGACTGGGGATGGATAGTGAGGGAGAGAACAACTGGGAGCTATTATGGGAGAATAGGTTGGTGACTAGTACACCAATGGGAGGGACAACTCCATCATGTCCATTGTAGTCGGATGACAAGAGTTCTAAGAAGTCCCTTAGGACTTCTCTAGAGTCGAGGTAGACTTTTCTTGTCACTAAGGAGGACAACGTTAGCCAGTAGTGTGTGGCGAGAGGAGCTGATGTGGATGACGATGTTTTGATATGTTGTTTGTGGAGGAGTGTAGACGAGTCCTAGGGCATCTAGAAGATAGTTGCACATCTACATTGATGAGTATATCATTGGACATGCACCAGGACCAATTATATCCTCAAAACCATCCTTTCATTATATAGTTGTTGACGTGATATGTTGGTTTATGGGGAATATGACAATAAATTTTTTGTTTCCGCTGCTTATGTTGTCACCCTATTTTCCAATAGTTGGTACTACTCATGATTGTCAATAGCACTGACTTCTAAAGGTGTGCATCAGATCGAAATTACTGACTATCAAATGCAGAGAATATTTATTGTCGATGGCAGACCTACAAATTCTAATTTTTTTGGTGTTAGTATTGCTAATATGTGTGGCTGTGACGTCCCTAGATTTTCTAAAACTTCATCTGATGTGTGATTTCCAAATTGAAACCCTCACCTTAGTGAGAATCCCAATTTAAACACCCCACACCATGCTAAGAAGAAGAAAATTAGAGAAAGTCAGAAGGAAACAATCAATAGCACATGTACATGAACAATAATAAAACCATACACACATGTTCACCATTCAACATATAATTACAACATGAATTGTTAAAACATTTGATATTACATATTGAACAACAAACTTTTACTTATACATGTACTACTACTAAACGACGGGATCTTAAGACAATAGTCCACATATACATCAGCTCGTTACACAACTCTCAACTATCCTGGTTCTTCAAGATCACATGTCCACAACCTAAACAAAAGATTACATGTGGTACATGTCAGCACAATATTCAAGAATATTGTATTGAGTATGCCTATGTGTCTTTTATATACCTCTCATCATATCTTGGCAATAAGATAAAACTAATACTTCACAACATTAAACAAATATAAGTAAAAGTGTATACTAGCAAAAATATATTCATTAACAAAAGAGAACATATATATTTTAAGCTCATTTCCATCGTATATCTCGTACATCTACCCCCAAAGGATTTGATGTTTTTAGGCCTTATCATCTTCCCCCGAGGAGTTTGTGATCATTGTACATGTGATCTACCTCCTAGGAGTTTGTGATCATTGCAATGCACTATACTACCAAAGAGTTTAATGCTATCATATGATGGATCCGATATTTTATGTTTCATGTGTTCATAGCCATAAATATGGAAAATCAAGCAAGATATCATACAAGAACAATCATTTCATCCAATATCATATGCCAAGTATTCTACTACACATATAACGTAAGCATATTGTATAATAAGCCAACTAAGAGGTAATGGCATACCTTAGATCAAGATATCCCAATCATCACATATTCTTGAGTCAACTACATCCTTGGTCAACCCTGATTAAGACAAGATCATACACAATCATCAGATTCTCATCATCTCAATCATAGTTATATCCATTTTAGGGTTTGACTTACTCATTTGGATATGTGTATCATTACTTGCATTCTTATCTTAGAATTATCTTACTAATGTCATTTTCCACATTATGGTTCATTATCTGAACATTATGTTCCATATCCTTTTTGTGCACATATTAACCCTAACTTATATACATTATTCAAATTAGGGCTACAACCCATGCATTAAGGGTCATCTTCATGTAACATAAATTTCGTGTATAAAATTGATATCATATTTACATATTAGCTTCCAATTACATATATGAGGGTGTTCCATATATTCCATCAATTATTGAGTGTGTATTTATTTATTACATTTATTTATCATTATTAGCCCTAATTAGCCATATGGAGAAAATTATATTATTTTGTGCATCAACATCATGTTTGCTGACACTAGATGGATTATAAACATGAATGTAGACTTACTGACATGTTCTCATAATTTTAGGTCATCTTTTAATATTTATTATACATCAAACAAGTATAATACAACTTACATGATATTACTGAGATTTGTGCATCAAAAGCTTGATATTATGGTTCTATGTTGTTCTATGCATTTTTTTGAGAATTTTGATAGATTACTTGTATTTTTTTTATGAACAGACTATTTTATTAGAATTATATAATATCTGCATATATTTGAGTATTTGTACCTTTCTGGGCCAATCATGGAATGCCATCTGACCTGTGAGAGGAGTTGCTCCTGTCTTCTTTTTAGTGATCTCACGTGGACGCCTACTGCCCCTATTTTGCGGGAGTGCCACCGCACGACTATGCTTCGGCTAGCAATCGACTGCTTAGGAGTGCTCCTCTTCATCTCCTTAGCCCTCCATCAACTTTGTCCATGACTTCCAGACTCCCACGGTAGCTCATGTCCTAGGGTTTGGTTGTGGATCTCCTCCTCGACTAGGCGCCTTCGCCTAGCTTTGGTTCAGCTGGACAGAAGAGGTGTAATGCCTCCACTCCATATCTTTTCGATCCAAGGCCTCTCATAGTAGTGTGAGGACTCCAGAAACTCAAATGTAATCTTCATTTGCAGAGCGATGCACTCCTCGCACCTCCCCAATCTCCATCTTCATCTGGCAGCAAGGTGCTCCTCGTTAGCTAGGGAAGCTTCACAAAAGTATACTATGAGACTAGGGTCAAACTCATGTGTCCTTCGGCTTCATCTTTTGCTTCATATCTCCCTCTGAACCCCTCTCTAACTCTGGTTCCCTCTCTATCACACCACCTGTACCTTGTGATGGAGAAGCCCTGGAGTGGCACATCTCGTTTCCTATCTCCAAAAAGAAGGGATTTTGTCAGCTGAGTACGTAGCCCCAATAGGGCTCAAGAACACTTGTGCGTTACTCCCCGACCTCCACCCTTCTTCATTTGTCCTCAAATCCAATTATCACCCCCTTTGTCTCCATTTCCTTCCTTTGGTCTTGACCTTCTCAGACAGTTGAGAGGTGGAAAGGAGCGGGAGTTCAAACTCCCTCCTCGGATGATTGTTCACCCAAAAAGAGGGGTCATTTGGTAGGTCATGGAAGGGCAAAGAGAATGACCCACTCATCATCCCCTTTCAGGCCACGTCCATGAGATGGGGCAAGGCTAGGCTTCCCATTCACTATAATCCCACGATCTCCAGTCTGACCGGAGGTAGGGGATGAAGATCTAGCCATCCAAGATGCATCCAATGACTATAAAGGAACTCACCCAAAGCAGGATTTGAGGCTCACTTTAAAAAGCCCTCACTGCCACTAGATCAGATATTTAGGGCTACCATCTGACCATGCAGACCCAACTCAAAAGCAAGGGGTACGTGACGCAGCCTATTTTAGGCTTAAGTTATTAAACTTAGGTCTATTAACCTCAAAAATGCACATAATTTCTCCAATTTCAACTCAAATAACATCCTCTAGGATCCTCCAATTGCCACCAAATTTTGACCATAGATTTACTACCTCTTGAGATACATTCTTCTCTAATTTGGTGACAAAACTCAGCTATATGACTTGCCAACTTAATACCTCAAAGGACATTAAATATAGGGATCTTAATCATGATATGAACATCGATCGCCACTCAGACTTTACCAAAACAATTGGGATTCTCAAAACTGCTAAACATGCATGAATTCACTTATGTCATTAGACATTTAAGGATTTCAAAAGTACACTCCATCACATCCTACACACCTTAAAAGAAATTTCATCCTCGAAATTAAGCCAAAATCCACTTTGTCACATCATATACATCTTAAAATATTTTTTTCCTTAAAATTAAGATATCCTCCTACTCCAATGAAAATTAGGGATCTTCTTCCACATGTTGGACACCACTCTATGTGCAACATATACAAAAACAAAGCTCCATAATCATATCCAAACCACTATTAGGGGGTGTTACAACATCTAAGGTGAATCACCCCTTCATAAACATGTTGAAACAAGGGTTTAGAAAATTCGATTATTTCATGACATATCTCATATGTTAGGGTTGTATTTTATCTTTACCCAAGCATTAGGGGTTTCACACCATATTACTACGTTCTAAAGGAGTTAACTAAAGTTAACTCAATATATTGAGGTGTCACCATTGTTATGTTGAGCTAACTGTCAAACTATATTTTTTATCTTTATTAAGCACTAAGATTAACACCTCATGTAACACGTTTCATTCATATGATATTATTTCATTATTTATAATAAATTTCCACATTTACTAGAACAAGATTAACCAACAACATCACATTAGCATCATTATTCATGTATATGGTTAACCATTTATGCATCAATATCTATTAAACCGTCTATAGGTTTCCATCATCTCATATATATATATATATATCACGTCATCGAGATCAGATCACATCCTTAAAGGAATATTATATCATGGTTGAACAAACTTATACAAGTGGCTCTTCAAAAAAATATATCAAAGCTTTATCTAGTCCAATTAAGGTTTTCCTTACCCATATCAGGAGGGTAGTGCCATGCTCAGTGTCTCTAAGCTAACTCAACTCTATGAGTATCATGTACACACTAGCTTTATCTTCTGTCTTTCCTCTAGGGTTATCAAGTCTACCTCATTGGTACTAGTGCATAGCTTCACGAGCTATAGCCACATAAGCACAAAGCAAACATGCTATGACATACTCTCCATGGATCTCTACCCATGATGTACTATATATCATATCTCTCTTACATATACACCACTGGAGTCCTTGGAGGAACCACCAACCCGAGCATGAGGCTTCATAGAAACTAACATAGTTGCCTCCTCTATGGTCTTGGGACTCTCTCTCCCTCACCCAGATGGTAGGTACTTATATTCTTATTCACATATGAAGATATAACCAGCCTCTCTATGACTCTAGGGTTTGGTCCTGCCAAGGACATCTAGGGTTCAAGAAAGTTATATGAGTCATGAATAAAGCAACTCAACTCAATCACTTAGGAGTAGTCTAGTTTAGGACATATCATATCACATATTTCTCACCATTCTCATATCTTGGAGTTTAGGTTATCTGACCTTCTCCCTGTGGGTCTCACTCTCTCGGGAGTTAAACCTATAACTGGTCCCAACACTATAGGTCCACCTTTGTAAAAGAGATTGAGGCTCATACTGACTCACAACCTTGTCTTAACTTATCTTATCTTATCTCATAAAAATCTACGTACTTGCATCATCAAAACTTATCTCAATTCCTCAAAACTGAACTTAAGCCCTAAAAAACAAACATATATCATCATAGAATATCGTATATCATCTCTATAAGACCTACATCATATCATCAAAACTTATTTCATCTATTCCATCTGTCACTTATTCTAACAAGGCTCTAGACATCTAATCTAGAACTACTCTCTCTTGTATATTGATGTCATTCACTTTCACTTAGGTTACATGACCACTTCCTACTCGTACATGTGTGGGGACACATTTTTGTAATACATATATATATAATAAAATATTGTATAATTTTTCTCCGATAAAACATGCGTCAGAGAAAACTATCGAGGTTCGATTCATTTGGAATGAAAAACCAAATCCTGAAAATGAGTGTCCCACACATAGTGGAGAGTACAGTGTCATTAAAACTAGTGAAAAGGGTTTGAACAAGGGGTAGACTAGTGTAGCTATTCTAGACAATGAGTGTCGTCTATCTAGGGTTTCTCTTCCCTCGATGTACGTCATATCCAAACAATGCAACGTCCCATACTGCTTCACTATAGGGAAAGAACGACATCTAAGGACTTGCTATACAACAAGCACCAATCTAGACTTAGTTGTCATAGATCTAGGTGCTAACCTAGATGCTAGGTAATATCTAGTCTATAAAAGATGAATAATCTAACCCTAAAGATTATTAAAGTTCAAGGTTCGTTAGTTTTACGTTGCATAATGAGAAAATGCCAGGCTTTGCTATTGATCATGCTCTGATACCACATGTGACATCCCCCGATTTTCTACAACTTAATCTAATGTGTGACATCCCAATTGAAACCCTCACCTCAGCGAGAATCCCACTTTAAACACCCCACACTAGGCTGAAAAGAAGAAAATCAGAGGAAGTCAGAAGGAAACAATCAGTAGCACATGTACAGGAATAATAATAAAACAATACACACATGTTCACCATTCAACATATATTTACAACATGAATTGTTACAACATTTGATATTACATATTGAACAACAAAATTTTACATATACATGTACTACTACTAAACAACAAGATCTTAAGACAATAGTCCACCTGTACATCATCTCATTACACAACTCTCAACTATCCTAGTTCTTCAAAATCACATGTCGACAACCTAAACAAAAGATTACATGTGGTACACGTCAGCACAATATTCAAGAATATAGTATTGAGTATGCCTATGTGTCTTTTATATACCTCTCATCATTTCTTGGCAATAAGATAAAACTAATACTTGGCAACATTAAAAAAATATAAGTAAAAGTGTATACTGGCAAAAAGATATTCATTAACAAAAGGGAACACATCTATTTTAAGCACATTTCCATCATATATCTCGTACATCTACCTCCAAGGGCTTTGATGTTTTTAGGCCTTATGATCTACCCTCGAGGAGTTTGTGATCATTGTACATGTGATATACCCCCTAGGAGTTTGTGATCACTTCAATGCATTGTACTACGAAAGAGTTTAGTGCTATCATATGATGGATCAGATATTTTATGTTGCAAGTGGGTCTTCAAGATGGTCTTCAAGATGAAGACTGACATGGATGGTAATGTACAGACTTATAAAGGTTAATTGGTTGCCAAGGGTTTCAAAAAAGTTCAAGGTGTTGACTTGACGAAACCTTTTCACCAGTGGCCATTGATAAGTCTATCAGGATCATCCTTGCCATTGCATCTTATCATGACTTCGAGATTTGGCAGATGGATGTTAAAATTGCATTTCTTAATGGGAAACTTCTTGAGAAACAACCTAAGGGTTTTATAAATAAAAATGATTCAAATAAAGTATGTAAGCTACAAAGGTCAATCTTTGGATTGAAACAAGCATCTAGAGCTGGAGTCTTCATTTTGATCAGACAGTGAAAAAGTTTGGCTTTATACAAAATGATGATGAACCTTGTGTGTACAAGAAGGTTAGTGGGAGCATAGTGACATTTCTCATATTGTATGTATATGACGTACTATTGATGGGGAATGAAGTCCCTACTTTACAAAAGGTAAAGACATGGCTTAGAAATATGTTTTCTATGAAAAACATGGGATAAGCATCCTACATCTTTGCAATTAAAATCTATAGAGATTGATATAAAAGGCATCTTGTACTACATGAGAGTAGATACAATTACAAAGTGTTGAAGAGGTTCATCATGGATAGCTCAAAGAGAGTAAACATGCCCATACTACATGGAGTTACCATCTCTAAATCTCAAAGTCCCAATTCTCATGAAGAAAGGGAGCACATGAGTTTGATTCCATATGCCTCAGCAATTGGATCAATCATGTATGCAATGTTGTGCACCCGTCCCCACATCTCATATGCCTTGAGAATGACAAATAGATCAGTCAGATCCAACTGATGTTAACTAGCTCGAAAGTTGTAAGGAACATCCTCATGTACTTGAGAAGGACTAAGGATCAATTCATGGTTTATGGCGAGGAGAAAGAGTTGATGGTATAGGGTTACCCCGATGCAAGCTTCGAACTAATAAAGATGATGATTGATCATAATTAGGATTCATGATCTATCTAATAAATGGAGCTATAAGATGGAAGCGTTCCAAGCAAGAGACAATTGTCAATTCTACAATAGAGGTCGAGTATATTGATGCATCGAATGCATCAAAGGAGGTTGTATGAATCAGGAAGTTCATTTCTGAACATAGGGTCGTTCCAAGCATCAACAACGCAATTGAGCTATATTGTGACATCAATGGATCTATTGCACAAGCTAAGGAACCCAAATCACATCAGTTCTCAATGTATATATGTAGTTCCATTTCATATGAGAGATAATACAATGAGGAGATGTAAAGATTTGTAGAGTACCAACTGAGAACAATTTTGTTGATCCCTTGATAAAGGCACTTTATCAGTACAAGCATGATGGTCATGTTAGATCACTTGGAATACGATTCGTAGGTGATTGGATCTAGGTGCAAGTAGGATTTTTGTGGTATGTATGCCCAGAGAGAAAATCATATGATGATTGTAATGTCATAATATGTAAATGATTTGATTATTAATAAAAGGCAAGATTCCAATTTATTTTGTTTTCACTCTTTATGAGATAATGAATAACATAATATATGTCTAGAGAATGATGTTATTCAATGATGTATGTGTTATGTACGTGAATTGAAGCATAAGACCATACAAATGTTAAGAGTATACATTCTCATTGTATCCCTACTGGGATTTTATTGTGGAAGATTAATAGACAACAATAACACATAAGTCTGGAGTGTGTGTTGGTCAATGAATGAGTCTCATTAGTCATGATATGGTGATATCAAACCAAGCACACTGATACATGTTAGATAATAGTGCATCAGACAGACCCACCATGAGAGTAACACATGGAAACCATTATTATTATGGTCATAGTTTTCTCTCATAGTGATGGTGGTGATTTTGATTCTTAGACATGATGTCACTACACTCGTCACATTTCGTTCAATAGGCTTTGACATCATCATGCATAATGCTGAATAAGGGCTATGATAAAGGTGATGATTGGGTGACTGTGACACATGGCGACTGACAGTGAGCAATGTAGATGGGATTTGTCCCTCATATGGGATTATGATATCCTAGGCCACTTGAGATAGCAAGCCGGAGAAATGCATCTACTTGTACATGTGAGAGAATATATGATATTGAACTACGCATATCTCATACAGTCTACTATAGCAAAAAATATAGATTGAGTGTTGAGGAGGAGGATAGATCAATGCCTTGAGTTCACTCTGGATATCAGAGACAAAATACTCATACAAACACTATAACACCAAGAACATATTGTAGGTTGAAGTTGTTCCCCAACTTTCCATTTACTTGGATGGCAATCATGTGTGACTAGGCACCACTCTTTTCTTATGATGTTGTAATTTGTTATGGAATTCACTACCAACATAATATTGGACCTGTAGGGTCACACACATAGGACATGACCTAGAAGAGGAGTTTGATCTTGAATGATGAGTGTATTGATTACTAAAGAGTTTACACATTCAATTCAAGAATCAAATAAACCAACTGGACTCCCAACCAAATGTCTCATGTAATGAAACAGCCAGTTGGAGTGTCAGGTTGATTGTAGGTTGTATAGGCTGAATTCTACACAAGAAGGGCACCAACCTTACTGGTTCACTGTACCAAACCAATTGGTTGGTGGTCATGAGATGACTATCTCGCTCTGTGAGGCGACCGATTTAAGATGTGATTTGATTGCATCAAGGGTTAGTGTTGACGTCATGTCAGGCATTAATTGGAATAGAATTGCCAAATACATATGCGATTGGGAAACATGAAATGACTCTTTCATTGAGTGAACCAACCATCTTGCTTGTAAATTGACCGATTTAGTTTCCAACTGACTGGTTCGATGCTCACATGTTGCAAAAACTTAGATCTTCCAGTCCCTTCCACTCCACATAGATTGGAAACCCTGAAGAAAACCCCTCCTATAAATAGAGGGGTACTGTGGGCTTCCCAAGACACAATTGAGAATCAGTAGCTCTAACTATTGTTGTCCTCTCTAGTTGTGGTGACTGAGAGAGCCCAGGAAAGTCCTACCCGACTGGGGATGGATAGTGAGGGAGAGAACAACTGAGAGCTATTATGGGAGAATAGGTTGGTGACTAGTACACCAATGGGAGGGACAACTCCATCATGTCCATTCTAGTCGGATGACAAGAGTTCTAAGAAGTCCCTTAGGACTTCTCTAGAGTCGAGGTAGACTTTTCGTGTCACTAAGGAGGACAACGTTAGCCAGTAGTGTGTGGTGAGAGGAGCTGATGTGGATGATGATGTTTTGATATGTTTTTTGTGGAGGAGTGTAGATGAGTCCCAGGGCATCTAGAAGATAGTTGCACATCTACATTGATGAGTATATCATTGGACATGCACCAGGACCAATTATATCCTCAAAACCATCCTTTCATTATATAGTTGTTGACGTGATATGTTGGTTTATGGGGAATTTGACAATAAATTTTTTGTTTCCGCTTCTTATGTTGTCACCCTATTTTCCAATAGTTGGTACTACTCATGATTGTCAATAGCACTGACTTCTAAAGGTGTGCATCAGATCGAAATTACTGACTATCAAATGCAGAGAATATTTATTGTCGATGGCAGACCTGCAAATTCTAATTTTTTTGGTGTTAGTATTGCCAATATGTGTGGCTGTGACGTACCTGGATTTTCTAAAACTTCATCTGATGTGTGATTTCCAAATTGAAACCCTCACCTTAGTGAGAATCCCAATTTAAACACCCCACACCATGCTAAGAAGAAGAAAATTAGAGAAAGTCAGAAGGAAACAATCAATAACACATGTACATGAACAATAATAAAACCATACACACATGTTCACCATTCAACATATAATTACAACATGAATTGTTAAAACATTTGATATTACATATTGAACAACAAACTTTTACATATACATGTACTACTACTAAACAACAGGATCTTAAGACAATAGTCCACCTATACATCAGCTCGTTACACAACTCTCAACTATCCTGGTTCTTCAAGATCACATGTCCACAACCTAAACAAAAGATTACATGTGGTACATGTCAGCACAATATTCAAGAATATTGTATTGAGTATGCCTATGTGTCTTTTATATACCTCTCATCATATCTTGGCAATAAGATAAAACTAATACTTCGCAACATTAAACAAATATAAGTAAAAGTGTATACTAGCAAAAAGATATTCATTAACAAAAGAGAACACATATATTTTAAGCACATTTCCATCGTATATCTCATACATCTACCCCCAAAGGCTTTGATGTTTTTAGGCCTTATCATCTTCCCTCGAGGAGTTTGTGATCATTGTACATGTGATCTACCTGCTAGGAGTTTGTGATCATTGCAATGCACTATACTACGAAAGAGTTTAGTGCTATGATATGATGGATCAGATATTTTATGTTTCATGTGTTCATAGCCATAAATATGGAAAATCAAGCAAGATATCATACAAGAACAATCATTTCATCCAATATCATATGCCAAGTATTCCACTACACATATAACGCAAGCATATTGTATAATAAGCCAACTAAGAGGTAATGGCATACCTTAGATCAAGATATCCCAATCATCACATATTCTTGAGTCAACTACATCCTTGGTCAACCCTGATTAAGACAAGATCATACACAATCATCAGATTCTCATGATCTCAATCCTAGTTATATCCATTTTAGGGTTTGACTTACTCATTTGGATATGTGTATCATTACTTGCATTCTTATCTTAGAATTATCTTACTAATGTCATTTTCCACATTATGGTTCATTATCTGAACATTATGTTCCATATCCTTTTTGTGCACATATTAACCCTAACTTATATACATTATTCAAATTAGGGCTACAACCCATGCATTAAGGGTCATCTTCATGTAACATAAATTTCGTGTATAAAATTGATATCATATTTACATATTAGCTTCCAATTACATATATGAGGGTGTTCCATATATTCCATCAATTATTGAGTGTGTATTTATTTATTACATTTATTTATGGTTATTAGCCCTAATTAGCCATATGGAGCAAATTATATTATTTTGTGCATCAACATCATGTTTACTGACACTAGATGGATTATAAACATGAATGTAGACTTACTGACATGTTCTCATAATTTTAGGTCATCTTTTAATATTAATTATACATCAAACAAGTATAATACAAATTACATGATATTACTGAGATTAGTTCATCAAAAGCTTGATATTATGGTTCTATGTTGTTCTATGCATTTTTCTGAGAATTTTTATAGCTTACTTGTATTTTTTTATGAACAAGCTATTTTATTCGAATTATATAATATCTGCATATATTTGAGTATTTGTACCTTTCTGGGCCAATCATGCAATGCCATCTGACCTGTGAGAGGAGTTGCTCCTGTCTTCTTTTTAGTGATCTCACGTGGACACCTACTGCCCCTGTTTTGCGGGAGCGCCACCGCACGACTATGCTTTGGTGAGCAATCGACTGCTTAGGAGTGCTCCTCTTCATCTCCTTAGCCCTCCATCAACTCTGTCCATGACTTCCAGACTCCCACGGTAGCTCGTGTCCTAGGGTTTGGTTGTGGATCTCCTCCTCGACTAGGCACCTTCACCTAGCTTTGGTTCAGCTGGACAGAAGAGGTGTAATGCCTCCACTCCATATATTTTTGATCCAAGGCCTCTCATAGTAGTGTGAGGACTCCAGAAACTCAAATGTAATCTTCATTTGCAGAGCGATGCACTCCTCGCACCTCCCCAATCTCCATCTTCATCTGGCAGCAAGGTGCTCCTCGTTAGCCAGGGAAGCTTCACAAAAGTATACTATGAGACTGGGGTCAAACACATGTGTCCTTCAGCTTCATCTTTTGCTTCATATCTCCCTCTGAACCCCTCTCTAACTCTGGTTCCCTCTCTGTCACACCACCTGTACCTTGTGATGGAGAAGCCCTGGAGTGGCGCATCTCGTTTCCTATCTCCAAAAAGAAGGGACTTTGTCAGCTGAGTACGTAGCCCCAATAGGGCTCAAGAACACTCGTGTGTTACTCCCCGACCTCCACCCTTCTTCATTTGTACTCAAATCCAATTATCACCCCACTTTGTCTCCATTTCCTTCCTTTGGTCTTGACCTGCTCAGACAGTTGAGAGGTGGAAAGGAGCGGGAGTTCAAACTCCCTCCTCGGATGATTGTTCACCCAAAAAGAGGGGTCATCTGGTAGGTCATGCACGGCAAAGAGAATGACCCACTCATCATCCCCTCTCAGGCCACATCCATGAGATGGGGCACGGAAAGGCTTCCCATTCACTATAATCCCATGATCTCCAGTCTGACCGGAGGTAGGGGATGAAGATCTAGCCATCCAAGATGCATCCAATGACTATAAAGGAACTCACCCAAAGCAGGATCTGAGGCTCACTTTAAAAAGCCCTCACTGCCACTAGATCAGATATTTAGGGCTACCATATGACCATGCAGACCCAACTCAAAAGCAAGGGGTACGTGACGCATCCTATTTTAGGCTTAAGTTATTAAACTTAGGTCTATTAACCTCAAAAATGCACATAATTTCTCCAATTTCAACTCAAATAACATCCTCTAGGATCCTCCAATTGCCACCAAATTTTGACCATAGATTTATTACCTCTTGAGCTACATTCTTCTCTAATTTGGTGACAAAACTCAGCTATATGACTTGCCAACTTAATACCTCAAAGGACATTAAATATAGGGATCTTAATCATGATATGAACATCGATCACCACTCAGACTTTACCAAAACACTTGGGATTCTCAAAACTGCTAAACATGCATGAATTCACTTATGTCATTAGACATTTAAGGATTTCAAAAGTACACTCCATCACATCCTACACACCTTAAAAGAAATTTCATCCTCGAAATTAAGCCAAAATCCACTTTGTCACATCATATACATCTTAAAAGATTTTTTTCTTTAAAATTAAGATATCCTCCTACTCCAATGAAAACTAGGGATTATCTTCCACATGTTAGACACCACTCTATGTGCAACATATACAAAAACAAAGCTCCATAATCATATCCAAACCACTATTAGGGGGTGTTACAACATCTAAGGTGAATCACCCCTTCATAAACATGTTGAAACAAGGGTTTAGAAAATTCGATTATGTCATGACATATCTCATATGTTAGGGTTGTATTTTATCTTTACCCAAGCATTAGGGGTTTCACACCATATTACCACGTTCTAAAGGAGTTAACTAAAGTTAACTCAATATATTGAGGTGTCACCATTGTTATGTTGAGCTAACTGTCAAACTATATTTTTTATCTTTATTAAGCACTAAGATTAACACCTCATGTAACATGTTTCAATCATATGATATTATTTCATTATTTATAATAAATTTCCACATTTACTAGCACAAGATTAACCAACAACATCACATTAGCATCATTATTCATGTATATGGTTAACCATTTATGCATCAATATCTATTAAACCGTCTATAGGTTTCCATCATCTCACACATATATATATATATATATATATATATATATATATATATATATATATATATATATCACGTCATCGAGATCAGATCACATCCTTAAAGGAATATTATATCATGGTTGAACAAACTTATACAAGTGGCTCTTCAAAAAAATATATCAAAGCTTTATCTAGTCCAATTAAGGTTTTCCTTACCCATAACAGGAGGGTAGTGCCATGCTCAGTGTCTCTAAGCTAACTCAACTCTATGAGTATCATGTACACACTAGCTTTATCTTCTGTCTTTGCTCTAGGGTTATCAAGTCTACCTCATTGGTACTAGTGCATAGCTTCATGAGCTCTAGCCACATAAGGACAAAGCAAACATGCTATGACATACTCTCCATGGATCTCTACCCATGATGTACTATATATCATATCTCTCTTACATATACACCACTGGAGTCCTTGGAGGAACCTCCAACCCGAGCATGAGGCTTCACAGAAACTAACATAGTTGCCTCCTCTATGGTCTTGGGACTCTCTCTCCCTCACCCAAATGGTAGGTACTTATATTCTTATTCACATATGAAGATATAACCAGCCTCTCTATGACTCTAGGGTTTGGTCCTCCCAAGGACATCTAGGGTTCAAGAAAGTTATATGAGTCATGAATAAAGCAACTCAACTCAATCACTTAGGAGTAGTCTAGTTTAGGACATATCATATCACATATTTCTCACCATTCTCATATCTTGGAGTTTAGGTTATCTGACCTTCTCCCTGTGGGTCTCACTCTCTCAGGAGTTAAACCTATAACTGGTCCCAACACTATAGTTCCTCCTTTGTAAAAGAGATTGAGGCTCATACTGACTCACAACCTTGTCTTAACTTATCTTATCTTATCTCATAAAAATCTACGTACTTGCATCATCAAAACTTATCTCAATTCCTCAAAACTGAACTTAAGCCCAAAAACACAAACATATATCATCATAGAATATCGTATATCATCTCTATAAGACCTACATCATATCATCAAAACTTATTTCATCTATTGCATCTGTCACTTATTCTAACAAGGCTCTAGACATCTAATCTAGAACTACTCTCTCTTGTATACTGATGTCATTCACTTTCACTTAGGTTGCATGACCACTTCCCACTCGTACATGTGTGGGGACACATTTTTGTAATACATATATATATAATAAAATATTGTATAATTTTTCTCCGATAAAACATGCGTCAGAGAAAACTATCGAGGTTCGATTCGTTTGGAATCAAAAACCAAATCCTGAAAATGAGTGTCCCACACATAGTGGAGAGTACAGTGTCATGAAAACTAGTGAAAAGGGTTTGAACAAGGGGTAGACTAGTGTAGCTATTGTAGACAATGAGTGTCGTCTGTCTAGGGTTTCTCTTCCCTCGATGTACGTCATATCCAAACAATGCAACGTCCCATACTGCTTCACTATAGGGAAAGAACGACATCTAAGGACTTGCTATACAACAAGCACCAGTCTAGACTTAGTTGTCAGACATCTAGGTGCTAACCTAGATGCTAGGTAATATCTAGTCTCTAAAAGACGACTAATCTAACCCTAAAGATTATTAAAGTTCAAGGTTCGTTAGTTTTACGTTGCATAATGAGAAAATGCCAGGCTTTGCTATTGTTCATGCTCTGATACCACCTGTGACATCCCCAGATTTTCTACAACTTAATGTAATGTGTGACATCCCAATTGAAACCCTCACCTCAGCGAGAATCCCACTTTAAACACCCCACACTAGGCTAAAAAGAAGAAAATCAGAGGAAGTCAGAAGGAAACAATCAGTAGCACATGTACATGAACAATAATAAAACCATACACACATGTTCACCATTCAACATATATTTACAACATGAATTGTTACAACATTTGATATTACATATTGAACAACAAAATTTTACATATACATGTACTACTACTAAACAACAAGATCTTAAGACAATAGTCCACCTGTACATCAGCTCATTACACAACTCTCAACTATCCTAGTTCTTCAAGATCACATGTCAACAACCTAAACAAAAGATTACATGTGGTACACGTCAGCACAATATTCAAGAATATAGTATTGAGTATGCCTATGTGTCTTTTATATACCTCTCATCATTTCTTGGCAATAAGATAAAACTAATACTTGGCAACATTAAAAAAATATAAGTAAAAGTGTATACTGGCAAAAAGATATTCATTAAAAAAAGAGAACACATCTATTTAAAGCACATTTCCATCATATATCTCGTACATCTACCTCCAAGGGCTTTGATGTTTTTAGGCCTTATGATCTACCCTCGAGGAGTTTGTGATCATTGTACATGTGATCTACCCCCTAGGAGTTTGTGATCACTTCAATGCATTGTACTACGAAAGAGTTTAGTGCTATCATATGATGGATCAGATATTTTATGTTGCAAGTGGGACTTCAAGATGGTCTTCAAGATGAAGACTAACATGGATGGTAATATACATACTTATAAAGGTTAATTGGTTGCATAGGGTTTCAATAAAGTTCAAGGTGTTGACTGGATGAAACCTTTTCACCAGTGGCCATTGTTAAGTCTATCAGGATCATCCTTTCCATTGCATCTTATCATGACTTCGAGATTTGGCAGATGGATGTTAAAATTGCATTTCTTAATGGGAAACTTCTTGAGAAACAACCTAAGGGTTTTATAAATAAAAATGATTCAAATAAAGTATGTAAGCTACAAAGGTCAATCTTTGGATTGAAACAAGCATCTACAGCTGGAATCTTCATTTTGATCAGACAGTGAAAAAGTTTGGCTTTATACAAAATGAAGATGAACCTTGTGTGTACAAGAAGGTTAGTGGGAGCATAGTTACATTTCTCATATTGTATGTATATGACGTACTATTGATGGGGAATGAAGTCTCTACTTTACAAAAGGTAAAGACATGGCTTGGAAATATGTTTTCTATGAAAAACATGGGATAAGCATCCTACATCTTGGCAATTAAAATCTATAGAGATTGATATAAAAGGCATCTTGTACTACATGAAAGTAGATACAATTACAAAGTGTTGAAGAGGTTCATCATGGATAGCTCAAAGAGAGTAAACATTCCCATACTACATGGAGTTACCATCTCTAAAGCTCAAAGTCCCAATTCTCATGAAGAAAGGGAGCACATGAGTTTGATTCCATATGCCTCAGCAATTGGATCAATCATGTATGCAATGTTGTGCACCCGTCCCCACGTCTCATATGCCTTGAGAATGACAAATAGATCAGTCACATCCAACTGATGTTAACTAGCTCGAAAGTTGTAAAGAACATCCTCATGTACTTGAGAAGGAGTAAGGATCAATTCATGGTTTATGGCGAGGAGGAAGAGTTGATGGTAAAGGGTTACCCCGATGCAAACTTCGAACTAATAAAGATGATGATTGATCATGATTAGGATTCATGATCTATCTAAGAAATGGAGCTATAAGATGGAAGAGTTCCAAGCAAGAGACAATTGTCAATTCTACAATAGAGGTTGAGTATATTGATGCATCGAATGCATCAAAGGAGGTTGTATGAATCAGGAAGTTCATTTTCGAACTTAGGGTCATTCCAAGCATCAACAACGCAGTTGAGCTATATTGTGACATCAATGGATCTATTGCACAAGCTAAGGAACCCAAATCACATCAGTGCTCAATGTATATATGTAGTTCCATTTCATATGAGAGAATACAATGAGGAGCTGTAAAGATTTGTAGAGTACCAACTGAGAAAATTTTTTTTGATCCCTTGACAAAGGCACTTTATCAGTACAAGCATGATGGTCATGTTAGATCACTTGGAATACGATTCGTAGGTGATTGGATCTAGGTGCAAGTAGGGATTTTGTGGTATGTATGCCTAGAGAGAAAATCATATGATGATTGTAATGTCATAATATGTAAATGATTTCATTATTAATAAAAGGTAAGATTCCAATTTATTTTGTTTTAACTCTTTATGAGATAATGAATAACATAATATATGTCAAGAGAATGATGTTATTCAATGATGTATGTGTTATGTACGTGAATTGAAGCATAAGACCATACAAATGTTAAGAGTATACATTCTCATTGTATCCCTATTGGGATTTTATTGTGGAAGATTAATAGACAACAATAACACATAAGTCTGGAGTGTGTGTTGGTCAATGAATGAGTCTCATTAGTCATGATATGGTGATATCAAACCAAGCACACTGATACATGTTAGATAATAGTGCATCAGACAGACCCACCATGAGAGTAGCACATGGAAACCATTATTATTATGGTCATAGTTTGCGCTCATAGTGATGGTGGTGATTTTGATTCTTAGACATGATGTCACTACACTCGTCACATTTCGTTCAATAGGCTTTGACATCATCAAGCAAAATCCTGAATAAGGGCTATCATAAAGGTGATGATTGCGTGACTATGACACATGGGGACTGACTGTGAGCAATGTAGATGGGATTTGTCCCTCATATGGGATTATGATATCCTAGGCCACTTGAGATAGCAAATCTGAGAAATGCATGTACTTTTACATGTGAGAGAATACATGATATTGAACTACGCATATCTCATACAATCTACTATAGCAAATAATATAGATTGAGTGTTGAGGAGGATGATAGATCAATGCCTTGAGTTCACTCTGGATATCAGAGACAAAATAATCATACAAACACTATAACACCAAGAACATATTGTAGGTTGAAGTTGTTCCCCAACTTTCCATTTACTTGGATGGCAATCATGTGTGACTAGGCACCACTCTTTTCTTATGATGTTGTAATTTTTTATGGAATTCACTACCAACATAATATTGGACCTGTAGGGTCACACACATAGGACATGACCTAGAAGAGGAGTTTGATCTTGAATGATGAGTGGATTGATTACTAAAGAGTTTACACATTCAATTCAAGAATCAAATCAACCAACTGGACTCCCAACCAAATGTCTCATGTAATGAAACAACCAGTTGGAGTGTCAGGTTGATTTTAGGTTGTATAGGCTGAATTCTACACAAGAAGGGAACCAACCTTACTGGTTCAGTGTACCAAACCAATTGGCTGGTGGTCATGAGATGATTATCTCGGTCTGTGAGGTGACCGATATAAGATGTGATTTGATTGCATCAAGGGTTAGTGTTGACATCATGTCAGGCATTAATTGGAATAGAATTGCCAAATACATATGCGATTGGGAAACATGAAATGACTCTTTCATTGAGTGAACCAACCATCTTGCTTGTAAATTGACCGATTTAGTTTCCAACTCACTGGTTCAATGCTCACATGTTGCAAAAACTTAGATCTTCCAGTCCCTTCCACTCCACATAGATTGGAAACCCTGACGCAAACCCCTCCTATAAATAGAGGGGTATTGTGGGCTTCCCAAGACACAATTGAGAATCAGTAGCTCTAACTATTGTTGTCCTCTCTAGTTGTGGTGACTGAGAGAGACCAGGAAAGTCCTACCCGACTGGGGATGGATAGTGAGGGAGAGAACAACTGAGAGCTATTATGGGAGAATAGGTTGGTGACTAGTACACCAATGGGAGGGACAACTCCATCATGTCCATTGTAGTCGGATGAAAAGAGTTCTAAGAAGTCCCTTAGGACTTCTCTAGAGTCGAGGTAGACTTTTTGTGTCACTAAGGAGGACAACGTTAGCCAGTAGTGTGTGGCGAGAGGAGCTGATGTGGATGACGATGTTTTGATATGTTGTTTGTGGAGGAGTGTAGACGAGTCCCAGGGCATCTAGAAGATAGTTGCACATCTACATTGATGAGTATATCATTGGACATGCACCAGGACCAATTATATCCTCAAAACCATCCTTTCATTATATAGTTGTTGACGTGATATGTTGGTTTATGCGGAATATGCCAACACATTTTTTGTTTCTGCTGCTTATGTTGTCACCCTATTTTCCAATAGTTGGTACTACTCATGATTGTCAATAGCACTGACTTCTAAAGGTGTGCATCAGATCGAAATTACTGACTATCAAATGCAGAGAATATTTATTGTCGATGGCAGACCTACAAATTCTAATTTTTTTGGTGTTAGTATTGCCAATATGTGTGGTTGTGACGTCCCTAGATTTTCTAAAACTTCATCTGATGTGTGATTTCCAAATTGAAACCCTCACCTTAGTGAGAATCCCAATTTAAACACCCCACACCATGCTAAGAAGAAGAAAATTAGAGAAAGTCAGAAGGAAACAATCAATAGCACATGTACATGAACAATAATAAAACCATACACACATGTTCACCATTCAACATATAATTACAACATGAATTGTTAAAACATTTGATATTACATATTGAACAACAAACTCTTACATATACATGTACTACTACTAAACAACGGGATCTTAAGACAATAGTCCACCTATACATCAGCTCGTTACACAACTCTCAACTATCCTGGTTCTTCAAGATCACATGTCCACAACCTAAACAAAAGATTACATGTGGTACATGTCAGCACAATATTCAAGAATATTGTATTGAGTATGCCTATGTGTCTTTTATATACCTCTCATCATATCTAGGCAATAAGATAAAACTAATACTTCGCAACATTAAACAAATATAAGTAAAAGTGTATACTAGCAAAAAGATATTCATTAACAAAAGAAAACACATATATTTTAAGCACATTTCCATCGTATATCTTGTACATCTACCCCCAAAGGCTTTGATGTTTTTAGGCCTTATCATCTTCCCCCGAGGAGTTTGTGATCATTGTACATGTGATCTACCTCCTAGGAGTTTGTGATCATTGCAATGCACTATACTACCAAAGAGTTTAGTGCTATCATATGATGGATCAGATATTTTATGTTTCATGTGTTCATAGCCATAAATATGGAAAATCAAGCAAGATATCATACAAGAACAATCATTTCATCCAATATCATATGCCAAGTATTCTACTACACATATAACGCAAGCATATTGTATAATAAGCCAAGTAAGAGGTAATGGCATACCTTAGATCAAGATATCCCAATCATCACATATTCTTGAGTCAACTACATCCTTGGTCAACCCTGATTAAGACAAGATCATACACAATCATCAAATTCTCATTATCTCAATCCTAGTTATATCCATTTTAGGGTTTGACTTACTCATTTGGATATGTGTATCATTACTTGCATTCTTATCTTAGAATTATCTTACTAATGTCATTTTCCACATTATGGTTCATTATCTGAACATTATGTTCCATATCCTTTTTGTGCACATATTAACCCTAACTTATATACATTATTCAAATTAGGGCTACAACCCATGCATTAAGGGTCATCTTCATGTAACATAAATTTCGTGTACAAAATTGATATCATATTTACATATTAGCTTCCAATTACATATATGAGGGTGTTCCATATATTCCATCAATTATTGAGTGTGTATTTATTTATTACATTTATTTATGGTTATTAGCCCTAATTAGCCATATGGAGCAAATTATATTATTTTGTGCATCGACATCATGTTTACTGACACTAGATGGATTATAAACATGAATGTAGACTTACTGACATGTTCTCATAATTTTAGGTCATCTTTTAATATTTATTATACATCAAACAAGTATAATACAACTTACATGATATTACTGAGATTAGTGCATCAAAAGCTTGATATTATGGTTCTATGTTGTTCTACGCATTTTTCTGAGAATTTTCATAGCTTACTTGTATTTTTTTTTATGAACAAGCTATTTTATTCGAATTATATAATATCTGCATATATTTGAGTATTTGTACCTTTCTGGGCCAATCATGCAATGCCATCTGACCTGTGAGAGGAGTTGCTCCTCTTTTCTTTTTAGTGATCTCACGTGGACGCCTACTGCCCCTGTTTTGCGGGAGCGCCACCGCACGACTATGCTTCAGCGAGCAATCGACTGCTTAGGAGTGCTCCTCTTCATCTCCTTAGCCCTCCATCAACTCTGTCCATGACTTCCAGACTCCCACGGTAGCTCGTGTCCTAGGGTTTGGTTGTGGATCTCCTCCTCGACTAGGCGCCTTCGCCTAGCTTTGGTTCAGCTGGACAGATGAGGTGTAATGCCTCCACTCCATATCTTTTCGATCCAAGGCCTCTCATAGTAGTGTGAGGACCCCAGAAACTCAAATGTAATCTTCATTTGCAGAGCGATGCACTCCTCGCACCTCCCCAATCTCCATCTTCGTCTGGAAGCAAGGTGCTCCTCGTTAGCCAGGGAAGCTTCACAAAAGTATACTATGAGACTGGGGTCAAACTCATGTGTCCTTCGGCTTCATCTTTTGCTTCATATCTCCCTCTGAACCCCTCTCTAACTATGGTTCCCTCTCTGTCACACCACCTGTACCTTGTGATGGAGAAGCCCTGGAGTGGCGCATCTCGTTTCCTATCTCCAAAAAGAAGGGACTTTGTCAGCTGAGTACGTAGCCCCAATAGGGCTCAAGAACACTCGTGAGTTACTCCCCGACCTCCACCCTTCTTCATTTGTCCTCAAATCAAATTATCACCCCCTTTGTCTCCATTTCCTTCCTTTGGTCTTGACCTGCTCAGACAGTTGAGAGGTGGAAAGGAGCGGGAGTTCAAACTCCCTCCTCGGATGATTGTTCACCCAAAAAGAGGGGTCATCTGGTAGGTCATGGCAGGGCAAAGAGAATGACCCACTCATCATCCCCTCTCAGGCCACGTCCATGAGATGGGGCAAGGCTAGGCTTCCCATTCACAATAATCCCACGATCTCCAGTCTGACCGGAGGTAGGGGATGAAGATCTAGCCATCCAAGATGCATCCAATGACTATAAAGGAACTCACCCAAAGAAGGATCTGAGGCTCACTTTAAAAAGCCCTCACTACCACTAGATCAGATATTTAGGGCTACCATCTGACCATGCAGACCCAACTCAAAAGCAAGGGGTACGTGACACAGCCTACTTTAGGCTTAAGTTATTAAACTTAGGTCTATTAACCTCAAAAATGCACATAATTTCTCCAATTTCAACTCAAATAACATCCTCTAGGATCCTCCAATTGCCACCAAATTTTGACCATAGATTTACTACCTCTTGAGCTACATTCTTCTCTAATTTGGTGACAAAACTCAGCTATATGACTTGCCAACTTAATACCTCAAAGGACATTAAATATAGGGATCTTAATCATGATATGAACATCGATCGCCACTCAGACTTTACCAAAACACTTGGGATTCTCAAAACTGCTAAACATGCATGAATTCACTTATGTCATTAGACATTTAAGGATTTAAAAAGTACACTCCATCACATCCTACACACCTTAAAAGAAATTTCATCCTCGAAATTAAGCCAAAATCCACTTGGTCACATCATATACATCTTAAAAGAATTTTTCCTTAAAATTAAGATATCCTCCTACTCCAATGAAAACTATGGATCTTCTTCCACATGTTGGACACCACTCTATGTGCAACATATACAAAAACAAAGCTCAATAATCATATCCAAACCACTATTAGGGGGTGTTACAACATCTATGGCGAATCACCCCTTCATAAACATGTTGAAACAAGGGTTTGGAAAATTCGATAATGTCATGACATATCTCATATGTTAGGGTTGTATTTTATCTTTACCCAAGCATTAGGGGTTTCACACCATATTACCACGTTCTAAAGGAGTTAACTAAAGTTAACTCATTATATTGAGGTGTCACCATTGTTATGTTGAGCTCATTGTCAAACTATATTTTTTATCTTTATTAAGCACTAAGATTAACACCTCATGTAACACGTTTCATTCATATGATATTATTTCATTATTTATAATAAATTTCCACATTTACTAGCACAAGATTAACCAACAACATCACATTAGCATCATTATTCATGTATATGGTTAACCATTTATGCATCAATATCTATTAAACCGTCTATAGGTTTCCATCATCTCATATATATATATATATATATATATATATATATATATATATATATATATATATATATATATATATATATATATATATATCACGTCATCGAGATCAGATCACATCCTTAAAGGAATATTATATCATGGTTGAACAAACTTATACAAGTGGCTCTTCAAAAAAATATATCAAAGCTTTATCTAGTCCAATTAAGGTTTTCCTTACCCATATCAGGAGGGTAGTGCCATGCTCAGTGTCTCTAAGCTAACTCAACTCTATGAGTATCATGTACACACTATCTTTATCTTCTGTCTTTGCTCTAGGGTTATCAAGTCTACCTCATTGGTACTAGTGCATAGCTTCACGAGCTCTAGCCACATAAGCACAAAGCAAACATGCTATGACATACTCTCCATGGATCTCTACCCATGATGTACTATATATCATATCTCTCTTACATATACACCACTAGAGTCCTTGGAGGAACCACGAACCCGAGCATGAGGCTTCATAGAAACTAACATAGTTGCCTCCTCTATGGTCTTGGGACTCTCTCTCCCTCACCCAGAAGGTAGGTACTTATATTCTTATTCACATATGAAGATATAACCAGCCTCTCTATGACTCTAGGGTTTGGTCCTCCCAAGGACATCTAGGGTTCAAGAAAGTTATATGAGTCATGAATAAAGCAACTCAACTCAATCACTTAGGAGTAGTCTAGTTTAGGACATATCATATCACATATTTCTCACCATTCTCATATCTTGGAGTTTAGGTTATCTGACCTTCTCCCTGTGGGTCTCACTCTCTCGGGAGTTAAACCTATAACTGGTCCCAACACTATAGGTCCTCCTTTATAAAAGAGATTGAGGCTCATACTGACTCACAACCTTGTCTTAACTTATCTTATCTTATCTCATAAAAATCTACGTACTTGCATCATCAAAACTTATCTCAATTCCTCAAAACTGGACTTAAGCCCTAAAAAACAAACATATATCATCATAGAATATTGTATATCATCTCTATAAGACCTACATCATATCATCAAAACTTATTTCATCTATTCCATCTGTCACTTATTCTAACAAGGCTCTAGACATCTAATCTAGAACTACTCTCTTGTATACTGATGTCATTCACTTTCACTTAGGTTACATGACCACTTCCTACTCGTACATGTGTGGGGACACATTTTTGTAATACATATATATATAATAAAATATTGTATAATTTTTCTCCGATAAAACATGCGTCAGAGAAAACTACCGAGGTTCGATTCGTTTGGAATCCAAAACCAAATCCTGAAAATGAGTGTCCCACACATAGTGGAGAGTACAGTGTCATGAAAACTAGTGAAAAGGGTTTGAACAAGGGGTAGACTAGTGTAGCTATTCTAGACAATGAGTGTCGTCTGTCTAGGGTTTCTCTTCCCTCGATGTACGTCATATCCAAACAATGCAACGTCCCATACTGCTTCACTATAGGGAAAGAACGACATCTAAGGACTTGCTATACAACAAGCACCAGTCTAGACTTAGTTGTCAGACATCTAGGTGCTAACCAAGATGCTAGGTAATATCTAGTCTCTAAAAGACGACTAATCTAACCCTAAAGATTATTAAAGTTCAAGGTTTGTTAGTTTTACGTTGCATAATGAGAAAATGCCAGGCTTTGCTATTGTTCATGCTCTGATACCACCTGTGACATCCCCAGATTTTCTACAACTTAATCTAATGTGTGACATCCCAATTGAAACCCACACCTCAGCGAGAATCCCACTTTAAACACCCCACACTAGGCTGAAAAGAAGAAAATCAGAGGAAGTCAGAAGGAAACAATCAGTAGCACATGTACATGAACAATAATAAAACCATACACACATGTTCACCATTCAACATATATTTACAACATGAATTGTTACAACATTTGATATTACATATTGAACAACAAAATTTTACATATACATGTACTACTACTAAACAACAAGATCCTAAGACAATAGTCCACCTGTACATCAGCTCATTACACAAATCTCAACTATCCTAGTTCTTCAAGATCACATGTCCACAACCTAAACAAAAGATTACATGTGGTACACGTCAGCACAATATTCAAGAATATAGTATTGAGTATGCCTATGTGTCTTTTATATACCTCTCATCATTTCTTGGCAATAAGATAAAACTAATACTTAGCAACATTAAAAAAATATAAGTAAAAGTGTATACTGGCAAAAGGATATTCATTAACAAAAGAGAACACATCTATTTTAAGCACATTTCCATCATATATCTCGTACATCTACCTCCAAGGGCTTTGATGTTTTTAGGCCTTATGATCTACCCTCGAGGAGTTTGTGATCATTGTACATGTGATCTACCCCCTAGGAGTTTGTGATCACTTCAATGCATTGTACTACAAAAGAGTTTAGTGCTATCATATGATGGATCAGATATTTTATGTTGCAAGTGGGTCTTCAAGATGGTCTTCAAGATGAAGACTGACATGGATGGTAATGTACAGACTTATAAAGGTTAATTGGTTGCAAAGGGTTTCAAAAAAGTTCAAGGTGTTGACTTGACGAAACCTTTTCACCAGTGGCCATTGTTAAGTCTATGAGGATCATCCTTGCCATTGCATCTTATCATGACTTCAAGATTTGGCAGATGGATGTTAAAATTGCATTTCTTAATGGGAAACTTCTTGACAAATAAAAATGATTCAAATAAAGTATGTAAGCTACAAAGGTCAATCTTTTGATTGAAACAAGCATCTAGAGCTGGAATCTTCATTTTGATCAGACAGTGAAAAAGTTTGGCCTTATACAAAATGAAGATGAACCTTGTGTGTACAAGAAGGTTAGTGGGAGCATAGTGACATTTCTCATATTGTATGTATATGATGTACTATTGATGGGGAATGAAGTCCCTACTTTACAAAAGGTAAAGACATGGCTTGGAAATATGTTTTCTATGAAAAACATGGGATAAGCATCCTACATGTTGGCAATTAAAATCTATAGAGATTGATATAAAAGGCATCTTGTACTACATGAAAGTAGATACAATTACAAAGTGTTGAAGAGGTTCATCATGGATAGCTCAAAGAGAGTAAACATGCCCATACTACATGGAGTTACCATCTCTAAAGCTCAAAGTCCCAATTCTCATGAAGAAAGGGAGCACATGAGTTTGATTCCATATGCCTCAGCAATTGGATCAATCATGTATGCAATGTTGTGCACCCGTCCCCACGTCTCATATGCCTTGAGAATGACAAATAGATCAGTCAGATCCAACTGATGTTAACTAGCTCGAAAGTTGTAAAGAACATCCTCATGTACTTGAGAAGGACTAAGGATCAATTCATGGTTTACGGAGAGGAGGAAGAGTTGATGGTAAAGGGTTACCCCGATGCAAGCTTCGAACTAATAAAGACGATGATTGATCATAATTAGGATTCATGATCTATCTAAGAAATGGAGCTATAAGATGGAAGAGTTCCAAGCAAGAGACAATTGTCAATTCTACAATAGAGGTCGAGTATATTGATGCATCGAATGCATCAAAGGAGGTTGTATGAATCAGGAAGTTCATTTCCGAACTTAGGGTCGTTCCAAGCATCAACAACGCAATTGAGCTATATTGTGACATCAATGGATCTATTGCACAAGCTAAGGAACCCAAATCACATCAGTGCTCAATGTATATATGTAGTTCCATTTCATATGAGATATAATACAATGAGGAGATGTAAAGATTTGTAGAGTACCAACTGAGAACAATTTTGTTTATCCCTTGACAAAGGCACTTTATCAGTACAAGCATGATGGTCATGTTAGATCACTTGGAATACGATTCGTAGGTGATTGGATCTAGGTGCAAGTAGGATTTTTGTGGTATGTATGCCCAGAGAGAAAATCATATGATGATTGTAATGTCATAATATGTAAATGATTTGACTATTAATAAAAGGCAAGATTCCAATTTATTTTGTTTTAACTCTTTATGAGATAATGAATAACATAATATATGTCTAGAGAATGATGTTATTCAATGATGTATGTGTTATGTACGTGAATTGAAGCATAAGACCATACAAATGTTAATAGTATACATTCTCATTGTATCCCTACTGGGATTTTATTGTGGAAGATTAATAGACAACAATAACACATAAGTACGGAGTGTGTGTTGGTCAATGAATGAGTCTCATTAGTCATGATATGGTGATATCAAACCAAGCACACTGATACATGTTAGGTAATAGTGCATCGGACAGACCCACCATGAGAGTAACACATGGAAACCATTATTATTATGGTCATAGTTTGCTCTCATAGTGATGGTGGTGATTTTGATTCTTAGACATGATGTCACTACACTCGTCACATTTCGTTCAATAGGTTTTGACATCATCAAGCATAATCCTGAATAAGGGCTATCATAAAGGTGATGATTGGGTGACTGTGACACATGGGGACTGACTGTGAGCAATGTAGATGGGATTTGTACCTCATATGGGATTATGATATCCTAGGCCACTTGAGATAGCAAGCCTGAGAAATGCATATACTTGTACATGTGAGAGAATATATGATATTGAACTACGCATATCTCATACAGTCTACTATAGCAAAAAATATAGATTGAGTGTTGAGGAGGATGATAGATCAATGCCTCGAGTTCACTCCGGATATCAGAGACAAAATAATCATACAAACACTATAACACCAAGAACATATTGTAGGTTGAAGTTGTTCCCCAACTTTCCATTTACTTGGATGGCAATCATGTGTGACTAGGCACCACTCTTTTCTTATGATGTTGTAATTTGTTATGGAATTCACTACCAACATAATATTGGACCTGTAGGGTCACACACATAGGACATGACCTAGAAGAGGAGTTTGATCTTGAATGATGAGTGGATTGATTACTAAAGAGTTTACACATTCAATTCAAGAATCAAATCAACCAACTGGACTCCCAGCCAAATGTCTCATGTAATGAAACAACCAGTTGGTGTGTCAGGTTGATTGTAGGTTGTATAGGCTGAATTCTACACAAGAAGAGCACCAACCTTACTGGTTCACTGTACCAAACCAATTGGCTGGTGGTCATGAGATGACTATCTCGCTCTGTGAGGCGATCGATTTAAGATGTGATTAGATTGCATCAAGGGTTAGTGTTGACGTCATGTCAGGCATTAATTGGAATAGAATTGACAAATACATATGTGATTGGGAAACATGAAATGACTCTTTCATTGAGTGAACCAACCATCTTGCTTGTAAATTGACCGATTTAGTTTCCAATTGACTGGTTCGATGCTCACATGTTGCAAAAACTTAGATCTTCCAGTCCCTTCCACTCCACATAGATTGGAAACCCTGACGCAAACCCCTCCTATAAATAGAGGGGTACTGTGGGCTTCCCAAGACACAATTGAGAATCAGTAGCTCTAACTATTGTTTTCATCTCTAGTTGTGGTGACTGAGAGAGCCCAGGAAAGTCCTACCCGACTGGGGATGGATAGTGAGGGAGAGAACAACTGAGAGCTATTATGGGAGAATAGGTTGGTGACAAGTACACCAATGGGAGGGACAACTCCATCATGTCCATTTTTGTCAGATGACAAGAGTTCTAAGAAGTCCCTTAGGACTTTTCTAGAGTCGAGGTAGACTTTTCGTGTCACTAAGGAGGAAAACGTTAGCCAGTAGTGTGTGGCGAGAGGAGCTGATGTGGATGACGATGTTTTGATATGTTGTTTGTGGAGGAGTGTAGACGAGTCCCAGGGCATCTAGAAGATAGTTGCACATCTACATTGATGAGTATATCATTGGACATGCACCGGGACCAATTATATCCTCGAAACCATCCTTTCATTATATAGTTGTTGACGTGATATGTTGGTTTATGGGGAATATGACAATAAATTTTTTGTTTCCGCTGCTTATGTTGTCACCCTATTTTCCAATAGTTGGTACTACTCATGATTGTCAATAGCACTGACTTCTAAAGGTGTGCATCAGATCGAAATTACTGACTATCAAATGCAGAGAATATTTATTGTCGATGGCAGACCTACAAATTCTAATTTTTTTGGTGTTAGTATTTCCAATATGTGTGGTTGTGATGTCCCTGGATTTTCTAAAACTTCATCTGATGTGTTATTTCCAAATTGAAACCCTCACCTTAGTGAGAATCCCAATTTAAACACCCCACACCATGCTAAGAAGAAGAAAATTAGAGAAAGTCAGAAGGAAACAATCAATAGCACATGTACATGAACAATAATAAAACCATACACACATGTTCACCATTCAACTTATAATTACAACATGAATTGTTAAAATATTTGATATTACATATTGAACAACAAACTTTTACATATACATGTACTACTACTAAACAACGGGATCTTAAGACAATAGTCCACCTATACATCAGCTCGTTACACAACTCTCAACTATCATGGTTCTTCAAGATCACATATCCACAACCTAAACAAAAGATTACATGTGGTACATGTCAGCACAATATTCAAGAACATTGTATTGAGTATGCCTATGTGTCTTTTATATACCTCTCATCATATCTTAGCAATAAGATAAAACTAATACTTCGCAACATTAAACAAATATAAGTAAAAGTGTATACCAGCAAAAAGATATTCATTAACAAAAGAGAACACATATATTTTAAGCACATTTCCATCGTATATCTCGTACATCTACTCCCAAAGGCTTTGATGATTTTAGGCCTTATCATCTTCCCCCGAGGAGTTTGTGATCATTGTACATGTGATCTACCTCCTAGGAGTTTGTGATCATTGCAATGCACTATACTACCAAAGAATTTAGTGCTATCATATGATGGATCAAATATTTTATGTTTCATGTGTTCATAGCCATAAATATGGAAAATCAAGCAAGATATCATACAATAACAATCATTTCATCCAATATCATATGCCAAGTATTCTACTACACATATAACGCAAGCATATTGTATAATAAGCCAACTAAGAGGTAATGGCATACCCTAGATCAAGATATCCCAATCATCACATATTCTTGAGTCAACTACATCCTTGGCCAACCCTGATTAAGACAAGATCATACACAATCATCAGATTCTCATCATCTTAATCCTAGTTATATCCATTTTAGGGTTTGACTTACTCATTTGGATATGTGTATCATTACTTGCATTCTTATCTTAGAATTATATTACTAATGTCATTTTCCACATTATGGTTCATTATCTGAACATTGTGTTCCATATCCTTTTTGTGCACATATTAACCCTAACTTATATACATTATTCAAATTAGGACTACAACCCATGCATTAAGGGTCATCTTCATGTAACATAAATTTCGTGTATAAAATTGATATCATATTTACATATTAGCTTCCAATTACATATATGAGGGTGTTCCATATATTCCATCAATTATTGAGTGTGTATTTATTTATTACATTTATTTATCGTTATTAGCCCTAATTAGCCATATGGAGCAAATTATATTATTTTGTGCATCAACATCATGTTTACTGACACTAGATGGATTATAAACATGAATGTAGACTTACTGACATGTTCTCGTAATTTTAGGTCATCTTTTAATATTTATTATACATCAAACAAGTATAATACAACTTACATGATATTACTGAGATTAGTGCATCAAAAGCTTGATATTATGGTTCTATGTTGTTCTACGCATTTTTCTGAGAATTTTGATAGCTTACTTGTATTTTTTTTATGAACAAGCTATTTTATTCGAATTATATAATATCTGCATATATTTGAGTATTTGTACCTTTCTGGGCCAATCATGCAATGCCATCTGACCTGTGAGAGGAGTTGCTCCTATCTTCTTTTTAGTGATCTCACATGGACGCCTACTGCCCCTATTTTGCGGGAGCGCCACCACACGACTATGCTTTGGTGAGCAATCGACTTCTTAGGAGTGCTCCTCTTCATCTCCTTAGCCCTCCATCAACTCTGTCCATGACTTCCAGACTCCCACGGTAGCTCGTGTCCTAGGGTTTGGTTGTGGATCTCCTCCTCGACTAGGCGCCTTCGCCTAGCTTTGGTTCAGCTGGACATAAGAGGTGTAATGCCTCCACTCCATATCTTTTTGATCCAAGGCCTCTCATAGTAGTGTGAGGACTCCAGAAACTCAAATGTAATCTTCATTTGCAGAGAAATGCACTCCTCACACCTCCCCAATCTCCATCTTCATCTGGCAGCAAGGTGCTCCTCATTAGCCAGGGAAGCTTCACAAAAGTATACTATGAGACTGGGTTCAAACTCATGTGTCCTTCGGCTTCATATTTTGCTTCATATCTCCCTCTAAACCCCTCTCTAGCTCTGGTTCCCTCTCTGTCACACCACCTGTACCTTGTGATGGAGAAGCCCTGGAGTGGCGCATCTCGTTTCCTATCTCCAAAAAGAAGGGACTCTGTCAGCTGAGTACGTAGCCCCAATAGGGCTCAAGAACACTCGTGCGTTACTCCCCGACCTCCACCCTTCTTCATTTGTCCTCAAATCCAATTATCACCCCCCTTTGTCTCCATTTCCTTCCTTTGGTCTTGACCTGCTCAGACAGTTGAGAGGTGGAAAGGAGCGGGAGTTCAAACTCCCTCCTCGGATGATTGTTCACCCAAAATGAGGGGTCATCTGGTAGGTCATGGCAGGGCAAAGAGAATGACCCACTCATCATCCCCTCTTAGGCCACGTCCATGAGATGGGGCAAGGCTAGGCTTCCCATTCACTATAATCCCACGATCTCCAGTCTGACCGGAGGTAGGGGATGAAGATCTAGCCATCCAAGATGCATCCAATGACTATAAAGGAACTCACCCAAAGCAGGATCTGAGGCTCACTTTAAAAAGCCCTCACTGCCACTAGATCAGATATTTAGGGCTACCATCTGACCATGCAGACCCAACTCAAAAGCAAGGGGTACATGACGCAGCCTATTTTAGGCTTAAGTTATTAAACTTAGGTCTATTAACCTCAAAAATGCACATAATTTCTCCAATTTCAACTCAAATAACATCCTCTAGGATCCTCCAATTGCCACCAAATTTTGACCATAGATTTACTACCTCTTGAGCTACATTCTTCTCTAATTTGGTGACAAAACTCAGCTATATGACTTGCCAACTTAATACCTCAAAGGACATTAAATATAGGGATCTTAATCATGATATGAACATCGATCGCCACTCAGACTTTACCAAAACACTTGGGATTCTCAAAACTGCTAAACATGCATGAATTCACTTATGTCATTAGACATTTAAGGATTTCAAAAGTACACTCCATCACATCCTACACACCTTAAAAGAAATTTCATCCTCGAAATTAAGCCAAAATCCACTTTGTCACATCATATACATCTTAAAAGAATTTTTTCCTTAAAATTAAGATATCCTCCTACTCCAATGAAAACTAGGGATCTTCTTCCACATGTTGGACACCACTCTATGTGCAACATATACAAAAACAAAGCTCCATAATCATATCCAAACCACTATTAGGGGGTGTTACAGCATCTAAGGTGAATCACCCCTTCATAAACATGTTGAAACAAGGGTTTAGAAAATTCGATTATGTCATGACATATCTCATATGTTAGGGTTGTATTTTATCTTTACCCAAGCATTAGGGGTTTCACCCCATATTACCACGTTCTAAAGGAGTTAACTAAAGTTAACTCATTATATTGAGGTGTCACCATTGTTATGTTGAGCTAACTGTCAAACTATATTTTTTATCTTTATTAAGCACTAAGATTAACACCTCATGTAACACGTTTCATTCATATGATATTATTTCATTATTTATAATAAATTTCCACATTTACTAGCATAAGATTAACCAACAACATCACATTAGCATCATTATTCATGTATATGGTTAACCATTTATGCATCAATATCTATTAAACCGTCTATAGGTTTCCATCATCTCATATATATATATATATATATATATATATATATATATATATATATATATATATATATATATATATATATATATATATATATATATATATATATATATATATATATATCACATCATCGAGATCAGATCACATCCTTAAAGGAATATTATATCATGGTTGAAAAAACTTATACAAGTGGCTCTTCAAAAAAATATATCAAATCTTTATCTAGTCCAATTAAGGTTTTCCTTACCCATATCAGGAGGGTAGTGCCATGCTCAGTGTCTCTAAGCTAACTCAACTCTATGAGTATCATGTACACACTAGCTTTATCTTCTGTCTTTGCTCTAGGGTTATCAAGTCTACCTCATTGGTACTAGTGCATAGCTTCACGAGATCTAGCCACATAAGCACAAAGCAAACATGCTATGACATACTCTCCATGGATCTCTACCCATGATGTACTATATTTCATATCTCTCTTACATATAAACCACTGGAGTCCTTGGAGGAACCACCAACCCGATCATGAGGCTTCATAGAAACTAACATAGTTGCCTCCTCTATGGTCTTGGGACTCTCTCTCCCTCACCCAGATGGTAGGTACTTATATTCTTATTCACATATGAAGATATAACCAGCCTCTCTATGACTCTAGGGTTTGGTCCTCCCAAGGACATCTACAGTTCAAGAATGTTATATGAGTCATGAATAAAGAAAATCAACTCAATCACTTAGGAGTAGTCTAGTTTAGGACATATCATATCACATATTTCTCACCATTCTCATATCTTGGAGTTTAGGTTATCTGACCTTCTCCCTGTGGGTCTCACTCTCTCGGGAGTTAAACCTATAACTGGTCCCAACACTATAGGTCCTCCTTTGTAAAAGAGATTGAGGCTCATACTGACTCACAACCTTGTCTTAACTTATCTTATCTTATCTCATAAAAATCTACGTACTTGCATCATCAAAACTTATCTCAATTCCTCAAAACTGAACTTAAGCCCTAAAAAACAAACATATATCATTATAGAATATCGTATATCATCTCTATAAGACCTACATCATATCATCAAAACTTATTTCATCTATTCCATCTTTCACTTATTCTAACAAGGATCTAGACATCTAATATAGAACTACTCTCTCTTGTATACTGATGTCATTCACTTTCACTTAGGTTACATGACCACTTCCTACTCGTACATGTGTGGGGACACATTTTTGTAATACATATATATATATAATAAAATATTGTATAATTTTTCTCCGATAAAACAAGCGTCAGAGAAAACTATCGAGGTTCGATTCGTTTGGAATCAAAAACCAAATCCTGAAAATGAGTGTCCCACACATAGTGGAGAGTACAGTGTCATGAAAACTAGTGAAAAGGGTTTGAACAAGGGGTAGACTAGTGTAGCTATTCTAGACAATGAGTGTCGTCTGTCTAGGGTTTCTCTTCCCTCGATGTACGTCATATCCAAACAATGCAACGTCCCATACTACTTCACTATAGGGAAAGAACGACATCTAAGGACTTGTTATACAACAAGCATCAGTCTAGACTTAGTTGTCAGACATCTAGGTGCTAACCTAGATGCTAGGTAATATCTAGTCTCTAAAAGATGACTAATCTAACCCTAAAGATTATTAAAGTTCAAGGTTCGTTAGTTTTACGTTGCATAATGAGAAAATGTCAGGCTTTGCTATTGTTCATGCTCTAATACAACCTGTGACATCCCCAGATTTTCTACAACTTAATCTAATGTGTGACATCCCAATTGAAACCCTCACCTCAGCGAGAATCCCACTTTAAACACCCCACACTAGGCTGAAAAGAAGAAAATCAGAGGAAGTCAGAAGGAAACAATCAGTAGCACGTGTACATGAACAATAATAAAACCATACACACATGTTCACCATTCAACATATATTTACAACATGAATTGTTACAACATTTGATATTACATATTGAACCACAAAATTTTACATATACATGTACTACTACTAAACAACAAGATCTTAAGACAATAGTCCACCTGTACATCAGCTCATTACACAACTCTCAACTATCCTAGTTCTTCAAGATCACATGTCGACAACCTAAACAAAAGATTACATGTGGTACACGTCAGCACAATATTCAAGAATATAGTATTGAGTATGCCTATGTGTCTTTTATATACCTCTCATCATTTCTTGGCAATAAGATAAAACTAATACTTGGCAACATTAAAAAAATATAAGTAAAAGTGTATACTGGCAAAAAGATATTCATTAACAAAAGAGAACACATCTATTTTAAGCACATTTCCATCATATATCTCGTACATCTACCTCCAAGGGCTTTGATGTTTTTAGGCCTTATGGTCTACCCTCGAGGAGTTTGTGATCATTGTACATGTGATCTACCCCCTAGGAGTTTGTGATCACTTCAATGCATTGTACAACGAAAGAGTTTAGTGCTATCATATGATGGATCAAATATTTTATGTTGCATTTGTTCATAGCCATAAATTTGGAAAATCATGCAAGATATCATACAAGAACAATCATTTCATGCAATATCAAATTCCAAGTATTCTACTACACATATAACACACGCATATTGTATAATAAGCCAAGTAAGAGGTAATGGCATACCTTAGATCAAGATATCCTAATCATCACATATTCCTGAGTCAACTACATCCTTGGCCAACCCTGAATAAGACAAGATCATACACTATCATCAGATTCTCATTATCTCAACCCTAGTTATATCCATTTTAGGGTCTGACTTACTCATTTGGATATGTGTATCATTACTTGCATTCTTGTCTTAGAATTATCTTACTGATGTCATTTTCCACATTATGGTTCATTATCTGAACATTAGGTTCCATATCCTTTCTGTGCACATATTAACCCTCACTTATATACATTATTCAAATTAGGGTTACAACCCATGCATTAAGGGTCATCTTCACGTAACATGAATTTTGTGTATAAAACTGATATCATATTTGCATATTAGCTTCCAATTACATATATGAGGATGTTCCATATATTCCATCGATTATTGAGTGTGTATTTATTTATTACATTTTATTTAGGGTTATTAGACCTAATTAGCCATATGGAGCAAATTATATTATTTTGTGTATCAACATCATGTTGACTAACACTAGATGGATTATAAATGTAAATGTAGACTTAGTGACATGTTCTCATAATTTTAGGTCATCTTTTAATATTAATTATACATCAAATAAGTATAATACAACTTACATGATATTGTTCATATTAGTGCATCAAAAGCCTGATATTATGGTTCTATGTTGTTCTACGCATTTTTCTGAGAATTTTGATATCTTTCTTGTATTTTTCTAATGAACAGGCTATTTTATTTGAAATATATAAGATCTGCATATATTAGAGTGTTTGTACCTTTCTGGGCCAATCATGCGACGCCACGTGACCTGTGAGAGGAGTTGCTCTTCTCTTCTTTCTCATGATCTCACGTGGACGTCTGGTGCCCCTATTTTGCGGGAGCGTTGCCGCATGGCTCTGCTCTGGCAAGCAATCGACTACTTAGGAGTGCTCCACTTCATTTCCTTATCCCTCCATTAGCTCCATCCATGACCTCCAGAATCCCACGGTAGCTCCCATCCTAGGGTTTGGTTGTGGATCTCTTCCTCCACAAGGCGTCACCGCCTAGCTCTAGTTCAGTGGGGTAGAAGAGGCGTAATGCCTCCACTCCATATCTTTTCGATCCAAGGCCTCTCACAGTTGTGCAAGGACTCCAGAAACACAACTGTAATCTTCATTTGCAGAGTGATGCACTCCTCACACCTCCCCGATCTCCATCTTCATCTAGCAGCAAGGTGCTCCTCGTCAGCCACAGAAGCTTCACAAAAGTCTACTATGAGACCGGGGTCAAACTCCTGTGTCCTTCAGCTTCATCTTTTGCTTCTTATCTCCCTCTAAAGCCCTCTCTAACTCTGGTTCCCTCTCTATCACACCACCTATACCTTGTGATGGAGAAGCCCTGGAGTGGCACATCTCATTTCATGTCTCCAGAAAGGAGGGACTTTGTCAGCCAATTACGTAACCCCAATAGGGCTCAAGAACACTCCTGCGATACTCCCCGACCTCAACCTTACTTCATTCATCCTCAAATCCAGTTATCACCCCCTTTGTCTCCATTTCCTTCCTTTGGTCTTGACCTGCTCAGATAGTTGAGAGGTGGAAACGAGCGGGAGTTCAAACCCCCTCCTTAGATGATCGTTCACCCAAAAAGAGGGGTCATCTAGTAGGTCATGGTGGGGCAAAGAGAATGACCCACTCATCATCCCCTCTAAGGAAACGACCATGACATGGGACGAGGCTAGGCTTCCCACTTGCTGTAACCCCACAATCTCCAGTCTGAACGAAGGTAAGGGATAAGATCTAGGCATCCAAGAGGCATCCAATGACTATATAGGAACTCCCCCAAAGCAGGATCCAGGGCTCATTTTAAACAACCGTCACTGCCACTAGATTGGATATCTAGGGCTAGGATCTGACCACATAGACCCAGCTCAAAAGCAAGGGGCACGTGACACAACCAATTTTAGGCTTAAGTTATTAAACTTAGGTCTATTAACCTCAATAATGCACATCATTTCTCAATTTTCAACTCAAATAACTTCCTCTAGGATCCTCCAGTTGCCACCAAATTTTGACCATAGCTTTACTACCTCTTGAGCTACATTCTTCTCTAATTTGGTGACAAAACTCAGCTATATGACTTGCCAACTAAATTCCTCAAAGGACATTAAATATAGGGATCTTAATGATGATATAAACACTGATCGCCACTCAGACTTTACCAAAACACTTAGGATTCTCAAAACTGCTCAACATGCATGAATTCACCTATGTCATTAGACATTTAAGGATTCCAAAAGTCCACTCCATCACATCCTACACAACTTAAAAGAAATTTCATCCTCGAAATTAAGCCAAAATCCACTTTGTCACATCTTATACATCTTAAAAGATTTTTTTCCTCAAAATTAAGCTATTCTCCTACTCCAAGGAAAACTAGGGATCTTCTTCCACATGTAGGACACCACTCTATGTGCAACATATCCAAAAACAAAGCTCCATAATCATATCCAAACCACTATTAGGGGGTTTTAAAGCATCTAAGGTGAATCACCCCTTCATAAACATGTTGAAACAAGGGTTTAGAAACTCCGATTATGTCATGACATATCTCATATGTTAGGGTTGTATTTTATCTTTACCCAAGCATTAGGGTTCCCACACCATATTACCACGTTCTAAAGGAGTTAATGAAAGTTAACTCATTATATTGAGGTGTCACCATTCTTATGTTGTTCTAACTATCAAACTATATTTTCCATCTTTATTAAGCAGTAAGATTAACACCACATGTAACATGTTTCATTCATATGATATTATTTCATTGTTTATAATAAATTGCCACATTTACTAGAACAAGATTAACCAGCGACATGACATTAGCATCATTATTCTTGTATATGGTTAACCATTTATGCATCGATATCTATGAAACCGTCTCTAGGTTTCAATCTTCTCATATATTATATATATATATATATATATATATATATATATATATATATATATATATATATATATATATATATATATATATATATATATATATATATATATCACGTCATCGAGATCAGATCACATCCTTAAAAATATATTATATCATGGTTGAATAAACTTATACAAGTGGCTCATCAAAAAAATATATCAAAGCTTTATCTAGTCCAATTAAGGTTTTCTCGACCCATATCATGAGGGAAGTGCCATGCTCAGTCTCTCTATGCTAACTCAACTCTATGAGTATCATGTACACACTAGCTTTATCTTCCCTCTTTAGTCTAGGGTTATCAACTCTACCTCATTGGTACTAGTGCATAGGTTCACGAGCTCTAGCCACATAATCATAAAGAAAACATGCTATGACATATTCTCCATTGATCTCTACCCATGACATTCTATATATCATCCCTCTTACACGTACACTACTTGAGTCCTTGGAGGAACCACCAACCCAAGCGTGAGGCTTCATAGAAACTAACATAGTTGCCTCCTCTAGGGTCTTGGGACGCTCTCTCCCTCACCCAGATGGTAGGTACTTATATTCTTATTCACATATGAAGATATAACCAGCCTCTCTATGATTCTAGGGTTTGGTCATCCCAAGGACATCTAGGGTTCAAGAAAGTTATATGAGTCATGCATAAAGCAACTCAACTCAATCACTTAGGTGTAGTCTAGTTTAGGACATATCATATCACATATTTCTCGCCATTCTCAAATCTTGGAGTTTAGGTTCTCTGACCATCTCCTTGTGGGTCTCACTCTCTTAGGAGTTAACCCTATAACTGGTCCCAACACTAGAGGTCCTTCTTTGTAAAAGAGATTGAGGATCATACTGACTCACAACCTTGTCTTAACTTATCGTATCTTATCTCATAAAAATCTACGTACTTGCATCATCAAAACTTATCTCAAATCCTCAAAACTGAACTTAAACCCTCAAAGACAAACATATATCATCATAGACTATTGTATATCATCTCTATAAGACCAACATCATCTCATCAAAAGTTATTTCATCTATTCCATCTGTCACTTATTCTAACAAGGCTCTAGACATCTAATCTAGAACTACTCTCTCTTGTATACTGATGTCATTCACTTTCACTTAGGTTACATGATCACCTCCTACTCGTACATGTGTGGGGACATATTTTTGTAATACATATATATATATATATATATATATATATATATATATATATATAAAAGAAAAGATTGTATAGTTTTTCTCTAATAATTAAAACATGCGTCAGAGAAAACTATCGAGGTTCGATTTGTTTGGAATCAAAAACCAAATCCTAAAAACGAGTGTCCCACACATAGTAGAGAGTACAATGTCATGAAATCTAGTGAAAAGGTTAAGAACAAGGGGTAGAATAGTGTAGCTACTCTAGACAATGAGTGTTGTCTGTCTAGGGTTTCTCTTCACTCGATGTACATCATTTCTAAATAATGCAACGTCCCATACTGCTTCACTATAGGGAAAGAATGACATCTAAGGACTTGCTATACAACAAGCACCAGTCTAGACCTAGTTCTTAGACATCTAGGTGCTAACCTAGACGCTAGGTCAGATCTAGTCTCTAAAAGATGACTAATCTAACCCTAAAGATTATTAAAGGTTAAGGTTCATTAGTTTTATGTTGCATAATGAGAAAATGTCAGGCTTTGCTATTGTTCATACCTTGATACCACCTGCGATGTCCCCGAATTTTCTTAAACTTAATATGATGTGTGACATCGAAATTGAAACCCTCACCTCAGTGAGAATCCCAATTTAAACACCCCACACCAGGCTAAGAAGAGAAAATCAGAGGAAGTCAGAAGGAAACAATTAGTAGCACATGTACATGAACAATAATAAAACCATACACACATGTTCACCATTAAACATATAATTACAACATGAATTGTTACAACATTTGATATTACATGTTGAACAACTAACTTTTACATATACATGTACTACTACTAAACAATAAGATCTTAAGACAACAATCCACCTGTACATCAGCTCATTACACAACTCTCAACTATTCTAGTTCTTCAAGATCACATGTCCACAACCTAAACAAAAGATTACATGTGGTACACGTCAACACAATATTCAAAAATATTGTACAAAGTATGCCTATGTGTCTTTTATATACCTCTCGTCATATCTTGGCAATAGGATAAAACTAATACTTGGCAAGATTAAACAAATATAAGGAAAAGTGTATACTAGCAAAAAGATATTCATTAACAAAAGAGAACACATATATTTTAAGCACATTTCCATCATATATCTCGTACATCTGCCCCCAAGGGATTTGATGTTTTTAGGCCTTATGATCTACCCCCGAGGAGTTTGTGATCATTGTACATGTGATCTACCCCCTAGGAGTTTGTGATCACTTCAATACACTGTACTACCAAAGAGTTTAGTACTATCATATGATGGATCATATATTTTATTTTTCATGTGTTCATAGCCATAAAAATGGAAAATCAAGCAAAATATCATACAAGAACAATCCTTTCATCCAATATCATATGCCGAGTATTCTACTACACATATAAGTTAAGCATATTGTATAATAAACCAAGTAAGAGGTAATGGCGTACCTTAGATCAGGATATCCTAATCATCACATATTCCTGAGTCAACTATATCCTTGGTCAACCCTGATTAAGACAAGATCATACACTATCATCAGATTCTCATCATCTCAACCCTAGTTATATCCATTTTAGGGTCTGACTTACTCATTTGGATATGTGTATCATTACATGCATTCTTGTCTTAGAATTATCTTACTGATGTCATTTTCCACAATATGGTTCATTATCTGAACATTAGGTTCCATATCCTTTCTGTGCACATATTAACCCTAACTTATATACATTATTCAAATTAGGGTTACAACCCATGCATGAAGGGTCATCTTCATGTAACATGAATTTATTGTATAAAACTGATATCATATTTACATATTAGCTTCCAATTACATATATGAGGGTGTTCCATAAATTCCATCAATTATTGAGCGTGTATTTATTTATTACATTTTATTTAAGGTTATTAGCCCTAATTAGCCATATGGAGAAAATTATATTATTTTGTGTATCAACATCATCCTTACTGACACTAGATGGATTATAAACGTGAATGTAGACTTATTGACATGTTCTCATAATTTTAGGTCATCTTTTAGTATTTATTATACATCAAACTAGTATAATACAACTTACACGATATTACTGAGATTAGTGCATCAAAAGCCTGATATTATGGTTCTATGTTGTTCTACGCATTTTTCTGAGAATTTTGATAGCTTACTTGTATTTTTCTAATGAATAGGTTATTTTAATCGAATTATGTAAGATTTGCACATATTTGAGTATTTGTAACTTTCTGGGCCAATCATGCGACGCCACGTGACCTGTGAGAGTAGTTGCTCTTTTCTTCTTTCTCACAAACTCGTGTAGATGCATGTTGCCCCTATTTTGTTGGAGAGCCGCCGTACGGCTCTACTCTGGAGAGCAATCAACTTCTTAGGAGTGCTCCTCTTCATCTCCTTAGCCCTCCATCAGCTCCGTCCATGACCTCCAGACTCCCACAGTAGCTCGCATCCTAGAGTTTGGTTGTGGATCTCCTCCTCCACAAGGCGCCACCGCCTAGTTCTGGTTCAGCAAGGCAGAAGAGGCGTAATGCCTCCACTCCTTATCTTTTCGATCCAAGGCCTCTCACAGTAGTGCAAGGACTCCAGAAACTCAACTGTAATCTTCATTTGCAGAGTGATGCACTCCTCGCACCCCCCATCTCCATCTTCATATGGTAGCAAGGTGCTCCTCGTCATCCAGGGAAGCTTCCCAAAAGTTTACTATGAGACCAGGTTCGAACTCTTGTGTCCTTTAGCTTTGTCTTTTGCCTCTTATCTCCCTCTGAACCGCTCTCTAACTCTGGTTCCCTCTCTGTCACACCACATGTACCTTGCGATGGAGAAGCCCTGGAGTGGTGTATCTTGTTTCCTATCTCCAGAAAGGAGGGACTTTGTCAGATGAGTATGTAACCCCAATAGGGCTCAAGAACACTCATGTGATACTCCCCGGCCTCCACCTTGCATCATTTGTCCTCAAATCAAGTTATTACCCCCTCTGTCTCCATTTCCTTCCTTTGATTTTGACCTACTCAGACTATTGAAAGGTGGAGAGGAGCGGCAGTTCAAACTCCCTCCTCAGATGATCGTTCACCCAAAAAGAGGGGTCATCCGGTAGGTCATGGCGGGGCAAAGAGAACGACCCACTAATCATCCCCTCTTAGGCCACAACCACGACTTGGGGCAAGGCTAGGCTTCCCACTCGTTGTAACCCCATGATCTCCAGTCTGACCGGAGGTAGGGGATGAAGATCTAGCCATCCAAGATGCATCCAACGACTATAAAGGAACTCGCCCAAAGTAGGATCCATGGATCACTTTAAACAACCCTCTCTGCCACTAGATCAGATATCTAGGGCTAGGATTCGACCATGCAGACCTAGTTCAAAAGCAAGGGGCATGTGACACAGTCTGTTTTAGGCTTATGTTATTAAACTTAGGTCTATTATCCTCAAAAATGCAAATAATTTCTCAAATTTTAACTCAAATAACTTCCTCTAGGATCCTCCAATTGCCACCAAATTTTGAACATAACTTTACTACCTATTGAGATACATTCTTCTCTAATTTGGTGACAAAACTCAGCTATATGACATGCCAACTAAATTCCTCAAAGGACATTAAATATATGGATCTTAATCAGGATATAAACACCGATCGCCACTCAGACTTTACCAAAACAATTGGGATTCTCAAAACTGCTCAACATGCATGAATTCACTTATGTCATTAGACATTTAAGGATTCCAAAGGTCCACTCCATCACAGTGGCGGTAGTACTGAGCCTTTAAAAATATCAAAACATCTTAACAATGTCGTGATATCCTAAACCTGGAGCATAGCTTTGGCATCGGTACTACTCATATGAGCGTCAGTAGTACAAAGTCATATTTAGTTAACTCGGCTCATTTTTGCAAACAGTCGGTGCTACCCACCTTTGTCTCGGTACCACCAAGAATTTTTTTCAACCTTCCATGTTGAAAACTATCAGTACTACCGACAAGCATGTCAGTAGTATCGAGTTTTTGTGAAGCTCAACCTTCTTGTCCCTATGATTGTTTCAGTACTACCAACTATGCTGTTGGTATTACCAACTTTTTCTTTATTTGCACACCAAACAAGAATGATCAAGGCACCTTTCTTACAATGAAAATTGTGCAACACAACTAGAATGTACAAAACATGAATGTAGTGAACAAAAGTCAAAAACAAAAAAGAATGGTTGGGTTGCCTCCCAACAAGCACTCTTGTTTTATGTCCTAGTATTGATGATTAGATTAAAAAGAATCAATGAAGCTCAATGAGCTTCAACTCCTCTCTTTCATGTGGAAAATCTCCCCAAAAATTATGTTTTAGCCTCTGACGATTTTTAAGGAATGGCTAAGCTCCATTTCTAATCTCGACTGCCCCATAGGGAAAAACCTTCAATACCACAAATGGACCACTCTATCTAGATCACAATTTTCTCTGATGCAACTTCATCCTATAATTGAACAAAAGAACCTATTGTCCCAGATTGAACACTCTATTCAGGATGTAATGGTCATGGATATTCTATGTTCTATCTTTGTAGATCATAAATCTTTCATAGGCATCCAACCTAAGCTCATATAACTCATTGAGTTCCAAAATTCTCTTCTTCCCTGCGTCATTCAGATTATAATTCAATTTCCTCAAAGATAATTTGGCTTTGTGTTCCAGTTCCATAAGTAAATGACATGTTCTTACATAGACCAACCTAAAAGGGGTTGTTCCTACGGGAATTTTGTAGGATGTAATATATGCCCAAAGAGTGTCATTAAGCTACATGCTCCAATTTTTCCTATTAGTTGAGACTATCTTTTCTAAGACCTTCATTATCTCTCTATTAGACACCTCAACTTGTCCATGGGTCTGTGGGTGATATGGGGTTCCTACTTTATGTCTCACCCCATACTTACTCAACAATGTACCATACTTATTATTGGTTAAGTGAGATCACCCATCACTTATTATCACTCTTGGAACCCTAAACTTGTAAAACAAATGATTTTCACAAATTTGCATACCACTTGAGCGTCATTGGTGCATGTTGGAATTACGTCCACCGACTTAGAGACATAACCAACAACAAGTAATATAAAAGATTGGTATTTGAAGAGACAAAAGGACCCATGAAATCTATTCCCCATAGATCAAAAATCTCAACTTCTTAAAAAACGATTTAAGGGTATTTCATGTCTCTTTCATATATTGCCTGCACATTGACACACATCACATTAAAGCCCAAAATTGTAGGCATCTTTAAAGAGTGTTGGCCAATAAAATCCACACTGTAACACTTTGTCTATTGTGATGGAGCTAACCTAGTGTCCTCTAATAGGTAGGAGTGATAGTGTGCTACGATACTGTAAAACTCAAAATCGGGCACACACTTCCTTAAAATCTCATCCCTACACTTCTTGAGTAAGATGGTATCATCCCAAACATAGTATCTTAAGGAGTGGAAAAACTTATACGTAACTTGATATCTCCAGTCTTTGAGCAACTCACCACAGGCCATGTAGTTCATAATGTTTGTAAACCATGCGTCGTTGGTCTTTATGGAAAACAATTGCTCATATGGAAAATCCTCAACTATAGGTATATCCAGATCCTTCTCACCCACTCTTTCCAGCCTAGATAAATAATCTACAATCACATTCTTTGTCCCTTCTTTATCTGTGATTTTAATATCAAACTCCTAAAGTAATACGATCCATCTAATCAACCTAGGATTTGCACATTTCTTTTGTATAAAATACTTAATTGTTGTGTGATCAGTTTACACAATAACCCTTTCCCCTATCAAATATTGGCAAAAATTTTCAAAAGAAAAAACTACTACCAATCGTTCTTTTTGGTGGTTGTGTAATTCAACTAGGCATCAATAATGGTCTTTTATTCATAGTAAATAACTATGTGTGTTTTATCCTTTCAATGACTTAGAACATCCCCTACAACATAATATGATGCATCACACATCAACTCAAATGGTTGGCTCCAATCTGGAGCTTGAACCAAAGGTGTAGAGGCCATTTTCTCCTTCAACACCTCAATTGCTTATAAACATTGCTCAACAAAGTTAAACTCCACGTCTTTTTGTAAAAATTTGGAGAGTTGCTTTGTGATTTTTGAGGAGTCCTTTATGAAGCGTCGATAAAATCCAGTGTGTCCTAGGAAACTCCTAACTTCCTTCACCAATGATGGTGGAGGTAGCTTGGAGATGACTTCTATCTTTACTGGGTCGACCTCCATTTCTTTGTTGGACACCTTGTGTCCCAATACTATTCCCTCACTCACCATAATATGACATTTCTCCCAATTCAATACTAGGTGAGTCTCCTTGCATCTTTACAAAACTTTATCTAGACTTTCAAGGAAGTCATTAACCATCTCTTCATAGACTAAAAGATCATCCATGAATACCTCGATACATCACTCTACTATATCAAAAAAATGACAAGCATGCATTTCTAGAAGGTAGTTTGTGTGTTGAAAAGGATGAAAGGAATTGAACGATAAGATAATAAGCCATAAGGAAAAGTGAAGATTGACTTCTTTTGGTATTGTGGCTCAATAGAAATCTAGTTGTACCCAATATACCCATCATTAAAACAAAAATAAGAGTGGTCAGAGAGCTTCTCAAGAATCTGACTGATGAATGGAAGCAAGAAATAATCTTTCAGTGTGGTTGCATTTAAACGACGATAATCAATGCATACACGCCACCCATTCACCAACCTAGATGAAATAAGTTCACTAGCCAAATTTGTGGTGATAGGTAACTACCTTTCTTAGGAACAACTTGGGTAGGACTTTCCTAATTAGAGTCAGAGATAGAATAGATTATACCTTCTGATAGAAGTTTTACTACCTCATTTTTTCACCACCTTGGTAATGATTTGCGTAAGACACCTGACCCAACTTAATGCTTAATTGTTATTAATTTGAATAATTAGATGATTAAACCTTAATATAATATCATGGGTGGTCTTAATAACATGTAATAGGCTTATATTTTAATTTTGGTCCAATTTGATTAATGTTTGAACTATCTTGTTATATATGTGATTGCTTTGGACCAGATTGAAATTTACCCATAAGTGAGGGTTATCTTGTAAATTGACAGATGATGAGAATGCTTCTTTTTCTTTAGCATCATATGAGAGAATATTATGATATGGGGCGCGTTGTTGGAATCATGTTTTGTGATGTGACATCTAATGGTGACTCTAGGGTTTCTAGTGTTTGCTTAGTTGATATGGTGACTATGCTAGGATTTGACTGTTGTGACCACTACACCACTTTTGGGTGAGTGTAGTAACTACAAAACATGCCTTTGGTATTGTTTTCTCGACCAAGATGACCTAGAGGTGAGGATGGTCACCTTGTCCTCTAGTGGAGTATCTCAAACATGTATATGGTGCTTAGGGTTTTGGTCAATTCCAAGTGAGCGTGAGATGTGTCTCGACCGAGACAAGGTGGTAGGTAACCTTGAAGGTCCCTACACTTTGCTGTAAAAACATAACCTTTTTAAATTTTTCATGAGAAAGGATATAAGCCTGTTTTCTTGGAGGGCATGTGTCATATGCTATTCTTTTATGTTGACACCTCACAAACCTCTACTTACCTCCCTCTTTGGGTATATAACCCCTTTTCTCCACATGTGAGTAACTTTTTTGTCCCTACTCTCCTTCTCCTTCCTTGTGACCAAATATGGAGCTTTAGGAGCAAAGAAGATCTATTCTTGAAGCTTGGGTGGCTAATCCATCTTGCTTGTTGAAGAACTTGTTCTAGAATAATCCTTTGGTGGTGATTCTTTGAGATTTCTTCTCTTGGTAAGTGATCATAATTCTTGAACATGTTTCCCCCTTATGAAATCTCTTTCATGTTCCTCTTTCATGGTCATGAGACTATGGATCATTCATCATGGCTTTTCTTGGAGATCTCTTCTTCACAAGGGTCATAAATCATGTTTTGACATGATAGTACCCGAGTGAGAGGCATACCTCTTCTTTCTTCTTCATTGGTTATCAACCTAGGGTTTGAGCTTTTTATTTCCTTAAGCTCTCCTTTTTACCATGGCATTTCTATCTCTTCTTGAGGTGATCTTTGGCCTAAGTGTTGAAGCTTTGTGGGAGATCTTGGAGCTTGTGATATTAGGAGATTGGTTCTCTCCAAATTAGTCGTGTTATATAACTTTTCCCCACATTTATTATGTGCATATCATACCTAATAATATGTTGTTGTTTCAGATCTTAAAAAAATTTCTTTATGGGAGAAGGAATGATAATTTTTAGGGTTTAATCTTCTAGTATTCTTGAAAGGATTACTCTTCTTATAAACCCTAAATCCTTGCACCCGATTTTGTGGTGATTGAACTATTGGTGTGCTTCTTTGGATCATCATATGTGGTACAACAATACCTGATATATGGTTTGTTTACCATAAATAACAATAGTTTTTTATTATGTTAACATATATAAGAAACTCGGTTATCTCTCTCTAAACATCACTCTTTTGGTGATCTTCTATGATGATATTATAGGGTTTGATGAAAACCTTTGAATGAAGAAGTCTACTTAGGTGACATTTGGTATTCCTTGTTGTTGATAACTTGTCTCGACCTTGTTTGGACCTGTTATGATGATGGGCATTGACACGCTAAAACCGTGTATAGAAATGCAAGTGCACACATCGAGTAATATAGGCATATGTGAGGCCCGAGTCAAACTCAGGGTGATGTAGTCTCAATGACTACTACTAACTAAAGTGCGATCAGCTAAGCCGATTAAAAATTTGGATTTGAGTTTGAACAAAATAAAAGAAAATTAAAAATGGTTGATTCAAATGAGGTGAATTATTTAGGATTACCGATTTCACCATGGGGTCTCGTTGTATCTTAATTCTATCAAATTAATATAAATTCCTACCCTACCCTGGATAGAAAGCTTGTAGTCAGAATTTCCCACTTCCATGTTGCAATTCACTACCTAGATTTAATCCAATTCCACGTCTGTAGTAATTTATCTCTTAGTCTAGGTGAAGTATCGAAAACTCTGGGTTCTTTCCACTGATTGTACGTTGCCTTTCCCAAGGAACGCGTAGGAAAGTGTATAAATTATGGTTTTCTAACCTTTAATCCTCCTTCCGAAGTAATTATCAGTCTATAATCCTACCGATGGTGATAAAGCAATTATAGGTCATTCAAATCAAGAATTATATATCCAGGAATAAGGAGAAATTTATACTAAATCATGTAACAATAAAATACAACGACTCCATGGGCTACTCTCGGGTCCTAAGGAAAGGAGGGGTTTAGCACCACATGGTTTTCAGTTGTGAATACATAGAAAGAGGGAAGAAAAACAAGGTAAACATGAAGGAAGTTCATGTAACCCCTGGAGAGAAGCTTTTCTAGATGATCCTCCTTGAGAAATGCATGTTCTGCAATCTTGTGGCAGCAAAATCATCCGTCGGAGGTGCTGAGATCTCCCAGTTGGCATCCTTTGGCTCCTTACTTCTCTCTCTCTTCTCTCCAGCCGTCGTGCAGTGCAACGTGATGATCCCCTTTGGTCTGGCCATCCTCCTTTTAGTACTAGGTCAACTTACGGTACCACATAACATGGACCATCGGATCAGGACGCTCAGATTAGATTGCTGAAATCTGGCCAAGTTGGTGGCACCGACCAGGGTGTCGATGGCTCCGACGGCATCGGGATGTGATCTTGCTGTGGTAAAGTCGGTACCACTGACTCTTCATGTCGGTGGCAACGAACTGGTGTGCATATTTGTTCTGCCTCTCTGATGCTCACTCGGTGGCACTGACTATAGTAGTCGGTGGCACCAACTCTTCTGGTCGTCTATGGCTCAGTTCTTGATGCTATCTCAGTGGCACAAACTAGGGTGGTCGGTGGAAGTGACTCCCCATGTACATGGAAAATCCTGAAAATCTATATAAACAATGTATGAGACTGACGAATGTATAAGATACTATAAATATGATAAAATGAGCACAATTTGATGCAAACATAATATACAAGCCAATAATAATGATTTATGCAAATATGATCAACTAATTGATTACCAAATGCATAAAATGAATATAAAATAGGCTTATAAAAGTGACTCAAAACCCGTACATCAAACTCCCCTAAGATGAACTCTTGCTCATCCTCTAGCAAAAAAACCTTTGGATCTGATTGAAATAAGTCAGCTGAAGGACATATGTGTACAAGGTACATCTAAAAGTCTCCACCTTTCGGTCCTCCTTTCGGCCTTTACTGACCACTAAATACTAACTATCATCTAGGCGACCAAAAACATCTATCAAAGATGTCCACCACCCAATCAATGAAACACTATCAGTAAAGCAGTTAATATGATAGACTTGTTCAGTTCATACTTCGTGCATCGCGTGATCTCCTATCTACATTGCTCTTTTTTTTATACCTACCATCTACATGGAAGAAGTTCTCCTAATAAAGTAATGAATGAGGAGAAAATCATCTGAGTGGCCTACCAATAAGAGCAACATGTAGTTGAAATAGGTGGTTTTGGAAGAATCTTGAGCACATAAAATCATTCATGCAATCCAAAATCATGATGAACCTATAATGATGCGAATTTATAAATGCTCCTAATGGCTAATCATTTGGGTGGAATGATGCATGCAACTACCATTTCATCTCTATGTAAGACAAAATATCTAAGACTGCATCATGTAATATCTCTTCTTTATGATTAGGTATAATTAGGCCCTTTCTCCCTCATTTTCTGATATTATACTCCAGATATATATATATATATATATATATATATATATATATATATTTCTTTTCACTTTTTTTTTCATTTTTTTCATTCTAAGCCCCTTCCAACATGATAGAATTTCTTTGGGCTTCCAGTTGCATTACTCATTTGATTTATGCCAATGCTTCTCTTTTTTTTTTTCCTTTTCTTTTAGAGAATGGGCACAATCGACCTTCTTATATTAGAGAAGAAGCTAGACATGATCTTTGCAAGATGATATGTAATGCATATGCAACTACAAGAATAAGATGTTATGCAACTACAAGACATGAACCATAATTCTATTGTACATGTATGTTTTTCATTATTTATTTTATGCACACAAAAGCAAACAACTACATGCAAGATCTACTATGTCATGCAAATGCAATCAAGAGAAAGAATGGTAACATGTGCTCAATCCTCTTATGGTGGATTGTGAATCGAAAGTATGCGGTGGATGAGATCACATAACTAAGAGATAGAACCTTCTGAGAAAATCATATGTCTCTCTCTAATTACCAGTGTACAGGGTAATCAAGGGGTTTCTTTTATTAAATTTTTGTTTAAGGTCATGTTAGTGTTTGATCAGTTTAGGCTCAACAATCCTTGTCAATCACTTTTCTTGGACAATTGAAATGGTCATTTATGTTCTAATGTACTGGAGCTGACTTACGCAAGCACTTCCTCAGTTATGTGACTCGATTACTCACAAGATAAGCTCACAAAAATTTTAAAATTTTCCCAACAATTTTGTTTTTTTTATTTGTTTCATACACCCAACCTAGAGATTTATAAACTCAAAAGAAACCATGCATTTACTTCTCCACATATTACACTAGATAGATTGTGGATCCTACATAGCAGAAAAACTAACAAGAAAACCAACTAATATTTTTTCTAAATAAAACAAAAAAATGCTAAAATAAAAGAAACTAAGATAGAAGCTATTCTAGCACCCCCCCCCTAAGCTTGAATATGACAATGACCACATAGTCAAAATTCCAACTTAAGAGGTGGAATAGAGACACCCGACTAAAATGGTGGTGGCGGTGGTTGTTTGGGGTCCTGAGGAGGAAACATCCCCTGAAAGGTCAGAGCAGAAGAAGGCATATAGAGTGGCATCTGGTAGTTGCCAAAGTATCCCTAACCCCAATAGTGGTCAAAGAATGGCTGCTAATAGTTCTCCATCCTCTGCAGGCGGTGATGCATGTTCTCTTGGTTGGCTAAGAGAAGACGTTCATTTTCATAGATTGCTTGTTGGTTGGTGTACAACTGACCCTATACATCTTGAATCCCAGCCAAAGATTGAGTTTGTTGTTGCTGATGTGGTTGTATATCCTACAACATAGAATACATCCCCGCCATAGAATAGGTGTCCTCTCCTTCTTGAGAGGGTGGCGGGGCAGAAGATGTCGAGGCATCATAATGTCATGGACACTTCCGTGGAGCAACTTGATGTGTCATAGGAATGGTGGGATCGACCTCCTCTATGTCGTCGCTTGACTCCTCCTCCTCATCATTATCATCTCCTCCTTGTTATGCATTGTCATCATCCATGTCCAACCATCTATAGTGCTCGACTTGCCTGATGTTGAAGATAGGATCGAGAAGTTAGCGCTCGTAGAAGGTTCTACCGACCGAATAGATTGCATAGATTGTGTTGTTTTGCACAGAGATAAGGTGTGACTGCTTGAAATGGAGGTGGTCTACATGAAGCCTAGACTGTAGAGGCTCCAGAGTAGAAAGATCCAGACCTAAGTGAAGAGCAATGGGGGTGATAAGTCCCGCAAAAAGTATAGGCGTGGTCCTCCTGACTTTGCACCTAACCGTAATCGCATGTTGGAGGAAGAAGGCTCCCCAGTTGACCGACCTTTCCTCCAAAAGTTGATATAGAAAATAAAAGTTTGGCACTTAGACCTTCGCTTGCCCTTGAGTTGACTTGGCAAAGAGCATGTTGGTGAGCATGCGATGTAGCACCCAAACAAAGGGGAGCTCGAGGTCCGCCAATGCACTATGGTGAAAGTTCAACTTATAACCCTCTGGCACTGGAATGAGGTCCTTGCATATCACGTCAAAGTCGACGTTCTCGGGCTGGAAACACGGCACATGTGGCCACCCATAGATGTCGTTGAAGATGCGAAGAGTAAGGGAGTAGTTGGTTTTGTAAAAGTGGAAATCCACCTTTCCTTCTCTCCATTTGCCGCTTGATCGGCGTTCTTGGTCGGGGGTGACACATATCTCAAGAGTTGCCATGAACTTGATCACAATTTCCTTGTATGTTGGTCATGATGATGAAGTGATCGGGGGAGGATATTGAGAAAAGAAGAGCTCGGTGAAGCTTCTGGATGCTCGTAGTAGTTGCTTGTGCTTGGGGGAGTAGTGGTTCTTCAAGTTGTGAGAAAAGATGAATCCACTACTTCCTTTTTATAAACTTGGCGCTACCCTACAATGATTGAGTCAGTGGCACCGACCAAGAGTCGGTGGTACCGACTTCTAGGGGCACATCCGAACCCTTAGTGCATCAACGGTCGTCGGGGCATGATCTTGACATGGCAGATGGTTGATGAGTCGGTGGCACCGTCTTTTGGGTGGCATCGTTGCTGCCAATCATTGATTTGGGATGAATCTGGGCCGTCGATGATGGCGCCCACAGATCGATGTTTCCTCTGGTCGGTGGCAGCGAAGATTTTTTATTTTTATTTATTTATGGAATAGAAATTTTGGTGCACCAACGCACCCACTAAGCCTGGGGCACTATCCGAGTCGGTGCCACTGACTTGGGTGTCGGTCGTACCAATGACTTATCAGTTAGTCGCGCCCATTTTACTGCAATTTCTTCAGACATGTCGGTGGCACTGACTTGTGCCAATCGAATTAACCCCTCTCTGACCTGATCTCAGTGCCATCGACTTAGAAGTCGGTGGCACCGACTCTGCCACAACCTGCACACTAAACAAATGAACTAGGTTATCATTTTTACATAAAATTTATGAAAAATAAAGTACTACTAAACCAACATAATGTAAATGAATGAAACGAACATCCTAATGGATGGGTTGCCTCCCAACAGGTGCCCTTGTTTAACGTCCTAAGCTAGACAAATCCATTTTTGAGATTAATTAGGGGTAATAAGTTTCACCTCATGCTCCTTTCTATTGAAATCTTCCCCAAAGTAGTGCTTCAGTCTTTGGCCATTAACCAAGAAGGATCTCTATCCTTTGATTCTAACCGCTCCATGTGGAAACACTTCTTCTATGACAAATGGTCCACTCCATCTCGACCTCAATTTCCTAGGGTGTAATTTCATCCTTGAGTTAAAAAGCAACACATTCTCTCCCGAGTAAATGACTCTCCTTGCTATATGGCAGTCATGTATTTGCTTAGTCCTCTCCTTAAACAATCTTGAATTGTCATAGGCATTCATCCTAATTTCATCTACCTCATTCAACTCTAGCATCCTTGTCTTACCTGCTTCATCAAGATCAAAATTGAGCCTTCTCAATGCCCAATGAGCCTTATGTTTAACTCCACAGGAAGATGACACACCCGACCATAGACTAACCTAAAGGGTGTAGTTCCTATTGGTGTTTTATAGGCAGTCCTATAAGCCCATAGTGCATCAACCAACAATTCACTCCAATTCTTTCTACTACACGACACCATCTTCTCAAGAAACTTTTTAATCTCACGATTGGAAATCTCTACTTGTCCTTGAGTTTGTGGGTGATAGGGTGTACCCACACGGTGTGTCACTCCATATTTGTTCAAAAGTGCCCCAAATTTCCGATTGGTGAAATGAGTTGCCCCATCACTTATAATCATCCTTGGCACTCCAAATCTGTAGAAAATGTGATCCTTAAGAAATTTGCATACAATGTTTACATCATTGGTGTGGGTTGCAATCGCTTTCACCCATTTTGACACATAATCTATAGCCAACAAGATGTAAAGTTTAGAGTTAGAGGACACAAAGGGTCCCATGAAATCAATACCCCATAAATAAAAAACCTCCACTTCTTGAAACACATTCAATGACATGTCATGTCGCTTTTATATGTTACCTGACCACTGACATGTGTCACACCTACGCACAAAATCATATGCATCTTTGAATAGGGTTGGCCAATATAACCCGCTCTCTAACACCTTTGTGGCTATCCTAGAATTGGCATAATATCCACTTGTAGGATGTGTGTGGCAATGTTTCAACACACTCTCATACTCGCCTTCAGGTACACATTTTATCAAAATTCCATCCCTGCACTATTTCAACAAAATAGGATCATCCCAAAAATAATAGCACAAAGAATGAAAGAATCTCTTCTTTTCTTGATACCCCCAATCAGCGGGCAATTCCTTGCAAACTAAACAATTCACAATGTTAGCAAACTAAGGGTCTTTTTGCTTAAGGGCGAACAACTACTCATCAGGAAAAGTATCTAGAATGGATATATTAATATCCTTCTCATCTACCCTCTCCAATCAAGATAGGTGGTCAGCCACCACATTCTCTATCCTTGATTTATCCTTGACCTCAATGTCAAACTCTTGCAATAAAATGATCCATCTAATCAATCTTGGTTTTGCATCCTTCTTCTATAGAAAGTATTTAATTTTCACATGATCAGTCCACACCACCACCTTAGCTCCCATAAGGTAATGTCTAAATTTCACAAAAGCAAAGACAACAACCAATAACTCTATTTCAGTTGTGGTGTAATTTTGTTGTGTGTCGTTAAGTGTTTTAGATGCATAATATATGATCGTAGGAACTTTGTCTAGGCGTTTCCACAACACTGCCCCCACAACATAATTTGATGCATCACACATCAACTCAAACGGTTGGCTCCAATCTTGAGCCTACACAACCCGTGCGGATATGAGTTTTTATTTTAAAATTTTAAAAGCTTTTCAGAATCTCTCATTAAAATTGAATTCAACATCTTTTTCCAAAAGCTCAAACAATGGCTTAGCGATTTTTGAAAAATCCTTAATAAATCGACAATAAAACCCGACATGGCCTAGAAAACTCCTAACTGCCTTCACCGACATTGGTGGAGGAAGTTTTAAAATCACTTCTATTTTAACCAGATCCACCTCCAATCCCTTTCTAGACACTTTGTGGCCTAGCACTATGCCCTCGTTGACCATCATGTGACATTTTTCCCAATTAAGCACTAAGTGTGTGTCTTCAAACCTCTGCAAAACCTTGTCCAAATTTTTCAAACAATCATCAAAATACGTCCTACAAACCAAAAAATCATCCATGAAAACCTCAAGACATTGTTCCACCATATATTAGAAAATCACCAACATACACCTCTGAAAAGTAGCGGGTGCATTGCACAACCCGAAAGGCATGTGGCGGTATGCAAAGGTTCCATAAGGGCAGGTGAAGGTAGACTTCTCCTGGTCCTTAGGCTTGATTGAAATCTAATAATAGCCTGAATATTCGTCAAGAAAACAAAAATGGGTGCGACCGACAAGTCGCTCTAAAATATGATCAATGAACGACAATGGAAAATGGTCCTTAATTGTGGTAGTGTTCAATCTGTGATAATCAATGCAAACTCACCATCTTGTCACTAATCTAGTAATTATTTGTTCATTACATGAGTTAGTAGTGACAGTAATTCCTCCCTTCTTTGGTACTACATGTGTCAGACTTACCCACATGGAATCAAAATTAGTATAGATTATACATGCTGACAATAGCTTGATTACCTCCTTCTTTACTACCTCCATCATTATTGGATTTAAGAGATGCTGAGGTTGAATGACCAGCTTCTCTCCTTCTTCTAAATGAATCTTGTGTTGGCACAAAGTGGGAAAAATCCCCTTGATGTCAGCCACAAACCACCCAAATGCTCCTCAGTGGCTCTTTAGCACAGTGATCAACTATTCTTCTTCCCAATCACTCAGTGATGCCGATATGATGACCGGTAGCTTCTCGTCTTTGGCTAGAAAAACATACTTTAGATGAGGTGGCAGCGAATTGAGCTCTAACTCGGGCGGGCTTAGGAGTGAAGAAACCAATGGTGGTTGTAGCGGTCCCAAGTCCTCAAAGTGCCTTGTGTAATGACATGGCAAAGCCTTCAGTAGACTTACACATTCTTCCAGTGACCGGTCCCAAACACAATCATCCATGAAGTTCATTAGACAAGCCTCTAGCGGGAGCTGTGGATGTATCTGTGCTAGGGAATCCTCTCCATCCTTATCCACAGTATATAAACCCAATTCCTCATCTTCATGATCTGGATACCCTATTGTCTTGGCAACTGGGACCACCTTAGTTTTCTCCATGATGTCCACAACTAATGTACCCTTGTCCATCTTTGTCATAACATGCGCCATGTCCAAAAATGGTTTTCCTAAGAACAACAAGATATTACTATTCATGTGCTTCATCATATTGCATTGCTCCTAAGCATTGAATGACTTGGAATTATCTGACATGGTTATCTCAAACCTTTCATCTTTAATTCCCATAGTCAAATGACCTCTTCCCATCTCCAAGATCATATCAGTTGTTTCTTGGAAGGGTCTTCCTAATACAAGCTCATTTCCATGTTCATCTTGCAACTCCATCACCACAAAGTATGTACGAAAAACAAATTGGTCCACCTTGATAAGTACATACTCGCAAATGCCATACGGTGTCACCACTGAGTTGTTTAACAATTGGATCATCATGCTTCTCTTCCTAGATGTTTTGAGACCAAGCTTCTTAAAGAAAGATAAGGGTATCAAGTTGATACTTGCCCCTGAATCACAGAGTGCCTCACCCAACTTTGTCTTCCCGATGTAGCATGTGATGTTGAAACAATCAGGATCATGTCTATTTGGTGGTAGTGTACCTAAGATGAAGGCACTGACTTGCTCTCTCAGTACAACTACCTCAAAATCTGGGATCTTCCTCTTCTTGTTAATGATATCTTTTAGAAATTTATCATATGAGGGTATTTGTTCAATTGCCTCAATCAACAGTATATTCATAAAAAGCTTTCTAAATCTATCTAGAAACTTCTTGAATTATTGATCCATCTTTGTTACCTTCAAGATGTTAGGATATGGAATCAATACCGTCTATGTCCTATGATGCGGTGGCACATATGACGTCCTCTATTCCACCTCAGATTCTTGGTTTTGCTCTTCCCATGTGTTGCCTGCCTCTGGTTCTACTTGTGCCTGCTCTGCCACTGAGTCACCACTATCAGTGGGCTTGGTCACCTCAGTCTCCATAGTCTTTGGAGTCAACGTCTTCTTCCCACTTCTCAGTAGTATGGCCTTAACATGTTGGTTCCTTGTGGGAGTGTCAATGTTTCTTGGAAAACCTTAATGTGTAGTCTTCTTCAAAGCCACCACATCTACTTCTAGCTGAGACAAAGTTGTCTCAAAACTCCTCATTTGGGACCCTTGGTTCTGGAGATCACATTGGAAATTGTTTATCAGTTGCTTATTTTGCTTCACTCTTCGGTTAAGAATTTCATTCGTGCTCTCCTCTACTGCAGGTCACTACTACTGATTATTCCTGTGTTGGTTTTGTTGATCAGGATCCGGTAGAAAGTTGTTTGGATCTTTCCATGAGAATTTGGGATCCTTTCTCCATGCGTAGTCATTGTTCCTATAGTCTTGCTGTCGTATGTACTTCACTTGTCCTTCCTCATCTAATGAATTATTATCTTTCTCTAGTAGCTTCTTTGCTATCAAGTATAACTTCTCATTCAAAGAGGTGATAACTTTAGATTGCCTGATGCTTTTGATTTGCTCTAGATTGTCTCTTTCATTACCCCATGCCTGATTCTTTGCCATATTTTTCAAAATGTCCAGACATGTTGAGGGTGGGTTGTTGAGAAAGAACCCCGAGCCTGCACTATACAAGGTGGTGTGTTCACTTTTTTAGAGTCCAAAGTAGAAATTCTTTACTTGATTCTCCAAATCTATCCCATGGTGCGGGACCTTCTTGAGCATGATCTGAAAGCACTCCCAAGCCTCAGAATAAGATTCAGATGCATGTTGCTTGAAATTGTTGATGTTTCTAATTAGCTCGTTTGCCTTTTCTAGAGGAAAGTATCATTCAAAGAATGTCGCTACCATTTGATCCCATGTATCGATCGACTCTTATGGCAGGTTTTGCAACCATTCTTTTACCTTATCTGCCAGTGATGATGGAAACAATTTTAGATAAATGGCGGTTTTTGGAAACCTATCCACTTTCACCATATCACTGATCTCCACAAAATTGTTGATATGCGCAATCGGGTCTTCATGTGTGTTCCCATAAAATGCTTGTGACTTGACAAGTGCAATTAGACCTGGATCAATCTTGTATTGACCTACATTCACGTTCTGCTTTTTGATAGGCCATGTATGTTCAGCTGAAGAAGATGCCTTTATCCTCTCCCAAATGGTGCTCTCTGCTCCTGGATTAATGTCCCCCATTGCTTGTTTCCTGGGCGTCAATGGTATGCCTTCTAGTACAATTGTTTCAACTGGAACCTTGACAGTGACTGGGGTCTCAGGTGTAGCGTCTCCGTAGTCTGTGCTCCGTGTTGTCACCATGGACTAGTACCTAAAAATTTGAAATTAGTTAGTCATGGTGCTTATTAGACAGAATTTAGTATATGAATATGTAATAAATTTTCTATGATTAAAATTGCATGAAATAAAAGGTGCCCTAGAGTGGTCGACTGCAACACTCGTAGTACTGAAATGCCGCCGTCTCCCTGCCACCGACGCCAAAAACTTGACACGCTAAAACTGTGTGTAGAAACGTAAGTGCACGCGTCGAGTAATATATGCCTATGTGAGGCCCGAGTTGAAATCAGGGACACATACTCTCATTGACTACTACTAACTACAGTGCGATCAACTAAGATGATTAAAAAGTTGGATTTGAGTTTGAACAAAATAAAAGAAAATTAAAAATGGTTGATTCAAATGAGGTGAATTCCTTAGGATTACCGATTTCACCACGAGGTCTCGTCGTATCTTATTTCTAATAAATTAATATAAATTCCTACTCCTACCCTGGATAGAAACCATGTTGTCAAAATTTCCTGCTTCCGTAGTGCAATTCACTACCTAGATCTAAGCCAATTCCACGTCTATAGTAATTTATCTCTTATTCTAGGTGCATTATCAAAAACTCTAGGTTCTTTCCACTGACCATACATTGCCTTTCCCAAGGAACACGTAGGAAAGTGTATAAGTTATGGTTTTCTAACCTTTAATCCTCCTTCCAAAGTAATTTTCAGTCTGTAATCCTACCGATGGTGATCAAGAAATGATAGGTTGTTCAAATACACAATTATATATCAATGAATACGGAGAAATTTATACTAAATCATGAAATAAGTCAATAAAATGATTCCCTGGGCTACTCCTGGGTCCTAAGGAAAGGAGGGGTTTAACCCCGCATAGTTTTTAGTTGTGAATACATAGAGAGAGAGAAGAAAAATGTGCGAAATAGGAAGGAAGTTTGTGTAACCCCTGGAGAGTAGGTGTTCCATATGATCCTCCTTGAGAAACGCACATTCTACAGTTTTCCGACAGCAAAATCATCTGTCGGAGATGCTCGGATCTCCCGGTTCGCGTCCTTCAACTCCTTGCTTCTCTCTCTCCTCTATGGCCATCGTGCAGTGCAACATGATGATCCCCTTTGGTCTGGCCATCCTCCTTTTAGTCCTAGGTTAACTTATGGTACCACATAACGTGGATCGTCAGATCGAGACACTCAGATTAGATTGCTAAAATCTGGCCAAGTCGGTGGCACCGACGACATCAGGATGCAATCTTGCTGTAGTAAAGTCGGTACCACTGACTCTTCATGTCCGTGGCACCGAGTTGGTGCTCATATTTTCTCTACCTCTCTGATGCTCTCTCGGTGGCACTGACTCTTCTGGTCGTCTATGCCTCAATTCCTGATGCTATCTCAGTGGCACTGACCAGGGTGGTTGGTGGCACCGACTCCTCATGTACATGGAAAATCCTTAAAATCCATAAAAACAATGTATGAGGCTTATGAATGTATACAATACAATAAATGTGATAAAATGAGCATATTTTGATGCAAACAAAATAGACAAGCCAATAATAATGATTTATGCAAATATGATCAACTAATTGATTAACAAATGTATAAAACGAATATAAAATAGACTTGTAAAAGTGAATCAAAACCCATACATCAGACATATAACTTACTTGTGTTCGGGATAACCTTGGTGTTCCATCACGGTTGACACCCTTATAAGTTGTGGTTTTAATCGTGACACCCTAAACCCTAAAGGTGGTGCTACACTTTGTTGGTTGTGACGTTGCATTGCTGCATGGTCACTCAATTTGTTGGATGATGTTGTGGCCAAGATGGAGAAGTATGATATTTGAGACGCATGTTCAGGTTGTTCCATTAACTTAATAGGTCAAGAATAAGCTGGTTGTGGTCATGACACCAATGAATTTTGATTGTAACACCTTTTGATAGTAGGATTGACACACCTTGATGTGTTCTGGTCGTGAGACCCTAGATGGAGTCACAGTCTCTATGCCCCATTATGGTGACCCTAGTGTCATGGTCGTGATGCCATGCCTAGGTGGTGTAATGGTTATAACACCTAGAGTCGTGACCTTAGTGAAGTGTCTCAATCGTGACCATGTTGAGGTGTCTTGGTGGTGACACTTAAGGCGTTGAGATTTATCAAAACATATGTATTGTGAGTGGTCGATACACCTATACATAAGTATGTACATGGTCAATACATGGTGTAATGGTTTACATAAAGTGATGGGATTATGAATGGCTAATCATTAAAAACAATTCATAACACTTGTGAGCTCCAAACATATCAGAGGTGATAGAACTAAGGTTTACCGGATGCATGATGTTATGAGACCCTTATCGGCTACATATGAACCCTCACCCTAATCATGTGACATTGTTTATATGTGCTCATTCTACATTAAGAGTATTATTATTCAATAATGATTTCTATCTCGTACTTATGTAACTCTAGATTGTAGGAGAGATGAATTTCATAGCTATGAGAATGTTATGTTGAGGCATATGTTATATGGGGTGGTGATTATGAGTATTGTTGAGTCATATGGTGATATTGAATGTGTAAGAGATACATGAATTGGTCTAATGACCTAGTAAGTGCCTTCTGCATGAATTAATGGATTGATATCCCATAGTGATGTGATATTGTTGATGACCTCGTAATGTCTATTATACAAGTGTGATGTGATGATGAGACAAGTTCTCACTTTGTATATTTTATATCATCTAAATTTGTATCTTACCCTTAATTGTGTAGAATTTGCTTAACGTTTATACATTATAACTTGATTGATGCATTAAAAGATACCCAATTGGAATATCTAATCAAGTGAAACTCTAATCATGTAGTTTCCCTATACCATAGATCCATCTTCAATGTCAATATCTAGCTGGAAGGTGAATGAGTAATTCCTACAGGAAACATGGAGCACATATTATTGAATATGCAGATTACCAGTGGAGATATATCCCTATATCCTTAAATTGTTGATATAGTGGTATAATGATTTATTATGGAATGGGCATGTGTGAGCCTATTCTCTAGTGTTGTGCCATGTACAAAGATAGGCTAGTTGTTTTACATGACTATAGCTTTGACTATGAGTTGATGTCTCTATAGGACTATAGCTTTGACTATAAGTTGTTATTTTACAGCTTGACTATTATGGCACTACATTCCAGACTCATACTGACCGAGTAGTGTTGGTGATGATCATGGAGTTTGACTCTTCCACAGATCTTGTATGGTAATGATTTCGACTTTGTAGTGGTTATTTGGATTTGAGTGGTACACCTTAAATCCTTAGGGCATCATAATAATGAATGTGATAATACATCAATGTAATATATATTACTTAGGGTAAAATATGAACAACATTGGATGACCCGATGCCTTATTTCTTGTACTATTTAGTTGAAAATAGTTATAAATGTTATTCATATTCCTTCTAAAAGCCTAAGATTTTCTACTGCTCAGTTATAACTGCTTAAACTGCTCAAATTGTAATACCTTCTCTATTTGATTATATCATTATATTATTATCCTTATCATAGACATTGGTGAAGAGTTATATCTCTCACTAGGATGTTGGATCTCACCCTGGGGGTTCCAAAACTTTTTAGGTGGCCGTGTCCGAGGAGGTAGAGGTTGTCATACAGGTGTTAAGCAACAAGGAGAGAAATAACTGTTAGAGGTTGGATATCCTGCTAAAGTTTTGTAAAAAAGTCATATACGTTGTCCATGTACTCTCAAGTGTTTGGGCAGATTTTACTATTTTGTATATCAACTCATAGATTTTTTATTTGTTCATGAGTGTATAGAAATGACATGTACATATCAATAGGTTGTTATATGTAACATTTGTGGCTTGATATCCTTTGAGCATGATATGTAACATCTTTTGGTATATATGGAATAAAGATGACCTAAGTTGAAGGATGGTTTATGATATACTTCTTCTTAAGAATTGAATTACATATGGTTTTAATTTACCCTATTTTATGGTAATATTTGTATTAGTTATAATTTCACACTTTGTTTTGAGTAATCACACTTTGTGTGGCGAGGGGCGTAACAATTTGGTTGGTATCAGAGCTATAGGTTCACTGAGTCTACAGGAACATAGGACTAGGGTTTGTGTATGTTCTAGTGTCCTCTAATATATCTTATGGTCACTTCTTCTTATGCAGAAGAAGAAGAACAGAAGAAAATATATTAGGATAACATGAAGAACATGTTTTTGAGAGCGATGTTGCTTCACCAGGACGTGGTGCAAGGAGGCAAGAGAGGGTTTGTGTTGTGCAAAAATTTCCCCAAGTTGACCTAGACAATGTAGCCAACCCAACATTTTAGTCCATGTTTGGATAGTTCATCACTACAATGACACACATGCTGGATAGGATGCCCAACAGAACCTAGGGAAACTATCCCTGGTGTTGAAACTCATGGGTCTGGAAAGACTTTTGAAAGAGTTTGACGTGTAGGATCATTCAAGTATTTGGGTACATCTGATCTAGTTGATGCAAATATGTGGTTGACTATGCTAGAAAAGGCCTTCAAGATCCTTAACATCCCCAAATAAGATAAGGTGAAACTTGTTGTATATATATTAAAGGGGAGTGTTGGCCATTGGTGCACTATAGAGGAGGAGAAAAGACCAGGTGTTATGATTACTTGTGAAGAATTCTGACTGGAGTTTGTAATTCAATATTTTTTAGAGACCTATCAAGATGAAAAGATTGCACAATTTGAGAATATCTGACATGGATTTTGTCAGTAAATGCTTATAAAGATAAGTTTATGGAGCTTCTAAGATTTTATCCACACATGGATATAATGGACAAGGAGAGGATTAGGTGGTATGAGAAGGGTATGAGTACTGAGTTGACAACTTCAGTGTCATCCTTCGAGAACAGAGAGAGATTTGCTACTTATATGGAATCAATTTGAAGGGTAGAACGATCAATTTTAGAGAAGTGTGAGGCAGCGACTAAGAAGAGATTTTTGCAATACCAAGGACAATCCTCTAGAGTCCTCAAGAAGCCTAGGTCCTTAGCACCTCGGTCTCAACAGAGGTCATTTACTCACTTACAGAGGCAGAGGCCATATGTTTTCACCTGTGAGAGCTCATAGTGAAACATCAATATCTGTGATAGGGCCATCTAGGCCGTGGTATGACAGAAAAACATGTTTCAAGTGTAGACATGTGGGGCATACTAAGTGGTACTTCCCTGTGAAGGATAAATAAGTTACTAAATAGTCAAGATAGAGTCACCAAGGGTCGCAACAACAACAACAACATAGTGGTAGAGGAGCAGACAGGCGTTACAGGTTGGTTCTTCAGGACAGGCTGGTAGAGGAAGGGGGGAACAACTGGTGATGACTCGATTGTATGTGATATGTCGTCTGGAAGGAGTCGTTAATGCTCGGGTTGTGACAAGTCAGATGGAATTATTTCTTTGGATTTGTCTTCTTCATTGCTTCTTATATGTTTTGATTGATAGGGGTGTGACACATTCTTTTATAACTAGAAAAGTGATTGCTAGATGTTTCTTACATGTTAGTCATAGACCAAATAGACTTCATCTAGAAACTCCTCTAGTTATTCTGTCTACCTATAGGAAGTGTGTCCATTCTACGTTCTTTACTTCTCAACATTCACGTGGATCTCTAACCACTTGACATGCATGGATTTTATGTGATCCTTGGGATGGATACTATTGAAAAGAATCTGGTGATCTTGGAATGTAGTGCAAAGGTGGTGACATTTGTCGATGGTGATTTTTTGTGGGTCTTCCAAGGTGATAGGAAGATACTTCCAACATGTCTAGTTTCATCTATGACAATAGAGAGACTGATGAGACAAGGTTGTGATGTGTTCTTGTCACATGTGGTGGATACCATGACAAAGAGTCCTAGAATTCAAGAAGTGCCAGTTGTACAATAGTTCGAGGATGTGTTTCTCAATGATTTTCCAGGTGTACCTTCTCCCAGAGATATTGATTTTGATATAAATCTAGTTCCATGTACCCAACATATAGCACAAACACCATATAGGCTGGCACCAGTTGAGATGCAAGAATTGAAGAAATAATTGCAATAATTGCTTGAGAAAGGATTCATTAGGCCGAGCACATCTCCTTCAGGTGTTCCTGTTCTATTTGTGAATAATAAAGATGGATCAATGAAGTTGTGTATTGATTACCGACAAATGAATAAGATGACGATTAAGGATTGGTATCTGTTGCCACATATCGCTGATTTGTTTGATCAACTATGAGGTGCCACAGCCTTCTCTAAGTTAGACTTGAGGTCGGATTATCACCAGTTGTGGATTAAGGCCGATGGCATACCTAAGTCAGCTTTTAGGACTAGGTATGGTAATTATGAGTTTGTGGTTATGACAATTGGGCTAACCAATGCACCAACAATGTTTATGGACTGAATGAATAGGGTGTTTCATCCCTATCTAGATGAGTTTGTGGCGGTCTTTATATATGATATCCTTATCTACTCTAGAGATAGCCAACAACATGAGTAACACCTACGTCAAGCATTGACTTTGTTGAAGCCACACCAGTTGTCTGCAAAATTAAGTAAGTGTGAGTTCTTTTTAAAGGAAGTAGAAATCCTACGGAATGTAGTATATGCTAAAGGAGTCTATGTTGATACAAAGAAAGTGGAGTCAGTGCTGGTGTGGGAACAACCAAAGATACCTACGTAGGTTTGTAGCTTTCTAGGTTTGGTAGGATATTATAGAAGGTTCATTAAGAACTTCAGGAGTGGTGTTACCCCAAATAAAGTTAACAAGAAAGGGCATTTTTTTTTAAGAAGACAAATGTCAACATTCATTTATAATCCTATAAGAGAGGTTGATCAGTGCACTGATGTTAGTTCTTCCAGAACAAGGAAAAGGTTATATGATTTTCTGTGATGCATCTAATAATGGTCTACGTTGTGTGTTTATGTAGGATAAGAACATGATTTCTTTTTCTTTGCAACAACTTAAGAAACATGAGGAGAACTACCCAACACATTATCTGGAGTTAGCCGCTATGGTCCATGCCTTGAATATATGGAGACACTACCTGTATGGCGATAAAAGTTAGATCTTCACCGGCCACAAAAATATGCAGTATATCTTTTCAAAGCAGGAGTTGAGCATGTGACAATGACATCAGATGGAGTTGATCAAAGATTATGATTTTACCATTGATTACCATCCAAGGAAGTCAAATTTGGGGGTAGATGCCTTAAATAGGAAGTCTTCTTTCAAATCATACATTGAGCATGATTGAGTGCTTTAGTATGTCATGAGAGAGATATGTTGGTCTCCTTGCAATAGCTGAATGTACATCTAGAGATGTCCATGTTAGAAAGTCTGTTGGAATAGTTACAAGTAAAGCCTATGTTGAGACAACAGATGCACAAAAAAATGATACCGTGATACAATAGATTCTGGTAGAGTTGGGCAGTGAGAAGCGTGATGGTTTTCATGAATCTAAGGAAGGGATAATGTGTTATTATGGAAAGACAGTTGAGCCAGATGTAGATAACTTGAGAACATTAGTTCTTGAAGAGGCTCACTCTTATGTGTACGTTACACATCCATGTAGCACCAAGATGTATCATAATCTAAAAGATCTATACTGGTGGCCAGGATTAAAGCTTGGTGTCACTGAGTTTGTGGCTAAGTATGCAGTGCGTTAGTAGGTTAAAGATGAGCAACAAAAGCCTACAGAGACTTTACAACCATTGCATATACCACATTAGAAGTGGGATCATATGATGATGGACATTTTGGTAGGGCTTCCAGAGATACACAAAGGTCATGATTCCATCTGGGTAATAGTGGATAGGTTGTCTAAGTCAACATACTTTTTCCCAGTAAAGACAACATATACAACTGATAATCTTGCACATGTTTACGTCAATGAGATAGTACATACTTATGGTATTCGAGCTTATCTTTAAAATCTATCAACCAATGGTGTTATTTTTTTGTTTGGAGGACGGTGTGGATGGTCTTCTCCATGGGCTATTCAGACCAACATTTGATATACAAGAAGTATCTATGAGCTACACTTTTGCATGGCCATGAAGCCCTTGCCTAAGGACCCATGGAAAGTTCCATAGACACCTCATGCTTGCCCCTTCTTAATAAAGCCATGTCTAACTCTTCCCACCTCCCAATCCAAGAAGAAATCATCTCCTTCTCTTTCCCCCATCTTAGATCATCGTTCCTACTCTGTTTGTCCACAAAGGTGTTGTCCCAAGGTAAAACAGAGTGCTTACCTTGGTGATGAAGGCTCCTAGGGTTCCAAATCTGCTCTATTTAGGGTTTCTAAAGATCCTTCTTGGTGATTTTGACCAAAAATAGTAAGTTACCTCATTTCCATATCTATTTTCATGTTTTATGTCTTCATCCCACCTTCTTATAGGTTGGAACCATGGCCTTCCATGGTGAAACCCCACCTATAGCCTTAAACACCTCATCTCTATGTTCTTTTTCCAGTGTTTTTCACCTCTGAAGTGGAGAAGGTACTTCTTGCTTGAGATAGGAGCTTTGTTGGAGAAACCAGCCTCTCTAGCTCAGGAATCTTTCTGATTGAACTTGTTCACCTTCACTAGAGGTGAGTTTTGTTAACCCCCTTGTCATATATTGCTTACGACATGCTTAAAACTCATGCTTCTATGTTTAAAATTGATGATCTCCATCTCTATTTACCATGTCCTTCTAGGGTTTTGTTTTCTTATTATTTTACTTTCTCTAGCATCTCTAGTTTGGTTACATCTGCATATCCAACCTTGATCTTGGGTCAAATGGTGTTTTCTCTCCCTCTCTCTCTTCCTCTCTCTCGAAGATTTCTGACTTGTCATTTCATGATTGGTTCAAATTGAAAAATTCATATCTTTTAATCTACTTATCCAAATTTGACAAATAAATATGTTTTGGAATTAGAAAATTAATATCTATCTAATAAAATATTTTTGAGGTCTGATTTCAAGGTTTGACGAAGGGTGATTTTTGGAAAATGTATTTAATGTATAAAATCCATAAAAATTACATCTTAATCATCATAACACCAAAACTAACATAAAAATATGTTTTCTTGATCATAAGAACATAACACCTTCATTGGTATGGTTTTTAGAATGAGTTTTGTTAAAATTTTCTACAATTAGGATTTTTATACATTAATGTGCATTATGTACTCTAAGACATGCTAATACATTGAAAATAGGAAAAGTGGAACTTGGACTCAATTAAAGTGGTGAAATTTAGTAATTGATATTAGTAAGAGATGTACGTGCAATCCCTCTTTATGAATGTGCGTTATTACACCCTAAGTTGGGATATTTTCAAACTAAACCCTATATTCCCTAATGAGGCACTATATGAACCCTATTTCCTCTATTCATGATTCTTTTATTAAATTGCCTCAAAATCAGTGATGATATTATTTTTCTTGGGACTTTTACCCCACTACCATGTGTCAAACATATCATGCTTTTACTTGCCATGATTTCTTTTCTATCATGTTGATTTTATGGACTATTTAGCTATATTAGTGGTACTTATGTACAACCACCCATAGATAGGAATGTCTTATTCTCCCCCATAAAAATATGTGTAGGTTACTAGAATGTATTTAATTCGCCCCTCCCCTATAGGTTGATCTCCAATAAGTGCTTCAACCCTACTTAGTTAAGGTAGTCAATATTAATCATGCATGTAATTCCTTTACTATTTTAACATTATGGCAAGCATCTATTTTGATTATGCCTTATACTCTTGTTCTCTTTATCTTATGATGAAATTTTAGCCTTTACTTTCATAAAATTTCCTTATCTTTTATCCCTGTTCATTATTTGACACATACCTTGCTTTTCTCTCACTTGCTGGGTGATTTCCCAACCACCCAGGTCTAGATTGAGGTTTGGAACATGATCAAGTAGAACATAGCTTCCAACATGGACCTAGCTCTAGGGGATGTTGCTTGGAGACAAATATGAAGTAGTTTAGACTTCCTTCTACTTAGATCCTTATGTTGCATCCTACATGTAAACCCTTATGGGATATTATGATTTACTTTTGTAATCTTTTGTGAATATATAATATAGTCATTTGTTTAATTTTTCTTCTACACGTCGGTTGTGTTGAATACCATTTATTGAAATTTGAAAATTGTACACCTATTCCTGCATACCTTGAGTGTTCTTGGAATGGATGCTTTATTCTTCAAATTTTTTTATGTAGGGAGTGGATCCCACTCCTTACGGAATGGTATCAGAGTCCATGGTAGTCGGAATCTGACTATTTCAATTTTGTCCCCCTAATTTGATCCCTTGACTCATATATTTCCTCTTTAAGTGAAACATTTGTACTAGAATTGATCTATGCTAATTTTGAGATGATGAGAGGATTGATTTAGGATAATAAGAGTTTCACACTAGAAACATGTTTAGTTAACCATAATGTGATAAGCCTATTTGGTAGCTATTAGGGAATAAGTTGAAGGCAAAGGTGTCTACAAAGGATCATGGTTCGGGGGCTGGAAATAATTTTCTCTACACCACTAGCTTGGTTTACGAGGACTCCCAGATCCATATGATACCTTCTTGGCCTGAGCTAATACTGATTGTCCTAAATAGCATGCCTATAGACAGTAGTAGCCTTAGGTACCTAAGCTAGATAATCCTAAGAACCTAATATCTTGACATTGCCTTTAGGTGTAGTGACTTGTTTGAGGATGGATACCCTATATAGTTCTCTTATCTCCCATAGAACCACATGTTTGGATTGTCTATCCCTAATAATTTAGACTTTGAAGTTTGGTGTTTAGTAAGCAATCAGAGTGCACAATGGAAGTGTCATGGATCTTGTACATGGTTTACTTATACTCACCCTTTTACCTCTAGATTAGTTTAGTTTGGTAGGTCAAACCTTTTAAGGGGTGGAGAGTGGTTGATTTGATGATGTTTGGATATCATATTTCAAGGACAAAATCCTATTTAAGGGAATGGAATCATGTTACATACCGAAATCTATCTATACTACCTCTAGAAACACTAACTCCATGATTAGGAGGATAGTTTTCTTGCATCCTTAGTTTTGACCAAACAAGTCATAGTTATAACCTCAATGCTTGTTTATATACCAATGATCATATAATGGTCATCTAAGAATAGTTCACGTGTTTGAACCCTAATGAATATCTAATGCACATAATATGAGTAACTCACATATAATACTAATGGTGGGTACACATGAGGCTAAAAATTTATTGGACCAATAAACCCTAACGAAATGATGAGCAACATAATTGTAACCTAATATAGTATTTAATGCATACTAAGAATGTATAGATGAAGAATAATGTTCATATTGACCTAAACCCTAAGTTGTAATCATCAAAACTTAACCTATACATCCTTAATGACATTCTTGATACATTAGTGACATTAGTTGTCATAATCACATAACATACTTTAATACACATAAATGATATAAAATCACCTAATCACAAATTCATCAGGTCATCAATAAGAAATTCAAATCACCTTGTTCTTTAATACACACCTAATCATTACTTATTATGTGAATCAAATCATTAATATGTAATACATCCCACCTTGATCACTAAAATACATATAATGACTTCAATATGGATAAGAAGTAATTGATTCACATAAAAGTGCATAATCAATAATAAGAACTGGATAAATATGAGAAAATGATTAATGATGACATTAATGTGAGCATGAAAGTTAATGTGACAATGTTTAATATTGATATAAGTGACTAATTTGACATTATTTGAATAATTGTAACAAATTGGATAACATGTCTTAGTTCATGCAAAACAATTTGTTACAATACAATAGGTTGATAGCGGAGTCTAAATCCAAATTATTAAGGATAATAACCAAATATGATGAGATAAATGAGCAAACCCTAATTGTGCTAAAACTCTTAATAAGATAAATAAGAAATGTATAGGACTTTGTATATAATAATAAAATATAACTCTTTTGGCAACAAAGTCAATATAACATGATACAATTAAAAGAATAATAAGGATGATATAATATCATAAGGAATATAATATTAATAGGCCTAAAATGTTAACTATGTTACATCTAATAAAAATAAATCTTAATAGTGGAACCCTTAGTGATCCATGAGAACCTGACCTAAGTGAAGTTGCTTGAGAAGATTTTGAACTCCCAAGTTAAGTAGTTGAAAAACAAGGAATTTGAGTTAGTGAATGTTTTATGATTTGGAGGAAATAACCTGGGAGTTAAAGATAAGATGTTTCATACTCACCCTCCTCTCTTTCCTTGTTATTTCAAGGATGAAATCTTCTTTAAGGGGTGGAGTGTTGTCACATACCGAAACACAGACATATTCTCTTTTGGCCCTTTTCCAAGATTTTCCTTTCCATTCTGTCCATTATGTCCTTGATGTTTATTTAGTGGAATTTACAGTGGTATGGTGAACATTTATTCACTATTTGTAAATAAAAGGGTTTATGAATAAATACCTTAGTGAAAGCTTAATTAAGGATCTAAAATGGAAAATCACCACTTAAGTGGAACAATGGTAAATAAATTTGTGCTAGAAATGTCTGGCCCCAAACCTTTCTTAATGTATTAAACAAGATTAATTACCAACATTAAGTGCTCTAAACCTTAATATGACTTTTTAATGTGTTTTGAAATCATAAAATGAGCCTAAGCTTCAAATTTGGTTCAATTTGGATGTTGTTTATGCAAGCTATGAATTTTAGGTACACTATAGACTTTTATGAAATTTACCCAATTGGGAGGTTTTCTTCGAAAATTATCACATGCATTATAATCCTTAGAATTCCCTTACCATTATCTATATTTTAAATCATGGGTAACCTAGTTTCACCATGGTTTGAAGGTGTTTCTCTCCAAGGTCATTTTAGGGATTACCCTCTTTATAAATGAGATCATCCTTAAAAGCTATCAACTAATGGTGTTTTTTCTTTGATTGGAGGATATTGGGGATGGCCTAGAAGTCTAAATGGGATTTTTGGACCGAAGTTTTATATAAAATAAGTCTCTATGAGCTTCCCTCTTGCATGTCCAGGAAGCCCTAGCCTAAGGACACATGGAAAGTCCCATAGACACCTCATGCTTGCCCCCTTCTTCATAAAGCCATGCCTACCCCTTCCCACCTCCCAATCCAAGAAACAATCCTCTCCTTCTCTTTCCCCCATTTTAGAGAATCGTTTCTACTCTATTTGTCCATGAAGGTGTTTTCCCAAGGTAAAAGAGAGTGCTTACCTTGGTGAAGAAGCCTCCTAGGGTTCCAAATTTGCTCTATTTCGGGTTTCTAAACTCCTTCTTGGTGATTTCGACCAAAAATAGTAAGTTTCCTAATTTCCTTCCCTATTTTATTTCTTTTAGTCTTCCTCCCTCCTTAATACACATTGGAGCCATGGATTTCCATGGTGAAACCCCTCCTATAGCCTTAAACACCTCATTTCCATGTTCTTTTTCTAGGGGTTTTCACCTCTAAAGTGGAGAAGGGACTTCTTGCTCGAGATAGGAGCTTTGTTGGAGAAACCAATCTCTATAGCTCAGGAATCTTTCTTATCAAACTGGTCCACCTTCCCTAGAGGTGATTTTTGTTAACCCCCTTCCCATATATTGCTTACTACATGCTTAAAACTCATGCTTCTAGGTTTAAAATCGATGATCTCCATCTCTATTTACTATGTTCTTCTAGGGTTTTGGTTTCTTGCTATTTTACCTTCTCTAGCAACTCTAGTTTGGTTATCTATGCATTGAAAACCCTGATCTTGTGTCAAATTGTGTTTTCTCTCTCTCTCTCTCTCTCTTCCTCTCTCTCGAAGATTTTTGACTTGTCATTTCATGATTGGTTCAAATGCAAAAATTCATATCTTTTAATCCGCTTATCCAAATTTGACAAATAAATATGTTTTGGAATTAGAAAATCAATCTCTATCTAATAAAAATATTTTTGAGGTTTGATTTTAAGGTTTGATGGAGGGTTATTTTTGGAAAATGAATTTAATTCATAAAATCCATAAAAATTACATCTTAATCATCATAACTCCAAAATTAACATAAAAATATGTTTTCTTGATCACGAGAACCTAATATGTTCATTAGTGAGGTTTTCATAATATAAATCTGAGTTTTTCTAAAAATTTCTAAAATTAGGTTTTCTATACATTAATGTGCATTATGTACTCTAATACATGTTAATACATTGAACATACGCAAAGTGGAACTTGGACTCAATTGACGTGGTGAAGTTTAGTAATTGATATAAGTAAGAGAGGTATGTGCAATACCACTTTATGTATGTGCATTCTTACACCCTATGTTGGGATATTTTCAAACCAAACCCTATATTCCCTAATGAGGCACTATATGTACCCTACTTCCGCTATTCCTGATTCTTTTGTTAAATTGCCTCAAAATTAGTAATGATATACTTTTTCTTGGGTCATGTACCTCAATACCTTGTTTCAAATATATGAAGCTTTTACTTGCCATGATTTCTTTTCTAGAATGTTGACTTTATGGACTATTTAGCTATTGTAGTGGTACTTATGTACAACCAACCATAGATAGGGCATGTAATAATTTTCCATCGGAAATGTCTGATTCTCCCCAATTAAAATATTTGTAGGTGAATGGGAATGTATAAATTCTCCCCTCACATATAGGTTGAGGTCCAGTAGGTTCCTCAACCCTACTTAGTTAATGTATTCAATATTAATCACGCATGCAATTCCTTTACTATTTTAACGGGATGGCAAGCATCTATTTTGATTATGCCTCATACTCTTGTTTTGTTTATGTTATGATGAAATCTTAGCCTTTACTTTCATGTTGTTTACTTATCTTTTGTACTTGTTCATTATTTGACACATAATTTATTTTTCTCTATCTTGCTAGGTGATTTCCCAACCACCCAGATCTAGATCGAGGTGTTGAACATGATCAAGTAGAACATAGCTTCCAACATGGAACTAGCTCTTGGAGATGTTTCTTGAAGATAGATTTGAAGTAGTTTCGACTTCCCTCTACTTAGATCCTTATGATGCATAATACATGTAAAACCTTATATATGGGATATTATGATGTACTTTTGTAATCTTTTGTGAATATTTAATATAATCATTTGTTTAATTCCTCTTCTACACATCGGTTGTTTTGAATACCATTTATTAAAATTTGAAAATTTTACAACATACCTTGAGTGTGTTCGGAATGGATGTTTTATTCTTCAAATTTTTAGTAGGGAGTCCCACCTCCTTACATCATGTCCAATACATACGAGATTTCTAGGTAGGTATATATGAGTCCTCACATCATGTGAATATATATGAGATGACTAGATATCCTCTCATCATGATTGATACATACGAGATTAGTAGATATCTTCTCATCATGTTCGATACATACAAGATAACATTATAAATACATAGCATTGCATTGAAGATAGATCTATTGCCATCTATCCATGTGTCCCTATTCTTCATAATAATTGGGATACTAGGATCCTAAGAGACTAACTCCATCAAACATGGACACATTTTCTATCATTGATTCTTACATGTTGAACCCTTCAACATATTGCCAATGTATGTGCTTTTACTTAGGTCACAAAGCTTTCAAGATCTATGTCTATAGACCTTGATCCCTATCACATAGGATGCTTTGCCTAAACCCTTCATGTAGAAGGTATTTTCCTTGCCAAGTTTTAATATTTATAGGATAAGTTCGTTATACCGCATCATTATGTAGAATAACAATATGCTCCCACTACATATTTTGTAATCACAGATTCCATCTTCATTCTATCTCACGTCAAACCCTTTGACTATCTTGTCAAATAGAACATTCCAGCTCTAAGATGCTTGCTTCAATACAGAGATTAACTTTTGTATCTTATAGACTTTATTAGAATTAATAGATTTATAAAACCTTTAGGTTGTGTCATGTACACATCATCTTATTTATTCCAATTAAGAAATGCAGTTTTAACATCCATATGCCAAATCTCTAAAGCATACTAAGCTGCAACAACAAGCATGATCTAGATGGATTTAAGCATGGTAACTGGTAAAAGATTTCATCACGTTCAACACCTTGAACTAGTTTGAAACTCTTTGAAACCAATCTACCCTTCTTTGTTGGTTTACATAGAGTTCATCATAGATCTCATGGCATTAAGCCATTTTTTAGAATGTGGTTCCTCAATAGTTTCTAGGTAGGTAGTTGACTGAATGCTATTATCAACTTACCACTCCTTCTTGAGTTATAAGATATCATAATCTTTCAAACTCAAGGTGTTGTACTAAAACTATGAGTTCTGCGATTACATAAGGAACTTGAGATTCCACAACAAATTGTGATTCTACCTGTTCCTATTGTACCACTTTAGGTTAAACATTTTCTCGTATGTCTTGAACATTTTGAGTTCTACTTATACTCCCACTGATTCCTTTAGAACTAATTTGCATTTAGGAATTCATCCATCCTAGCAACAAACACTTTGTTGTCGGGCTAGATTATAAGTAGTATTCAACAAGATAACATTCATGTAATTTGTGGATAAAGCCTTTTAAGAATCTATTTTGTTAAACAAGCTTTCAATCTCAATCACTAAAAAAGAATCATCGGGATACTTCCCATGCCATATCTCATATGGTGTCTTTTGAACCATTTTAGACGGTACATTGTTTAGTGTTTAAGCATGTGCCCAAAAGAAATTGTAAGATTAGCTAGATTTATTGATAATCTCACCATGACTTAATATGGTGTGATGCCTTCTTTATGACACGTGAGTATGTTTCAGGTGGAATTCATTATGATACACTATCATGAACTCCTCTAAGGTCCTCAAACTCTTTGGTTTATGTATTTCAAAATTGATCATATCGAGGTATCTTAATACTTTCACCAATTTAGTTATGTACTTCTTTTATGATCTCCTTGACACTTCAAGAGATCCAAACTTGCATTTCATTCAATACAAATTTCAATATCTATTGATCGTATCAGTAAATATAATGAGGTACTTGTCTACCTTTAGCATTCATCCAAAAGTCTATGTACATTAGTATGTACTAGTCCTAATGGAATAGTTGATTTCCCACTACATATAGTGAAGATGCTTTCGTCATATTGCCCAATAAATAAGACATGCAAGTCTCTATTGGTTCAATAACCAAAATAGTCTACATACCCATTGCATGGATTCTAGAAATGAATTTCTCATTTATGCGCTCTACATGACATTGCTATATGTATTAATTGTTTGAGTTATCAAGTCATTCAATATATGTGTCATACACATTTGTCTTTTCATCTATCAAGTATAGTTTATGAGACATAGGGCATCTCCCGAAAAGATCATAAAGTTCTTGTCATACAAAACATATGATGTTTGGCAAGTACACAATAGCAATTCACTAATTCTATTATGTTCCCATGAATTACAACCTTTAACTATAGTGGAAACCACCCTTTCTCAATATAGTTCTAGCTTACTTATTCTCAGGTCCTAATGTAGAGATCTCTGTCTCTATCTTCTTCCTGAGATCCTCTATGAAGAGGATAATTCCTTCCCAATGTCCAAATAAGTGACAATGGTGGATCTTTATTTTATTCATCATTTCAGTGAAATGGATAGATTCCTTTTACACTTAACCTTCTCCATATATTGAGTGCATAAGACTTGGGCTTTAGCTTAGCCTCAGAACACTTCTTGGCCTTGATTTTTCCCTAAGACTCACTTCTGTTGATCGTCATCATGGATTTGTCCTTCTTCTTCCTTGCTTTAACATCAATATCCCGAGAATGTGATACATTGACTATATGATTCATGCAACTCTTGCATAATCATATTCATGGTCAACTCATGACCTAAGACAAATCCCAATCATTCTACATGTCCAATCATATTGAACACATGGGGTTCTATTATAACTCCCTTTGTCAGTTTTCACTCAAAGTATACCTTGTTTGCTTTACATGATTCTTAAGATGTGTTACGATCTCGAGAATGTCCATGTATTTATGTTATTAATGCAACTCATAGTTCATACAACATAGCATTAGGTATTAAAATGTCTATGGAATCATTGGTATGCTTCCAATAAGTATCCATTGAGCCTTAGGCGCATTTAGAGTGGGTTCCTCTAGCATTGGTCTATAAAGGACATAGAGATTTCACTCATTAATGAGAACATTTCTCAAAGTCCTTTACCAATTCTAGAACTTTATCCCATCTTGTCCTTCTTGAGGACATATTTCAATTTGAAGGTGTTTGTTTTTGACATTTGGTTCTACAAAGAAATATTGTAGCCTTTTCAAAATATTTTCATTTGGTTTGATTGGATAATTTGTACAATATTAGTTAGGTCTTTAGTTTTTTTCACACCCACTATTTTATTCAAATTGATAGCCCTCAATATCAATTTGGAATATTGCAACATACAATATTCTATTGAACCAAGATCCAAAATTATTCAACTGTTACCCAGCCTACACCAGGGTCCACAGTCAATTATCAATGAAGGTAATCATGCCAATTGCATCATATGCAACTCTTCGATAGATGATATGCGCAACTCCTTGCCATGATCATCTGCATGCCTCTGGGCCCAGAATCTCTAAGAATTATGAGTCAAACCTGACCCAAAATCTGACATGACAAAAATACGCCCCTCAGAGGCGAAACCTACACTATTACCACCACACTTCCACGAGATAGACGGCGCACCCCGTAGAGGTGGAACCTACACTTGGTTGATCAAGATTTTCATGTGGGTTGCTTTTAGAAAGCATATATGTCTTGATAGATAACTGTGGGAGTTTATGGATGTATAAATACATATACTTTATCCAATCACAACATATATACTATGTATCATATACACTTTATAACAAAAAATGAGAACATGCAATAAATAAAAAACACAAGCGTTGGTTATGGCCATACTAATGTAATTCCTTAGAGCCACAAGGAATTACTACCACATATGGTCCACATCATATGCAACCTAATGTTGGTGAATATCTATGCTCGAACCAATCCGGGCTGACCAGTTCAACTCTTGAATTGGTCGGCTTGCCTCCTAGTTGCATGGTTGTGCTCTTTCTGAAATGTTCATCTGGTTCTCAAGTCCAAGAAGTGTCTAGACACCTCCATTTGATCAGTTGGGACACTAGTCAATCTATTCGTCCTCCTTACATTTTGCCTCCTTCGTCCTATAGTCGATCGGGTCATCTCACGAGCCAGTCATTTCTCCTTTGTGCAGATCATCATCTCACGTCGAAACATAAATTATAACTGTCATATTTCTTATTACATTATATATAAGAAAACCTTGAGTTACATTTGAGAGGAATATGAAGAAGAGCATTAAATTACATGTGGAAAGGAGAGAGAGGCTCGATATGTAGACTAATCAACAACAGGAATAATAACCACAATGGTGCACACACAGATATGGGGTTTTGGCCATAACCATGCTTTATATCCACCATCCAAACCGATTTCATGGGTATGTGTGTAAATTGCATATATATATATATATATATATATATATATTAGATTTGTAGAGAATATGTGGTAATTAATCAGATATGCACATTAGTCATTATAATATTAGAACTACATGCAATAAATAAATCCAATCAGATCGATTTAAATGCCAGATACATCATAAATTGACGTGGCTCTGATGCCACTATAGGGAAATCGAGGAGACATATAAGATAGCAGAAACAAAAATTTAAAGGCTGACCTCCCTAAACAAAAAGATTGCATCAACAATAATGTATCTAGAAAGGAAGGTTTGCAAGGTTATACTTGGTCCTGTAGCAATTCCAACAAAATTACCTTACAGTTGTTATATCCTCGATTTTAGTAAAATTGAATGATATAAATATAAAATATGCTTTCGATAGATGGTTTTATCTAATGGTTTTATTGGTGAAATAAAAAGGTTGATCACCTTTGTGGCATGGGTGCTTGCGGCACAAGTTAAATAAATAAGAGATTTTACACATCAATAAATAGCAATGGCTTTATGAATAAAAAAAAGTGAAATGTGATATAATTGTCAGATTTTCAAGAGAAAATAAAATACATGGTGTTTGTATAATTAGAGTAGTTATTTCGGCAAGATTGGGAATGCAATGTTGATGCATCAAATAATATTATCTCGATTTAACTTTTGTATACTTGCCAATAATAAAAAAAAGAAATAGAATTATAGAAATTAGGGTGAAAAGAGACATTCCCTGAGATAATGGCATTATTTTAGTAAGGTGTCTAAAGAAGCAATGTTTATATATAAAAGAACTCCCAATTCATTACAATTACTGAATAGAATTGAGAATGGTTTTTGTGATTTATGTTTAAAAAATATACCAAAGAGAAATAATGACCAATTTGCAATATATCATTATGAATATTCCTTAATGACTTTTGTTTTGCTAATAAAGTGTCATGCTTTTCCTGATGGCTTATTGTTGCCAAATCTGTAGTCTTAATAAGAATAAAAGATAAGAATTTTATAGAAAGAATTGAAGGAGGAATGTATTCTCTATAGGATTATTCCTTGTTTTCCCATAATATTAATTGTCAGATATAAGGATATCTTGTAATGCTTATGGGAAAGGGAGTTATGACATGTCTTGTCTTTTTGGTATCTTTCTTGTATGCAAAGGAAAATGATTAAACAAACAAGTGAGAAGGAAGAGGTGTATGTTTATACATACACGCCAACCATCTCCCCTCTCTTGTATCTCGTCATCTACAATGATCAATGTAACATCCCTGACCTGGGTTATGAGTTAACCCTAGGTGTTTTGCCTAATAATGTAATTAAGATACTGGTGATTATCTTTTTGCATGTAATTAAGTTCCTGAGGAACATACTTTTCCTTTTCTGTCCCTTATAAACAATGTTGAATTGATTGTTTTGTAATACAGGGACCTATGTGCAATTTACCCAATTAGAAGGGTTAACTTGCAATTTGCACATGTTGAGATGTTCCTCTGATGTTGATACATCATAAGAATGATTATGGTAAAGTTTGAGGGATTTCCCAAGCTTGAGCACCAAGGTGCAGCTGTGGAAGCAATCCCGGTGCTTGAGACCCTAAATTGGAGTAAAGTGCAATTTACCCAATTTGAGGGGTGCAACTTGTAAAATACACCATCTAAAATATCTTGTAAGACTCTTGTCATCATTTAGAGAAGAAACTTTGAAGAAGTCACTTCAATTGAATAATCATATAATGAAAAACACCTTTGTGATTGAATAATCAAGGTCTAAGTACTATAGCCTTTTATGTGTGTGCTTTAGTAATAGGTTAATCTTCTTTGCCTTCATTTCTTGACCTTAGAAGAAGGTTGTCCTTAGAAATAAGAGGTAGGGGCGAGCAAAGAAGAAAGGGAGGACTTAGATGAGAAAATGAGGAAAACCTATGTACTTATCTTGAAATACCACCCAAGTATATAAGCCATTTTCCTCACTTAGCAAATGAATGTTTCTTTCGTTTCCTTCACTGTTCCCCCTTGCTCAACCAACTAAGGAGAGCTCTGGATCTCAGGAGGACGACCAGGGGAGTGAAAGGTAGGTTTGGATCCTTCCTTTTTCTTAAATTCTTGGATGAAACTCGAATTCAAGGTCAAATTCATGGCTAGCTCACTTAGCTCTATCTTTCTAGCCATCTCTTCTCAACTTTTCTTGGAGGATTCACCTTGGCCGACCTGTGAATATTCTAGGATGCCATTAAAGGCTTGGAGCTTAAGGAGCAAGCTTTAGGCGGGTTTTATAACTCTAAACCTATGCTTTGTTATATACATCTCTTCTATGCTTTTAGTTGCTAGTTCTTCTTCTTCCCTATCTTCCCTTGCTTCCTTGCAAGCAAATCCGTGAGGAACTGTTGCTTTTCTTGATCTAGAAGATGAGGGCGTTATTTCCTATGCTTATCCACGGTTTTCCACTTTACCATACGACCTCAACCAATTTCCCATACGATTTGCAAAACCATTTGATGGGCAAACAGTTTCAAGGTCGTATGAAGGCATACGGTCTCAAGACCGTATGGCCTCATTGAACAAGCGTGGACCGTATGGGAATCCTGTTTAAAATTATGTAGGTTAATCACCCACAAAATTTTAGAGGTTAACTCCAAAGGAATCGTGAGATATAGGCAAAACGATTAGCAAATTCAATTGAATTTAGTTCTGATTTTCAATCTGTTTAATTTGCCCTTTTTGGGCAAACGGTCTCAAGACCGTATAAGATGGTTGACTAAGCATTGACCGTATGAGATTACTGTTCATAATGATGTTAATTAATGACTCACCAAATTTGATGGACTAATTCCAAACGAGTTAAGAGTTGAAGGTTGATTACTAGGGAAACCCTAATTGAAATCAGTGCTGAAATCACAATGAGCTAATTTGAGATTTTGGGTTGATTAGCCCAAACAGTCTCAAGACCGTTTGGGGAATCATCCAAACGGTCTCAAGACCGTTTGGGGATCACCCAAAACCGTATGGAGGTCTGGGGTCAAGTATAGTTGACCAATTGAAGGTACAAAGATACCAAATTACATTGCAATTAAGTATTGATGTAATGATCAACTCAATAAATCAAAACTTGATGAATTTTCACTAGAGTCCAAAGGATGGATGGGCAAACGGTCTCAAGACCGTTTGGAACTCATCCAAACGGTCTCAAGACCATTTGGTGACAACCCAAGACCGTTTGGAGGTCTAGGGTTAAGGTAATTTGATCAATTGAGGGCCCAATTACAATGGGTTATTGAAATAATCAAATTGCTGATTTGTGACTTAATTAAGGTTCAACCCATATCAAATCAATCTAGTTTTTGATGAATTCTTGGGAAAACGGTCTCAAGACCGTTTGGAGTATATACAAACGATCCCAAGACCGTTTGGGCCAAGTTTGATCCCAATTGGAGGTCAATTGATGGGTTCAACTTCGATTTGATTCACATTGTTGAGTGTTGATGGTTGAACGTTTATAGACCTTAATTGAACCAACTCCAACCCTAATTGGATATCAATTGAGGGTCAATTGAGTGACCAATTGGTTAAGGCTAACCCTAATTGTCTCAATTGATAAGTGGTTAGCAAGCTTGAGACCAATTGAAGGCTTCAACATAGGAAACCTTAATCGAGTTTACCCTTTGAACCACCTTGAAGGTCCATATGATCTTGAGCTTTTGAGGGCATTTGACCTCAAGACCGTATAAGGTCATTCGACCTCAAGACCGTATAAGGTCATTCGACCTCAAGACCGTATAAGGTCATTTGACCTCAAGACCGTATAAGGTCATTCGATCTCAAGACCGAATGAGACCATTCGACCTCAAGACCGAATGAGGGTAAACGGTCTTGAGTGTTATACGGTCTTGAAGTCAACCAAACCTTAAACGGTCTACAAAGCTTAAACGGTCTACAACCTTATACGATCTCAGGATCGTTTGAAGGTTGAAGGTGTGAAACCTATTAGAGACTTTTGAAGTTAAGTCTGCCTAATGCCTTGAAGGCTTAAATGGTTTAATAGTTGTTCAACCTAAACCCTAATGATACCAAAAGACATTAAGGGTCAAGTGGTTAGTAAATTAAACCATGATGATGATCAATGTGTAATATACCATAATACCCTTGAAAGGTTCAATTGAGTGAAACCTTGTTCTAATCAAACCCTAATCACTCAATAGTGGTGATTTGGTCTATGTTAATCAAAGAGGGCTTAACCCAACCTAATCTAGATTGGTGTTATCACCATCTACAAGTATGAGGAGAGAGAAAGTATCTTAAGAAAGAGAAAGTACCCTTTTATGATGGAAATTCAAGTAAAGTGTCTTCAATACACATGAATGTGCATGATTAGGGTATGATCCACCTATGTGAGATCATGGAACCCTAATTATGATAAATGATGAATCTTAAACTAATTTGAGAGCATCAATGATGATGTTCCTCATACATGATGATGTTATGAGTTCAATTCACCATAATCTGATTAGTAAACCCTAATTCAAGGGTAATGACATGTAATGTGAATAGTAAACCCTAATTCAAGGGTAATGACATGTAATGTGAATAGTAAACCCTAATTCAAGGGTGATGACATGCAATATGAGTAGCAAACTCTAATTGATGAGAATCAGAGAACTTAGCTCTTATGATAAGAGTGAAAAGTATATTCTTGTTTTGAATTACCTGTATCAGTTGAATTAACCATGCATGTTCTGATATGAAGGTGATCATATCCAGGTATGGATGATGATATTATATTCATTGAAAGCATGTTGTTAGCTTTATGAATAGTAAAATATATTGATGCCTTGTCAGTGGCATCCTATGTTTTAATGGGCTGAAAGAGCCATGAATACCATCAAGGTCATGCTTTAGAGATGACTTGTGATGAGTATACTGAGAAATGATGATTGATGTGAGTTAGGTTTGTTACATTTAGTATTCTACTTTCATAGCTGTTGTGCTATTGTTATTGTTTGAAGAACAATGTATGATGTTAAAAGAATATTGAATGTACCTAACTAATCAAGTGTAATATAGAAGCCCTGATCATAGATCCATCATTGTCAGAGATCAAATGATGGTGAAACAGGTTTTCCCAAGGGAACTCCTGGATCACATACTGTTGAGTATGTGGGGTATATGGATGTGTAGAACCTTACATCCTAGTGTAGGAATTTGATGTAGATGTATAATCCGTCAATCCTTCACTACAAAACTCATACCATATCAGTGGATGGTAAACATGAAACCTCCTGATGACAAGAAAAGCAAAGATATCCGTATCAGTGGAAGATAAACATGAAATCTCCTGATGACGAAGAGAGTACAGAACACCACTATAACTCTAAAATAGTGAAGGACCAGATTACCCTGGTGAGCTATAATAGTAGAGACACAAGATGTCCTACAAGTGATCCTCTTACTGACTGAGGAAGGTGAAGGTCATGAGAATCCGGCTCTTTCGATGACCTAGTATGATACTAAGGCACTTAACAATGACTGGTTGGGGTATGAGTGGTAAACCTCATCTCCACAGGGCATAATAATAAGACTTTTTGAAAAACATAATCTACAGCGTAGTATACCTGTTAAAGGTAACTATGAGCTAATTGATTGATGTTACACTGTATAGTGCATATGTTCTTCATGCTTGATAAATGTTGAACTCTTGTTTACAACTGCATCTGCTATTGAATACTTTGTAAGCTTTTACTGCTTAAGTTATTCTTTGATGTTATTATAAAGCTTCTGGCGGAGAGTTATAACTCTCGTTGGGACAATTATGTACAATTGTCTCACCCCGTAGACTTCAACTTTTTAGGTGGACGTCGAGGATGGAGGAACAGGTCTACAGGTGACCAGTCCCAACAGCAGCAGCACCAAGAGCAGCAGTAAATCTTAGGTGGAGATTTAGCCTGCCATGTGGTGTAGTTAGAGTCAGTCCAATGTGTCCTCTGTACTCTGAGGTCTTGGAGTCTTTTGGTTATGAGTTCTTGAGATTTTGTATCTTGTTGTATATAATTACTCAAGAAGTAAATATCATGAGATGTAAACAGTTTATCTCCTTTTATGAATGAAGCTTTATGGACTCAAGCTCTTGTCTCGAAAAGTTTTAAATTTCCCGTGATTTTTGCCTTCCGCTGTTAATCGAATCGCTTCCGCTAATTTTATATTGTGGTTTGGAGATCAGAGCCCACAATCAACATCTAAATATACCCATGAGCGTCTCATCCATCATCCTACTTATTCCTTACCCTAGGACAGTATTGTAAGGGCCACTAAACCCTCTCCTTAAAAGTGGCAGAATCTCTAGCCTACGTGATGGAGGAAAACTCCAGAGACAACATGTAGGTACCCTAATAGCTGTGTTCCTCATTACTCCTTCCTTTTTCTATCCCTATGATGGGTGAGTGGCATCCAGTCGTGAGCCATGGCTTGCAGAGAAGGAATTGGTGGGTTTTGTGGGACAGAATAGGCAGCGGAAACAAAATTTTTATCTAACCACAAGCCCATAACCAGCAGATCGCATCACCAACTATGAGATAGGAAATATGGTTTAGTGAGATATACCTGGTCCCGAGGCTTCCTTAGTGAAAATACATCACAGCTAGTGAAGTTTTCAACCACCTAGTCTTTGATGGCGTCTGTGCATCTCCTGGTGTAGACCGGGAATGCGGTTAACAGTTGTCCTCCTGAGCGGCAGAAATCTCCCACCTCTATAGATAGTCCACACAGACTACTGGGAACTGTAGTCATCCTGAGATGGATAGACTAGAAGGAGATGTACCCTTCTTTCGGTGTACTAGTCGCCGACACACTCTCCCACAATCATTTACTTTTTTGTAGTTCTCATTCCCTCATTGTTCCTCCCTGGATGGGTGGAACTTGCTTGAGCTCTCTCAGTTACCACAACTAGACAGGACAACAACTTTGTAAAGTAACTGATGTTCTGAGTTATGTGTTTTGAGAAGCCCCATGTACCCCTACATTTATAGTGTAGGACAGGGTCAAGGTTCCTAGTCTGTGTGGGAGTAGAAGGGTCCAGATTTTCCACAAACTGATTGTACTACGGCAGGCAAATCGATCATTTTACAACCAAACCGGTCATTTGGGTAAGTGAGCCGATCGGTTCACTTTTGAACCGGTCAGTTGGGATAGTGAACCGGTCAGTTCACTTAGTGAACTGATCATTTCACTTCCCAGACTTGCCCACAAATGACTTTCCTGATTCGTTTCTAATAAATGCAAAGATTAATTCTTGTCCTAATCAATTTGAACAAGTGAATGAAAATCTTTTCTCATAAACTGGGAAACTGAACACCTGCTTGATAGGTCCATGTGAACCGATCGGTTCACCAGTGTGAACTGGTCATCTCACTGACCATGAGTCGATCGGTTCACCCAATGAACCGGTCGGTTGGTGGTCCAGGTTGTGTAGAACTCAGTCAACCCTGTTCTCAATCAATCCGACACTCTAATCAATTGGTTCAACACTTGAACTTGATGATTCTAAGTCAAGTCTATTGATTGAATGTTTAATTGAACACCTAAACACTTTGGTAATCAATCTCAACATCATTCATGGACAAACTCCTATTCTAGGTTAATCCTATATGTGTGACCTTATAGGTTCCATTTCACGTTGGCAGTGAATTTCCATAACTAACTTATGACATCACACGCAAAGAGTGGTGCCTAGTCTTAAATGAGTGCTACCCAAGTGCAGAGGAAAGTTCGAGAACAACTTTCAACCTACAATCTGTATTGAACTCGAGGCATGGACTTGTCATCCTCTACAAACATTCACTCCATGTTTCTTGACTCAGAGTAGATTGTCTAAGATATATGTAAGCTCAATGTTATACATTGACTCACATGTCCATGGCCATACATTTCTCAGTCCCACTCCTCAAGTGGCCAGGATATCACACTCCCTAATGAGAGACAAATTCCATATCTATCACTCACAATCAAAACCCCATGTATCAAACCTACCCAATCATCACCTTTTAAACAATCCTTATTTTAGGATAGCGTTTTATGATGTCAAAGTGTACTCAACAACATGTGATGAGTGCAGTGATTTTAGGTCTAAGAACCACATTCACTACCAATACTATAAGAGATGATCCTAACCAAGTGTGGTTTCCATGCTTCACTCTTAGGGTGGGTATGTCTGATACACTATTCTCTAACATGTATCTGTGTGCTTGGTTTGTATCACATATCATGACTAATGAGACTTTGTCATCAACCAACACACACTCTATTCTTTAGTGTTATTGATGTCTATGGTTATTTCTATAATAAAAACTGACTAGGTATATAATCAAGAATGTATACTATTAACATCCATATAATCTCATTATTCAAGTCCTCAACCCGAAGACATATGTCATTGAGTAATACAATTATTTTAGACATCTAACATTTTGTATTATTATCTCAAAACAAATTAAACATATAGACAGAAATTGCCTTCATTATTTTTCAAATCATTTACAAAGTGTGCAATTACAATCATCATATGACTAGCTCTATGGGCATACATACCAATAGGAATTGCCTCAACAACAGTCAACATTATCAACGATGCTCCACTCTATAGTAATAGTCTTAGACCCTCACAATTGGATGATCCTAGACCCAATAGTTGGTGACAAAAGAGATGTCATGAGAGGTCTAGATGTCCAAGATATGGTGGTGCTTCCTTTCCCTCTAGAACCAGGGGGCGAGTTGTAGGTCAGGCTATCATCAGCGATCAGAGAAGAGGGGGCTTTAAGATTGGAGTTCAGGTAGTGGTGTTGATTGTAGTTGATGGAGTGATAGAGCATGGGGGAGCTCTTCCATTGATCAACTATGACTGGAAAGTCAACAATGTAGCTCTTGCACACAGAAACGTGATTGTGCACATACGCGAGAATGGTGGAAGGGATGAAATCCCGTTCCAATAGGACCTGCCCCTTTTGGCTGGGCCAGATTATCGAAGGCCCAATAAGGAATCAATATCTTGTAAAACACAGACTAAAATGTGGATTTCTTGATTTGCTTGTTGATTCGATAATATGATTGAAGTGTAATCTGCATGATAATTTGAATGGCTCACCATCAAGGTTACACTTATGATTACATGTATCGGCCTCTGATGTTTACCGAGATTTCTTGAAGATTGAATGAATGATATATGTTTGATGTTTATTTCCTTCATGCAAATTATAAAGTCCCTATGAGTATCACATAATGTAAATAATGATATTTTGAACCCTAGGTACACTGATCAAAGGATAACACACATAAGTCCAATGATGGATAGCGGATACACCTGAGATAGTGAATCAGATATCAGTTAGAATATGAAAGAAAATACATGTTCTTATGTGTAAATAATTTTTGGTTGTTTCTATGTACATGTAATTATTGGATGAACCCATGTACTAATCTAGAAATATGTTGACTGTGTTTTGTTTGTCGGCATTTTAGGTACTTGCTGATTATGAAGATGTCCATATGTGATGAACCAAATAAATATTACATGATAGTATTATAAATAAGGTAAAGGAGTATTAGGTAGCTAGTTACTTGATGATAGGGGGAGAACGACGTTGGGCAAGGCAGACGACGTTATGCGTCGTCGAGCTGGACGTAGCAGTATGGGTGAGAGGAGGGGCACAATATGTGATACGGGGTCTGAGGACGAAGATGGCCAAACAACGTTGGGAGGGGGAGACGGTGAAACGCATCGCAAGGTGGGATGCAACGTTGGTGGTGCATCAGGGGGCACTGAACAAACGAACGGGACAATAGCGTACGGGGGGCGAGCGCACTGAGTGAGCAAGGGGTGGGGGTATCGACGGGGGATGGGGGGCTAGCAAAGATACATGATCGAACTTTTCATTTGGGGTATGATGGGGTGGGGGATAAGGGGAGAGAGAAGAAGGAGAAACGTCTCATGAGGGAGGAGATTGAACTTCATGGGCATGGCAGAATCGAAGAACAAGCATCGGAAGAGGGGGAGGTGGAGATGGATAGGGATGCAGCTGAACTGACAATAACGCCACAATGCACGGGGGAGAAGCACTATAATGAAGGTGTATCCCTAAGAGGAACATCACCTACACAGTGTCAACAAGCAGAGGGTCACAATGCCCAGAAGGAAAAGGGGGAACACCATGTAATCACAAGATCACAAAGAAGGAAGGCGGTCGGGCTAAGGTCAAAACAGGGTGGAAGTGCAACCCGAGAAAAGAAGAATCATCAACCTTGGTTGTACAAGATGAGTAGAGGTGTCCGTTTTGGAATCCCATAGGAGGAGGTGGTGTGGGAAAAAAGGGCATGGAAGAGGGATAGGAACTCGGACTGGTGTGACATGGATCTTGATGAACTACCAATACTTGGGACTGGTAAGAAGAAAGCTAAGAAAACTATGGTAGGTGGAACTACCTCAACCAGGGTCTGTGAGACCCAAGTAGCGGAGATTGGCGGTGCCTAATCCCACGAAGGACAATGAAACTCTTTAGTTGGAACTATCAGGGATTGGGAAACCCTGACACGTGCATGGCTCTCCGATCGTGGTGTTGGACAGAGCACCCAAATATAGTTTTCGTTATGGAAACTATGATTGCAGAGAAGAATTTGGAAGGTGTTCAAAGAAGTTGTAGTTTCAACGACGGGTTGTGCATCTCTAGCATTGGTCGGGAAGGGGGTATTGGTTTCTGGTGGAAAGATGTAGAAGTGGAGGTCCTCAACTACTCAAATAGACATGTCACCTGTCTAGTCAAAGACAATGCTACAGGGATCAGATGGAGTGCCAATGGGATTTACGGATGGGCGGACTAGCTGAGAAAATCAAAGACATGGGCCTTGGTGAAGAGGCTAAAGGCAGAGGCTGAGGATCTGGTTCTTTTCTTTGGTAATTTTGACGAGATTGCCTCTAATACTGAAAAGAAAGGAGGACCACCGAAAGAGGAAAAGTTTATGCAAAACTTCCGGGACACCATTGATGACTGTGAATTGGTGGATCTTGGTTTTGAAGGAAATGTGTACACATGGAGAAGAGGGTTTTCAGAGAGGACCCTTATGCAAAAATGGCTTGACATATATCTTTTTGAGCTTAATTGGTGTGATCTTTTTAGTTACTGCAAGGTTATTCACCTACCTATCTATGAGTCGAATCATGCTCCTATCATCTTGACGACTGAAAATAGAGAAAGAAAAGTAAGATTGGGAAGATGGTTCTTTGCCTTTGAGCCTATGTGGGCAGGTGAGGAGGACTATGGAAACATCATTGAGGAAGCATGGACAGGCAGTGGATATTTGAAGACAAAGCTCAATTCATGCAAAGATCACCTCAACGAGTGGGCTGCAAAGAAATTTGGGAATCAGAAAAAAAAAGATTTACAAGCTTGAAGGCGAGCTGAAAAAAACTCAGGCACGTCCCCCGGACCAAGATATGTTACAAAGGGAAGAGGAGATATCCAAAGACCTCCAATACTGGCTTCATAGGGAGGACGAGTACTGGGCAACAAGGGCACGAGTAAAAGAACTCAAGGAGGGAAACTAGAACATAGCTTACTTTCACCAAAAGGCGTCTAGCAGGAAACAAAGAAATTGAATTGAGGGCCTTGAGGACGAACAAGGAAAATTTCAAACAAATGAAGAAGAAATTTCAGCCATCATCACCAAATTCTTTTCCCAACTTTTTCAAACTAGTAACCCCACGGGTTTTGAACAAGAAATAAGGGGCATCAGGCGGATGATCAACGAGGAACAAAAAGAAGACATCAAAAGAGACATCACAAATGAGGAAATCTGGACAGCCCTTAAACAGATGCATCCAAATAAGGCGTGGGGACCAAATGGTATGAAAGCTATGTTCTACCGAAAATACTGGAACTTTGTGGTCCAATATGTGGCTAACTACATTAAGAGGTGGTTGAAAGGGGAAAGGAGCACAGAGGAGATAAATGACACATTGGTGGTGATGATACCAAAGACTGAAAAGCCCAAAATAGTAGGGGAGTTCTGCCCGATCAGCCTTTGTAATGTTCTGTACAAGCTAGCATCTAAAGTGATGACAAATAGATTAAAGCCTCTCATGAACAACATCATAACGGAGAACCAAATTGCATTTATTTTGGGGCGCATGATTACTAACAATTCTCTTATTGCATATGAACTTTTCCATGCTATGAAAAGGAACAAAGGAAAAAAGAAAGGCAACCTTGCTCTGAAGTTGGATATGTCCATAGCTTATGATAGGGTAGAATGGAGTTTTCTAAACTATGTGATTGAGAGAATGGGTTTTGTGTTGGTTTGGATGGAGAAGATTCAAGACTATGTCACATCTATCCAACACATGTTTGCCATTAATGGGGACCGGACCAGGAGAACAAAGACTTCATGGGGACTTCGCCAGGGTGACCCACTCTCACCCTACATGTTTATCATATGTGCGGAAGCTTTCTCTACCATGTTAAGTATTGTTGCATGTGACAATCTTATCCATGGTATCACTCCGTGTAGAGGGGCGCCACGTATATCTCACCTTTTCTTTGCAGATGATAACATCCTTTTTGTGAGAGAAACCACGTCAGAATGTCTAAAGTTAGCTAAAATTATCAGCCAATATGAACAGGCATCCAGACAACAAATCAGTCTATCCAAGACAGAGGTAGTTTTCAGCAAAGGGGTGACAGCCACAAACTCGGAAGAACTCAAGGGACTACTGCAAGTAAGGGACGTAGATCGGCACACAAAGTACCTAGGCCACCCAACGGTGATAGGTAGATCAAAGAAATAGATTTTCAGTTTCTTAAAGGAAAGGATTTGGAAAAAAAACATCAAGGATGGTCCAAAAAGTTGATATCCAAACCAAGTAAGAAGGTCCTTATCAAGGCAGTGGAACAGGCTATTCTGACATATGTGATGAGCATATTCCAAATTCCAGTAGGGACTCTTGATGAGATTCAAAGTGTTATAGCAAGGTTTTGGTGGGGCGCAAAAGGAAATGAGAGGAAGTTAGCATGGACAAGTTGGTATAATATGTGTAAACCAAAAAGGTTGGGAGGGCTCGGTTTTAGAAATTTCCACATCTTTAACCAAGCTCTTCTAGCCAAACAATTATGGAGATTAGGTGTGAACCCACACTCCCTTGTGCACAAGGTGTTGAAGGCTAGATATTTTCTTAGAACATCTATTTGGGAAGCAAGAAGAGGCTATAATCCCAGCTACACATGGAGAAGCTTATGGGGAGCAAAGGCACTACTTAAGGAAGGGATGGAGTGGATGATAGGTAATGGAAAGGATGTTGACATTTGGGATGATTCATGGCTGTCGGGAGAGGAGGACACCCTTGCACACTTCAAGAACTCAGATGACACACCCTATGTGAAAGTACATGACATCATGACACCGGATGGTTTACAATGGGACATTGCAAGGCAGGATGATTGTTTCCCATTGGCTTACATAGAGAGGATAAGTACTATCCCGCTTAGTCTATGTGAATAGGATGAAGCATGGTCCTGGTGGTCGGAAAATAAAGGAATCTTCATAGTGTGTTCAGCGTATTGGCTTGGCATGCTTGGGAAGGAGGAAGCTTGAAAGCAAACATCGCAGCAAGGTGACAGGTTGTGACAACGCATTTTGCGAGGGGGATGGGCTCCCAAAGCTGCTCACTTTCTTTGGAGGGTGTGTACAGGGTCTAGCAACCAAGGGAAGGTTGTTTGACCGGCACTGCATCGCCGACGATACATGTCAGTTGTGCATGTCAAAGAAGGAGTCCATTCCACACATGCTATTCTGCTGTCCGAATGAAACCGAGGCTTGGGAACACTTGGAGGGGGGGATTCAAAAGTGGGTGAAAGATTACAAGAATGAAGACATCAACAACACCATGGGGGTGACATTGGATAGGGAAGACAAAGATGTGATTGTTGCATCCATGTGGGCTATTTGGAGGGGGCACAACATGTGGATCTTCCAAGACGACGAGATGCACAGTGGCTATCTATTTCGATCGGCGCTGACATGGGTTAAGCAGTTTGGGGGAGAGCAGTGCACAAGGAGGAGTAGCAATTCCCGTCGAGACAGTGACACAACGACACACTGGGTCAAGGCAGCATAGGGAAGGATGAAAATCAATGTGGATGCTACATGTGGGGAGGATGGGGCGACGACAATCAGGATGGTGATGCGTGACAATGAGGGTGTGTTGATAGGGACTATGGGTGAGAAGATTTGTAGCGGCATAGGGATAACAACGGCGGAAGAAATATCCATGAGGACAACACACCAGTGGGTGAGTAGCCACAGGGCCAGGTAGGTGGAGATGGAGACAGACTTTCTTGAAGTTGTCCAAGTTTGCAGTGCCACCTCCACAAAGACGGACTATGTGGGGGTCCTTACTGAAGACATAAGGACTTTGAAACATCTTTTTGCATTTTGCAACATTTCTTATGTTATCCGTACATGTAACAAACTTGCCCATGAAGTTTCCTCCATGGCACGGAGGGGTCAAGTAGATAGGTTTTCTTTCTTCCAGTCTTTCCCTTCATGTTTTGTAAACCTTGGTTTGGCTGATTTAGCCTAATTCAATTGATGATAGGGGGTCACAATCATAGGGCCCTCCATCCCTCCTTCAAAAAACAATGTATCTAGTTACTTGTTTTTAAAAAAAGGATTATGACAACCTTTATAGGTTGCCCCCGCGTCCTTTGCCCAGCCATAGCCCGGATAGCTGGCGGGTGGTAAATACAGCGCTTAGCATGGGGCTCGAACCCGGGTTCCCCCCGGAGGGGGACACCGTGCCTACCACATGAGCTACGCTGGCCGAGTAGTTACTTCTTTTTAATATGTATTAGTTTTATGAGGAATATCATTATACAATTTGTAAATAATATTTGTACTAAATGAAATTGTTTTCTATTATTTATTATTTGCTAAATTTGGATCCTTGGGAATATAGGTAATGACTTTCAAATTGAAATTCTTTTCTGAATTAGGGACACTGAAATTGAGGTCATTTTATTTGGTGTCAGAGTGCCAGATTTTTCAAATAATATTTAATAGTTTATGATTTCATGTAATATGTAGAATTATGTGGGAATTATTAGGGCATTTTCTAAAGGAGATTGTTTCTAAAAGGGACCATGGCCAGAGGTTTGCAATATTCTCCTTTGTACTGCTAGTTAGCTTACGAGGACTCTCGGACTCGTGCATCCTATCTGGCCAAAGTCAGAAATGTTTGCCCAAAGTAAAATACCCTTAGCATTCCTTCTCAGGTTGATTCATCCACTTCTCATCTGCTTTCTTAATAAGCCTTAAAAGAAACTTCACACATCATCTCAAGTTAGGGTTTTTGAGAAGAACTAGGATTAAGGCATTCTCCGCCAATTAATGTACATATCATGTGGAAAAAAATTATCTACATGCAATGTGTAAATGATAAAGTACATGTAACATGGAAATAATGATAAAGTAGAGAATGATGTTTTATGGCGTATCCTTGTGTGGGTAACCCTAATGCAACTAGGATTCTTTTGGGGAAACCCTACTGGGTCAAGGGACATAGAAATCCTAATAGGTAGGGTGTAGTCTCTAACCCTTACTTGAAACCCTAATCCTGGGAAATGAGAGTAGAATGGGTAAAATGGGAACCTTATCCATATGAACCCTAATGAGGGTAAATGTAATGACAATTAAGAAAATTGTAAATAAGTCTATATGACATATATTTCCATGTATGCATGTGGAGAAATATATGTATGATGCATGAACAAAAAAGAGATTGGAATATATATGAGAAAATTAAAATAATCAATGATCATACATGAAAAAGAAAATATGGATATATCTTGCTCATTTCTCTAATGTTATTTAAAGAGGAATGAATGAATAAAGAACATCTCACTGGATGGCTATGAATGGAGATCAACCCAGAGAGTGGGTATATCATTGACAATACTCCCAACGACTGAGTATGAATACCCCCAATGAGTAGGTATATCACAAAAATTGAGCAACTAAAGGTTGGGAAGTTATAATATTAAAGAAAAAAAGTGATTCAGGTAACTCAGTGTTCCATGCATATGTGAATGTGGAACAAGGTATTTATGAGAAACGTTTTAAGAGACATAAGTAACCTGTGAATCATATATTTATGTATGTATCTTTCCCAAACCATACATCAATATCCGGTGAGTTAAAGAGCATTGGATGAAATAAAGTCATTCTAAAAATGACTATGAACCAAGCCCGATTGGGTTGGTATGAATGTCCACTGGGACTAAAACTCTAAGAAGAGTGTTCCACATAAATAGGCTCCCCTAAAGAGAGGGAATACCATTGAGAAAATAGAATTAGGGTGGTGAGGTTAAAATAGGAAATGCTTATTTAACATAAACTGATGATAATATGAAAAAAAGGGGAAATATGAATATGACATGCTTGAACCCCCATGTTATCTCTGGATGTTTGAATATGAAAAAAAAACCATGACCAATCTGTGGAGGGGAAGGTCATCAAAGATCAAGACCTGGAGGGGAAGTTCAAGCTCATGGATGGGAAGGCCGACATGGCACCAAGCCCTAGGTAAGGTGACCTTAGTTAGCAGTGTAGATGACCAAGCCCCAGATCAGGGAGGTAAAAAGAGGTCAAGCCCCAGATTGGGAAGGTTGGTAAGGCACCAAGCCCCTGAAAGGGAAGGTAGCCATACCTATCCACAACTCTGTGTTGTCCCTATAAGGACTTATATGTACCTCTATAAAGGTGACTTGATGGACCTACCCTCTAGGCAGCCAAAGTCTTTCATGACCTGATGGACCTACCCTCTAGGTAGCCATGTACTAGGTCAGCCATTACGACACAGAAGGGACCGGGATCTGAGCTAGTAGGCACATATCTTATGTGATAATCGTAGTCCCTTTATAGTTGCAAGAATTAAATAAACATCCAACAGTTTAGTTGCATTCAATGCGATAAAACATCTGAGAATCCATCGGGAAACTAAAGCGGTTATTCATAATCATAACCACATACCTGATCCAGAGTAACTTGATGTCTATGCATTATCATTCAATATAATCAAACAAGCAATCAACAATATCCTGAAAATAATGCATAACATCCACGTGTCATTGTTTTATTCAAAACATTCTCAACATCAACTCGGATTCCACCTTATGATTTCTAGGCCAACTTTAGGGTTTTATTAGGGTTTAATCTTCATTATGCATTTATCACTTTTAATGCTCTTTTAGTCCACAACCCTAATTTCAATATCATAGGCACAATTAAAAGTCAATTAAGTCCAATATGCCTCTTTTATACTAAAATTACCATCCTTACCCTTTTAAGTCATGAAACGATTATTAAGGACAATTATCATGTTCAGGTCCCTTTGAATTGACAACTCAAAAAGAAGAATTATAGTTCGATTCCCAAAGGAACCCTAATTACTGTATTTCACCTCTTATAGGTTAGCAAACCCTAATTTATCATTTATTTCACTATTATATACTAGGAAACCCTAATTTCCAAATTATCCACATTAATGACCTTTTATACTCAAATTGAATATGTAATAAAATAACTCTGTCTTAACCATATATTTGTACCATTAAAACCATTAAAAGAAATATCCTCCTATATTAGGGTTTCTAAGCCCATTAATGAATACTCAAGTATATGAAACCCTAAATTAAGCCCATTATGCAAAAAGATCATCTTTTTAGTTATAAATCATCCTTTATTATCAATAGGTAAATATCAACATTAAACATCCATTTAACCTTTCCCAAGTCATTAATCACCAAAGATTTGGGTTTTGTAGTAATTAAACCATTAAAGATCGTATCTTTACACACGTTTTGAATTGCAAGCAGAATTAGGTTTTTACTTACATTTTTATTACCTTCCTTGCATTTTTCTGATAAAAAAGCACTACTTATTTGTATTTTTTGACAAAAGGATCTATTTTTAGCAATTTATACAAGTTTCAATACTTTTATTGAATATTACTCAGAGAGGCGAGTTACCTGAGTTTTCTAGGAAAAAAGACAACCGTCAGATCGCGAGCTATTTGTTGACCGAGCCAAATCATGTGGTTCTCAGTGTGCGCGCCCACTAACAACCTGTAGAAGCGCAAAACACCCATGAGCCATTGATTCTTCTCTTGGCCTACGATGGATCTTCATCCCACGGCTACTTCTAGTCGTCTCTACCTAAACCAGTAGAACAACCCCGCGGCGGCACCGCAGCCCGAGCTCGCCGGAGAGTCCTCACCTTTCTAGCTTGGGGCACAAGAACGACATGGAACAGGCCGGTTGCAGTCGCGAGAGTCTACGACAGATGAGGGTGGTCCTATTTATAGGATCTAACCACTATTTTTAGGGTTTCAAATTTGTTGCCGCCCTTATGCTCAGCCCAATTGGGCATTCTCTCTAGAAGCATCTAAAGCACAAAGAAACAGGGTCTAAAGCGCGCGGAATACCCTCACGAACTCATCTATTGACTTTCCTTGCTTGGACATCAACTGAATTACGAGAAAAATTGAAGGAAAAATCCCTTAATCGGCTACCTGCTCCTGGTTCGGCTAGGACTAGGAGATACCCAGCCTACGTTGGATCAGGATATGACGATCCACATATCATGCGCCCAAAATAGAGAGAAACATATTTCCATTTTAAGAAAAACCCTTATTATTTTAAGATAACTTTGGAAAATCATAACTCCCCAATCCTGGCTCCGTTTAATCCCAAATTTTGAGGGAATATTACTAATGACTTAATCTATCTTCCTGCCAGGTTTGGGATCATTACCTAAAAGGAAACATGCCTTTTCTTAAGTTGCAAGATATCACTTAAATATTTACATATCTCACCTATTTTCTCTTTCCTTTGCCATTAAATTATTATTCTGAGTTCCTTGATCCTCAAGGAACCCTAATAGCTCGAAATCCCATCTTGGGAATAAACCTTAGCTTTTTACTTATCTTTTAGCCATTATTTCTCATCATGTCATTTATTTCTTATTAAAATATCTTTCTTCGAAGATTTCTCTTTATCTTTCTTCTTATTTTCCTCATTAGTTTTCCTTTTAACGTTAGAAATCCTTGGGATACGAAATTCCACCAATGATAACCCAATTATACCTTTTTCACTTATTTCCAACATTTTAACATTATTTTCAATTTCTTTCTTACTAAAGAAATACTTAATTAATCTTTTCTTTTCTTATTGCTTTCTTTTTTCAAATTTGGACTCCTTGGAACCCAAGGAACTCAAGAGGCACGAAATCCATCCTTGGATTACATCTCTTTGCCTTCTAGAGGTTTCTACCTCTTTCTTTTCTCAAGTATTCAATTATTCATTCACTAATTAAATTTTCTTGTTATTTGGGCCCAATAGCCAATAAAGCCCACAATACAAACATCAAGGCTATTGTAAACAAAATCCATGTATTCAAAACAAATTATAACATTCTTTGTTCAATTATCTTTAATGTGAGAAATTACATTTCTCACCAATTGAACCCAAAAATTGGGGTTGTAACATCCTTCCCCTCTTATAGGAATTTTGTCCTCAAAATTCTATCAAGCAAACAAACAATTTAGGATAAGACTTTTCCATGTCCATCATTGGCCCCTATGTGGCCTTACCGTACTCATTGTCTTTCCAAAGAACCTTTATCATCACATATTCTTCTCTCTGAGTTCTTTCATCCTGTCGTTTATAAACTACACAGGTGACTCAAGCCATTTCAGCCTCCCTTGGGGCTCACTAGGTTCATTGCTCAGCACATGGTCGGGTACCTCACATAGTGCTCTAAATTGGACACATGGAAAACATATCCCGATACTCTATCCTAAGGGGTAGGGTCAAACCTAACCTTCTCCACCCATCCATCTCTAATGGACCCATGTATCAGGGACTCAGCTCTCTTAGTTATAACTTAGAGGGGTCGGATTTTCATGTCATATTTTCTCCCACAGTAACTTGTATGTCAGTCTACTTTGTATCTGCTCCCGACTCTCATCGTCTCTAGGCTCCTTTCAGCCCTTGCACGATCAAAGTGACTTCATCTACACGCACTGGGGTCCCTTTTTCTAACCATCATGTGGTACTTTTCTAACCATCATGTGGTCCTTTCACCAACATCACCTTACTGAAGTGGTGACCGACACAACCTCCCTTACAGAGCTTCATATAAAACCCGATACTGGCTATGGTGGTCATTGTCACATCTTTCATAGGACAAGAACTGTCTCTAGATATCACCTTGAACGAGCACACATGCCCTCATCAGACCCCTTAGTCTGGATTATACTAACCATAGTTAGGGGTGATAACATTGAGTTCTTCATGTACCTACTTCCACTTTATGGAAGTGAACCTTTAGGTCAAACTCAAGAACCTTTGAACTCGCTTCATGGTGTAGTTGAACCATCTCTCTCATGGGTAGTTCAACTAGATTTGTCCCTTGACAGAACTCTTTCTTTCTTATGTAATCTAGGTAAGGCGATCTTCCATAACCCATATTGCATCTCGACCTTCCTCAGTCTAGGGAAGACCTATCACAACATCCATAGTGTTGAGCTCTCATTCCCTCTCAGGGATTCTTTTGTCCTCTATATCGATGCACTGGGTTACTGGGGTTCGTCCTTTACCTCCTAGCTTGCATGGTCATAGACCACATGCAACTTCATCTTAAGCATCTAAAGTGTTATTGCCATTTACCACGGTGTATGGTGATCTTCAATCATGATTTCCTGTATGTCATGATTCCTCAAGATCGATTCCTCCGAAACTCTAAACCACTCTAGTCGGGGTTTCATCACCTTCTCTTCTAAAGAAGTGCCTTTGAGGTTCTACCACCATCCTTTCATTGCATCAAGGACTAGACTGGCTAACCAAATAACCCTTAACTTTTCAATGTATCTTGTTTCATCTGAGTGTTATCCAAACACCTCTCCTTCCCAAACTTAGGGTTAGCCAAACCACCTCTCCTAGCATCTAGTCAAACAAGTTAGATGTATCCCAACAAGAGCATCCATTACCACTTCACATCCTTAGGTATTAGGTAACATTGTAGACATACAGTTCCATGTATTCCACTTATCAGATGAGGGTGGTCCTATTTATAGGATCTAACCACTATTTTTAGGCTTTCCAACTTGTTGCCGCCCTTATGCTCAGCCCAATTGGGCATTCTCTCTAGAAGCATCTAAAGCACAAAGAAACAGGGTCTAAAGCGCGCGGAATACCCTCAGGAACTCATCTATCGACTTTCCTTGCTTGGACATCAACTGAATTGTGAGAAAATTTGCAGGAAAAATCCCTTAATCGGCTACCTGCTCCTGGTTCGGCTAGGACTAGGAGATACCCAACCTACGTTGGATCAGGATCTGACGATCCACATATCATGCGCCCAAAACAGAGAGAAACATATTTCCATTTTAAGAAAAACCCTTATTATTTTAAGATAACTTTGGAAAATCATAACTCCCCAATCATGGCTCCGTTTAATCCCAAATTTTGAGGGAATATTACTAATGACTTAATCTATCTTCCTGCCAGGTTTGGGATCATTACCTAAAAGGAAACATGCCTTTTCTTAAGTTGCAAGATATCACTTAAATATTTATATATCTCACCTATTTTCTCTTTCCTTTGCCATTAAATTATTATTCTGAGTTCCTTGATCCTCAAGGAACCCTAATAGCTCGAAATCCCATCTTGGGAATAAACCTTAGCTTTTTACTTATCTTTTAGCCATTATTTCTCATCATGTCATTTATTTCTTATTAAAATATCTTTCTTCGAAGATTTCTCTTTATCTTTCTTCTTATTTTCCTCATTAGTGTTCCTTTTAACGTTAGAAATCCTTGGGATACGAAATTCCACCAATGATAACCCAATTATACCTTTTTCACTTATTTCCAACATTTTAACATTATTTTCAATTTCTTTCTTACTAAAGAAATACTTAATTAATCTTTTCTTTTCTTATTGCTTTCTTTTTGCAAATTTGGACTCCTTGGAACCCAAGGAACTCAAGAGGAATGAAATCCATCCTTGAATTACATCTCTTTGCCTTCTAGAGGTTTCTACCTCTTTCTTTTCTCAAGTATTCAATTATTCATTCACTAATTAAATTTTCTTGTTATTTGGGCCCAATAGCCAATAAAGCCCACAATACAAACATCAAGGCTATTGTAAACAAAATCCATGTATTCAAAACAAATTATAACATTCTTTGTTCAATTATCTTGAATGTGAGAAATTACATTTCTCACCAATTGAACCCAAAAATTGGGGTTGTAACATCCTTCCCCTCTTATAGGAATTTTGTCCTCAAAATTCTATCAAGCAAACAAACAATTTAGGATAAGACTTTTCCATGTCCATCATTGGCCCCTATGTGGCCTTACCGTACTCATTGTCTTTCCAAAGAACCTTTATCATCACATATTCTTCTCTCTGAGTTCTTTCATCCTGTCGTCTATAAACTACACAGGTGACTCAGGCCATTTCAGCCTCCCTTGGGGCTCACTAGGTTCATTGCTCAGCACATGGTCGGGTACCTCACATAGTGCTCTAAATTGGACACATGGAAAACATATCCCAATACTCTATCCTAAGGGGTAGGGTCAAACCTAACCTTCTCCACCCATCCATCTCTAATGGACCCATGTATCAGGGACTCAGCTCTCTTAGTTATAACTTAGAGGGGTCGGATTTTCATGTCACATTATCTCCCACAGTAACTTGTATGTCAGTCTACTTTGTATCCGCTCCCGACTCTCATCATCTCTAGGCTCCTTTCAGCCCTTGCACGATCAAAGTGACTTCATCTACACGCACTGGGGTCCCTTTTTCTAACCATCATGTGGTACTTTTCTAACCATCATGTGGTCCTTTCACCAACATCACCTTACTGAAGTGGTGACCGACACAACCTCCCTTACAGAGCTTCATATAAAACCCGATACTGGCTATGGTGGTCATTGTCACATCTTTCATAGGACAAGAACTGTCTCTAGATATCACCTTGAACGAACACACATGCCCTCATCAGACCCCTTAGTCTGGATTATACTAATCATAGTTAGGGGTGATAACATTGAGTTCTTCATGTACCTACTTTCACTTTATGGAAGTGAACCTTTAGGTCAAACTCAAGAACCTTTGAACTCGCTTCATGGTGTAGTTGAACCATCTCTCTCATGGGTAGTTCAACTAGATTTGTCCCTTGACAGAACTCTTTCTTTCTTATGTCATCTAGGTAAGGCGATCTTCCATAACCCATATTGCATCTCGACCTTCCTCAGTCTAGGGAAGACCTATCACAACATCCATAGTGTTGAGCTCTCATTCCCTCTCAGGGATTCTTTTGTCCTCTATATCGATGCACTGGGTTACTGGGGTTCATCCTTTACCTCCTAGCTTGCATGGTCATAAACCACATGCAACTTCATCTTAAGCATCTAAAGTGTTATTGCCATTTACCACGGTGTATGGTGATCTTCAATCATGATTTCCTGTATGTCATGATTCCTCAAGATCGATTCCTCCGAAACTCTAAACCACTCTAGTCGGGGTTTCATCACCTTCTCTTCTAAAGAAGTGCCTTTGAGGTTCTACCACCATCCTTTCATTGCATCAAGGATTAGACTGGCTAACCAAACAACCCTTAACTTTTCAATGTATCTTGTTTCATCTGAGTGTTATCCAAACACCTCTCCTTCCCAAACTTAGGGTTAGCCAAACCACATCCCCTAGCATCTAGTCAAACAAGTTAGATGTATCCCAACAAGAGCATCCATTACCACTTCACATCCTTAGGTATTAGGTAACATTGTAGACATACAGTTCCATGTATTCCACTTATCAGATGAGGGTGGTCCTATTTATAGGATCTAACCACTATTTTTAGGGTTTCCAACTTGTTGCCGCCCTTATGCTCAGCCCAATTGGGCATTCTCTCTAGAAGCATCTAAAGCACAAAGAAACAGGGTCTAAAGCGCGCGGAATACCCTCAGGAACTCATCTATCGACTTTCCTTGCTTGGACATCAACTGAATTGCGAGAAAATTTGAAGGAAAAATCCCTTAATCGGCTACCTGCTCCTGGTTCGGCTAGGACTAGGAGATACCCAACCTACGTTGGATCAGGATCTGACGATCCACATATCATGCGCCCAAAACAGAGAGAAACATATTTCCATTTTAAGAAAAACCCTTATTATTTTAAGATAACTTTGGAAAATCATAACTCCCCAATCCTGGCTCCGTTTAATCCCAAATTTTGAGGGAATATTACTAATGACTTAATCTATCTTCCTGCCAGGTTTGGGATCATTACCTAAAAGGAAACATGCCTTTTCTTAAGTTGCAATATATCACTTAAATATTTATATATCTCACCTATTTTCTCTTTCCTTTGCCATTAAATTATTATTCTGAGTTCCTTGATCCTCAAGGAACCCTAATAGCTCGAAATCCCATCTTGGGAATAAACCTTAGCTTTTTACTTATCTTTTAGCCATTATTTCTCATCATGTCATTTATTTCTTATTAAAATATCTTTCTTCGAAGATTTCTCTTTATCTTTCTTCTTATTTTCCTCATTAGTGTTCCTTTTAACGTTAGAAATCCTTGGGATACGAAATTCCACCAATGATAACCCAATTATACATTTTTCACTTATTTCCAACATTTTAACATTATTTTCAATTTCTTTCTTACTAAAGAAATACTTAATTAATCTTTTCTTTTCTTATTGCTTTCTTTTTGCAAATTTGGACTCCTTGGAACCCAAGGAACCCAAGAGGCACGAAATCCATCCTTGGATTACATCTCTTTGCCTTCTAGAGGTTTCTACCTCTTTCTTTTCTCAAGTATTCAATTATTCATTCACTAATTAAATTTTCTTGTTATATGGGCCCAATAGCCAATAAAGCCCACAATACAAACATCAAGGCTATTGTAAACAAAATCCATGTATTCAAAACAAATTATACCATTCTTTGTTCAATTATATTTAATGTGAGAAATTACATTTCTCACCAATTGAACCCAAAAATTGGGGTTGTAACAGCGTCAATGTAATATAGGCCTTTGTGAGGCCCGAGTCTAACTCAGGGACACTGAATTATCAGATACTACTACTAACTACTTGCAATCATCTAGACTGGATAAAAAGTTGGAAGTTGTTGTAAAATTAAAAGAAAACGAAATAAAACAAAACAAAATAATCGATTAAGGGTTTAATTTAATCAATTCAAATGGAGATCTTTAGGATTGCGGTTTCACCACAGGTTTTCATTGTATGAATTTCCGTATAATAATTCAAGTTCATCTCTCAATCCGGGTAGTGGCCTGTAGTCAGAATTGCCCACTGTCGTGGTACAATTCACTACCTATGTTTAGGTCGGTTCCACCGTCGTAGTAACCTATACCCTAAACTAGGTACATTATAATGGACCTCTGGGTTTCCACCATTAACCTTACATCACCTTCTTCAAGGGATTTGTTAATTAATGTAAATTTTGTCTCTTTTCAACCGTTAATTCTTCTTTCAAAGTAATTAAGGGCATTAGATTATCATTATGGTGATCAAGCATAACAATATAGTTGAGAAAAAGAAATTATACCACGGATTTAAGAGATAAATGATGAATTACTATGATAAAAATGTCATACAATGCTTCCCCGGGCTACTCCCGGTCCTAAATATAAAGGGGATTAGCCCCTCATCTTCATCTCAGAGCAAAACATGGTAGAGAAAAGGGGAAACATGGAGAAAAACGTGAATAAGTAATGAAACTCCTTGAACAGAGGAGATCCAAGCGTTCCTCGGCATAGAGTGTGCGATCCGCAGCCATTCGGCGGTGGAAAACGTCTTCTTCGGCGTCCGAAACGGCTGGGGCATGCTTCTGGGTTTCGTTCTTCTCTCCACACCTTCTCGGGATGTGTGCAGTGGCTAATGACGTGATGGATTTCTCTTGGCCGCTGTCATTAGGTATAATCACCGAGTTAGGTTGCGAAAAATATCACAGCCGTCAGATTTAGATCGATCTAAAGCAAACTTGTATCTGACGGTGTCGATACTATCGACACGAGTTGATGGTATCGACTCTGCGCGGTATCGACTGGTCTTCTTTTCTTTTCTTTGTCGCGACTGATGCTAACTCGATACTATCGACGAGGGTCGATGGTATCAACTCTCTTAGACATCGCTTTTGTCTTTTTCCGTCGTTGAAGCTCCTCGTGTCGATAGTATCGACTGACTTCTTGCCAACAACCTGATGGTACGTCGCTACCATCGACTTCACTGTCGATGGTATCGACTCTGTGCTGTTCCTTGCGGCTGAAAACCTGTGCTTGTGTCGATGGTATCGACCACTGTCGATTGTATCGACAGTAGCAGATATTCGTTTTTCCTGAAATTACAACACAAAACCACATAAGCCCAAATAAAACATATTATTGTAATCATTTATGGTCAAAGTACCAAAATAAGGGAGATTTCACACTGAGAAGGATCATAGACCAAAGTAAATGAATCATGCAATATTAACAACCAAAATGACCAATAACTGCATAAAACACAAGTAAAATATGTCTATAAATGCGACTCAAAATCATCGCATGAAACTCCCCTAAGCTTGAACATTGCTCACCCTCGAGCAACTAAACTTTAGAATAGAATAGCAAGGGTCAACTAAAGAACAGGTCATCACAACAAACATCACCACATGATCCCCACCGGACATTCACAACCCGACCCTTACTAACCACAGAATGATAATTACCCTAAAGGCGACAATAATCATCCATAAAAGATATCTACCTAAAAATTGATGAACACTATCATATAAGGCAGTTAGCATAATAAAATTCGCCGGTTCAGACTCGGTGCATCTTGTGATCTCCTATTCTACGTTGCTCGCTCTAACTACCTTCTACATGGAAGCAACTCTCCAGATATTGACATGTGAGGAGAAAATCACGGTGGCCTACCAATTCGAGCAACGGGTGGATGAAATGGGTGGCTCATGGAAGAAATGGAAGCATTAAACAGTTCTAACATGCACAAAGCAAAAATGACCTAAATGATGCTTACGCAAGTGTAAATGCCCTAATGGCTACATTTAGGGTGGAATGATGCATGCACTATCATTCCGTCTCAAGATGAGATGGAATATCTAAGAGAACAACATCATGTTCTTATTCTTCTTAATATGTAGTGAAAAGCATGTTCCTTTCTCCCTCTCATTCCTATTTACTTCTCAAATTTTTTTTTTCATTTTCATATTTTTCTTCTTTTATTTTTCTTTTTAAGGCCCTTATATCCAATAATGACAATGAATTATTTGTCAGGCTCACTTCTTGTTGCATAACTGTATACTTGAAGCATTCAGAAGGTATGGAACAAGTTTATCACCCTTAGTGTTTCAGAAGAAATAGGATACATGATGTGATCTATATGCATACAAATATGAATGCATCTACAAAATGATAGTCATGCATCTAAATGACATTCTTTTTTTTTCCATGCAAAATATGTGAAAATAGTTGCAATGCAAGTCCTATCTACATGAAATGCAGTCAAGGAGATAAAAATTGTAATGTACTTCCAATTGTTATGGTGGAATATGAAAAACAATGAGGTGGCTAGATCACAAGACTAATTGACTGAACCTTTGAAAATTATTATGTGTCCCTCCTTATTGACCTATGCGGTAGTTAAGAGGTTTCTCTCTCTTATTTCAAATTAAAGTCTCATTATCATTTGGTCAGTTTAGGCTCAAACAACCAATTTCGTCCACTTTTCATGAATCATAGGAATATACAATTGTGATGTTCTGTTTTAGAGTTGACAAACCCAATCATTTTCTTAAGTTATGTGCTCAAAGTTGAACAACACAAGCTTGCAAAGCACTAAAATTTTTTAAGTTTTCCCTTAATTCCCATGTACAAGTAAACGAGATGACACATGACTTAAGACATCCACAATTACACTAGATAGATTGTGGATCCTACAAATAATAAAACTAAAAATGAAGAAAACTAAAGGACAGAGCTGTTCCAACTCCCCCCCTAAGCTTGAATTCGACTATGGCCTCATAGTAAAAAACAACCTTAAAAGGTGGAATAGAGATATCGATCATTCTTCCGGCGGAGGCGGATACTGCGGGGTTGTGGGGTCCCAAGATGGGTACTGCCCCTGGAAGCTCGGATCATACTGGGGCATTGGTGGAGGTTGTGGATACCCACCAAAGTAATTCTGGCTCCAGTAATGATCATAGAAGGGCTGCTGTTGCATCTCCATCCTATTCAACCTATCATGCATGAACTGTTGGTTGTCGAGGATGAGGCGCTCATTCTCAAAAATAGCCCTTTGGTTGTCTAATACCCGGTTCGTCGTATCCTGAATACCGGCGTATGTTGCTGTATGATGTTGTTGCGTCTGATGAATATACTACAACATTACATACATCCCTTGCATGGAGTAGGCATCCTCGCTTTGTTGCGAGGGCTATGGTGGCGGAGGCTGTGAAGAAGAAGATGCACCTGGATGCATGCACGGACGCTTCCTAGGTGCCACTCATGCCCGAAGAGGAGTGAAAGCCTCCTCTTCCTCTTCATTCTCGTCGCCATCATTATCATTGTCTTTGTTGCCGCCGTCCTCATCTGAATCAGCAATGGCTATGATTGGCCATCGGAAATGTTGCGCACCCTCAATGTGGAAGACGGGGTCTGGAAGTGAACACTCTTGATATGCTTAGTTGACATGGCAGTGTGCATATGCCAAGCCATCACGAAGAAGGATGAGGTTGGAGCAGTGTAGATGTTGCAGGTTCACCTTGCTCCTATTGGAGAGAGGAGTAAGCTGGGTGAAATTTAACCCAAGACAGTGGGCCAGCGGTGTGATGAGCCCTCCAAAGTGAATTGGATCTTTCCACATACTCCTCTTTGCCGCCAAAATGCACGTTAAGAAAAACACGCCCCAGTTGCATTCTTGGTGCTTCAACAACTTGTGCAGGAAAAACAAATATGTCTCTTGAAACTTGCTGAGAGACATGTCACCACGGGCGGACAAAGTGGTGCAAAGCGTGCAGTGAAGAATCCACATGAATGGATGCTCGAAGTCCGCCACCGCCGCATTGTGGTAGCTCACCGATTTTCCCAGAGGCACAATCACTAGCTCGGCGAAGATAGCATCATAATCTGTCCTGTTGTCTGGCCGCTGGTACTGATCTCGCCCATGAGTCCAGTTGTAGATAGAGTTGAACTGCTTGAGGGTGAGAGTGTAATCATTGTTGTACAACCAGAAAGAAACACGGGCTTTGATCCTTTCCCGATCAGTAGCAATAACGTCGTTTAACACGACGCAGATATCCAGCGACGCCATGAACTCTGCCACGAGCTCCATGTATGTCGGCCATTCTCCGAAGAATGGTTGGCCGTCGGCGTGGAATTCCATCTCATCGGGCCTCCTGCCCGTATGTCTTGCCTGTCCCTTAAGAACGTAGGCAAGATTAGCCTCGAACCCCAGATTGCGGATCATCTCCCGGTCGACGTAGCGGGTTGGCTCAATCTTCCTTTTCATGATCTCCTCATAGACCTTCCGAAACTCCGCAGAAGGATGAACGATCCGTGGACGTGGAATAGAAGCAGTTGGTGGAGGAACGAACTCTGGGATCTCCATTGGATTTGCCTGGGAAGAGGATGTGCCGACAACATGCACCATTGTCGAGCAAGAAGAAGGATTAGAAGATGGAGCTCGGAGAAGGTTGGAGAAGATCAGAGAAGATAATCTCCGCTCGATGAAGGCTCGGTGAAGAACGCGCACCGTGGATGCTCGTAGCCGGGCTCCGATTGCTCACAAAGATGCACGACACAAGTGGAGAAGAAATGCTCTGAAGTTGTGACGTCATATGACGACAATCCATCACTTATATAACCGTGGCCGCCGCTGCTGTTTGCCCATCGATACCATCGACGTGAGTCGATGGTATCGACGCATGTAGCACAATCCGTCCGCCGCTGGTATCGACGGTCGTCGATGGCTTGATGTGGGGGCCCGAATCGATGACATGTCGATACTATCGATAGGTGTCGATGGTATTGACCCGTCCCACAAATCGACTATCTCGATGCAACGATCGCCATTGATTTCCTCTCGCGGATCAGTGACGTGTCGCGTCGATACTATCGACGCAAGTCGATAGTATCGACTTCTGCTTAGGGCTACACCCTCGCGAGGCCCGGCCGCCGCTTTCTGCCTGTAACTGGGTCGATACCATCGACAGGCCCGTCGATGGTATCGACTTCACTGAGACAATTTCTTTTGAAAATCTCCAGAGATCTCGCGAGTATCGACATGCATGTCGATACTATCGACGTCGACATTGTGATCAACCTATTGGTGTGTCGATACCATCGACGAGGCCATCGATAGTATCGACGCAGAGCGATTTTTTCAGACGCCAACCTTTACCCATCTCGATACCATCGACACAAGGGTCGATGGTATCAACCCTGCCTTAGTCCTGCACACTGAACAAACGATCAATGTATCATTTTTACACAAAAAACGAAATCAAATCAATTCAAAGTACAAATGTGAAAGAAACTAACTAAGCTACCGATGGCTGGGTAGCCTCCCAACAAGCGCCCTTATTTAATGTCTTAGGCTAGATGACATGAAGATCCTCATGCATCTGGAAGTGCAATGAGTTTGACCTCATTCACTTTCCTCATGTAATCTTCACCGAAGTACAAATTCAATTGTTGTCCATTGACCAGGGATGTTGTCTCACCATCACACACCATGATTGCGCAATGTGGCCTAACCTCCTCTACGGTGAATGGTCCACTCCATCGAGATTTCAATTTCCCAGGATGCCTCTTCAACCTGGAGTTGAACAAAAGTACACGATCTCCTTTCTTGAAGACGCGCATTTGAATATGGCGATCATGAATCAACTTTGTTCGCTCCTTGTAGATCTGCGAGCTTTCATATGCATTCATTCACAGCTCGTCAAGTTTATTGAGCTCAAACAACCTTTTCTTTCCCGCTTCATCATAGCTCAAATTTAACTTCCTCAGTGCCCAATGCGCTTTATGCTCCAATTCCACCGGAAAATGGCAGGTCCGACCATAAGCCAACCTAAAAGGCGTAGTGCCTATAGGTGTCTTAAACGCCATCCTATATGCCCACAAAGCATCCAGTAGCAGGGTGCTCCAATTCCTTCTCATGGAAGCCACAGTGCGCTCTAAGATCTTCTTAATCTCCCGATTGGAGACCTCCACTTGCCCCTGTGTCTGTGGGTGGTACGGGGTACCAATGTTGTGCTTTACCCCGTACTTTCTCAATAGTGCCACAAACTTCTGATTCCGGAAATGCAAACCACCATCACTAATTATCATTCTTGGTACACCAAACCTGCAGAAAATGTATTCTTTGACAAACCTACACACTACATTAGCATCATTAGTCCTTGTGGGTATTGCTTATACCCACTTCGACACATAATCAACAGCTAAAAGAATGTACAAGTTAGAATTTGAGGACACAAAGGGTCCCATAAAATCAATACCCCACAAGTCGAACACCTCAACCTCTTGAAATACATTAAGAGGCATCTCTTGTCTTTTTGAAATGTTACCTGCCCTTTGGCAAGAATCACATTGCCACACAAAATCATAAGCATCCCTGAACAAAGTAGGCCAGTACAGGCCACTTTCAAGTACTTTGGCGGCAGTCCGAGAACTTGCAATAGTGTATGGCAATGACGAAGAACATTTTAGTATTCCACCTCCGGTACACACCTGCATAAGACACCATCCCTGCATTGCTTCAATAGAATAGTGTCATCCCAGAAATAATACCGCAAAGAATGGAAAAAATTCTTCTTCTCTTGGTATGTCCAGTCATCCGGGATAATTTTGCAGGCAAGATAATTAACAATGTAAGAAAACCAAGGATCTTTCGATTTTATATATAAAAGTTGTTCATCAGGAAATGTCTCGGTAATGGGTATATGTAAATCCTTCTCATCCACCCTTTCCAACCTAGGCAAATGGTCCGCGATCACATTTTCAATGCCCGCCTTATATTTCTATATCAAATTCATGTAAGAGTAAGATCCACCTAATCAATCTAGGTTTGGCATCCTTTATCTCCATCAAGTATTTAATGGCGGCATGGTCCGTCCATACCATGACTTTTGATCCAACAAGATATTGCCGAAATTTTTCAAAAGAAAAAAACAACGGCGAGAAGTTCTTTTTCGGTTGTCATGTAATTCAGTTGCGCGTCATTTAAGGTTTTGGATGCATAGAAAATCACATCGGGTTTATTTTCCACACGTTGTCCCAAAACAGCCCCAACTGCGAAATCGGACCCATCACACATTAATTCAAATGGCTTAGTCCAGTCCGGTGTTTGCACAACCGGTGCGGAAATCAGTTTTTCTTTAAGCATGTTGAACGCATGTAAACACTTGTCATTAAAATCAAACACAACATCCTTTTCCAACAACTCAGATAATGGTTTGGCTATTTTAGAGAAATCTTTTATAAATCGGCGATAGAAACGGGCATGACCTAGAAAACTCCGAACCCCTTTAACCGAATTCGGTGGAGGCAATTTGGAAATAACTTCGATCTTAAATGAGTCTACCTCCAACCCTTTGCTAGACACTTTATGTCCAAGCACGATCCATTCGCTTACCATCATGTGACGTTTCTCCCAATTGAGGACCAAATGTGTGTCCTCACAACATTGCAAAACCTTGTCCAAATTATATAAACACTCGTCAAAAGATGCACCGTAGACGGAGAAATCGTCCATAAAAACCTCCAAACAACGTTCAACCATATCAGAAAAGATGGCAAACATGCAATGCTGAAAGGTTTCCGGTGCATTACACAACCCAAATGGCATACGACGGTATGCAAATGTTCCGTAAGGACAAGTGAAGGTGGAATTCTCTTGGTCCTTAGGATCAATGGAAATCTGATTGTACCCCGAATAACCATCAAGAAAACAAAATGCGATCGGTCGGCTAAACGCTCTAAAATCTGATCAATGAATGGAAGAGGGAAATGATCCTTAAGCGTAGCAGCATTCAATCAACGGTAGTCTATACACACACGCCACCCGGTTACCAAGCGGGTCGTGACAGGTTCATTTAACAGATTATGTGTGACAGTATTTCCCCCCTTTTTGGGGACTACCTATGTAGGACTCACCCACGTCGAGTCGGATATAGCATAGATGATACCTGTAGAAAGGAGCTTGATCACCTCCTTCTTGATGGCCTCCATCATGCTAGGATTTAGTCGACGTTGTGGCTGAATCACCGGCTTGGCTCCCTCCTCGAGCCAAATCTTGCGCTGGCACAATGTAGGGGAAATCCCCTTGATGTCTGCGACCGACCACCCGAATGCACCTCGATGGTTCTTCAACACAATCAGTAGTTGGTCTTCCTCCTCAGCACTCAGATATGCTAAAATAATCACATACAACTTCTCTTCCTCATCTAGAAATGCATACTTCAAGTGCGGTGGCAATGGCTTCAATTCCAACTCTGGTGGGCTGATTAAGGATGACTGAAGCGGTGGTGGGAGTTCGCCACGGTCTTCATAGTACTTGGCATAAAAACATGGAAGCACCTGAAGCATCTTGGCACACTCATGTAGTGACTTGCTTCTCATCCAATCATGTGTTATATTGACCAAGCAAGCTTCAAGTGGTAATTCTAGATATGCATTGAAAACCGAACTCGCTATGGCCTCATCTTCAGTAGAGGGGGGAATGTCCTCCTCTTCATCATTAAGAAAACCCACATCTTTGCTAAGGGACACAACCTTGGTCTGCTCCATGATGTCAACTGCTAATGTCCCCTTCTCCACCTTAGTCATTACATGAGTCATATCTAAAAATGGCTTCCCTAGACAAAGTGAGATATTGTGATCAAAATGCTTCGCCATGCGGCATTGCTCCTTAGCTTTAGATGACGTGGTGCTAGAAGGCATGACCATCTCGAACCGATCATTGGCGATACCCAAGGTCAAATGACCTCTCCCCATCTCAAGTATCATGTCGGTTGTAGCTTGGAAGGGTCGTCCAAGTAGTAACTCATTTCCTTGTTCATCTTGCATCTCCATTACAACAAAGTCTGCTGGAAATACAAACCGATCTACCTTCACCAACACATCTTCACAAATACCATAAGGCTTCACCACTGAATTGTCCGCCAGCTGAATTGTCATATTGCTCGGCCTTGATTATTTTAATCCCAGTTTCTTGAATGTAGAGAGAGGCATCAAGTTTATGCTTGCCCCGGAATCACACAGTGCTTCGCCAAATTTCACCTTACCAATGTAACATGAAATATTGAAACAGCCCAGATCCTGCCTCTTAGGTGGCAATGTGCCCAAGATGAAGGCACTCACCTGCTCCTTGAGAACTACAACCTCCATGTCAAGGATCTTCCTCTTCTTAATAATGATGTCTTTCAAAAACTTGTCGTAAGAGGGAATTTGCTCTATTGCCTCTAATAATGGGATGTTGACAGAGAGCTTTCTAAAACTGTCCAAAAACTTCTTGAACTGGGTGTCCACCTTCTTTGCTTTCACACTATTCAGATATGGGACCGGGACAGCCTGTGCCCTTTGATGCGGTGGCACATATGGTGTCCGTTTCTGTGTCTCTTCCTCAACAACAATGGGGTCCGCAGTGACATCCTCTGCAATTTCCTCAACCAGCTCTGTGACTGAGTTTGGTACTTCTTCAGTGGCCTCACCTTCAGTTTCAGATTGGGGTTTGCTTGGTTCATCAGCCCTGGGGTTTAAAAGCTTCCTGCCACTCCTTAGCAAGATTGCCTTTGCCTGTTGGTTTCCTCCTGGAACGTTTATGTTACCAGGAAAACCTTACTGCACTGGCTTTCTTCGGATTGGCTATTTCAGCTGCCATTTGCGCCATCGACGTCTCTATTGTCCTCATCTGAGCCCCATGGCTCTGCAATGTCTGTCCAAACAGATTCATAAATTCCTCTTGTTTCTTGATCTACTGACCAAAGGTGTTCATAAGTTCTTGGGTCTGATTTGTCACTTGGTTGAGCAACTCCGTGCTCTTATCCTTTGCCACCGGCTGGGGTTTTGCATTGGGATCCTGCAAAAAGTTATTCGGATCTTTCCAAGAAAATTTCTTGTCCTTCCTCCATGAGTAATCGTTATTTCTGTAACCCTGTTGCTAGCGCATGAATTTGACTTGGGCTTCATCCTCGGATTCAGTATCTTCTTTTGCAAGCAGTTTCTTTACTAGAAGGTCCATCTTCTCATTCAGCTCTTTGATGGCCTTTGACTTCCCCACAACTCGAACGTGTTCCACGGCGTCCCTGCCGCCCCATGATTGCTTCTTGGCCATGTTTTTTAGAATTTCCCAACACCTCGTGTCTGTGTTGTTCAAAAAGAATCCTGAGCCTGCAGAATCTAAGTTACTTCTATCATACTCGGAGAGAGCAAAATAGAAGATTTTGACCTATGTCTCCTTGTCAAGCCCGTGATACGGGCACCTCCTAAGCATGATCTGAAACCTTTCCCAGGTCTCAGAGTAGGTCTCTCCTGCCTTCTGGGTGAAATTGTGGATTTTCCTGATCATGTCATTAGTCTTCTCGGGCGGGAAGAACCTTTAAAAGAATACCTCCACCATGTGGTTCCACGATTCCACATATTCATCATCAAGATTGTGCAACCATTCTCGTGCATTTCCTGCCAGAGAACTCGGGAACAGCTTCAGGTAGAGCATCTCCTGTGGAAATCTGTCAATTTTAATCATGTCGTAATTCTCCATGAATTCGCTTATATGAGTGAATGTGTTACGACCCCACTTCCCGATAACCCCCAATTAAGGGAGACCAAGAGGTCGAAGCCGCACCCATTAATCCTGGATCAAAGGTTTGACATATAACCATAAACAATTATTAAATTCTAACAGACTATACTGAAAATGTTAATAAAAGTTTTCTTTACATACCTTTTGAAAACTTGGATCTCGAAACTCCTATCCACACCGATACTAATCTATCTAGTCATCCTTTGCACTTTAATTCTCTTTCAGTATCACATGTGCCACTTTACTGTTTGTTCTTTTCATTGTACCTAAAACGCCGACAAACAAAACGTCGGTCAGCCGTAGCTGGTATGTGGGGGAAACAAATAATCATGCAAATATGATAACCATGTAATCATTCAATTAATCATTTAACAACCAAGATTACGTTTTAAGCCAAACTACTCAATCCATACCTATCCACAACTCTGTGTTGTCCCTGTAAGGACTTATATGGTCGTCCTGTGGGAGAGCGCCACTCAACACATCACAACCCCGGCAGCCAACAACACCTTCTTCTTCTCGGCAGCGTCAACGGTCATGCCATTACCTGGACAAGCCAACCCGGCGTTGCGTTGACTCCGACGAATCCCCTCACATCCCAATTGGCGGTCTCTTATACCAACCCTTAACACATGGGTGGTCGTGGAACCTTGTTACCTGCTGTATCTAAGGCACCATCATGTAGAACATCTATAGGTAGGCAAAGTTACAAGGACGATGACCAGGGATGGGCTTCCTTTAGACAGCCGTGGTTGTCTTTCATGTCTCTCGATAGAGGAGGATCCTTGGGTCCTTTTATATCCATAAACTAGAAGGAACCCTAAAGGCTAATACATAGTTATCCATCGGTATCCGTCGTTACTCACAAGGCACATGCACCCTTCCATCCATGTATTAAACTCTTTTATTATTATTCTCTTGATTTGGCAATCAACACAAGAAGTCACCGCTTTCCTAATCATATTTGGCAACTAAAAGTGTTTAAGGAAAGTCTAATAGACTTGGATTCCTTGAATCTAAAACATTCCCTAATTTCTTAGAATGTTCTCTCTCTCTTTCTTTTTTTGTTTTTATTTTCATTATTTCTTTTATTTTGCAATTTTGGTATTTTCTCTTTCTTTCCTCTTTATTGGGACTCCTTGGATCCCAAGAAACTCTATTATTTTGAAATTCTTTTCCAAGGATATTTATTATCCTTCTAGATGCATCTTTATGCCTTATTTCACATTATCTTGTTTATTTCTTATTTAAATATTCCTTTTTGAGGATTTCTTTTTATTTCTCTTTTATTTTCCTCATTAGCATTCCTTTTAATATTAACAACCACGTGGATACGAAATTTCCCCAAGAAATCTCATTTATGCCTCTTTTCATTCATTTTCCACATTATATCATTATTTCCGAATTTCTTTCTTCATAAAGAAATACTTAATTAATCTTTTCTTTTCCTATTGCTTTCTTTTTGCAACCTTGGAATCCTTGTTACCCAAGGAACCCAAGAGGCACGAAATCCTCTTTGGATTTGTCTTCTAGAGGTTTCCACATATTTCTTTTCTTAAAATTCAATTATCCATTTACTAATTGAATTTCCTTTGTTATTTTCCTTTTCATTGGGCCCAATAGCCAATAAATCCCACAAATCAAACAACAAGGCTATTTTAAATTAAATCTAATTATTCTCAACCAAATATATGATTATTTGTTCAAACATCTTTAATATGAGAAATTATATTTCTCACCACTCGAACCCAAAAATTGGGGTTGTAACATCCTTCCCCTCTTATAGGAATTTTGTCCTCAAAATTCTATCAAGCATACAAACAATTCAGGATAAGACTTTTCCATGTCCATCATTGGCCCCTATGTGGCTTTGCCCTACCCATGGCACTTCCAAAGAACCTTTATCATCTCTTATTCTTTTCTCTGAGTTCTTTCACTTTGGCGTCTATAAACTGCACAGGTGACTCAGGTCATTTCAGCCTCCCTTGGGGTTCACTAGGTTCATGGCTCAGCACATGGTCGGGTACCTCACATAGTGCTCTAAATTGGACACATGGAACTCATCTCACATTACTCTATCCTGAGGGGCAAGGTCAAACTTAACCTTCTCCACCAAACCATATCAAAAGAACCCATGCATCGGGGACTCAAGTCTCTTAGCTATAACTTAGAGGGGTCGGATTTTCATGTCACATATTCCCCCACAGTGAACTGCATGTCAGTCTACTTTGCATCTGCTTACGACTATTATTGTCTCTAGGCTCCTTTCAGCCATTGCACGATCAATGTGACCTCATCTACACGCACTGGGGTCCCTTTTTCTAACCATCATGTGGTCCTTTCACCAAAATCACCTTACTGAAGTGGTGACCGACACAACCTCCCTTACAGAGCTTCATATAAAACCCGATACTGGCTATGGTTGTCATTGTCACATCTTTCATAGGACAAGAATTGTCTCTAGATATCACCCTGAATGAGCACACATGCCCTCATCAGACCCTTCATTCTGGATCATACTAACCATAGTTAAGGGGTGATAAACTATACTAACATTGAGTTCTTCATGTACCTACTTCCACTTTATGTAAGTGAACCTTTAGGTCAAACTCAAGAACCTTTGAACTCGCTTCATGGTGTAGTTGAACCATCTCTCTCTCATGGGTAGTTCAACTTGATCTGTCCCTTAACAGAACTCTTTCTTTCTCATGTCATCTAGGTAAGGCGACCTACCATAACCCATATTGCATACCGACCTTTCTTGGTCAAGGGGGAGACTTATCACAACATCCATAGTGGTGAACTCCCATTCCCTCTCAGGGACTCTTTTGTCCTCTATATCGATACACTGGGTTACTGGGGTTCGTCCTTTACCTCCTAGCTTGCATGGCCATAAACCACATGCAACCTTATCTTAAGCATCCAAAGTGCTATTTCCATTTTCCATGGTGTATCATGATTTCCTGTATGTCATGATTCTTCCAAGATCGATTCCTCCGAAACCCTCAACCACTCTAGTCGGGTTTTCATCACCTTCTTTTCCAAAGAAGTGCATCTGAGGTTCTACCACCATCCTTTCATTGCATCAAGGACTAGACTGGCTAACCAAACAACCATTAACTTTCCAATGTATCTTGTTACATCTGAGTGCTATCCAAACACCCCTCCTTTTCAAACTTAGGGTTAGCCAAACAACCTTTTCTAACTTCTAGTCAAACAAGTCTTAACCAGAGCATTCATTACCACCTCTCATCCTTAGGTATTAGGTAACATTGACGACATACACTTTCATGTATTTCACTTATCATCTCACCTCAAACTCTATGCCTATCTTCATCAAGAAAACTTCTTTGATTTCATCATCATGGTGATCAAACTCTATCTGTAAGTTCTACATAGTTCATGATAAAAACATCCTCATAAGGGGACTACCTCATTTCTCATAATGTTTACAAACCATCCATGTATCATCCACTTTACCAGGGTAGGTTATCCTCTCTATCCTCATTTCTCGTGGCAACGTTCCAACCTACATCATCTCTTATCCTTGGTGTATGACACGGATAATGTCCTATCTCCCACCCCCATAACAAGAGGAAATAAGCATTTGGCTACAGTCCAAATACAGAGTTCTTCCTGTTCCAAGAGTAGAGATGGTACATCCCACCTTGCCAGTACACCTTTAAATCTAAGTTGCAACGTGCCACATATGTCTCTTCATCACAACCATCATGATATCAAACTAGTCTTGAACCTACTGAGGTTAATATCCTTGGTCATCTCCTCTAGGTCTATAGGGTACCGACTCTTTTGGGGTCATCCCTCTTCCCTCATGCATCAAGAGAGTGCCCTACTCATCTGCCCTTTGGGTCCCATGAGTTCATGAAGGTGATCAATCTCCTAACCCATGACCCTCAGACAATGATAGCTGTTACCTCCCGACCCTATGGTCATGTGCAACTGGGGAATTAGGCAACTCCTACTTTCATCGGTCTTATCCCTACCTGACCCTAGGATAGACTTAGGATTCTCCATTACAGAACATGTTAACTTAGAACCTTACCCAAGTCTTCATCATATCTCTTTCTGCATTCATGGGCTGACTCTCATCCGTTCATAGGCATCATGGCAACCTGCCTACCTTGGTCAAGCCCCATACTGGTTACCTCCATTGTAACACATTCACATGCAAAAGAGATGGATATCTATGGGTCTGTAGATTCATTCTCATACCATGTACTTTTCTAAACTTCTCAAGATCCTGTGAGACCTCTTTAGGTTACCTTAAACCAACCCAAAAGATACACACCCTACCAAAGGGGTCCCTCTCCCAGGATGGGAGGAAAACTATCTCTGAGGTCACAAAAGCTCTTAGGTCTAGGGTTTACATCCGCACGAGCCTACTTAACCCTAGCAAGCCATTAAGGCATGAGCAGATCACTTAGTGTACCATGCTAGGTCATACTTGTCCTCTTTCCTCAATGCTGGTTCGAGATCATACCTTCCTTTATCATCAACCTAGCTATGAGGGGTTCATCAAACACACCTTAAACTTAAGGGGCTCCTCTTTTCCTCTATTCATGAGGATTACCATGCTCACTTCTATAGGAACTCAACTTCTCATCATGAGCCTTAGGTACACCACTTTCCCTCTTAGGCCTAGGAACCCTAGGTTCACAGCATGCTCTGTCTCTTAACTACAAACCAAGCATGAAAAAGGCATGACACACACTCCTTGTCATCCTTCAATTCAAGCAACACTTAGAGTTGGGTCCTTCTTAAGGACAACCAACAAGGTACAAGGCCTCATAACCTACTACTAAACCTTTCTAGGTCTAAGGAACTCTTTTCCTACCTCAGAAGGTAAACACCTATACTGTAGGCACATAGGCACCATATGCTTCATCTTCACTATCTAGGGTTTGGTCCCTCTAAAGGCAATCAAGATATCATCAACTTATGAGGCAACTATTGTCATCCATTGTTCAGGGTTTTAGGCTTCCAACCTTCTTGCTGGGTTTCCTGCTCTCCCTAGAGCTAACCCTACCACCAACATCTCTATAAGAGGTCCTTTCTTCAAGAAGGATCATCCTCAAAAGCATGCTCTACATGGGTGAAGCCTAGGTTCGAACTTATAGTTGCTCAAGTTCATCCATAACCCTTAATGCTCCATCATAATTCCTTATCCAGGGTTTCATCCTATCGTCAGCACTATGACATGCCCTAAGTGTCAGCTATACCCTACTTGCACAAACCCATAGGGCTTCTAAGGTCCTTCACTATAATCATCATCTAAGGAACTATCCTTTACCCTAACATGCATGACCCTTCCCAAGGTTGGGTTGCCAAAGGTGCTAGGTCACCCATGGATCATATGGCATCCCAAAGGCATGTCCTTTCAAACACCTGGTCCAACTCATCTTCTCTATAACCTCCACTTAGGGTTAGGGTTAGCATCATCCTCAGAGAATGTGCCAGGTCTCTACTTGCAATGGAGATCTCTTATCCTCCTGACAGGAAGGTCTAGCCTCAGGTCTCTTCTAAGGACATGACATCTTATGTCATACGGCCTAAGCATGTATTTATTATTTGTTTTGTGCTTAATCTATTAAGCTTATGTCCATGACATCTTATTTACATGCCTTTCATTAATTTAGTGGAGGATTCCTTAAACCTTATTAACCTTACCCATACCTCAAGAGGGTGAGGAGAAGAAAGAAAACCCTAATCATTTAGGTCCTTATCAGAATTTTGTGATGAGAAGGGATGAATAAGATGAGAAGTCCTAAAGGTATCTTATTTCGATTCATACCCTAAGACTTTGGCCAGGCGGTCACACAGGTCCGGGAGTCCTCGTATTCCGACTAGCGGTGCGGAGGAAAATCTTGCCAGCCCCCGGTCGTGATCCCTTTCTAGACACCTCCGCCTTTCGGATACTCCTCTAATAACTCCCTTGGGTTCTATGGAGTTTGTAAAATTTAATAATTATTAATGGTTAACTGAGGAACCCAGGCTCTGATACCAAATGTTACGACCCCACCTCCCGATAACCCCCAATTAAGGGAGACCAAGATGTTGAAGCCACACCCATTAATCCCGGATCAAAGGTTCGACATATAATCATAAACAATTATTAAATTCTAACAGACTATCCTGAAAATGGTAATAAAATTTTTCTTTACATACCTTTTGAAAACTTGGATCTCTAAACTCCTATCCACACCGATACTAATCTATCTAGTCCTCCTTTGCACTTTAATTCTCTTTTAGTATCACATGTGCCACTTTACTATTTGTTGTTTTCATTGTACCTAAAACGCCGACAAACAAAACGTCGGTCAGCCGTAGCTGGTATGTGGGGGAAACAAATAATCATGCAACTATGATAACCATGTAATCATTCAATTAATCATTTAACAACCAAGATTACGTTTTAAGCCAAACTACTTAATCCATACCTATCCACAACTCTGTGTTGCCCCTGTAAGGACTTATATGGTACCTCTATAAAGGTGACTTGATGGACCTACCCTCTAGGAAGCCAAAGTCTTTCATGGCCTGATGGACCTACCCTCTAGGTAGACATGTACTAGGTCAGCCATTACGACAAAGAGGGGGATTAATGATTGATCTAGAAGGCATATACATTATGTGATAGTCATAGTCACTTTATAATTGTGAGGAATAAATAAACATTCAACAGTTTAGTTGCATTCAATGCGATTAAACATCCGGGAATCCATCGGGAAACTAAGCGATTATTCATAATCATAACCACATACCTGTTCCATAGTAACTTGATGTCCAAGCATTAACATTCAACACAATTAACAAGCAATCAACAATATCCTGAAAATAATGCATAACATTCAAGTGTCATTGTTTTATTCAAAACATCCTCAAGATCAACTTGGATTCCACCTTATGATTTCTAGGCTAACTTTAGGGTTTTATTAGGGTTTTATCCTTCATTATGCATTTATCACTTTTAATGCTCTTTTAGTTCACAAACCTTAATTTCTGCATCATAGACACAATTGAATGTCAATTAAGTCTAATATGTTTCTTTTACACCAAAACTATTATCTTTATCCTTTTAGGTCATATCCAAAACATTAAGGCTAATTATCATCCGCGGTTTCTTTCAAATTGACAAATCATATTACATTATAGTTCAACTCACATATATGAACCTTATTTATCACTATTTCCACTTTTATACACTAGGAAACACTAATTATCCAAATAATTCACATTAAAGTTCTTTGGTACTCAATTTATTTTCGAATCATCATATCTCTATTTTATTCTTCGATTTGTACAATTAAAACCATTAGAATTCATATCAACATAAATTAGGGTTTCTAATCCCATTAAGGCATATTCATGTACATAGAACACTAAATTAAACCAACTATATAAAAAGATCATCTTTTTAAATCCTATTTTCACTTTTATTAACAACAGGTTAATATCAGCTTGAATTATCCATCTATCATCAAATCTAAGGTTTTTCCATTAATTAAACCATAAAAGATGATAACTTTATACACTTTTCAAATTGCAAGAATATTTAGGTCTCAAATATATTTTTGTTGTACTCCTTGCATTTTTCTAATCAACTTTCATATATAACACGTCCAGATCAGAGTTACCAATAATTAATTAGGATTTTGCAAAATAAAAACTAATAGGACCAATCCTAACCTGACACGTCATCGGATTCTTTTCCTTGCTCAACGGGCCGAAGGCTCTTCAAATAAGTATTCGAATGACCCTTTTGCCCTTCCTAATTGGTCCTGATCTGTAAGCACGCAAGGGTATGTTTGTCCTTCTCGCTTTCCTTCTTCTACCTCGCAACACCGATCGGTGTTTGCTGCGGCGAGCGCCCCCCTGCGTGGCTGACCCCTCCCTGGGTGGAGCAAGTTGGGTCGAATCCTTTTTGGGCTCCGACAAAGTCAACCAGGCTGCCGTCCTGGCCAAAGCCAGTTGGAGAAGACAGATCCAACGACCAGGCTCTATTGCTGGTTCTCGGTCTCACCTCCAGGTCGCTCCCTGCTACAACTCACAGCTGTGATTCCCTCCTCGGAACCAGCACTGCCCACACCCTTCACGTTAGCTACGGTCGTCCTGTGGGAGAGCGCCACTCAACACGACACAACCCCAGAAGCCAGCAACACCTTCTTCTTCTCAACATCATCAACGGTCATGCCATTACGCGGACAGGCCAACCCGCCATTGCGTTGACTTCGAAAAATCCCCTCACATCCCAATTGGCAGTCTCTTATACCAACCCTTAACACATGGGTGGTCGTGGGACCTTGTTACCTGTTGTATCTAAGGCACCATCATGTAGAACATCTAAAGGTAGGCAAAGTTACAAGGATGACGACCAGGGATGGGCTTCCTTTAGACAGCCACGATTGTCTTTCATGTCTCCCGATAGAGGAGGATCCTTGGGTCCTTTTATATCCATAAACTAGGAGGAACCCTAAAGGCTAATACATAGTTATCCATCGGTATTCGTCGTTACTCACAAGGCACAGGCACCCTTCCATCCCTGTATTAAACTCTTTTATTATTATTCTCTTGATTTGGCGATCAACACAAGAAGTCACCGCTTTCCTAATCAGATTTGGAAACTAAAAGCGTTTAAGGAAAGTCTAATAAACTTGGATTCCTTGAATCTAAAACATTCCCTAATTTCTTAAAATGTTCTCTCTCTCTTTCTTTCTTTGTTTTTATTTTCATTATTTCTTTTATTTTGCAATTTTAGTATTTTCTCTTTCTTTCCTCTTTATTGGGACTCCTTGGATCCCAAGAAACTCTATTATTTCGAAATTCTTTTCAAAGGATATTTATTATCCTTCTAGATGCATCTTTATGCCTTATTTCACATTATCTTGTTTATTTCTTATTTAAATATTACTTTTTGAGGATTTCTTTTTATTTCTCTTTTATTTTCCTCATTGGCATTCCTTTTAATATTAACAACCACATGGATACGAAATTTCCCCAAGAAATCTCATTTATGCCTCTTTTCATTCATTTTCCACATTATATCATTATTTCCCAATTTCTTTCTTCATAAAGAAATACTTAATTAATCTTTTCTTTTCCTATTGCTTTCTTTTTGCAACTTTGGACTCCTTGTTACCCAAGGAACCCAAGAGGCATGAAATCCTCTTTGGATTTGTCTTATAGAGGTTTCCACATATTTCTTTTCTTAAAATTCAATTATCCATTTACTAATTGAATTTCCTTTTTTATTTTCCTTTTTATTGGGCCCAATAGCCAATAAAGCCCACAAATCAAACAACAAGGCTATTTTAAACGAAATCTAATTATTCTCAACCAACTATATGATTATTTGTTCAAACATCTTTAATATGAGAAATTATATTTCTCACCACTCGAACCCAAAAATTGGGGTTGTAACAGACTGAGTCTTCATTCATTATCCCATGGAACGCATTTGACTTGACCAAGTTGATTAATGCAGGATCAATCTTGTAAGTCGGAATGTTGATAGCCTTCTTCTTTATTGGTCCCTTTGACGCAGATGAAGAAGAAGCCTTGATCTTCTCCTATATTGTTTGTTCCTCTGCCATTTCTTCTTGTTCGGATTCTGAATCTGTTTCTTCCAAATGGTCTTGATTGTACTCCTCCTCGTCGTCAGGTCCCGGCAGTGGAACCTCTGGTTCCTGTTGCGTGTAGTCAGTGCTACACGTCTATACCATGCACAGGTACCTGCAAAATGGTAAATTGAGTTCAGTACCGTGCTAGACAACTACAAAATGTGAAAGATAAGCTATGCATTTCAAAAGTGAAAATAAAATTATAAAAATAAAAATGTGGCCTAGAGTGGCCGCTTGCATCACTCGTAGTGCCGACAATTCCCGTGTCCCCGGCAACGACGCCAAAACTTGACATGAATTTTCTGTGCATAGAACACAAGTGTACGCGTCAATGTAATATAGGCCTTTGTGAGGCCCAAGTCAAACTCAGGGACACTGAATTATCAGAGACTACTACTAACTACTCACAATCAGCTAAACCGGCTAAAAAGTTGGAAGTTGGTGTAAAATTAAAAGAAAATGAAATAAAGCAAAACAAAATAATCGATTAAGGGTTTAATTTAATCAATTCAAATGGAGATCTTTAGGATTGCGGTTTCACCGCGGGTTTTCATTGTATGAATTTCCGTATAATAATTCAAGTTCATCTCTCAATCCGGGTAGTGGCCTGTAGTCAGAATTGCCCATTGTCGTGGTACAATTCACTACCTATGTTTAGGTCGGTTCTACCATCGTAGTAACCTATACCCTAAACTAGGTGCATTAGAATCGACCTCTGGGTTTCCACCATTAACCTTACATCACCTTGTTCAAGGGATTTGTTAATTAATGTAAATTTCATCTCTTTTCAACTGTTAATTCTTCTTTCAAAGTAATTAAGGGCATTAGATTATCATTATGGTGATCAAGCATAACAATATAGTTGAGAAAATGTAATTATACCACGGATTTAAGAGATAAATGATGAATTACTATGATAAAAATGTCATACAATGCTTCCCCGGGCTACTCCCGGTCCTAAAGATAAAGGGGATTAGCTCCGCATGTTCATGTCAGAGCAAAACATGGTAGAGAAAAGGGGAAACATGGTGAAAAATGTGAATAAGTAATGAAACCCCTTGAACGGAGGAGATCCAAACGTTCCTCGGCGTAGAGTGCGCGATCCGCAGCCTTTCGGTGGTGGAAAACATCTTCTTCGGCATCCGGAACGGCTGGGGCGTGCTTCTGGGCTACGTTCTTCTCTCCACACCTTCTCTGGATGTGTGTAGTGGCTAATGACGTGATGGATTTCTCTTGGCCACCGTCATTAGGTATAATCACGAAGTTAGGTTGAAAAAATATCACAGTCGTCAAATTTAGATCGATCTGAAGCAAACTTGTATCTGACGGTGTTGATACTATCGACGCGAGTCGATGGTATCGACTTTGCACGGTATCGGCTGGTCTTCTTTTCTTTTCTTTGTCGTGAATGATGCTAACTCGATACTATCGACGAGGGTCGATGGTATCGACTCTCTTAGGCGTCACTTTTGTCTTTTTCTGTCGCTGAAGCTCCTCATGTCGATAGTATCGACTTTAGGGTCGATAGTATCGACTGTCTTCTCTCCAACAACTTAATGGTACATCGCTACCATCGACTTCGCCGTCGATGGTATCGCATCTGTGCTGCTCCTTGCGACTGGCAACCTGTGCTTGGGTCGATGGTGTCGATAGTAGCAAATATTCATTTTTCCTGAAATTACAACACAAAACCACATAAGCTGAAATAAAACATATTATTGTAATCATTTATTCTCAAAATAACAAAATAAGGGTGATTTGACACTGAGAAGGATCATAGACTAAAGTAAATGAATCATGCAATATTAACCACCAAAATGACCAATAACTGCATAAAACACAAGTAAAATATGTCTATAAATGCGACTCAAAATCATCGCATCAATGGGCCCATGTATGTCTTTCTCCATTAGGGTTAGATTGAGTATGTATGCTTCCCAAGTCTCCTATATATACGAGCATTATTGTTCTATACTAAATAACTTGTATTTGACTTTTATTATATCACATGGTAGAAGAGAAGCGACCCTGAGCTGCCCCACACGAGAGAGAGAAACAAACGAGGTGTGCCCCCTTGCATTTTGTCGCACCCTTGACAGAGATTATCTACCCACATGGAAATTTTTGACCATTCTCTTTACTTTCCTAGCTTGAATCATCTCCTACACCTTGTGTTGCCACTACACCTCTTCTCACCGATGCTGCGGTGCTCTATCTACCCATGCCTCAGCCCTAGCTAGTGCCGTCAACTAGCCTCCATTACCCCCTACAGTTTCTCCTTCTGGTTGCTGCTGGACCCTGAATGCCTACCCTGCTGGCCGTGCTAATGGCTGCAACCGCCAACTACTTTTTTGTTGTGGATTACCTTGCAAAGGATATCATGATTGTTGCTCGTGTTCACTTTTTTGTATATGGTGATCCTTTTTTACTACTAGCATCAACTTTCACTGCCACACAACAACTTCCCCATACCGCTTCCCACAACAAGTTTGGTTAATAACCTTTTCCCACCGCTACAAATCAACGCTCGTTTGTCGTACATCCATATATTTTTTCTACTCCCTCATTATTTTATACTAACCCCTCATATATGTTATGCCTATTGGTATTCAGATCCTGAATCAGACATATTTTTGACCTAATTGTTTTTTCTAAACCAATCTACCTAATTGCATCATTTTGCACCTTGACTCGAGTTAATTATTATCCTCCTCCATATATCTACCTAAAAATTTGATACCTCTACCATTTTTTTTTACTTTCCACCCCAACAACCATTTGACTCCTTTGTGCTTGGAGTGAGGGGGAGAATAGGATGTAGAGAAGATGAGTAGAGCATACAGATCTGAAGAAGGAGAGAAAAGAGATTTTATTTCTACGGCTATTATGAAATGCTTCTTGAAGAGATTGGTTTGTAGAGATTTATTTATGCTTCTGATTTTTTGTGTTGATGGTCTTTTATCCATCTACATCCACTTTACTGTTGCACTCCATGGCTCGTTGGTTTGTTTGTGCATTGCTTGCACATTGACATTTTCCATCCATTGTGGATGTTGACCTTTATACTTGTTTGTGCCTTGTTTGCACATCAACTTTATGTTCTCTGTGCCAACACTCTCTGGCTTATTCATGCTCTATTTCACATGTTGACCTATACGTACTTTGTTTTTATGTGGACTACTACTATCGATGCAAACCATCACTCTCTAGGATGCAATGTTAGTGATTGTGGTGAAGACCATGAAGCACTGTTATTTCTACTTATTTACCCATGAGATGATCATGAAGCTTCTGTGACTGTGACCTGCTTGTTTGAAGTATTTACTTGAGTGGGAGTGTTTGAGTAATGAGTGTTTTAATGTATATTTTAGGGGGAGAAATATTCTTGTATGGGCTTGGTATATCTTTCTATTCTGTTTCTTTGTTTTTTAGTCTTAATCTCTATTTGCAAGCTGATTTGGGATTTTCCCGACTTCATCTTGAGGGGAGTATTAGATAGTACATTTATTTTTGTTATGAAGTGTCTTTATAATATGATCCCAAGTATGTCTTATCCCATTAGGTTTGGGTAGTGTCTGTAAAGATCAATGGTCTTTAGGAACAAGGTTTGTTCTATTCTAAATAACTAGGAGCTATCTTTTATTATTTCACAAGAGAAGTTGTTGTCATGAACTCCTATAATAGTAGAGTGTCTCACAATCAAAAGAAGTCATGTAACACAATAACCAAAACAAAGGACTTTGAATATCTTTCGAGAAGAAGTAACAAAGACAAAAAGAACACACGCAATAGCATAACAATTGTGCATTGAGTAAAAGACACACGAGAGAACAACATCCATTCTTCTTTCACATCATCTTTATTCTAAAGGTAACAAGTAGGATATTCATGTCCTTTTCACTCCCCTCTTGGTATATGCACACTACAAACTGGAGCAGTTTACACTATTAGTAACTTCACCAAGGAAGATGTCACAGTAGAAATCCCACGCCTTTTCCCTACACATCCCAATCGCAACATTGGTAGGACGCACCCATGGCACAAAATCAGACAGCTAACGCAATGGGTCACCAATGTACAACATTGTTCTCACCCATCTATGCTCTTATGCTATGACCAAGGTGTAATGACATTCACAATTAATGGTGTGTGTGCTAGCTGGAACTATACAATGCAAAATGTTCCAAGAACTTCTAACTGCATGTATTGCTTCCTAGAGCATGGCATCTACTAGATCCTCAACACCAAAAGATAAATCCCATCTTCTTTCTAAGGAGCAACAAGTAGCTAGCATCTGACCAAAATCTGGTGCATCTTTTGTGTAACACTTCAGCATAGAGCATGTACTAAAAATGCAAGAGTCGATTCTATAACCTCAAAAAAAGTCAGAACATTCACAAACAATGAAGCAAACTAGAAAATGTAGGTGCTGACTTGTTCCTCCCCTCTAACTAGAAAATGCAATAGTGTTCATTTCCACAACACTTTGCCTATGACATTCCATGTCTTTGTGGAACCTAAAGATGACCGTTTGGTCGAAAGGGAACCTTTCTGCCAAGTTCCTTCATTTTCCCTTTATGCCCTCTAAAGATGAACATGTTGTCCTATCAAGAAATTTAGCTTAGTGTTGATGGTGCATGCATGCCTTGAACTTCCTAGCTACCACCAATTCTTAATCTCACACCTCAACAACTTCTAAAATTTATGGCTAAAACATTACAATTAAATGCCACTATCTTAGATATATGTGTCATTCATTTTCCCACCATGTTGCTAAATGAAGAGGTAAGTGACTTTAATTATAACATGTGCGAACATGGAGCATTGTTCTATTGTTGATCCTGAATTACCATCCAAGTGACCATATTAATACATGAATGAATGAAGAGATATAAAAACCACAATAGCGAGTAGTATCATTAAAGAAATTTAATGCAAACTATGCAGAAACTAAAGTAGGTTGTATCCTTCTTAAGATTAAGGTCAAGTGATAGTATATATCTACAACTTTAGAAAAAATGTTAAAGGAACTATAACATGTAGTATAAACCAGCCTCATTAGGTGATACCTGGTAGATGAACGAAAATCCACATGCTGTGCTCCTGTAACAAATGGACAAACAAATTTTGAATCTTGTCAGTTGGGTGGCATTCATGATCTGTTTTGACATTTTAAAAGTGGGAAAGGGAAACATAATAGTTTCATGTTTGGGCTTGAAGCTAGACAAACCTTCCTTGGTAACAACACCAATCAGGATGTCTGAGATGTTCATCAAGATGGATATAGTTATTCAAAGGGACAATAAGGGAAAGAAGCTATAGAGGGAGGAATAACAATTAGATAATTGTGGGAGACAAAGAAATAATATACAACGATAAGCTTTTACCCACCTCTATTTCAGGGATCTCTCATTCTATTGGGGAATATTATGTTTCTTCTAATATTTTTAGTGTTTGGTCAATCCATTGCATCATACAATTAATGAATCCAAGCAAACCAAATCATTAGAAAAAAATTCAATCTCATCGATGATTTTTCTAATAACCGATGAGGAATATCTTACTTAAACCCATGTGAAACCCATTCCCCCCTCTTTCCTCTACCCTATATTTCCTAGAAATTGCTCTTTGACGATTTTGTTGTTTCCTCCATTGTTTCTACTACTTCTCTACCACACCGGATGTTGCTGCTTCAACCAACTGCTTCCCTTACTACATCCATCGGCCATTATCATTGTTGCTTTTGCAAGCTACCGTCATCACTAACATTGCCGGTCTCTGCTCCACCAGTTAGCTGCTCTACTCAGCAGACCATTACTCCGACGTTGATGCCAATGCTAAGTTCAACCACAACCCCTTCATCTGACGTCAATGTTGCATCCTTCCGCCGCCACCAGCCACAACCACAAATTGCTTCTCATCCTTCTTCTTTTCTTCCTTTGTCTTCCCTACACATCTTCCTTTCCCCACTCCTACCTGATCCTCTCTCCTCTTTCCCTACCCTATGATTTCTTCTCAATATTGAGAACAAATTGTATAGGGTAGGGGAAGGAGGAGAGAGGAGGAAGGAGGAGAGAGGGAAGGAGATGGAGATAAGTGAAGGAGGAAAAACATTTTTATGATTATAATTTGTAGTGAATTGTGATAAATTTGAGAAGAAATTGTATAAATTGTGTCAAAATTGTGATGAATTAATGGTGATTGTGATGAATTATTACATGCTCATTATTGATTATTTAGCTTTGTTAGGATTATTACATGCTCATAATGAAACTATAACTTAGATGATGAGAGAATCAAATTCTAGGGATCATTACTAAATTTTGATAATTGCATTGCTTATTTGAAATTATAACCCTAACTTTATATATGTGGTAAGTTCATTCCATATTAGCTATTAAATGTTAGTATGGACAAAATGTTGGGACCTATGAATCAATACACTGAAATGGATATGAATTTCTCTAAATTAACTTGAATTGGCAATGTCAATGTTTATGTTGATTATCTTGCTCGAATCACTTGACTATGTTGCTCGAACATGCATGACCTATTTTGAGATATTGAATAAACCTGAATTTGTGAATAAACTGTACTTTGTGTATAAAACCTAATTTAGCCTAGAAACCCATATGCGATTTACTCATTAGGAGTAAAACTTGGATAGTCCCTGGTTTGTGACTATTCTTAAGAACTTCATCTCACTTAAGATGTAACTTTATAATGTATGTTTGATTTCAATAAATTTTGACAACATTTCCCCTTTGTTCTTAGGGTACATGTAGATGGGCATTTTCCCATCTACAACGATGTACTTGGAGAACTGCGGGGAAATGCTGGAAAATTTTATTGAAATCAAACACACATTATACACTTAATGGTGAGATGAAGTTCTAAATATTGGGTTAGGTGGTACATATTCATGAACTTGAATTCTACTAGATGATTAGGGATCAATTCCTCAAACATTTTTTTATCAAGAAATTAACTTACCAGCTAGAACTTGATGAGATACTCATTTCCCATATGATCATATAGAAATGGATCGATCATGGATGTTGAATCCAAATTGCTACACTCTGGAGTTTATCAATGCTCTCAATGACTTCATAAAATTTTGCAGCGGTACATTGAAAACAACTTGGAGATAAGTTCTATTTCCCCTGTATGAATTGTAGCAACAACCTGAAAGTTGACTTTGTTGACACGATCAAAGATCATGTCATGTATAATGGGATTGTATAGGGCTATACAAAATGGCACTGGGATGGATAGTTTCCTAGTATGAGATCGAAACATGTGGGTAGTAGTAGCCATGTCTAGGAAGAAATGCCTGAATATGCTGATGAGAACAAACCAATTCACACATGCATGGTTGATGCGATGCTAGACACTTGCGGGGTAAATGTTACAGACCCACCTCCCTTATTCAGAAACATTGTGCATGATGCTGAGAAATTGTTATACTTAGGTGGTACTAAGTTTTACAAAATTGAGCGCTATGTTGAGATTGTATACTTTGACGGCTAACAATAGATGGAGCGATAGAAGATTCACTTCTCTATAGTCTTTGTTGAAAGATATTCTCCCTGAAGGTAACGAGCTTCCAATCTCAACTTATACAATGAAAAGAAGTTGTGTGTGATAGGAATGGAGGCTAGGAAGATGGATGCATGCCCAAATGGATGTGTGCTATTTCAAAAGGGTTATATCAATTTGAAAGAATGTCTAAAATGTGGGGCGTCTAGGTACAAAAGGATGACATCTATTAAGGCCAAAATTGAGTTTCCTGCCAAGGTGATGTGGTATCTTCCTATAATACCCCAGTTTCAATGCTTCTTTTATAATGTCGTAGATGCACATAATTTATCCTGGCTTGTAGAGGTAAAGAAAAACAATGATTGTATGCTACGACATGTGCCTAATTCCGCGCATGGGATATAAATTGATTTATGTTATCCTAAATTTAGCAAAGAAGCCAACACTTTAAGACGTGGAATTTGTACTGACGGGATGAATCCATATGAAACATTAATCAAGAAAAATTGTACTTGGCATGGCATGCTTGTTGTATACAATCTTGATCTATGGTTATGTATTAAGAATAAGTATGTCATGTTGTCACTACTAATATCGGGCCCCAAACAACCTGGAAATGCCATTGATGTTTACCTTGAACCTCTGATTGATGACCTAAAGAAACTATGGGGAGAAGATGTGATTACTTTTGATGATTTGCACTGAGAGATGATTAGTTTACGTGCTATGTTGTTGTCAGGGAACCATTCATACCCCAATCCAAATCTCACTACCTAGACAGTGGTGAAGGGATTCAAGCGCCCATCCCTAGGTTGCCCAAATGGATCTCACACACTGGCATATACAATAAGAAATAATAACTCACAAAACTAGAGATTTAAGGAACTAACCAACCCAATTTATGATTTTGCATACTTCTCTTTGTCATCAGAGTTTGTCAAGTGCAGAAGTGATTTAGTCAATTTTTCACAATGATCCATATTGTTTTCCTAAAATCAAGAAAATGATGACACAATCAATGCAATTGCATGGTACACTATTAAAAACAAGTAAAATAATTTTATATCAAAATAATATACATGGTAGGACTTATATTAAAAAATAGTCAACAAGCAATTTTCCAAAACAATATTTGTTTGACAAGATTTTTATTACAAGTTTCCCATTATGTTGATATCGAGAAGCATGCTTATGTATTTATGTGGCTCCATCACCCCAATGTGATGGGGGAGGTCACCAGACTCCATCTCTCCATATGAGGGAGGAGGTCAATGAATTGTACAAGTTCTACCCTTTAAATGAGGAGGTCGCTTGTACTCAATATAAACAAGTATTATTAGCAGTCATAATGGGCAATAACATTTATATTTTCAAGTTTGCTTAATATAGAAAATCGGAAGACCAAATATATACATAAGTATACATTTCAAGAGGTACATAAAATGTATCATCAATGTTATTAATCTGTTCAAGGAGGAGGTATAATACGTCAACCCCTCAAGTCAGATCCTAGATCAACAAGATTTGGATCAAGGGTACAGATCATGTCATTTGAAGATCATGTTTCAATTTTCAAGATTAGGGTTACACATTCCTATTTAACCTGGGGTTAGGTCATTCACTTATGATCAACAAATCTCAATATGTCGAACTTATATTCAAGTGTCAAGTATATTTTTTAGAATGAATGACCTACCTAGGTATTTTCAAAACATATAAGCTAACCCTAATTATTATCATCAATATTAAAGTCATTATCAAGTCTCTAGATCATCATATGATGAATTTTTGTTCAAGATTAGATTAGTGTTGATTGATGCAATAAGTAAAATCATTGATCAAATATTAACTCAACTGATCGAGTAATTAACAATAAAAGGTCACATATATGCATTTGAGTGGATGATTTACTAAATATGGGATTAGGGATGTGAATCCAATCTTTTAACCTTTTTTATTAATTTATACCAAATTGTCTTATAAAAACATACTATAATTTTGATATATTTAAATTTACGATGCATTTTCTAGGATTTCATCATGATTTGTTCATTTTATTGATTATTCATGTAAGAAGGCAAATAATTCATTTTAAGGGAGAAAATAGAAATAATTCGATGACAAATGGGAGATCTAGATGGATCGATGTAGGCGTGCAGCTTGGTGGTTCAATGGATCGATTCGATCCTTGATTTGGATAGTTCAATCTTTGATTTGCCAGTTCAGACCTTGGTTTGCTAGGTCTTAGACCCAGTTGGTTCTTCTCTGGACTAGCAGTTTGAGGCTCCTTTCCTATTGTCTTAGACTTCTACACGAGCCAATAAATAGAGGTAGAGGGATCGTCGGTTGTAGAGAACATGATGTGTTGGAGCTGGTAGTGGAGGTGCAGCTTGAGGTCATCGTGACCCCATAGAGTTGTGGGTGTCCTAAATTGGTGGGCCGATGATGCAAGGGCAAGATGCCCAAATCAAACCAGGAAGTGGTGACATTCAAACAACATCAGTACATAGGATAAATTGGGGTATATTATGGCTGATGTAGAGCATGATCATATGAATATGGCAAAGGAGGGATTGTGACAGTCCTTTAGGGGGTGTTTTTATAGGGTTGGGGCCAGGTTTACGACTAGATAGGATTTGTTTTCTAGCCACAATCACCGGAGTGAAAGAGATGAGAAAGTATCTCGATGTAATGGTGTAACAACATATTAAAGGTGGTCTAAGTTAGGAAAGATAGGAGAGAAATCAAGAGACCAACATTTCTATGCGATCAAATTTTCAATTCATGGTCGTATTGAGTTGATTTCTCCTCTTGGTCTCATTAACTCCTCCCCGCAATAAGCGGGTGGTAGGATATTATGGATCGGACATTCAATCAGTCCATGATCTATGGGAAGGAAGATCCAAGGCTGGGGTTCCCCCCTATAGAGTGCCTTGGATAGCTGGCTTGGAAAAAGTCGAATAAAATGGCAATTGAAGGGATTTTAACACATTAACTTCAAGAATTCGTAGAAAAATGTAGGGATGTCCAAATGAGATGAAATTTGGATCATAGGTTCAAAATATTGTATAGAATATTTGGAAAATGTTTGAGAACTGATGGAGCTAGAACTTACACCAAAAGATTACTCTTCCAATGGAAGTCCTAATATGCACCAAAAACCCTAGGGAGTTGATGTTCTCTCTAGGTTTACCTACAACTGGTGCTAGATAAATGCTCCAACCCCACAAGAGTGTGGAAACCTTATCATAGTACAAATTTAGGATCGAACCCAAAGGACAACGTTAAGAATCTGAGTGTCTTTTTCTTGTTTCGTATCAATCTAAGTTAATCATCTAAGACCAGAAGTTTGATTTGAGTTATTTAACCTAAAACATGCAAAAGTAAAGGCAAGAATAAAAACTAGTTTAAGGATTGAAAACTAAGATTAGCAAATGATGATGGATCACTGGGGTGATGCGGGTATTCACCACCACTACACATGAATTGTACTTGTACCAAACATAGCAAGACTTGTAAGCAAGATACATGGATGTTGTACAATACCAATGTCTTATAGGACACGAGTAATGCACACATCCTTCACGGGTTGAGTAACTCTCATTCGGTATGTATCTACGTGTCAATGAAGATATGTAGTCTCCGAAGAGAAAATCTTACTCAACCTCATGAAACGTGCATAGGAAAACTAACAAGCGAGCGATAATTACCAAAACGATTAGTATCCTTATAGACTATCCCTCTTTCGAGGATATAGCTACGAGAAACGTGAGAGTGTTGCAACGTCAGCCATTCCCAAATGAATGGTCAAGTAATTTGCACCACTCTCTCCTCAGAGTGTGTTCCTCGACCTGTCAAGGTTGCACTTTTGTATGTCAACTGATTCCATTTCATAGTACAAAAGTACAACGATGGAGGTGAGCTTACTCCACTCCTTGGAAAACGTTCCTAGATACCGAAACGGATGCGTGGTGGATACACACACCAGAAACCAACACTAAATCAGTATTCGAGTCTCAAGAGCGGTCGTAGACAAACCACAACGAAAGACAATAAATGCATACAAGAACGCGGCCAACATTCGAGCATGTGTGAAATGATTTAGTATTGAATCAGAATGATAACATCTTTTTAGTACAAGATACAAGACACGGGCAGCGGGGCTAGTCTCCGCGCCCCAGTGGATGGAATGACTCGCTCCTCATAGAGGGAGCAACAAAGAAAGAGAATAGAGAGAAAGAAAGCATCGTCGGAGCAGAAGAGTAGATCCGTGACAGCCCGGTGTAGATCGTCGCAGTCTCCGGGACTGCTCCGTCGTGGTCGATGTCGTCCGTCTCTCTGCCTCGATCGTCGTGTCTACCTCCGGGATTGCACGGGTAGAATGAGGTAGAACAATGGTAGAAGTGAGGTGATAGAGGTGAGATGGTGATGGAACAACCCTCTAGATCTGTCCCCAGTTTGGCAGCACACCGGATCTGGACTCAGGCCGGGATTCTGAGGCTGTGGGTGAAGTTTGGTCGGAAATGGTGCTCGGGCATTCTGGCGGCGTCCCGACACTGGTCCCAGTCCGGCAGCCTTGGGCCGTAATGAGATGGGATGCCTAAGACCATGCCTCTACCCTTCTATTTATAGGCTTGCCAAAATATCTTGGGCCCCGAAATCACACTTTTTGCATGCCCTTTTGTTCATGCAGTTTGCTCTAATAATGCTTATGCGGTTTGGTGTAGCAGCGATTCCATACGGTTTGCTTGGCCATGCAGTCTCTTATAAAAATGCCCATGCGGTCTTGTTTTCATGCGTTTTACTCAAACGGACGCTCCATGCGGTCTGTGCTCAAACGGACACTCTATGCGGTCTGCTCAAACGGATGCTCTATGCGGTCTTCGTCTGAGATCCTCCATGCGGTCTTCATTGTCCATCCAAACGGTTTCGGCTCATTTTGCTCATGCGGTTTGCATGTAAAAGCTTCATGCGGTCTTCTTTGTTTGTTCTAAACATTTTAGTAGTGTATTCCCATACGGTCTTTTATTCTCACGGTCTTGTCCTTTTGTTTTCACGATCTCGTGCTATTATTTTCATGTCTGCGTGGGGCATGCGTTCTTATGCTGCTGCCATCTTTGACAAAGTGCCAATCCTATTCGATCCTTCATGCATTCACGTGAGCTATAATAGCTGCTGGGAAAATGGTTTTAAATGCAACGCTGCAAGTCATGTGGGACCATGCGGTTTCAGCCTCTCACAATCTGCAGCTTCATACGGTTTGCTTTGTATGCCATAGCTCATGCGGTTTTGGCCCTAGTTGCTAATCCATTCGATCATTCCTTATTGTCATGTGCATGCATTCTGCACTTGGTTCTTCACGTGGCAAGTGCAGCAAACAAACGGTCTACCTTAATTGCAAATAGCAACCGGTCTGCATGATGTGCATGTATTCAATCGATCACTTTGACCTCACGTGGACTTAAACGATCTCGGTGCTTGCAGGCACTCTTGTGCTCCAGACGGTTTGGTGTGTTTAGCAGTAGCAAACGATCTCTCACCAAGGTTCTAAATGGTTTGCATGAATGTGCCTGATGCAAACGGTCTTGCATGCGTGGTTGGCGAGGGCGGCATGGCTGCTGCGATGGCAGAGACGGCGACGGTGTTGCTTCGTGCACGTGCGATGGCGCAGAGAAAGGTTGGTGAAGACGATGACACCGGTGGTCGCGGACAGCAGTGGTGTCGACGGGTAGGCTGCAGGTGTTGTTTGTGTAAGCTGCAGAACGTGGATGTTGACGGTGTAGGTTGCAAGTGTTGTGGGTGTCGTCGTTGCTGCTGCTGACGACGTGGGCGCCGTCATTGCTGCTACTGACGACGTGGGTGCCGTCGTTGCTGCTGCTGACAACGCGGGCGCTGTCGTTGCTGCTCTCCAAACGGTCTTGTATTTGACTGTCCATTCGGTCTTTACAATCACAGCAACCGGTCTTGAGACCGCATGGGCTCAAACGGTCTCTAGACCGCTAGAGTCAGTGTTGTAGGGGTCATGACCGTTGGTGATAGTTGAGGATGATCTACAGAGGAGAGAGATCATGAGTAGGGGAAAATGAGATCAAATAAGCTGGAAACTATGGTAATTTGAGCTAGTAATGCACTATTTATACGAGACTGAAAAGATACTTAAAGTAAACCCAAAGCGAGGGTAGATCAGTCGATATACGGCATAAAATCCTTAGAATTGGCGACTGAGAGGGTGAATCTGGAGGATTCATCAAGAACCAAAATATGAAGTTATATAGAAAAATATATTTCTTTGGGTATAGTATAATTTAATCTAAGTTGTAGTGACAAAAAGTGTATAACATCCATATTTATCATTATATTTCAAATTTGAGTGTGAAAATTGATCAAGTAGCCATGGAAAAATAAATTGAGTTCATCAGTGAACATAAATGTGGCAAAATAGGAAATGAACAAAAATAAGGGAAAATTCACTTTAGCATAACTATTTTACACTATTAATGACTTTCCTACTTTTGGGAACTGGGTTGGCTGCATCGTCAAAGGATCCAAGGCATGTCCTATATGAGAGGAAAATATAGATTCTATCATATTGAAACATGGTGGTAATCTTGTATATCTTGTTCATCAACATTTCTGCCAAAGGTGCATCCTTACTGAAAGTTGTGCAAAACATTCAATCGCTCAACTGAGAAATAGAGTGCCCCTAAACCTATATTAGGGGAGGATATTTATGCAAGAGTAAACAACATTCTAAATCATTTGGTAAGCGACCATGTACTACCCCCACAAGTGAAAAGTCTTTATTCAAAAAGAGGTGGTCATTCTGGGATCTTCCGTATTGGAGTTCTTTGATAGGACATTATATCGATGTCATGCATGTTAAGAAAAATGTTTGTGATAGTATTATTGGAACTTTGTTGAATATACCCAATAAGGTTAAAGATTACATCAAATCCAGAATGGTCCTACGTGAAATGGGTATAAGGAAAGTATTAACAAAAGAAGTTACCAAAGGTCGCCAAACATATCTACCTCCTACTTGTTACACGTTGTCTACAAAGGAGAAAAGAACTTTTTGTTAGTGCGAGCATAATGTTAAGGTACCATAGTGATACTCAACCAATATTCGTAGATTGGTATCAATGAAATATTTAAAGTTGATAGGTATTAAATCTCGTGATTGTCACACTCTAATGCAACACATATTGCATGTGGCTATTTGACATATCCTTCCTAAGAATCTAAGGTTTGCAATGAATAGACTTTGCTTCATCTTCAACCCTCTATGTAGAAGAGTAAATGATTTTGAGATTCTAGATAAGTTTCAAAGAGAAGTGGTTGTTACCTTGTGTCAACTTGAGCAATATTCCCCCCCCCCCCTTCATTCTTTATATCATGGTACATCTAGTTGTGCATTTGACTAGGGAAGTGAAAATGTTGGGTCCAATTTTCTTGCATTGGATGTATCCTTTTGAGAAGTACATAAGTGTTCTTAAAGGTGATGTTCGAAACCATTGTCTCCCTGAAGGGATTATCATTGATAGCTATATTGATAGGGAGGTTACAAACTTTGGCAATGACTTTTTGAGTTGCAATGAAACTACTGCTAAAGTCGTGATTCCTAATGTTTATTTTAACAAGGTAATTTGGGAGAATGACAAGTAAATACCAGTCGAGAGCAGTAAGAACAAGCAGACTTGTATATTTTACACAACATTGATGATGTAGGTTATTATATCACCAAACATACCAATGAGCTCAAGAGAAGTTATCCCCAAGCCAGTTCAATGTGGCTTGCTAGAGATCATAATCAGACATTCATTAGGTGGTCTGAAAAGGAAATATTCAATAAACTATCTCAAATACCAAATAATATTACAAAAATTATCAAATGGCTCGCATATAAGGAAAACACCCATGTTACATGTTACAAACGGTTTGACATAAATAGATTTTCATACTACACATAACATCAAGATGATAAAAGTGTCATCCAAAATATTGGGGTCACACTTCAGGCTTCTTCATTATATTTTCCTTGTGCCAAAGATAAGAGTCAACATGAAGGAAAGATGTCTTATTGTGGTGTCATTGAAGACAAATGGGAAATGGACTACACAAAGTGTAGAGTTCCATTATTTAGGTGTAAATGAGTTGAATACAATAAACAAGTTGTAGTTGACGAACTTAATTTCAAAATAGTGAATTTTGAGTAGACATGCTTGAAGGATGAACCCTTTATCATGGTATCATCGGTAATAAAGCTATTCTATATCAATGATCCTATAAAAGAAAATTGGTAGTTTATTATTCATAGCAATAGATAGTTCATTTCAGATCCTATTGATGAAGAAGAGTACTATGACAAGTATGATGACTCTAGTCCATTTTCTATTGTCATACCAAGTGTAAATGTTGAATCTAACAATGATGATTATACATGTGAAGATCAAACATAAGGGATATTAGTTTAAGGAATATTGCTCATATGTGATCTGACTCTTTTTTTTGTTATATGTAACATGTTTACCTATTCATATGTGATCTGAATTTTTATAGTGTTGACTTTTTACATCTGATCTGACTATTTTTAGAGTTGAATTTTTATATGTGATCTGACTTTTTTCATTTATTTACTTTTGATTTTATAGATGGCATCTAAACAGGAGCATAATGATCACGAGTGTGAGGATGTTGAACATCCTATCCAGGGTGTTGATCATGCTCTCCCTCCAAAACGTAAGGGAGTTAGAGGGATAATTGTAATGCAAGATATCATGAATAGGCATGGGATGGACGACTTCATTGAATTTAATGAAGTAGATATGCCACTTACTAAAGAGTCTGTCAGCTATTGTGGGCTCCTTGCTCGAAGGAAATTGCCTCTCCTTGTTGAGAGTTGGAGACAAGTGAGTACGGTCTAGAAAGTCCTCTTCTGGAGGGAGTTAGAGGTGAGATAAATGATATGTTCTTATAGACTTTTTTGTATTCTTTCTTTTAACATTTCTAAACAGTATTCAATGTTGAACCTTTTTCAGGCCAATAAGAACTTGATGAAAAGCTACATCACAAGTCTGTTATGCAGCTCATCAATAGAAGACATAGCGATTAGCAGACAATCCTCCCAAGATATTATGACCTTGGAGACGAGAAAGAACCCTATCTTAAATGAAACTAAAGGATTGGAAGGAGTTTTTTCGGCCAAGAAAAAAAATACGTTCGGGGTATTGAATTAGTTACATTTTTCTAATTTCTTATGGTTACTTAACAATATCACTTGTATGAATTAATCATAATCTTCACGTCACTCAAAAAGAGAGTCCTGACAAGAATGTGAACAATCACCGGTTGGATTCAGGAGGTTATTTGAAAGGTCGCCTATTAAGAGAGATGCTACAATGAGAGCAAGAGCTACAACTACAACATCAAATTGTTATATTTTAATGATTAGTCCATTTCTGATGATAATTAGTTGGAGTTGGATGCCAAAGCAAATGAGGGAAAGTTCATCCCTCAGGACACACACAATAACTTGACGATTGTTCGAGGGATAGAAGAGTATCATATACGTGTTAGGGATGCTGGAGCTGGGTATCTGATAAAATATTTTTTTGTCTCATCCTAATATAAGAGAAAACAAGTCAAGAAAGGGGAAATGAATGCAAAGTAGATGCGGAGAATTGTAGATGCAGCCTTGGAGAAATATATAACTTCTCAGTTGACACAACAACCAAGTTCTCCAGCAGTCACATAATCGATTCATCACTCACCCACATTGTGCATTGGGAGTAGTCCTTCTGACCCACATGACACAATGTGGGTAAGATTCAATTCAAGTTAATATATATTGCCTAGTTATAGAATAATATTTCAAGTCAATATTTATGTTTGTCAAATTAAATTTTGCATTTAAAAAAAAATTAGGTGGTGAAAAAATGTCGTCTTGCCATTGATGAACTAGTAGGAAACATCATGGCAGATGGTGACTCTTCTATCACATATGTGGTTCATGGTATTCCACTTCCTACTGATCACTATCATGTGAGAATCATACATATCTTTTCAGTAATGAGGGAAGTACCTATCCCTTACGAGCCCCCATATGCCACCACAGTCAGAGAGGTAGATGGAGGCTTTATTAGGTGAACAAATGAGTCGTTATATTTGTTAAGGTATGACGAATGCATATTGGAACTTAAATATATTAATAGAAAGATAATATTAGCATACATGTATGCAGACAACAACATCTAAGAATCCCCCTAAAATTCTAAAGCCTCCACCCCCTCATTTTATTCCACATGAGTTGTTTAAGCCCTTAAGCCCTAACTACCATACATTGACATGATGGTAAGACACTATAGACCAAAAAACTACCATTTTGATAATCCTTGGAGAGGATATGGTAGGTTTATAACTTAACAATGTTATAGTGCTGACAAATGTTTCTGAAGTATTTAAGTATAATTGGCAGAACAAATCAATGATAGAACTTTAGATACAGTGAGTGTGAAGACCTCATCATATGTGAAAATTATTTAATTGTTTTCAACATATAAATTGAGTATTGGTTATATAATATATTTTAGTGATTTCTATTATGCAGACTTCAGAATAGCAAATGTGGGGTTTCTAGTGTCATTTTATTACAGATGTAGTTAGAGATTCGGGTGGCATCAATGAATATGCCATTACTATGATGTAGTATTTTGGTGCTTCCAAGAACGTGATCTTAGCTCGCTTCAACATGAATTAAGGTTTTGGATTTGTTTTTTATATGTCTAACATATGAATACAATTTCATTGTGGGATTTAATTTTTTATTTTATTTTCCTTCTATTCGCTCAGAGGTATGCACTAGAAATTGTTAGTGATTGTTGCTGAGACTTGAAAGGTTTATGTCTTTGGTCCTTTCGGTGCAAAAATGTCACCAAATGTGGGACATCCAATAAAATTGGTGATTTATGCATAAGTATAGTTTCTCGATGCCCATTCGCTTTGTTAGTGTTTGTATCATAATGCATGTTTAATAATGAAACATATCTTGTAATTGAACTTATAGGGGTGTGAAAGCATTCTATAATGGTGCAGGGAAGGTAGATAAGAAGAAGAAATATGTAACTTGGACGAGTGTTGATGTATAATCTTCTCATTACAATTGCATGATAATTGACCAACTCTACTTGATTATATTTATTAATTGAATTGTAAATCCACATGCCCATATTAAAGACAATGGTTGGGCATTCACATATTACATGATGTTGTATATGTAGGTTATTTTCAATCACATGGAACAAATAAAATTTATAGAGAATGTAAGTTAGTAGTCTTGGATCATATTAATGAAGTAGTCTCATTACAAACAATCAAATCTTATAACAACTCTCATTCTCTTTGTAATTTATAAGAAGACTAAACCCTATACATTAGAGCAGTTGAATGACCTACGTGCACAGAGGACAGTCGGCTTCATCGGAAATGTGGATTTGAATGAAAAATTTGACAGTTGATTGATATTTTTTGGTTGTTTGATCTTTAATGTCAGATTTTTATATGTATTTTTGTGAGTGTGAATTGAATGTTGATATATAACTTTGTGACTTAAAATCTGAGATGGCAGCTGATGTTGATATGTATTTTGTGTGTGTGAATTGAATTTTATGTGCATATGGGCGTGTGAATTTGAATGTGATATATGAGGAAAAGAATGATGTTTGTTTGTGCATTTATGTATGAATTTGAAGTGTTGCTGAGATGGAAACAATTGAACAGTGAGTTCATGGATTTGTGTGCAATTTGAATTGAAAAAAAAATGATTTAATGTGTCTTGTATAATTTTATCTTTTTCTTGTAGGTGTGCTGGACTTTTGTTAAGCTGCGATGCTTGTAGAGAGCTTGTTCTTCTTCAAAACTTTCAGTTCTGAAGAACAAGGCTCCAGAAAGGCTAGCATGATGGACGAAATGTATGCAAGCCTATTATATATAAAAACATACAATTTATCATCGATTTGGGAATAACCAACTACATCCATATTCTATGTCAGTTATGTACAAACAACCAAAGATATACACCCAAAATTTCACAATTGATTCACTGATAAAATCGATTATTGGTAATTTGGCGTCGATTATTTTTCATCATACCATCAATGAGGAAATATTCATAATGTTTATTGTTTTATGCAAAATTGATGAGAAAGTTCAACCAAGACCACAATACATCGCCCACTAAGAGTTATGTTGTTAGTTTTTTCCTAATAAAGAACTGTAGACATTAATCTTGTTTTGTCAGTTTGCTTAACTGGCAAAAAATGATTGAGTTTTACTATTGCCCACTTGTTCGACAGTTTGAAATTGACACAAAATGCCAAAAATAACCAATGTTATATCCCCTTTCTGTAGTAGTGTCATATAAATTATAGAGGTTAGGGACAGAGAATTTATGATTATCTAAGATGAAATACTTTGTGGTCTATCTATCATATATAAAAAATGGAACCTCAAAATGCTTTAGCACCTTTAGTAAAAACCTATGAGATTTTTTCCTAGTTTTTCTTGATAGAGAAGAAAGAATAAGAGACATGCCTCTTTGTTTGGGATTTTCTTAGGGGATTCACCAATTTGGAAAGGTTTGGACTTAACCTGAGACCTGGGGGTCCAATAAATGTTGGATTATAATATTTGGGGTAGTACATTTATAATATCAGGTGGATTTAAATGGACTATCTACAAAAATGATTTGTTGAAACACTACACTTAAGCAGACATGAAATATGATACAATTTTGTTCCTTGTCTTGTTGATAAGGTTGTTGCATGATGGTCTTTATCATTATCCTCTAGATGATTTCATTAACGGAATTATAATGATATGCATACAGAGAATGTTCAAGGTGCTTTCCACAATTATCTAGAACATAGAGGATAAAGAGACATAAAAAATAGAATGCACTAGAGGAGTCCCCATTCATGTTTCTTATCATGTGGTCTTTCTACTTCTCCCAATTATATCTTAGTGCACTCACGGGAAACGGTCTTTCAAGACACAATATGCTACATATTTATTCTTTCATGCTTCATCATATATAGATTGTATGTAATGTAAATGATTTTATTCATGGAAATATGTTGAGGTTTTTGGTGGAAATGGACAGAAACTAATCGGGTTGGGACACTAGTATTTTTTTCAAAAAAATGTGTCTAAAGAAATATATATAATTATACTATTATTAGTTTTATGTGATCAAGATTCAATAGTGCATTAAGATATAGTGGATCTCTCCTGATTCTCTCTCTCTCTATAAATCGCTCTGCCTTCTTTCTAACCCACACTAGGGTTTCTCCGCCTGGGGGAGGGGCGTTGTCCCTTGGCGTGCTCTCCCCTTGGCCCTTCTTCTCCACCCGATCTGCCTCTCCCACCTTCCTCCCTACCCTTCCCCGCCCTTCCCCTTTCCTGGTCTCTCCCCCCGGTGGCCCTACTGGTGGCCGTCGATGTTCCTGGCAACCTTCGGCTCCTCGGCGTGCGGGGGTCTTGCCTTGGTGGCTCTGCTGCTCTGGGGGCTCGTGGCTCCCTGGTGCGCTGCTCCGTGGTGGCTTTGTGCCCTAGATCGTGCCTTCTGTTGGTGGTTCTGCAGGCTGTGGGTGCTTCTCCGTTCCAACCACCTTGGCGCTTCCCCTCCCCGTATGGGTGAGGTGCTCGCCTTCCCTGTGGCTGGCCCGGTGGCTTCCCTGGTGGTCTAGTCCGGGCCCTCCCTTCTGCTCCGGGTTGTTCTTGGTGAGCGGTGGGTCTCCTGGTGACCTACTTCTCCTTTGGCGCCCGCCCGATGCTGGTGCCCATGTGCTTCTTGGCGAGGTTCTGCTGTTCGTGTCTCTCCGGCCCTACTCGGTGGCGGTTCGTGCTTCTTCGGGCTTCCGGTGTCGTGTCTCGGGCGGCGTCGCCTTCTGTTGGGGGTGCTTCAACGCGCCTGAGCTGCGGGTGACGTTGGGCCCTGTTGTGGTGCTGCCGGTCCTGGTGTGGCACGGTGTTGGTGGCCCTTGGCGCTGCTGCCTGCTCCGCCGTCTTCGCCCTCTGCTCATCCGTCGCGCCGACTTTGTGCTTCACCGATGGGGTTTGTTGGCTTTTCTTGTGTGTCTTGCAGGTACCCGACCCCTTAGGGTCTAGCTGCGCGCCGTTGTGGCGGTCGTCTCTCCCGTGTCGGGTTGCAACTGTTCTCTCAGTGGTGACGTTGCTAGAGTCCTAGGTGCCTGTCTGGTGACAGCAGTGCAGGGTCAGGTGCCTCTTCGTAGCCAAGTAATCGATCGCCCTCAAGGTGTTCGACAAGGGGTCCCTGTGCATACAGGGGCCTTAGGTGGGATTGGGTTCAGAGGGAGGCATGGTGCTCTTCTTCTCCTCCTAATCCTTGCAGCAGTTGCGTGAAGTCGAGCTTACACGTTTCTGGTTTTCAGTTGTTTGACGACCTATGAAGAGGGGCTGGATTTCTACTTGGATCCCACACATTCAGGGAATGTTTCAAATGCCAGTGGGGGAACGGTAGTTGTCTAGCTCAAGGACATAAATCGGTAGTCAGCTAAAGGATGAACCTTGTTTTGTTTCTTGTCTCATCTGCTACAGCTGGATTAAAACACCTTCAAGGTGTTGGATGATATGCAGTCAAGTGCATCATGAGGATTGGGCTTAAGAGGGGGGTTGATCCCTTTTTTCTTCCTTAGTCCATGCTGCTTTTGTGTGCAGGTTTTACCTTCGGGTGATTGCTGATGGTAGACGTCCTTTTGGATTTTTTCCCATGAGAGACCTGGTCTTGAGTAGCTAAGAAGACCAGAGACTTCATGGCTAGTTACTGGCAGGATTGCTAGTTTTTGTTCTATGTCAACTTTGTTGTTACTAATTGTGGGTACGCTGAATGCATGTAATATTGGCTTGTATAGACTTCGTCTGGTCCTAGCTTTCTTAGTTGATTAGTCTTCTTAGTCTCATTTTGGATTAGTTTCTGGAGTGTCCCCCTGTGTGGGGATTTTGACCCTTGTTTAGCTTCTTAGCTCCTGGCTATGTAATGGGGGTACCCAGTGCCCAAAGTTTTTGGTATTAATAGTAACACGCTTTTTGACCGACAAAAAAAAAGATTCAATAGTGCATCAAGATCAATGTATATAAACTAAACACCATTTTCAGCAAACATATTTCAATACTACAAGAACAAAGTAAATTGATACTTGAGATGTAGTTATTGAAAGTGTAAATAAAAATCACAAATAGATACATCAAAACAAGACAAAAATTATTGTTGCAATCTAAACTACCAATCTATGGAACAAGTAAAAAGTAAAGGATAAAAAGAAAAGGGAAATGGACTTACAAGCTGCTACTTTTGTGTCATTAGTAGTTTCACAAATTCTGCTAATGACAAGGCAAATGGACTTATGAGATTTTTTATTTTATTGTTGAGGTGGGAATTAGCATACAAAGAGAACATCTGAAGAACATCTCCCCCACTCTCACAAAAACTAAACTTCCATCTCTCCCACATGTTTTGGTTGCTTCTAACCTTCAAAAATGAGTTTATTTTCTCAACAGAACATTAAAGGACAAATAGAATGCTCTCTTTTGTTTGACCACAAATTCTTGCCACCTGTTGATATTTTTTATTCATTTGCTAATGGAATGATGCAAAAGAAGGAACTGAACTATCAAGTTGACACTAAAAGATTGGGAATTTTGAGTCAATCATACTTCAATGTTTATTCGTCATGCAAATGACCATTGCAGGTTGTCATCCAAAGCATCGATTACACAATCAAATAGTAGCACCACCCTACGCAAGGCACACGAAGCTAAAGGTTGTACTCAACAACATGAACATATTCAGTCCCATCTTAAATGGAATAACATAAAAATTTACTTGTAGTGTCTTTTGTCGACATGGACAACTAACTCAAACCCACAAAAATTGAGCTATATCCACCATCAAGGAAAAATATATTGAACAAAAACATATCTTCAAACTCATAAACCGAGCATCACCCTCATTTCCAGGATTAAACCCATTGCAAAAAGATCAAATGACAATAGACTTGTCACGATCATCACAACCAATAGGAAAAAAAATATCATAGAAGTAACATAACTCCACTACCTCACAATAGATAATAAGATAAAGGTGGACTGTCATTACTTTGTATTGAAAAATAGAAGATCTACTACAGGTTCTCTAAACTCCATTAGGACAGTATACAAGAAAATTCAGCATGGGCAACATTTCCAGTCCTTGACCTAAGACCTCCACAACCAGAAATTAAAAAGCAATTATAGGTGACTAGATACTCCACAATCTTTAAGATCAAACTACACAAACCTTAAAATCCAAAAACATTATCAAGCTAACTAAAGCCATCATAAGCTTGCTTCATGATAGTATACCTACACATTAGCACACACAAAAAAGGTTACATGTAAAAGCCTACAAAGGGCATGAATATCAACAATTATACCATTTATGTAGATACAATTAGATAATGTCAATTGCCATTAGCACTAAAGTTGACTCTCAAAACCAAAAAATTAAATACAATTCAATTGTTGGCCAAGTGATTGTCAACTACTCAGGCGGTGTGGCCTAAAGGGTGACAAACATCTCATTTACATGCCCTACATTTTTTGCTTCTCCCTTCCTAAAGCTCTACACTAATACTCCCTTATTATCTTTACATCCCAAAGTACTTTGAGTATGCTTTCTATCTTAAAATGATTACACCTAGCTAAGATAACTATCCCGAAGACCTACCAAGTGTATATTCTTTAACATGAATACAAAATCTTGTGGAATACGAGACTGATATCAAGTTCTGGGTGTGGCTATTTCCATTTAAAACTAATAATAGAAGAATCATTGTTCTCACTTTAGTCCTGAGGATAAATCAATTGCATAAGTTATGGATATTTCTATAGAGGAAGGAATAGAAGAAAGAGAGATATGAATGTGGGAAAAAGTGATTTAAATTTCAAATATCATTCTTATTGAAGAAAGAGAGGTAGTAGTAGTATCCAAAGAAGGGAGGCAAGATCAAGTGGGAAACCTAGTAAAAAGAATGTAGGCGTTAGTTCTTTTCCTTTAGAGTAGTGTTCGTGAGTACAGAAGCTAATAGGGTATCACATGAAATGGAAGATCATGCAAGGGATAATGTAAGGTTTGAAGTAATATAAGAATAAATAAGACTTGAAATCATACAATTCCCTGTGCTAGACTACATGAGAATCAAGTGCATCATCAAGGTTAAAACTTTTACTTACTACGGTACTAGATTCATCATGATTGGTATTTGTTTCATCCAAAAATGAATATCACACTAGTTTTCTCCTCCTTTTCTAATTTTTGTATGCAAGATAGTACAAGAAACACCATAGTAGAACTTCCTACAATCAACAAAAAAAAGTTATTACTGGGAATAAGGAATGAAAATATATATGAACACTAGGAGAATGAGGAGAAACATTCTTTGTAAAGTAAATAGACGAGAACTTACAATTGTAAAATAAATGACATTAACAGAAAGAGACAACAAGAAGTACCCCTTTTCAAATCTCAAAATGAATCATGAATTACTCCAAACTCAACACTCAAGACAATGGATAAACAAGCCAAAATAAGTGCACATCATATCAAGTCAAACCCAAACTGACCCATGATTGTGAACCTAGTACAAGCCAATCAAAATTCATCAGCAAACAGAGCTTCACTTCCATAGAACTGAGATTCGAATGAATGAATTTCAAAACTCTAAATCAGTCCATCATAAAAACACATCAAGAAGAAGCTTGTCTTTTTAAAACATAGCTATTGAGGCATGCATTTATAGAGAACCATATATGAGAACAATAACTACTAGGTTTGGCACCCTATCAACTAATAAAAAATATTATATAAACACTATATAAGAAAATATAATCTATCCATATAATATTTCATTGCTAGTGTATGAATAGAAAAAAATGAAATATGTGTTCCTTGACATATGAGTAGTCTATTGCAAACCTAAACTTGATGGCTTCTATAGTTTTTATTACTGATTACTCAAGCTCAACAAATACATTAGTTGCAACTACTTCAAATGCTAAGAAAGTGTTTTTTGAAAAGGTTGCAAACCTGATTGTAATGCTTACCCTGTTGCCACATTTGTCACTCCATGAAACCACCATACTTTGTACACACTTCCCTAGATACAACCCCTAGTCACCTTTATGCCTCTACCATCAAACCACCTCCACCAAGTGCCAACTCTGACCTCCTTTTCCCCATGATCCTTTATTAGGACCATCTCTATCTTCACCTTTCAAGATCTCTTGCACCTACACTTGATGACCTTGTTCTCCCCTAGCCCACATGTCGATCACTCCACCATTTTCCCTTCTCCAGCCTTGCTTTGCATCTCCCAGACAAGCTCAATGTACCCCATTTACTGTCTGAAGCTTTGCCCACTACAAAAATAGATGGCCTCAGTTACCCTCTATTGCTACAATGCCTTCCTGACCAAGATGACATATGTTTCCCTTGTTCATAAGGGTGAATGATGGGAACTTGTCTAGGAAAAGGTATAGGACATGTAGATCACAATTACCAATAGTTTGCTAGTGTTAGTAGGGGAATGAATCTACAGTCAGTGTGGCTCTATTTTGTTAAGTAGTGAATCTGGTTTAACATCAATAATTCAATTTCCCAAACACACAAATTTGTGGAATGACAAATCTTCCCAAAGATTTTTCAAGGGACAAACATATTCCAAGATGTTGAGTTATCACAATCTACAATTTCTTTGAGTCTTATATAATAGAAATAAAACTGGTATACATTTAGTGTGGGACAAAATGTCCATCCATGTTAGGTAGTATATATGACCAAAATCATATCTATAGTCACAATAAAAAAAACATAATAACAACAATAACACCAGTGAATACATGATTGCATCTATTAAACACCAAACACAAACAAAACTGTATTTTAATGTAAAAAATATGACAGAGAAGACGAGACCTCAAAATATCAGGGGGATATATATAAGAAATATTCCATGCTTATTAAAAAATGTATAAAATAAGAAGAGTCTCCTTCATTACCACCATAATGATGATATTTGCATGAAAATTATATGGCTAAACAATGACATTTTTTTTCTCTCCAAAATATGTAGAAAAGATACACATCATGTTTGATATAATTATAAGATGGAAACATATAACACATACTTTGGTGGAATTTTTTAGTCGTGCCTACAAAAAAGGTTCGTTTAGGTTCCTTTCTTGCATGATCAAGGCATCTAATTTTTCTATTTATGTATGATGTATAGTTGGAATCACCAAATTCCAAAAAAATTAGTGATGGAAACATTAGATGTAAGAAGAGTTCAGTAGGGTACTACAAGTGCACTACTTTCATGCATCAATATTAATAACATGGTTCATACTTGAATGGCTTGCCTAATCATAAATGTGCCTCATTACATTTCTTCATAGATTCCTAGTCTATCTTTTTAGGATCTTAGGTCCAATTTTAGGGTCTTAATGTCAACATTTAGGGTCCTAACATGGGGTGTTGATTTTCCTTATTTTTTTCCCAATGCATAGGCACGTGTTGGTATATGTCATCCAAATTAAGGGCTTGTATTGCAAAATGAAAATTTGAAATTCTATATTAAAGCCCCTCTTATCTTATTTAGAGACAATTCCATGAAGGTTTAAAGATGCAAATTAAGCAAAAAGTGTATTATGAAGGATATTTATGAATCATGTAATGTACTATGTTGGATTAAATGGATTCCTTATCAATCAGGGAACTATGTCATCTCCACTTACAATGAAGGGGTGGAGAAGTTATCATTGTTCTCTTTTAACTATTTGGGAAAGTTCCTAACACACCACTCACCAACATGTAAAGATAATAAACCATTGTGGTAGGGTATCTTAATCATTTATGTGAAAGACATTCCAATTTCAGTCCCCATCCTTTCATTGACATTCACCCACCTCATGCAATATATAAGAATAATGTGTGGTCCATACCCCTGAACTTGTATGGGTGATGTAAAAGCTGACTCGGAAGGAGAAAAATAGGCATACTACACATTGTCTTACGACATTGGTGGTTCATCACTATGCCCTCTTCCCTATTGTCAATTATAGAACCTGTTACATCTCATACTCAAGGTGTTCTATTATACTATCCCAACATACTTGGATTCCCCTACAAATGTGGTTTTTCTCGATGAACGGTTAAGGGTGTGAATTATGTATTCGAAGAAATAACATTTTTGTCAAAGGGGAGGGTATTCAGATGGAACCAAGACTGCATTGTAGAGGGGCATAGACCTAAGAGGCTAAGACTTATGAACAAATACTAGAAATAGTTTGTTGAAAAGGATCTAGCACACGATTCACATAAAAAGGAGTGGCTCATCAAGGCATGATTTTTGAGGATGAATTCGATGTGTGTGGTCATTAATATTAACCATATGATATCCCCGATTTATGTTGAGTCCTCTATGTAATGAGGGTTGGGAGAAGCTAAAGGATGCTCAACTTACTCCTAAAGATTAGGGACATACAGGAACAACTTTTTTCATTGGTAGGAAAAAAATCACAAACCAACAATTGAAAATTTAAATGGCGCCTGATGTATAGTTACCTGAAAACTATGTTGGTGACACTTTCTAGAATGTGAAACAACACATGAAAATAGAAAAAAATATTGCACTATAAAAATTCCAAAGATTCACTCATTAAGTTTCTAATGTCCCTTAACTACAAACGGTCCCCACAGAAAAGAAATCAACAAACTTCTCATGATGCACGATCATATCTTCTAGAAATTGGATAGAACACATTATAAATGTTAACTTGTATGAAACAAATGGTATAAAAGAAAACTTCTTTAGAAAAAACATATTTTACATGTGATACAAATATAAGGGCAAACCATCTTTTATTGAAAAGAAACGTTAGTGGTTCTTAGTTACTCGTTATATTTGTTTCTTTAAATGATTCCCTAAGCTTTCAAAAACATATCTGCTCGACTGTAAACCTTCACCATTGCATATACATTTTTTATATTGGGAGTAGGATTATCTTGCATGCATTTAAAAATGATTCCCTCAATCAATCCTGAATTATGAATGCATCGTTGAATGTCCCAAGAAAGAAATCTCAAACAACATGGAGATACTTGCATCATGAGATCCATTCATCCCTTGAAATTGTCAAATGTAGGATCAAACCTTGAACGGTTGAGTACTAGGTTAAATAAAAACTAATTAAAACTCTCCCCGTGGCTGCCCCCTTCGCTCTGGCGATTAGGATTAGGTGTGTGGGGGTCCCTTCCTCCACTTGTTGTTTTCTCTTGCAGGTCCAAGATTGGAGCGATCTTCCTGGTCCTACTCCAGCGATGGCAGAAGAACTGGCAGACCGCTGCGCGAGGTTACATTTGACACAGGACGAAGAGGAATTAATAGAAATCTCACAGCCGGCGGAAGACGAAGAGAAAGGGCACCTAAAGCTAGCTTTGATAGCAAGGATCCTATCTGATAGACCGGCGAACTTCTGGGCACTGAAGCGCACGCTAACACAGGCGTGGGGGCTCCATGGAAAGGTGCTCTTCAAGCAGGTAGAAGGGGATCGATTCATTATACAATTTCTTGAATGGAGCGAAAAAAAGAAGGTCGAAGACAGGGCTCCATGGAACTTTGATAACAAGTTGCTTCTGATCAAGAACATTGAAGCGGATGAGCAGCCATGAGCTATTGAGATCAATCACAGCCTGTTTTGGGTCTGCCTCTACGGAATCCCGCTGGGTTTTCGCACCAGGCAAGCGGTCGAAGAGATCGCAACAAGGTTGGGCAGAGTGATGACTGCAGACCTAGATGAACTGGGATGGGACTCTTTCGTGAGAGTCTGGATCAATCTGGACATTACAAAGCCGTTGAGGAGAATCCTACGCATGAAGGGAAGGAACAACAAAATCATGGAGATAGATATCAAATATGAAAGGCTAGCCAACTACTGCTATAGGTGCGGCCGGCTAGGGCATGTCATTAGGGATTGCACCAATCCAGAGGAAGAAGATGACCAACGTCCACAGTGGGGGGCGTGGCTTAAAGCTTCACCGAGGAAGCCAAGACAATCTCTACAGGAGGAGTTGTTCAGCAACATCAGAACTAAGAGGGAGATCCGCTTCAAGTACGAATCTGGGACAGCGACGTCGGCATCCACAACGCATGAAGGAACAACGGAATCCATGAGAGGGCGTCACCTATAGGCAAACCGAAGCCAAGGCCGGAAGAGACACGAAGAAAATACCGAGCAGGAGGAGTCGAGTGAGGAGGGAGTGGCTGAAGGGGCAGAGCTCAACTTGGAAGCCATGTTTCCAGTACTGACGGGAACAGCAGAAAACGCACAAAGGGAGAACGATGGCAGACAAACGCAAGGCTTGAATAAGATGAAGGGAACCCAAAGTAAAGTTACTGAGGTGCAAACACTGGGAAACAAGAAAGGAATTCAGTATACAAGAGAGGAGGTCATAGCTTTCAATCCAAGTGAAGTACGAACAAGAGTAGGGAACAATGGCGTCGAAGCCGAAACAACAGCTTCAAGGGGGGCAAATCACGAAGAAGGCATCAAGCCCGTGGGCAAAGATACTCAGATAATACCTGAACAAGCACCAACAATATCAAGAACTAGAGCATAGAAGGAGAAAGAACACCGAAGGAGAACAGGTAGGGGGGGAAGCAGATCAAAGGAAGAAGAAAGATGTTCCGTGGGTGTATAAGATGAGAAGGAGCCAACGGCTTGGAGTACCTGACAATGAAGTGGTTTGGAACAATATTGCAGGGAAAAGGGACAGACAATCTGAGTTATGTGATATGGAACTCAATGTGGTTGATACTGTGATTGACACATGCAAGAAGGCACGGAACACGGAGATGGAAGCACAAAGACAGGGAACGAATGTGTCCCAAGTAGCGAGAGCTGGCGTAGAGCAGCCCCGTGAAGAGCAATGAAAATCATGAGCTGGAACTGTTAGGGACTGGCCCGCCCTGATACAGTTAATGCTCTCCAATCGTGGTGTTGGAGGGAGGGCCCGAGCATAGTCTTCCTCATGGAAACTATGATTTCGAGTGCAGATTTGGAAGTAGTGATGAGAAAGTGCGGTTTTACTAAAGGGATTTGTTTAGCTAGTGTCGGCAGAGCAGGGGGTGTAGGTTTATGGTGGAAGGATGTTGATCTTACTGTTACAGCCTATTCACAACATCACTGCAGTTGCAATATCCAGGACAGCAATACATGGGAGACGTTGAGAGCCATTGGCATATATGGATGGGCGGCACAACAACAAAAATTCAGAACTTGGGATCTTATGAGGGAGCTGATGATGAATGAAGACACACCCACGCTTTTCTTTGGTGATTTTAATGAAATTCTATCTAACACTGAGAAAGACGGAGGACCACCCAAACCCTTCAGATATATCCAAGATTTCAGAAGCGTGGTTGATGACTGTGATCTTACGAGCCTAGGATACAGTGGAAGCATCTTCACGTGGCAGAGAGGTCTCGCGCCAGAAACTCTTGTTCGGGAACTTCTAGACAGAGCTTTGGGCAGCCCATCCTGGGTTGCTAATTTTCCTCAGGCAAGAGTTATACATCTCACAAAGTATGAATCTGATCACATCCCAATCATCATCAACACGGATTACAAGAAGAAAAAAGCCCAGAGAAGACAACAGTATTTTTTCTTTGAACCTATGTGGGTGGGGGATGAAGCATGTGAGAAAATTATAAAATCTGTTTGGGAGGAAAATCATCATTCAAGCATGCAAGGAAAAATGGAACAATGTGGAAAAAAACTGAAGGAATGGGCAAGAAAAAAATTCGGAGAAAGGAAGAAGAAAATAAAAGAGCTTGAAAATTCTCTAAATGAATTCCAATAGCTACCGCAGGACAACCAGAACCTTGCTAGATGCACACAACTTATAGTTGAATTGCAAGAATGGCACAGGCGTGATGAGGCGTATTGGCATGCAAGGGCACGGGTAAATGAAATGAGACCGGGTGATAGAAATGTTGGCTACTTTCATCATAAAGCATCACAAATAAGGAAAAGAAATAATATTGAAGGGCTGAAAAATAGTGAAGGACAGTGGAAGATGGGACATGAGGAGATAGAAAAAATAGTTGTGTCTTTCTTCAAAAATCTATTCAACACTTCAAATCCATCGGGATGGGAGGAGGTGACTCGGGGCATCTCTATGAAAGTGTCTATGGCGGAGAGGAATTATTTGGAAAAGGACTTCACGTCTGTGGAAATCCACACAGCTATAAAGGATATGCATCCTAACAAGGCACCGGGCCCAGATGGAAAGAAGGTTATGTTCTTCCAGAATTATTGGCATATTGTAGGAGAGGATGTCTCTAGTTACATAAAAGGGTGGTGGAAATCTGAGAGGAGTATTGCAGATCTAAACGCAACACTAGTGGTGATGATCCCAAAGATTCATAAGCCAGTAGAGGTTGGGGACTACAGACCTATCAGTCTCTGCAATGTTATCTACAAAATTGCCTCAAAAGTCATAGCAAACAGACTTCGGCTGCTCATGGACAAAATTATTTCTGAAAATCAAAGTGCTTTTATTCCAGGAAGACTCATTACTGATAATGCTCTCATCACCTACGAGCTTTTCCATGCCATGAAAAAAGGGAACCGTGCAAAAAAGGGACACATTGCTCTAAAGTTGGATATGTCAAAGGCCTATGACAGGGTTGAATGGAGCTTTGTCGATTATGTTCAAGGAAAAATGGGCTTTGGGGAAAAATGGAGAAGGAAAATTATGGATTGCATGTCAACTATAACCCACTCTTTTGCAATCAATGGGGAACGGACCAGGAGGATTCAACCAACCAGAGGACTTCGGCAGGGTGACCCTCTCTCTCCATATATTTTTATTTTATGTGCTGAAGCTTTTTCTATGTCTTTATCCCTTGCAACACAACAAAATGTCATTCAAGGAATCCGAGCTAGCCGTCATGGCCCGCGGATCTCTCATCTTTTATTTGCAGATGACTCCATACTTTTCACAAGAGCAATCAAAGAAGAATGCCTGAAATTAGCTGAGATTATCAGCCACTACGAGCAGGCGTCCAAACAGAAAATAAATTTATCTAAAACTGAGGTTGCTTTCAGTAAAGGTGTGGATAGTTCCAGAAGAAGAGAGTTGACTGAGTTTCTGTAGGTCAAAGAAGTGGACAGGCATGGCAAGTACCTTGGGCTGCCTACGGCAGTGGGCAGGTCAAAGAAGTAGGTGTTTGCTTATATTCAGGAACGCATCTGGAGGAAGCTACAAGGATGGAAGGAGAAACTGTTGTCAAAGGAAGGAAAAGAAGTTCTCATCAAAGCAGTAGCACATGCCATTCCATCGTATATTATGAGCATTTTTAGACTCCCGGGGTATCTCCTCGACTCAATAAATAATACAATATCGACATTTTGGTGGGGAGCAAAGGATGCAGAGCAGAAGATTGCATGGGTCAGTTGGGAAAACATGTGCAAGCCTAAGAGCCAAGGCGGCATGGGTTTCAGAAACATAAGCATTTTTAATCAAGCTCTGTTGGCAAAACAAATATGGAGGCATTTCCACAGACGGGACACGCTAGTCTACCGAGTTCTCCAAGCTAGATACTTTCCAAGGGGATCCATGCTCAACGCAAGGAGGGGACATGATCCTAGCTTCACATGGAGGAGTATTTGGAATGCAAAGAACATCATATTAGAGGGCATTCAGTGGAGAGTGGGGGATGGGTCCAAAATTAACATCTGGACTGAATCATGGATTCCACAGCTTGGAGGAAGTCTGGAAAAGGTGTATGGGATCTCATGCACTACAGTACAATGGGTGAGTCAACTAATGGATGGAGAGAAGAAAGCGTGGAACGAGGAGCTCATTACTAATCTTTTCACGCAGGATATAGCGCGTAAGGTGATAGCGACACCATTGGGTTTGACAAGACAGGAAGACGGGATCTTCTAGAAGCCCGACAGGAAAGGGGATTACACATTTAAATCTGCATACTGGATGGCAACACAGAATGCAGTGGTAGTGCTGGAAGAGCAAAGGAGAGTAGACGAAGCTAGAACATAGAGAACTATTTGACGCAAGGGTCTCATTCCAAAAGCGGCACACATTCTCTGGAGATGCATGATAGGCGCTGGGTACCATGGGAAGGCTTTTTGACAGGAACTGCCACGACACTAGAATTTGTAGGATTTGCGGAAGAGAGAAAGGAGACATCAATCATATGCTATTCAGGTGCCCCCAAGCGTGGGAGTTATGGAAGGAGAGTCCGGGACCAGTACAAGATGAGATTAGAAAGACTGGGCAAGGGAGGACTGATCAGGCTATTTTTTCCCTCACAACTGCATCTAATGAGGAGGACAACGAGATCATGATTGCGTCTTTGTGGACTGTTTGGACAAGAAGAAATGATATCATATTCAAGGAAAAGTCGAGGCCGCCTCTCACCATCCAAAGGAGTCTGTTGGCTTTAATAAAGGACCATCGCAATGCACACGCACCCAGTGGCACACGTGTCCAGCACGAGGCGCCTCACCCTTGGCTACTGCCGGCGACGGGAGTAGTTAAACTCAACTGCGATGCGGCCGTCAATGTTAATGGCAGAGACAGCGCTGGGCTAGCATGGAGAGATCACATCGGGAAGATCATCTGCACAGTGGGGACAAGACGACCGTCGTTATCTGATGTCCATCATGCAGAAGCATGGGCAATACATGAAGGACTAGTACGGTCGAAGGAGCTGAAGATGGAAAGGCTTGTGGTCGAGTCAGATGCGGAAGCTATCATCAACTACATCAATGCCAAGGCAAAGAGAGAGGATATTCTGGGAACCATCCTTGCAGACATTTATAGACTAGTTAATGCTTTTAATTATGTTATGTATATTTCTTGTAGAAGGCATGCAAACGGACTAGCACATATGCTAGCCCGTGAAGTGACCAGTAGTTCTACCCCTTTTCTTTTGTTTTCGCATTTCCATTCCTCTGTAGCAAACTGGGTTGAGCCTCCTTTAGGCTCGCTTTAAATAGTAGATAATTCTTACCCTAAAAAAAAAGGTTAAATAAAAGGAAACCATAATTTAATAAATTCACAATATCGCTATCTAGAGACCCTAAAAAATGCATACAATAAAGTTGATCATAAATTAATATTTAAATAAATAAAAACCATTTTCTTTTCATATCCATTAAAAAAATCAGAAAACAAAGCAGTTATAGGTAACCTTATGAATAATGGATTAAAAAGTTAAGCTCATATACATAACTTTTGACTTATGAGACGAATATTGTATACAAGAGTGTATCATAAGAAATTCATGAACCTAACAACAACACTTTCAGAAATTGGAAAACTGTTGGTGCTACTGTTATTTTGAAAATTTAATGTAAAGAGAAAAAAAATTAGGAATAAGGATAATAGGTACAAGGGAAGCTGATAGAGCAGTGATGCCAAAATAAGAAACATTCAAGATGATGCAACATGTCTGTTGATGTTATTCAAGTCATAACCATTCCTCCAACAATTGATGCAACCAAGCCTATAGAGAGTCATAATGCAAAAATGAAATTTAGCATGGCAAGTTATAGACCTTAAATTCATAGACTTTATGACCATAATATGCTACAAAAGAATGATATGTCCGACTACTTGACTAACTTAATGGCGCATGAAATGCAAAATAGTTATATTTGTTGTTTTAAATGTAAATTATGATGTTATTGGACCTACTACCTCAACAACCATTTACCTGATGGAATATCCCACAACATACCACAATGACACCATCAAAGTTCTTTTTAGAGGAGAGCATCCTTCCCTACTAATTCTCAACCCCTCCTCCCTATCTGTCTTTTCTCCTTTTTGTTTGCACAACAACAACCATGTCACCTCAACCACCCTATTCTTCGATGACCGACCATTGTCGACTTAAAAGATTGACCCTTTATTGCTATACCTATCAAACATAATAACAAGTGTTTCTCATTGAACTAGGGGAGGCTTTATTCCTCACCGATATGGTTGTAAAATGTGTACAAAATTTTATTTTTACCCATTGTTCATGCCATGTACTACTATGGGTAAACACAAACCTTATGCATCACCCATATGCCAATTAACTACTTTACTCACATCTAAAAATTGGTGGGGTGATGGTCCATTTGAGTTACTTTCTGCAGATTATATGTTCTCATGGTCTTATTATCAGTTGTTCATAACCACACACTTCTCTTTACAATTACTTGTGATTCTAAGGTGGGATTCAGCTTAAAGACACCATCAACAATGACACTAGAGTTACCTAAATGGGTATTAAATATCACCATCAATTAATCAATATAGACAAAACAATCTACACACATACAGGTTATTCACATGGCTTATTCAAGAGATGAAAGTGCTATTTTGTAATTTTCATATTATAAGAAATAAAAGAAAAAAAATAAAGTCGATACTAGACTAAACGATTAAAAGATGAAAGTATTCTACAAAAGAAGGTGAGGAAAGGGAAGGCATGCGAGACATGAATAACTAGCTAACCTACAATGCATATGATACCTTTGACCACATCCACAAATTGTAAACTTGTATCTACTCAGTTGTTCTCTCACCTTTTTCCTTGGTCCTTCATTCTCCTGTTCTTTCCTCCTAGCAGATGCTTCAAAAATTCTATAATAGACATTTGCTTGCTATTTTTAATTGATTACAGTAGAATTAAGATTAATTCCTCAACTACTCATATCGTGATGTTTACCATGGACTAAACATATACTAGTTAAATTATTTAAGAATGGATGAATGAAAAACATTACTAGCTTTCTATTTTCTTACCAACATGGTCAGAATTGCAACATCAATGAGATGGAAGTGAGGATGATTTCTATTTTGTTAACATCATAATTTATGTGCCTTGCCTCTAAAGTATATCATACAACTACTCTTTCCTATTCCATTTACTATTTGTCTCTAATGGAATTTTGATTCTCTAAAGGAAAAATACAGAAAAATCCACTTATCAAGTTCTTCAAGTGTCTTTTTGTCAAAACCAATTGATTTCAAATGTGCCATAGATGGGAGATAATTAAAAATAAATGACCAAAAGGGATGAAAAAAAAACAATATCAAAATAGTCCACGCCTTTCATAGCCATAGCTATATTATTAGGGAGAGTGTAGATTACTTCAATTTCTATTTAGGTATCTTGGTCCAACTATGTACTACATTAGGCGTGAATATATGTGAAAATATTCTAGTATTGTCATTAAAGTACAAGTCGAGTTATTGACTTTGTCCACTTGTTACTGAGGATACCATTATATTGGATGGGTGAAACACCATTGCATCTTCACTAAAAATGGATAAGTAAGATCTTGTATGAACTACATATGCCCAGTCAGGGATGAATATATTTCTATCCAAAATTTTAGTACATTATATATTTCAAATGTCAAATTGATAAGCCATCATCAAGAATAAAAATTGAGGTAGACGAGTTTGTTACCATATTAGTAAACATATTTATCTGTAAAGAAATTATTGATAAGAATAAAATGATTTATTACTATTTCCAAAAAAATAATCAAAGAATGAGATCTTAATTCTTTATATTCATACAAAGAACTCATCTCTTCTCACTCTACTCTTTGTATGGGGCCTTGAAGCCCCAACCTATTGTCCAATGGTTCAAGAACATGTAAGATAAACCTAGCTAGTCTATCCTACTACTTTTCTTGATGTTTAAGGACACAAGGGTCATAACTCTTAACCATAACCTCATATATATAATGTACATTGAAATGCTTAACTACGGTCTTATAAGAGAAAGAATAAAAAAATCCCCTCGATACAGAAAATCACCCGAAACTAATATTTTTTTTAAAGCATGAGTATATACAATACACATACTTATTTTATATCTCTGTGTTCAATATGTACAAACATGTAGCCCTATGAAAAAAGTGGAGGGTCAGTAGTTTGTATATTGATTTACATATTCTCTGCCATAAGTAATTCATAAATGTGGTAGTAATTCACCTAAAGATGAATTGTCTATTCAAGAAAATATAAGATTGTGTACAAGATGTATGGTTGCAAACTATCAAAGAAAGGTCAAAGGTATGATGTAGAATATCACTCTCAATGGTATATATGGTGTTCATTAAAGATCACGACTAGAGCAGGTTGCTTTTGTCTTTTATTCAGCCTAACATCACATGATGAGGTAGTCCTATGATTAATTATTGATATGAGAAATCAAATTTGACGCATCCTACTAAAATCACATCTGGTATGGTGGATGTCACAGTGGATCAGAGATGAATTCCAAACTCAATAGATTTGATTGCTTGATCTACATAATTATAGTTTGAGTAAATATCCAGCTGGCACTGGAAAAACAATTCTATTTGAGAGATGGGCTTTATTACCATCCCATGCAACATCATTGTTGCTCATGAGTCACAACTTAGTGAACTCTCCCCTTCAGCATGAAATGACTACCAACCCTACAACATTATATATAGTTGGATGATCAAAATAAAGAACATGAAATGTTTCAGAAATCTTCCTTCTTAGGTGATTACAAATGGAATCCCCATCCTACATTATAGTCATGTCATCTTACCGAAATCATATTCATATGTTCCCCCAAAAAGCTTCAACAATGTATCACTTCAATGTTAGGATTATGTAATTCTGGATATTCACAATCAATTTTACCAAGGACACCAATAAAGTATATCCCCATGCCATTATACACCACACTATTTACTCACTGTAAAAATATACATAATCATATCACACAATAATTCAGGTGATTGTGTTCCATGATAGAAATTGTTCCATATAAAAGAATGAGTTTTGTCTATATACACATTGTTTCACTATTATCAAAAAAAATCTCTTAAGAGTAGTTAACCCAATAATTAATTCATAAGAACAATATCGGTAACTACATATAGACTCTTCATTTGATATTAGTGGAAACATAATACGATTAAGAAATGGTCTTGTACATTGGGAAGTTTGACAGTTGCATTGGTGGTGCATCAGTAAAAGCTAAATTCAATGTTCTTGTGAAGCATGTCTTTTACTTGAATAAAATTTCCTTGAATAACAATGACATGTTCATGTAAAAATTAATTCTTGAAATCAAGAATTGGAATTGGAATTGGATAACATTTTAGGATTAAGCATACAAGAGAGAGGGAAATAATGGAATCAAAACCACTAATGGACATGAGCGACACAACAATGGATTCAGTAGATCATCCACGCCATGCTAGAATATTGGAAGGATTTTCAAAAGAGTGAGGTGAGTTTTAATAGAAAGAAGAGTGGATTTTGGTGATCTAACTCAAGTGAAGAATATAGAACATGGATAAAAGTTCCATTGTGGGAAGGGAAACAAATTAGAAAACATGGTTTTTCTTTAGATTGTATACCTTGAGTTTACTAGGCAAATTAGCAAGCTTCTTTCTTCGATTTTTTCATTATGTGCTTTGCAACATGAAGTGCTCTGGCAGCAGAAACAACTAGCCGATGTGTATAATTGAACCTTTAAACTGTCTAGGGGCTCAATCTATTCATCCATATTCTGCAACACATATCTTCATCGTTAAGAAACAAATATTTGAATCCATATTTTAGAAGAAGTAAAATATGTTTGCATACTATCTTCCAAAGAAATAAACCTAATCCATCAAAAAGGACAAAGCCTAGAATTAAGAGGTTCATGGTGACAAATAACTCTATGTATGGGATGATGATTTTTTTGTGAATCATAGAGTCAGATGTAATCTATGATGAAAAAATGTTTTTATTCTAATAAATATATGAATGGCCCTAGGTTATTGATCAAACAAGGAACATCCAACATATCAAATGGAGTGACTTTGAATTAAAAGAATTTGAATGGAAAGAAAATCTTTGTAAGTATTGTATTGATTTTGGGTTTGGATTTGGGATTGCACGAGTGGAAATTGCTTGAGAGCAGATAGAGAATTGAATATTGTTGAGTATTGCACATAAACAAGAATTGGAATTAACGTGTGGTTTAAGCTTCAGGTTGGGCCCTCATGGAATTATTTATTTGAAATGTGAGCAATGAAAAATGGGTATGAAGTCTTTTTTAAGCATATCAAGTGGCGTGTCACACCTTCTATTAGATTCAAGACCATTCATTTTTGTAAAATATTAAGGAACTACAAAGAGTTGAGTTGTAAATCATACATGTCTTGTGATTGATCCAGGACACAACTTTTTAGTATTGTTTAGTTCATACATGTCATTCTCCAGACGACTTTCATCACGATGAAACTAGAGTGAAATGGTGGTAACTTTATTGCAAGGGTAGGGGAGAGTCCGTTCAATGAACTGGTGAAGGATGTGAGAAACACCATGGAAATATTCGATACAAGTATCATTTAGGTAAAAAATATACAACAAAAAATGAGTAGGAAGAAGCCTCACTGTGCACGGGAGAAGAATATACATGAAATTGGCAAACATCGACCCTTGTGCTTGAGTGGACTTATTTCCTCTTTCTTATTTCCTTGCTAATCTTGGTCATTACAAAAACTCCTCTCTCATAGTCTTTGAGGCCATGTGTTAAAGGAGGGAGGAAGGGTGTGATCGTGTTCCAAGGTTGTGAGGGGACAAGAAGAGGGTGAGAGGGAGACAACACCATCATTGGGGGGGGGCTGCCAGGGTTGTTGAGGGTGGAGGATATGAGGTGCTCGACACTAGGAATTATTGGGTTGGAGAGGAGAGGCATAACCATTGGAGACACACATGATTGGGAAAACACAGAGGATTGGGTGCCAATACAGGAGACAAGGGAGATAATATGTAGAAATAGAAATTTGTAGAGGAATTGGTTATTTGAGAGGAGGGGGAGACATGGGATGTGTACCAGTTTTGTAATGGTTATTTGTAAACAATTTGAAGTTATTACAATTCACTACATTTGCTTTATTTACACATTGTAATTGTGTAAGTAATACAAGACGTTAACTACAAATACAATTCATGCAATTATAATGATTGTAGTTAAATCATACTTTTTTGTAGTGCATAAAAATCATACTGAGGATAGAAAGAAGATTTTGTGACACACATTACAAAACATAATTTGTTTTGGCGATTTCACCTGCGCTCTTGGAGGAATTGTATCAGGTACCATTTAGAATTCCAACTTTAAGTGTGATGAAGGAAGTACAACAACATAGATGCAAACAACAGAGGATGTGTTCTTATTCCCAATACCTTAAGTATTGATAGCAAAAGAATCTATATAGTGTACTATTTGCTTTTGTCTCTAATGAATGGCGTCTCCTGCCAAGATGAATACAATACATTCTAGCTCACGAAAAGAAACTAGGACTACATGACCAAAGATGACGAGAGGATAGAGCATCTTCAGTAGGAAGAGGGCCTAAAAAGATCACAATGGAGACTTGCCAAGGGAGCAGGCTCGTGGTCTACTATTGTTAGAGCTATATTTGTATGGATTGTTCCATTCTCTTCAGAATTAGCATCCTACAAATCTAAGATTTTTAATGGTAACTAATGTGAGAACTCTAATATAAAATAAGATGTTCTCTAATCACTTACAACTGATGGGGTCGGTACACTAACTAATGAAAGCTTACTTGCATCTATTGGTCCACTTGTAAGACGTTGATCATTTACAACTAAAGACCTTGACGTCTGTTGTTGTGCTCACACTTTAATTGAACATTGCTCGACTGTATCAATTTCAATATCTTCAACCTTCTTCTGTAGAGTAGATTGGTATGAAAGAAACAAAATCACACACATTAGCATAAATACTAGTTGGTACTAAAAATAAACTATAAGCACAACTTCATATCTTTGTATAGATAAATAATAGTTTTTATTTACCTTTCTTTTAGAACATGAGCATTTTAGTTAGCATGTCCATGAAATAAATACCCTCTTTACTCATGCCTAGAAGAGAAAATAGAAGTACAAAAAATATTAAGTAACTTATATCTTAAAGTAATTAGGCCTAGATCCAATTGGAATTTACATAAATTTGATATAATTTAAAGAATAAAATTCCTCCTCGAGATAGCAAAGGCATCCTATTCTGGCTTTAATCATTCTTGATCTTCATCCTCTTCATTTGTCTCTTATGAAAGACATCCCCTAGAAAGAAGGTTCATGCATCCAGTTACTGGAGCTAAAATGACCCATAATAATAGCTGAGGGGCATTGACATTAGACAATGATCGACCTAGATCCAACTAGAATTTACATAGATATCTATATAAATGAAAGACTAAAATACCTAATTGTGTATACATAAAAGTCTATTCCTATTTAGATGGTTTTATATGTATCACAGAGTCAAGTTCACCTCTGTTGCAAAGTCTTCATACAAGATACAACTATTCCTATCCACTGTCAATTTTCTCTAAAAGCATTCATAAATACTTCTAAGATAAAAATCTACTACAAAACTACATCTGCTGGTAAAAACATAACACAACTTCATGTAGCATGGAATCCATACTCAAATTGGAATAATATTACTGACTCGAATAAAAGTTCTCAGTAACCAAAAGAGAAACCCAAGAATTCCTTAAAATAAACCAATCCATATTCTCCATAATACCTTTGATCATGTCCCCACAACACAAACAAGAAAATTAAAAGGTCACAATAAAACAAGACTGTCATTTCTTAATGTAGTCTTTGATAATGAACATTAAACAACATCATTTAGATCATCATGTATGAATAAAAAATTGAATTGAAGAAAAGCAACTATGTCATCTCTTTAGACAATATCAAAGAATGCAAATATGTTTATATTTCATGTATTGCAACAAATGGAAATGACTTCAGATAGTACTTTCTATTTCAATTATGTATAACTACAAGGAAATCATTATGCTCACCATGGAAATATGTGTGTTTTTGGCCATGCTTTGATGTTGCCAACAACATCATCAATAGATTGATATTTCTCATAAGGTCTCACTAGAAAACCGCTCTCCACCAAAGCAAACTTTACTTAAACACCAAAAAATGATGAACCTGATATTACATCTCCCACACATTTCATGGGATCAACCTCAGAAATTCGACTGAATTCAACTCTAGCATCTGGATCTATGAAACTCAATAGATACACATTCTGTGTAGAAATTATACTTTACTTAACAAATATGCATTAATGTAAAGAGAAATGCAATTCACACAAATCCAAACATACATGTCCATCTTAAATGATGAATGCCATATATGGAGTGGAGTTTGCCTTGATAAGTTTCTCTAAACATTTATTTTGTTTTTGACATAAGACCAAAAAGGTCATCATATAAAATAATTGATAAAACACATCTTCTATAAAATGTATTCATAATTGGCCATTTCCAGCATGTTGTGTTTGATTAATACCTTCTCTGGTTAAGGCAAGTAAGTCCTCTAACTTATGGTTGAGTTCATCCTTTTGTTCTTGAAGTTTTGCATCAAATTCCAACTATTTCTCTTCAAGCTTATCCAGAAAATGCTTCCTTTTCTTTCCCTAGATATCAGAAGGTGATGGTCCAAGACCTTAACTATGCACATATTGTGGTCTCTCTTCTCCTGTAATATGCCTATAAATTTCATCTGAAGTAACATCATGCTCTTTTCTTTCATCTCTTCTCTTGCCTCAACAAATATTTTCTAGATACAAGAAATCATAGCTGATAAATTTCAAACCAAACATATACTTCTACATTTTCCAGTTAGTATATGTAACATCATACTATAGGAGAGGGTGTGTTGTACCAGAATTTTGGTATATTTAATATCAACTATGATCCCATGTTTTTTATGATGAGTTCTCCTAAAAAATATTATGAGATCCACTTCTCCACCTATTTCCTTCTCCATCTTTATCAGACAAAAAAGGTTTTCATAAACATCATATAAAAGGTTGTTATCAAGCTATCGATATGGATCACAAAAAATTACTTATCTTACATCATATTTCACACATGCAAATGACTTGATTACTTTTGTATGACTAAGCTTTTGAAATTTTCTACTTGTCTTGTTAGTTATAGGCTTCCTCTATGAAAATTATTCTAGTATTGTGCATATTAATTATATAAAGAAAATTTATTATTAGTAAATAAAATAACAAATATTACCTTTACTTTATTACTCATCCAATTATCCACAAGAAATTTCCAATGAGACGTGTCCACATGGGGTACAACTTGTTCAATATGTTGTTCATATCACTACTACAGAAACAACATTCAGTGTCGCTTTTCTGGGCGTCAGTTCTTTAGGAAAACTGACGCCTACAATATTAGATGTCGGTTATTTAGGCAAACCGACGTCTATATTCAAAGACCAGCCAGACACGGGTACCGCTTTGAATACAACATCGGTTGTTAATAACAAACCGACGCTTAAAGTCGCCCGCGAAATCCAATTTTTGAGCAAAAAAAATAGTGTCACTTTCAGCGTCGGTTATGTAGATAGAAACCGACACCTATGTGCGATGGAAATTTGTGCAAAAAGTGTCACTTTCAGCGTCGGTTATCCTTTTATAACTGACGCTGAAAGTGGTTCCCGCCAAATAATTTCGTGAAAATATCGTTCAATTGGACGTCGGTTGTTTCCAACAACCGACGCGAAAGATGCTTAGGCGTCGGTTGTTGGAAACAACTGACGCTATTTGGGAACTTAATATCCCGCGATCGCCCGACTCTTCGCCTACACCTGTTTCATTGTCTTCATCGCCTGTCGCGCCACTGCTGCTCGATCGCCTGCTGGTTCTCACCGTCGTCGACGCTGCCTGTGCTCCTCGCCTCGCCGATGCTGCCGGTGTTGCTGATGTGCGTCGCCGCCCTAGCTTCTTCCTGCTTCATCCAGCGTCGCCCGCCGCCCTAGCTCCTTCCTCCCTACTCACGCCCGGCACCGCCCGCTCCTTCCTCCCTGCTCACGCCCGACGCCGCCCGCTCCTTCATCCTTGCTCGCCGCCGCCCACCGACACCGCTGTCGCCTGGAGCTCGTCGGCCACCGCTGCACCTGCCTGCCCTACCGCCTGGAGCTCGCCGGTCACCGCCACCACTGCTGGGAGCTCGCCTACTTGTCAGCCGCCGCTAACGAAAGGTATGTAAGCTGAAATAATTGGGTACTGCTGTAATGCATCGAAGTAAATATCCTATTGCTCTATTATACTAGTAATGCATGATTAGTATTACTGATTTCCTTGCTGCTTTCAGTGATTAATGATTGGTACTACTGGTTAGTATTACTTTAGTGATTACTTTAATTCAACAATTCGTAGTTTGTTATTTACAATTACTGATCTGCTTGCCGATTTTAATGATTAGAGATACTGATTGATAGTAAGTATTGATGAATACTTAGTTAATTACTAATTTGTTGATTAGATATGTATAGAATTTCCTTATAAATATATTTTTTATATACACATACATGTAATTTTGTATAAAATACATGATGTAGTGTGATCTTAAATCCTAGAGTGTACCCCTTTTGTTCTATGATGGTACCTATGACCCTGAATACACCCATAAGGGTCTATTGTATCCTAAAGAAGATTATTTCTTCCTTCTGCCCTAATTTTTATATGGATCTTAATCTTATATCGCTTACTCATAAATAAGGAAATATCCTCCCTTATGACCACCTTGATGTGTATGTCCCATATAATCCACATGTTGGACCCCAGAGTTGGTGAAAGATTTTCAATCGTGTGTATCACATGGGATTCTTATCTCAACACAATGGACTGCAATATATGCATCTAATGCCTTAAATGGAAGACTCGAATGTTATAAAATCCCATCAAAGTAGGTAGAAACAACTTATATATATTCAGATATTAATAATTCCATGAAGTGCACATTATCTTACTCAGGAAAAGTATGTGTATAATGTAGGATTCGTTCCATATAATGGTTTGTTGCTTGCATATATTTGTCATATATTTGTGCTTCTAATCGTAATGTTTGGCCTAATTCAGTAAATTTTGATGCATGTTGAAATAAGATTTAAACTTGTCAATTGTAGCATCCTAATTTGATTTGATTAAACCCTAACATCAATTGTGATGAAACCCTAACATTAATCGTGATGAAACCCTAACATGTACATATCTACTATTGTGTTTGTTGGCCTAGAAACCTGTCCAAGATTGACTCATTAGGAGTAAATCTTGGATAGTCCCCGGTTTGGGACTATTCTTGAACACCTAATCTCACTTAGGATGTAAGTGTATAATGTGTATTGGGTTTTCGAGAAAATTTTGGTAGCATTTCCCCGTTTGTTCTCTAAGTACATATGTACTTAGAGAACAGCAGGGAAATGTTGCCGAAATTTTCTTGAAAACCTAATACACATTATAAACTTACTAGTGAGATTAGGTTTTCAAGGATGGGATAGGTAGTACACATTTATTATATATAAGAATGACATCAAATGTGTTTGTTGGCCTATAAACCCGTCCAAGATTGACTCATTAGGAGTAAATCTTGGATAGTCCCCGATTTGGGACTGTTCTTGAACACCTAATCTCACTTAGGATGTAAGTGTATAATGTGTATTGGGTTTTCGAGAAAATTTCGGTAGCATTTCCCCATTTGTTCTCTAAGTACATATGTACTTAGAGAACAGCGGGGAAATGCTGCCGAAATTTTCTTGAAAACCCAATACACATTATACACTTACTAGTGAGATTAGGTGTTTAAGGATGGGATAGGTGGTACACAATTATTATATATAAGAATGACATCACATTATACACTTAGGATGTAAGTGTATACCCTAATCTTTTCCTAATATATACTTGTTTTCTCTGATCATAGAATGGATAGATCATGGATGTCCATTCGTAATCGTTGCACCCCAGAGTTTATATCTGGTCTTGACCAGTTTATTAGATTTGCCGAGGAACATAGGAAAAAACCTACAGATAGGTTCTATTGTCCATGTAGGCATTGCGGTAACAACTTGAAAGTCAACACTGGTGAGGAAATCAAAAGTCATGTCATGTGCAACGGGATTGTACAAGGCTATACAAAATGGAACTGGCATGGAGAGATTTCAAAATCGAAACCAGTAGATGTCGATAGCAGTGCTTGGGTGGAAGAAGAAATTGCCTCCGATGACGTAAATGTGAACGAACCGGTTCCATCATACATCGTTGATGCGATGTTGGATAGTTGTAGGGTAGAGCACACCGATCCACCTCCTATCTTTAGAAACATTGTGCATGATGCTGTGATACCGTTATACATAGGTTGGGCTAAGTTTACGAAGCTTAGCGCTGTGTTGAGATTGTATAAGTTGAAAGCTAACAATAGATGGAGCGACAAAAGCTTCACTTAATTGTTGACTTTGTTGAAAGAAATGCTTCATGAAGGAAACGAGCTGCCAATCTCAACATACCAGGTAAAGAAAATGTTGTGCCCAATGGGAATGGAGGACAAGAAGATACATGCATGCCTGAATGATTGTGTATTATTTCAAAAGGACTATGTAGATTTGAAAGATTGTCCAAAATGTGGTGCGTCAAGGTATAAATTGATGACTTCGGGGGAGTCCAAAACTGGTTCTCCTGCCAAGGTGTTGTGGTATCTACCTATAATATCACGGTTTCAACGCTTGTTTGCAAATCCGAAAGATGCGAAGAATTTGAGGTGGCATGCAGATGTTAATAAAAATAATGATGGGATCCTACGACATGCGTCTGATTCCCCACAGTGGAAGAAGATTGATCTATTGTACCCAAATTTGGTGAAGAAGATAGGAATCTAAGACTTGGGCTTTGTACAGATGGGATAAATCCGTACGAGATATTGAGCAGCCAACATAACACTTGGCCAGTCATGCTTGTTATATACAATCTTCCTCCCTGGATGTGTATGAAAAATAAGTATGTTATGTTGTCGTTGTTGATATCGGGCCCTAAACAACCCAGAAATGATATCGATGTTTATCTTGAACCTTTGATTGATGACTTAAAGAAACTTTAGGATGAACGTGTGATGACCTATGATGCTTCAGCAAGAGAGACATTTTGTTTGAACGCTATGTTGTTTTGCACTGTTAATGACTTTCCAGCAATGGGAATTTGTCTAGATATAGTGTCAAAGGAGCTAAAGCGTGTCCTATATGTGAAGAAAACACTGATTCAATAAGACTAAAACATGGTGGCAAGACTGTATATCTTAGTCATCGAAGGTTTCATTCAAAATTCCATCTGTATCGTAGGAAGCGCAAAGCATTCAATGGATGGATTGATGAACGGAGTGCACCTAAACCTATACCAGGGGATGTTGTTTATGCAAGAGTAAAAGACATTGTCAATGAATTTGGTAAGAAATCACAATGTAGTATGACCACACGGAGTGACAATTCTTCATTCAAGAAGAAGTCAATATTTTGGGATCTTCCTTATTGGAGTTCTTTGACAGTCAGGCATTGTATCGATGTAATGCACGTTGAGAAAAATGTATGTGATAGCATCATTGGTACTCTGTTAAATATACCAGGTAAGACTAAAGATGTGATAAAATCTAGACTGGACCTACGTGAAATGGGAATAAGGTCAGAATTAACAAAATTATGTGAAATGGGTAATAAAAGAACATACTTACCTCCCGCTTGTTACACGTTGTCTAGAAAGGAGAAGAAAACGTTTTGTGAATGCTTGGTAAATGTTAAGGTGCCACATGGTTACTCATCCAACATCCGTAGATTGGTATCAATGAAAGATCTGAAGTTGATAGGTCTTAAATCTCATGATTGTCACACTCTAATGCAACAAATATTACCCCTGGAAATTCGATCTATATTGCCAAAGCATGTAAGGTTTGCAATTACCAGACTTTGTTTCTTTTTCAACAGCCTATGCAGCAAAGTTATTGACCCTGATACTCTCGATAATTTGCAAAGAGAAGTGGTTGTTACCCTATGTCAGCTTGAGATGTATTTCCCTCCTTCATTCTTTGATATCATGGTACATCTTGTTGTCCACTTGACTAGGGAAGTGAAAATGTTGGGACCAGTTTTCTTGCATTGGATGTATCCCTATGAACGATACATGAGCGTTTTTAAAGGTGATGTTCAAAACCGTTATCGGCCTGAAGGGAGTATTATTGAAGGTTATGTGGTGAGAGAGGTTATGGATTTTTGTAATGACTTTCTCAGTGGTAATGACACTCCTGATAATGATAATAATTTTGAGGAGGGCAAAGGAATTTTGGGATCACGGGTGAAAGTAATCAGCCGTGAGCAGTTGGAACAAGCTCAATTGTATATTTTACACAATATGGACGAAGTGAGTGTTTATATCGAGGAACATACCAATTTCATAAAGAGACAACATCCTCGAGCAAGTTCAATGTGGCTTTCTAGAGAGCATAATGAGACTTTTACTAAGTGGTTTGAAGATAAAGTCTTACATCAACTATCTCAAACACCAAATCATATTACAGAAACTATCAAATGCCTCGCCTTTAAACCAAAACCGAATGTTATGTCTTATGAAGGGTTTGACATTAATGGATTCACATATTACACAAAGAGCCAAGATGATAAGAGTGTCGTCCAAAATAGTGGGGTCACTCTTCAAGCGTCGACTATGTACTTTGCAAGTGCAAAGGATAAGAGTCCACGTGAAGCTAAAATGTCATATTACGGTGTCATTGAAGACATTTGGGAGTTTGACTACATAGATTTCAAAATTACACTCTTTAAATGTAATTGGGTTGATAACACCAAAGGAGTTATAGTGGATGAATTGGGTTTCACTTTGGTGAACTTTGAAGAGATTGGCGAGAAGGGTAAACCATTCATATTGGCATCACAGACGAAACAAATATTCTATATCGATGATCCTGCAAATGATAAATGGTCGGTTGTTCTTCATGGTAAAAGACAGTTCATTGAAGATCCTATAGATGAAGAAGAGTACTATGATAAGTATGATGACTCCAGTCCATTCTCAGTTGGGTTGCCAACTCCACAAAATATTGAAGCTAATGATGACTTATATGTGCGCGGAGATCACAATGAAGGATTGTTAATTGATAAAAGATCACAATTTTAGAGACATGTATGTTTATACAAATGCTAAATGTTTGCCTTTTTCTAGTTAATACAAATGCTAAATGTTTGCCTTTTTCTAGTTAATACAAATGCTAAATGTTTGCCTTTTTAATGACATTTTCAGATGGCTGACCATGATGAGCATGATGTCCATGATGAGCATGAAGTCCATGATGAGCATGATGTCAATGACGAGCATGGCGAGGATACCAATGTAAGTTCTAAAAACATATCCTGTATTTCTATAAAATTCATTATCTTCTAGTTATGTCATATATCTTATATTTCTATATTGGGCTAATTCAGTGTGTTTATTTTTATCAAATTTTAGGTTGATGATACACATGTAACCACTGAAGCACTGGAGCAACTTGATGCGCAGCACCAAACACTTAACAAGAAAAGGGGCATCACTCTGTTGAAGAAGTTAATATCGCTTAGTGGCAGTGGATCCAAATTGGTTGTGGAGTTTGATAATGGAGGAAATGCAATTGGAGTGAACCGCAATAATTTTGTAAACTATCTTGGGTGTACCACTCGGAGCCATTGTCGTGTTAAGTATGATAATTGGCATAAAGTTCCTCAGGGGAAAAAAGACTTGATATGGAAGGATTTATGCATGAGTTATTATTATTTGCAATTCTATTTTGTAGATTACAAATTCTATTATTTGCAATTCTATTTTGGATACTAGTTAATAACATTTCTATTTTACAGAATCTGTTTGCATTGGATGAGAAGTTGCATCGTAAAAGTGTGATGCAACGCCTTGGAAAGATGCTTAGGAATTATAGGACAAATCTGAACATAGAATACATAAAAGAGGGTGATAAGAAAAAGAAGTCAGCCCTTAAACAATGGAACTTCTTGGAAAAAGAAGATTGGGACAATTTTGTTGCTTCAAGAAAATCTGAAGAATTCAAGGTATTAGGTGTCACTCCCAATTTAATTAATATACATTGTATTCACCTATTCAAGATTAACATTTAGTTATACTAACCAAATCATTAATGTGCATACTAACTAGGCCCTCAGTGACGCACAAAAAGCAAGGCGTGCACTGAATGTGCATGACCACACTATGGGTCCAAAAGGCTATGCAAGTGTTCGCCAAAGACTACATGCGGAGTCTGCGGCTACTCAGGAGTCTGCTCCTACTCAGGAGTCTGCTCCTACTCAGGAGTTTGCCACACCCATGCCTCGCCATGATATCTGGATAGCTGGGAGGCAAAACAAGAATGGTGAAATAAAGAAGCCCGTAACTGCTGAGGCGGATGCGAAAATGGTAAAATACAACTCTTAGAGCAATCGTTTGAATATTGATTATTTGTGGTGTTAACTTACCAATTTCTGTTGAAGGTGATTAGCGGGAGCTGCACGAGCAGAGGAAACAAGGCATGTTCATCCCTCAGGGCACAAGGGATGAATTGACAGTTGCTCTGGGTAACCCAGAGCATCCTGGACGTGTTAGGGGTGCAGGAGCTGGTGTGGGAATCAAAGTATTCTTTGGGCCATCCCAGCACAAACCCAGAGCGGGAATTTCTCAAGAAGAGGTAACATATTCTTTTTTTAGAATGTTACTGCAAAAGGAAATTCAATAATAAGAAGCTAATGTTTATTTTATCCATGTATAGGAGAATAAGAGAGTCGAGGATATAGTTGCTAAGAAGTTCAACGATGTAGTTGCTGAGAAGGTCAAGGAAGAATTGTTGCGGTGGCAGGCATCTCAGGCTTCCAATCAGCCTATAGCGACCCACTCTTCTCCTGATGCACAGACTGCGAGTAATCCTGGAGACCCATCGCCTAACACGTCTGCTGTAAGTATTGTTTATGACATTGTAGCTAGTCTTTTCAAGATGATATGTATATATGTATAACATTCTTTACGTAAATTTGTAGGCATTGAAGCCATGCCGTTTAAGAATACAAGACTATGTTGTTGCAGAGGCGCATGCTTACCCGTCCCTTCCTAGGGAAAGGTTTCACGGGACTCCAATGCCACAGGGCTACGTTCATGTGGGACCATTACGTGTGTTACCCGATTGGAGGGAAGCTACATTGCCATATCCCCACCTGGATATTGATACACTTGCTGAGGCAGAAGGCGGGGTCATATTGTGGCCCAAAGCAGATGTCGTCTACACTACTGAAATTGTAAGATAAATTTACATTGATTTAGACTGTTAATGTGTATATATGATGTCAACTGATCTGAAATTATATATACAGGTTAAAAAGAAGACACCAGGAGAACCTAGGCCTCCACCTCCACTTCCCGCATTACCAACTTGGGTTCCAACTGACCTAACATACCCGTTAGGTCCTGCGTGTAGGGGAATGGCATGTTGGCTACGGGCACATAATATACATTGCCCGATAATTGTTTCTTTAGATGCAGATTATGCAGGTCAATCATACGATAGCTCTTTATTTATACAAGATATTATTGAGCTGTTTATGTATGATTGGCTGAATACATCAATGATAGAGACATGGATAAGGTGATATCTTGTTTATACATCCATATACCTTATGTAAGATCCGGTGATCTGGTTTCTTATATATTAATGCATACGTAATACATGTTTTGCAGCTACTTAGTCGAAGATCATTGCAAACAATTTGCATTTGATCATGTGGGATTTTTGATTCCATCATTGATTAGTATGGTAGCTAAAGACCCTGATAATGTTCAACAATATTGTATAGATGCTTTTACAATTTTTGGTCAGCAAAAGAAGACGATAATAATAGCTCCATTCAATGTCAAGTAAGTTTACTTTATTTATAATTTGGACTTAAGAAAATTCCATTTTTATTGTGCATTTTGAGTTATTAATTGTTAACTTTTTACCTCTAGCGGTAAACATTGGGAGTTACTAGTTATTGTCCCCGGGACATTCACTGTTTATTATCTAGATCCCGCGGGAAGTACATTAAACACTAAAATTGGACACGTAATGAGAATGCCATTATTCTGGTGAGAAATATTTCATTTTTGTATCTGTTAACATATGTTATTACATTACTATTTACTTATGCAATTTACTGTGTTATATTAACATGTAGGGGTTTAGATGCATTCAAAAAGGCTGGATGAACGGTCCCAAGGAAAAAGAACCAGCCAATAAATTGGCAGAACGTACAAGTAAGTTCCTGACTCCAATGTATATATTATTGATGTGAATTGTGCTTAGTTGTATTATTTTGTATGTTTCAATTTATAGTGCGCTACAAAAGACAATGGCTGGGCATGCGCATACTATGTGATGCGATTTATGCAGATGATTATCAAACATGTCGCATTGGACATCGATACCATACATGAGGTATTCTATATAGTCTCATTAGTTAGTATGAAAATATCAATCTTATTTTTATATTATTACTTATATATATACATCATTCTCTTTGCAGGTGTTTAAAACTGACAACACTATAGGTAAACGCTTAAAAAATATACATGCTCCATATACGATGGTAGCATTAAATGAAATAAGAGAAGAATGGGCAAAAGCCATACAAGCAGTGGCAACTGTAAGATATAATTGGGGTGTTGATAGCGATAATGAATGATACTTTGTAAATGAATATTTCTGAATGTTAATACATGTATTTGAATGTTTCTATATGTGTGAATGTGAGAATTGAATTGATGTCTGAATGTATCTACTTGTGTGAAATTTTCCTTGGGACTTTTGCATGTTTGTAGCCTGTTTGTAGGCTGATATCAATGGATGTCGTAAACCTACAGTTCAGAAAACTGAACTGCAGGTTCTCATCCTGCTGACCAGACACAACAGGCCTTTAAACTGATATGAAAAAAAAAATTCGATATAGGCGTCGGTTATTTACAGAAAACCGTCAGCAAAGACCTACAGCATCGGGTTTCTTACCAAAACCGACGCCTAATGTGGCAACAACCGTACTGGAAATGGCGTCGGTTGTTTGTGTCAAACCGACGCCTATTTAACATATAGGTGTCGGTCTTTTAGTAGATAACCGATGCCAAACGGGTTCACGCCACAGAAAACAACATCATCTAGGACACTTTCTGCGTCGGTTACCAAGTAAACACCGACGCTATAGTCCATATAGGCATCGGTCTTTTAGTAGATAACCGACGTAGAATGTGTCCTAGATGACGCCGTTTTCTGTGGCGCGAACCCTTTTGGCGTCGGTTATCTACTAAAAGACCGACGCCTATATGTTAAATAGGCGTCGGTTAAAAAACCGACGCCGAAGTGTTCGACCTTTAGCGGCGCCCACATAGGCGTCGCTCAGAAACCGACGCCAAAGGGGGTTAAACAACCGACGCCAAAGGCTGTTTCTGTAGTAGTGTATGGGCTATCTTCTTGGAAGTGAACTCTCCATAGATCACACTTGTGGTCCCTCCATTTCTTTCCTAGTTTATACATTTCCCACTCCTTTAAATATGAATCCATTGCAAATTTACTCTTTCCACATGAAGGATATCAATTAGAATCTCAATATAACAATACAAACATAAATTTGATATTGTACCTTCATGAAGTTACATATATAATCTTTTTTGTTTTCTGGAAATTTTCTCCACTTCTAGTAGTTGTGGAAAAATATTGGGATCCCATGTAGTAGTCCTCAGAAAACTTGATAATCGACATTGGTTTTCACTTATTGGTTGCCTGAATTGATTTTTCTTAATGGGAATTGGATCATCAGGCTATCTTTTCCAGACCTTCAAGCATTGTGTTTGTCCATGTGATTGATGTTTTTGACTTCAGAATTCAATCAGAAAAGTTATAATGTATATGGAAAAACCTATTTCATAAATGCAACACTGGAAATGATGTGAATAAAATGATTACCTATCCCATCAGAAGGTGTTGTTGTAACATTTAATGACTCATCCTGGTGATCAGAGTATTCATTTTTCTCCATTTTATTAGGAAATGCATAGATTGGTTGTTTATTGGCAGCTCTATTTTCTACACTTCTTGTCTGAACAAACACAAAAATGTTGACATTAGGCACACATGTATCACGTGAATATCACGATCTTGTAACTTCATCTCCGTTTTCTTTTTTGGTTGATTTTGGAACTTTGTTCCCATCTCTTTTTCATTTGTGCGTGTTTGAAAGGATCTGGAACCACCAACCATATTAGAGTCTTGTGAAGATGTAGCTTATTGGGTATTCTTTGTAGAGCTAGAAACAATTTTCTTATATTTGTTTGATATATCATTTTGCATTTCAGCGGCAAGGGAAGATAAAAGGTTTGGGGGTGAAAGGTTAAAGGATTACCAACAACCATGTTGAGTAAGGCTGGGTAAATGAGTCGCCACACAAAAATCATTATTGTTGTGTTTATCAATCCATTTGGAGCATTGTCATGGTAGCTATCACTGTACTTGTAACACCCACACCCCAAAATGTTCATGATTTGTTTAAATTTTTTAAACTAGTTTTACTTAATAATAATTTCTTTGAGGGTATTAATGCAATGTACTCAAAATAGTGTAACTTTTATTATAACAAGGAAAGTGGAAATAAAACAAGGACCCAAAACATCTTTTTCCTTTTATCCAGTGTATTACAAATACTTGAATAATGATAGTAATGGGGTTTTCAATTTCTTTTTTATTAAAAAAGGCCAAAAGAGATGAAAGAGAAAGAGTAAGAGGTGAAGAATTTAAAATTTGAATTAAATGATTTGGGAAATAAATGTTTCATTTACTTTTTATATTTTGAGATAAAGTCACTAATATTAATATTTATCTCTCCTATTTAGTTTTGCATAATAAGAATAATAAAATGTTCCTTTCTAATCAATTTTTAAATTTAAGAACATTCGCTCACTTAGGGAGAAATAAGTGAGTTTCCCATTTCTTTTATATATACATAGTATGGAAGTAGCATGATCTTTAATTTTCTCTGTCCTTTGAAGAAATTAATCATGAAGGGAAACAAAAAGGTGTGCTATGACTTTTGAAGAGATTAATATTGATTATCTCAAATTTTGGAGCAAAAGGTCACAATGGAAAGTTTATCTCAATTATCTGATTTATTGGTGCATTTAAATCAGGATTAGTGACAAAAATAGTAATTATAGACCAAACCTATGAAAAGACTAAATATGGTACAAATATTCTAGGATATGTAATTAGGCTATGGTCCAAATTTGAACCCAATTGGACTTTATTTGTCCCAACAATTAAAATAGGGAATTTTTGTATATAGTTTGACTATGATTTGTATTTAATGCATTCCATTTTGTAAATTCCGGATTTATAGAGATGTGATGCCCTTTCCTTAATTGTTCATGCATTGCAGACCGTTTCATATTTATTTGATAGTTTGGAGATCATCCCCTACCTTTGATCAATATGGAAAGTGTGGATGCATACACTATGATTGTTTCCCTGAATGATTTCTCCCTCATTTCTTATTTTTTCCTCATGATTTCATCTCCCTCACCTTCATCTCTCTCTCATGCATCTGACACCCCTTTCTTGTCTCCTCTCATGCCCTATATATAAAACACACATTAGGTCTAGTGCTCCCCTCTCCATTAAAAACACATCTTCCACCATATCCCTCCCCATCACCTGTTCAGGCACCCTCTAACGCTACTAGGACTCTAGTAGTCCTCCCCCTTTTCCAATTGGACTCAAAGATCCCTGATTCCCTACACCTGCCCCTCCTCCATATCTGGTGACATCAACATTACTCTGACATCCTCTACTCTCGTTAGCACAATGAAGCATCAGGTAACCATCGACACCACCCACACTTCATTTTCATGTTATTGTCTTGTCTAGTGATTTCCTAGTAGTTGTACCCTCTAGATTGATATTGAGGTCATCGTTGAAGCTTGCCACCACAAAGTTATGACTGGTCTCCAACCTCAGTTATTTATCACCTGACTTCATGAGACTCTAGAGAGTGTTTACCTTCTCTTAGTTTCTAGTTTTCTCATTTGAGGTTTCGGGCCCCATAGTCGAGACTATTTTTGTTGTTTTCCTTTGATTCCTTAGATAAACCGCGAGTGAGTGCTCCTTTTCTTCTCATAGTAGCATCTTCAATCTCATGGGATCCTCACGGAGGCATGTTTGTTCTCTTCCTTTGCAATTACTAGGTGCTTTAGAGTTTTGGCCATCTCATATTCCTTCTAGTTTTTGTGACAACATTGACATGGAGCTCTAATGTTCACTTGGGATTGGGAGAGGACTCAAAGGCTTCACCTTGAGGCGAAGAATTTGCCTGAGGTCTCAGACTCCCGTGAACAGTTTCCCTCAGTAAGGTATGGCTGGAGGAAACACCTCTAGAGAAGGTTGCTCCCACCATGGTCAAAGGATGAAACTCAGTCATTAAATGATCTGAATGACCCTGAACGTTTAATCGATTTATCAATATCGTATGAGCTCATGTACTTCTCTCGCGTTCATTGAAGTTTACCACTAATCCACCTGGATAAGCCCCTTTCTAATTAGTTGGCTCTGATTGGCCCACATCAGCTAGGCCCAACATCCCAGTCGATAAAGAGGCTTCCTACGTGGCATTTTCTTATTTTCTGATTGGCCAATTTTCTAAAATTAATAGTGAATCGTTGGATGCTCAGAAAAATGAGCACAAATATGTTTTGGAAATGGTTTTTTTCATAGGAAGTCGAATTTATACATTTTAGATTCATTTTATAAATTAACATACCTTCCTTTCATGGGAAATGAAAATTAGGGTTTAATATTTGTGAATAAAATGCATGTTACTGTGAAATGTACTTTGGATGGGGTAAATAGGGTTTTTCTGACCCATGATGTGATTTGGTTTTACTCAACCTAGAAAGAGAGAGAAGATACTCTTCAAGTAAAAAGGTAAGTGGCCCATGAAAATTGAACATGATTAATTGTTTGTTTTATATATGTATGTATGAAATGCAATGAATGTCATATTTGTATTACCACAGTTCCAATCACTAAAAGTTGGTAAATTTATATTGAACCAAGGTTTAAGTCTATGGTCAATGTTATTGTATCATCGTGCACATTTCAGAGTAAATGATAAGATCTAAGAAAGAGTTTCAAAGAGAAACAAAAAGGATAATGTATATAAGGTCCTCATTAAGAGGCTCCTCGAAGCAAACCCTAAGAGGCACTTCGGTGTATAAGAGAAGAGGCACTTCATTGCATCAAAGAAGAGGCACATTTGTGCAACCCAAGGGTCCTTATATAGGTGAAGATAAATTAAATTGAATTAAAAGTAATAGTGTGTCTTTTCAATATTTTAATGCTTAAAGTCTATTTTAAGTTTTCAAGCTTCTTGTAAGTTATAATATGTTCAATTCCACTTACATTTTATTGTCTGGTTGGGGGCGAGATGCCGAAAGGTTGGAATCTAGATCAGGAGGGAAAAGTCATCTAAAGTGAGAGCCCTATCTCGAAGACATTCAAGGAGAAAAGCTCTGGTGGGGTGCCAACTATACCAAGATCAAAGTTTTCCTTTATACATTCATACATGTATATGCAAACCTTGTTAAGGCTCTTGAAAATGAGAATTGTGTATATTTCCATGTGATGGTTTACTTAAAATTTATTTTGAGTTATGAATATCATGGTTGTGACATCCCACATGAAGTGAGTTAAATTATATGCTTCCTATCTATGTTGTATAAAGGGGATTTTACAATAATGGTATTAGAGTCCAAAATACAGTTGACCACTAGACTTTTCTCATAATCTCATGTCATCTATTTTTTTTCACAGTGATGGCTCACAATAGGAAGGGTGATAATGTAAAGGTGGACGTGGGTGGGGATGAAGATGAATCTGTTAGCATAGGAGAACGTTGAGAATCTCCATGCAAGGAACCTCCCATGGTTCCCTTCAACATGTTGGTTAGGGATCAAGCTACTTCCATGGGAAGATGAGAAGACCAAGTGGGCAACCCTAGGATCAACCCTTGGCTTTCCCTAGTAGACTTTTTGAATATAAAACCTAATTCCTTTGCTGGAGATGAAGAGATGGACGTGGTAGGAAAATATGAGAGTTGGTTGTAGCACATGGAACATTATTTTTGTGACGTAGATTGTCCCAATCAATCTGAAGTTCTTTAGGACACACATGCTGAAGGGTGCTACAAGGACTTGGAGGGAGTAACTTATAAGTTCTCATGAAGGAGATGCTCCTCCATTGACATGGTAGGAATTCTCTGAGGCCTTTAAAGACCACTACAAATCTGAGGTCGTGATTGAGAAGAACGAAGAAAAGTTTTGCATCCTACGTCAACATGGCGACATGACAGTCACACAAAATGCCATGAAGTTTAGAATCTTACAAAAGTATGGATACAACTATGACAAACAAAGCAAGATAAAGAAGTTCATTAGGGGTCTCAAGCCATCCCTTAGTTTAGCCTTATTAGGGCGTGGGCACTGTACCATACAAGGTGTCCTAGATGCTGCCCTATAAATAGAAGATCATCTAGGAAGGGCATGGAAGAAAGATCACCACTCTCACAATCGCAAAAACTGCAACCATCACAATGACAAGAAGAGGAAGGCTCTAGTTGAAGTCGTTGCAAATCAAACTGCAATGACACCAGGTGAAAAATTATCCAAGTATCACCTAGAAGAGTGCAAGTTTGGAATACGAGTTTGTTATGCATGTGGCAAATGGTGCCTTGTGAATGCTCCTCTAATAGCCATTGTTATAGGAAAACTCTATCAGGCTAAGATGTATATCCCAACTACCCAAAAATTGCAACACACATGCTATGAAATAGATCCTCCAAGTTTTGTATTGTCCTCTCTGACTATCCATCTGTCTGTGGATGAAATGCAATGCTAAACATCAATAGTGTACCCATTCCTGCATGTAGACACTCCCAAAAGCAACTAATAGAAACACCTTCAAACCATGGTGAAACTAGGTGCCCCATGGTTCAAAATCTCAATACTTTTAAGGGAATATCTAAGGATTATAATGCATGTGATAATTTGCAAAGAAAACCTCCCAATTGGGTAATTTTCGTAAAAGTCCAGAATGTACCTAAAATTGCATAACTTGCACAAACAACATCCAAATGGAACCAAATTTGAAACCTAGGCTAATTTTATGGTTTCAAAACACATCACAAAGTCATATTAAGGTTTATCACACTTAATTATGGTAATTAAGCTTCATTAATACTTTAATTAATGTTTGGGGCCTTGCACTTCTAGCACAAATTCATTTACAATTGTTCAACTTAAGTGGTGATTTTACATTTAAGATCCATAAATAAGCTTTCACTGAGGTATTTATGCATAAAAAATTTATTGGTAAAAATAGTGAATATATGTTCACCAAACCACTATAAAGTCCACTAATTAAACATCAAGGACATAATGGACAAACAGGAAAGGAAAAGCTTAGAAATGGGCCAAAGGAGAATATGTCCAAGTTTCGGTATGTTACACATGATGAGAGGGTATATGTCAAATACTAGTGAGACTCACTAGAATACCATAATGAACATCCTTATATGCTTGAGATGAAATTAAAGGATTGGTTACTTGGTTTTTGTAATAAGGAATAGTTGGATGTAAAGGGTTACACCCATGCAAGCTTCTAGACTGAAAAAGGATCGCAATAGTGTTTGACATTAAATGAGAAATATAAGCTATAAAGGGTCTTGAGCTAATGGAAGTTGTCCTAATCTACAAATGAGTCGAGTATCTCTATGTTATGCGAATAATAAGGGATAATGTTTGGATCAAGAAGTTCATGTGGGCAAACTTGTGTGAGGTTCCACATCGTTGATGACACATTACAAATATTGATGACAACAATGGAGCTACTAGTTAGGTTGGGTATCTCAGATAGCATACAACGGTGCTTCCATCACATATGAGTAGTCATACAATGAAGAGATGTGAAAATTGCAAAATATTGACTTAAAGCAAAAGTAGCACTTATGCAGCAGAAGCATGATGGCCATGTTAGGTCACTCGGGACGAGATCCATGGAAGATTTTCTCTAAGTGTAAGTGGGATTCTATTGATATATATGCCCAGAGAGCCAATCATATTATGATTGGGATATGGAATTAGATACCTAATGTCATAATAACAAAGGCAATGTTCCAATTTATTTTGTATATTCAGTTATGAGATAATGAATTACATAATAAAAGTCTAGAGAATGATATTACTCAATGACGTATGTCTTTAGGTATGTGACTTCGAAGAATGAGATCATATGGATGTTACGAGTATATACATGCTCATTATGTCCCTGATCGGTTATTATTGTGGAAGGTAGATAGACAAAAATAACAAATAAGATTAGAGTGTGAGTTGGTTGATGACTAAATCTCATTAGTCACAATAGGGAAATATCTAACCAAGCACATAGATACATGTTAGGGAATAGTGTATTAGACAGACCGACCGTGAGATTGACACATGGAATCCATCATCATGGAAGTCATAGCCATCTCTCATAGTGATGGTGGTGGTTGTGGTTCTTAGACCTAAAATCACTGCACTCATCACATGTCGTTGGGTACACTTTGATATCATCAAATGCAATCCTGAAACATGGGTTGTTATAATAGTGATGATTGGGTGACTTTAACACATGGGGTATGATTGTGAGTGATAGATATGGTTGTGTGGATGTTCCTAAAGGACGAAAGGAGTTCTAGTTGGTATGTGTGGACTACTCTTGAGGCAGAAGTCAATTGCCTATAGCGAGGAGGGTAACGTCAACTCACAGTCTTTGGCAAGATCTAAAGAGTTGTTGCAGTAGTTGTCCAAGTTTGGTGTCTGTGGAGGAGCAGTTAGATGAGTCCAAGTGCAAATTGGAGATGCAAAGACACCATCCAAGACAATGTGCTCATCTACAATAACGAGGATTGTCGCTGGACTTGCTCCAGGACCAGGTATATCTTTGTGAAACCATCCTTTCCATTGCATAGTTATTGACACGATCTACTGGTTAATGGGAAATATGTCAGTAAATGTTTTGTTTCCACTACCTATCTGATGTTGTATTTCCCAACACCACTTAGTATGACCCACATGTCCACACTTGATGTAGGTTTTTTACCTCATACCACGACCTAGACATCCCTATCGCAAATAATGACATTGCACTCTGAGCTCTTGCAGGTGGCAAACTACAACCTCTTCCTCTCCTCTGTGTCCACTGCAAGTGATTTACTGACCTCCATTGAGACTATGGTGTTGAGTACTTAGGCTTCTTAAATCCAACATAAGATTGTCCTTGGTACTACATAGGCCTCTTATTGGCCTTTGACTCACGCTTCTCTATCATAGATCTATCCACTCTCCTAAATGACTCCACAAAAGTTGCAAACCTTTCCTTATTATCCAAGGATGACATTTGGGTTGATATCTCAGTACTCAATCCCTTCCCAAAGCACCTAATTGTCTCCTTCTCTATTGTTTCCATATACAGACCAAACCAAAGAAGATCCATAAACTTAGCATTATAAGCACTGGTTGACATGGTTCTTTGTCTAATGTTCTCGAACTCTACAGTCTTTTCATCTAAGTAGTCACACAGAAGTACCGACTCAAAGATTCTCATATGAATTCCTCGCATGTAATTCCAACTCCCAACCTTTTTTCCTCCTCAATAGCCCACCAATGGCCAACACTCCTCTTTAACAAGTACACAACATGTTTTACTTTATCTTCTTCAGGAATGTTGAGGTTCTTAAAGGCCTTTTCGAGCTCAGTCAGCCACATATCTGCATCAACTGGGTTATAGGTACCTACATATTCCATTTCTCCTATAAGTTAGAGTCTCTCAAAAGTCTTTCCAGACCCATGAGTTTTGGCAATGGGACACTATGCCCTAGGTTAAATTACGTGCATTCTGTCCATCATACAGTTCATTGTAGTCATAAAATGTCCAACCACATACTCTCAAGCAGGGTTGGCTACATTAGCTAGATTGACTTGAGGCATCTCAGGAACAAATTCCACCCTCTCTTACCTCCTAGTAGAATATCCTGCTACACTAATGTTGCTTTCTACAACATGTTCCTCATGCTCTCCACACATCATTTATATCTTCTTCTACTTTTGCAACAACAAAAGCTACTATAAGATATACTGAGGACACTAGAATAGAATCAAACCCTATTATTATGTCCCAGTAGACTCAACAAACCTATAGCTTTGATACCACTAAATTGTGATGACTATTGCCACAACAACCGAGATCACTCAAAACAAATCACGGAATTATCACTAACCACAAAAATACCACTAAAAGAGGGTAAATTAAAACCAACTACAATTTAATATCTCAAACAAAAGTATTTTGTAAACAAGCTTTCGACATAAGCCATTCATTATTCACATATATCAAAAGATATTACGTATTAAGTTAAAAGGGTATCAAACCATATCTGATACATATAGCAGCCTATTCATATGTACAAGCCCTTTGTATACATTCATCGAATAAAACCAAAATCTTTGTGTCAATAATAAAATAATAAAATATTTCTCTAAGACATGAGAGTACATGGACGACACATAGGACTTTGCTAACAAACTACACTGGTAGCATGTCCAACATTCAGACAACTACTGCTCTCCTTGTTGCTCAACTCCTGCACCGCGACCTCGTCCTCCTCGCCTACAACCACATAAGCAGTTGTAGAATCCACAGGGTGAGACCAAACATCTTGTTGTGAGTTATAACTCGTCTCTAGAGCCTACTATAAGCATTTTAATATTAAAAAAAAATAGAGCAGGTATTTCATTTTGAACAGTTTAAGCAAATACAACTTAAATAGGAGAACATTTTATGCTTTTAAAAGGAATATGAAGAACATGTATAACAATTAGTTTCTCTTATCGTATTATAATTCAAGAAATTAGTACAAACATAAGGCATAGGGTCATTCAATGGGATTCCTATTTGATCCAACACAAATGTACTACATGGCTATTTAATCATTTTTATACCCTAAAGATTTGAGGCGTACCACTCAAATACAACTGACCACTTCTAAGTCGAAATAAGTACCATACAAGATTAATGGAAGAGTTAGACTCCATTATCATCACCAACACCACTTGGTTAGTTCAAATATGCAATGTAGTGAAATATAATCATTCTGCTAAAAGACAACAACTTGTAGTCATTACTATAGTCCTATTGAAATAACAACTCATAGTCAAGGCTATGGTCCTGTAAACAACTAGTCCGCCTAGGTACATGGAACAACACTAGAGAATTGACTCACATATGGTCGTTCCATAATAAACAATATATCACTATTTCCAAAAATTTAAGGACACAAGGAAATATATCACTTGCACCACGCATATTCAACCATATGCGTTCTAAGTTTTAATGCAGGAGTTACTCATTTCACCATCCAACTAAATAATGATGATGTATATGGATTTATGGTACAAAGCAACTACATGATTAGACATGCCTATTGGGTATCTTTTAATGCATCAATCAAGTTACAACATATTAAGTCTAAACTATTTATAAAAAATTTAGGAAGGATGCAACTTCAGAAGATGAAAACATATTAAATGAGAACTTTCCTTGTCATCACATATCACTAATAATACTACCATTCTCAATATCTTAAAAAGGCTCAACATTACTCACAATCACTACTCTGTATTGTATAATGCTCACAATAGCATTCAGTTAGCTATGTCATTCATTTCGCCTACAAGTTAGTGTCACAATAGTGGGAGAGAGAAAATACAAACCATTAATACCAACCTTCAAATTAGAGTCTCTCAAAAGTTTTTCCATACCCATGAGTTTTGGCAATGGGGCACTATGCCCTAGGTTAAATTACGTGCATTTTGTCCATCATACAGTTAATTGTAGTCATAAAATGTCCAACCACATACTCTCAAGAAGGGTTGGCTACATTAGCTAGATTGACTTGAGGCATCTCAGGAACAAATTCCACCCTCTCTTACCTCCTAGTAGAATATCCTGCTACACTAATGTTGCTTTCTACAACATGTTCCTCATGCTCTCCACACATCATTTATATCTTATTCTACTTCTACAACAACAGAAGCTACTATAATATATACTGAGGACACTAGAATAGAATCAAACCCTAGTATTATGTCCCAGTAGACTCAACAAACATATAGCTTTGATACCACTAAATTGTGATGACTACTGCCACAACAACTGAGATCACTCAAAACAAATCACGGAATTATCACTAACCACAAAAATACCACAAAAAGAGGGTAAATCAAAACCAACTACAATTTAATATCTCAAACAAAAGTATTTTGTAAACAAGCTTTTGACATAAGCCATTCATTATTCACATATATCAAAAGATGATATGTATTAAGTTAAAAGGCTATCAAACCATATCTGATACATATAGCAGCCTATTCATATGTACAAGCCCTTTGTATACATTCATCGCATAAAACCAAAATCTTTGTGTCAATAAAAAAATAATAAAATATTTCTCTATGATATGAGAGTACATGGACGACACATAGGACTTTGCTAACAAACTACACTGGTAGCATGTCCAACATTCAGACAACTACTTCTCTCCTTGTTGCTCAACTCCTGCACCGCGACCTCGTCCTCCTCGCCTACAACCACATAAGCAGTTGTAGAATCCACAGGGTGAGACCAAACATCTTGTTGTGAGTTATAACTCGTCTCTAGAGCCTACTATAAGAATTTTAATATTAAAAAAACAATAAATAGAGAAGGTATTTCATTTTGAACAGTTTAAGCAAATACAACTTAAATAGGAGAACATTTTATGCTTTTAAAAGGAATATGAAGAACATGTATAACAATTAATTTTTCTTATCATATTAAAATTCAAGAAATTAGTACAAACATAAGGCATAGGGTCATCCAATGGGATTCCTATTTGATCCAACACAAATGTACTACATGGCTATTTAATCATTTTTATACCCTAAAGATTTGAGGCGTACCACTCAAATACAACTGACCAATTCTAAGTTGAAATAAGTACCATACAAGATTAATGGAAGAGTTAGACTCCATTATCATCACCAACACCACTTGGTTAGTTCAAATATGCAATGTAGTGAAATAGAATCATTCTGCTAAAAGACAACAACTTGTAGTCATTACTATAGTCCTATTGAAATAACAACTCATAGTCAAGGCTATGGTCCTGTAAAAAACTAGTCCGCCTAGGTACATGGAACAACACTAGAGAATTGGCTCACATATGGTAGTTCCATAATAAACAATATATCACTATTTCCAAAAATTTAAGGACACAAGGAAATATATCACTTGCACCACGCATATTCAATCATATGCGTTCTAAGTTTTAATGCAGGAGTTACTCATTTCACCATCCAACTAAATAATGATGATGTATATGGATTTATGGTACAAGGCAACTACATGATTAGACATGCCTATTGGGTATCTTTTAATGCATCAATCAAGTTACAACATATTAAGTCTAAACTATTTCTAAAAAATTTAGGAAGGATGCAACTTCAGAAGATGAAAACATATTAAATGCGAACTTTCCTTGTCATCACATGTCACTAATAATACTACCATTCTCAATATCTTAAAAAGGCTCAACATTACTCACAATCACTACTCTGTATTGTATAATGCTCACAATAACATTCAGTTAGCTATGTCATTCATTTCGCCTACAAGTTAGTGTCACAATAGTGGGAGAGAGAAAATACAAACCATTAATACCAACCTTCAAATACACTGAACACACATATCTTGTTATCATCAGATTATGGTTATGGTTTATATATACCCAATTAGAGTTTAATATCATCATATCACCTCAAAGCCCTAATTTCCACACTTTCCATATTGTGAGAAAGTCATGTATTATTGTTGATGGTTAGCCATTCAGAATCACATTACATTTAGATAAACCATTACCCTTGGTACTGACCATATTCATACTTACATGTGTGTATCTTAACTACCTTTAACACATGGATGTCAATCACCCTTCAACAACGAGGTATCACACCCAAATAAGGTATAGGGAAAAGGGTGTCATCACCAGACAACTATGGAGCGTCACGACCGGACCAACTAGACATTTGACCCTATCATAGCCTCACAAGGCATTGCAATTAGCACCATCTTAGGGTGTCTCAACCCCTCAACAACTCAATGTTTTGTTATCTCAATATTACAACGTCACGACACGAATCAAACTCGTGCAACACATTGTCGCTACCGCAAATCAAGGGATGTTGTGCCAACTACACTAAGGGATGTGTTGGCAACCACAATTCTTCGTGTGTTAGGATCGAACCTTTAAGGTGCATCACAACCACCCAAACCCAATTTTGTGATTAGGTCATGTAACAAGGTGTTCCAACACAAACATCTCAACCATTAACAGGTTCTAAGAAGGTGTTACGACCTATGTAGTTAACCAATAAGAAACTATAACACCAATCGACTATCAAGACTATTGGTTATGTATGCCCAGAGAGCCAACTATATGATGACTGTAATGGCATATTATGTAAAAATGATTTGATTATTAATAAAAGGCAAGCTACAAATTTATTCTATTTGTTTAGTTATGAGATAATGAAATAACATAATAAATGTCTAGAGAGTAATATTATTCAATGACATATGTCTTCAAGTTGATGACATGAGAAATGAGATCATATGAATGTTAAGAGTACATATATATATTATCATTATGTCCTTGATCGTTTTTTTTTGTGGGAGGTTGATAGAAAACAATAAAACATAAGATCAGAGTTTGAGTTGGTTGATGACTGAGCTTCATTGGTCATGATATGGTGGTATCAAACTAATCACACAAGTACATGTTAGCGAACAATGTATTGGATAGACCCACCGTGAGACTAACACATGGAAGACATCATCATGGAAGTCATAGTCAGCTCTCATAGTGATGGTGTTGGTTGTGGTTCTTATACCTAAAATCACTACACTCAACAAATGTCAGTAGGTACACATCAACATCATCAAATGCAGTCTTAAAACATGGGTTTTTATAACGGTGATGATTCAGAGACTTTGACATGTGGGAATTGACTATGAGTGATAGACATGGGATTTATCCCTCCTACTTGAGTGTGATGTCCTAGGCGTCTTGATAAGCGACACTAAGAAAAGCATGGCCATGCATATGTGAGTCAATATGTAATATTGAGATTACATATATCTTAGACAGTATGCTCTTTGTTCAAGAAACAAGATTGAATAATAATGAGGGTGACTACTCCATGCCTCTAGTTTAATATGGATCTCAATGACAAAGGACATATACAAACACTATAACACCATACACAAATTGTAGGTTGAAGTTGTTCCCTAGCTTTTCCATTTACTTCTATAGTAATGATGTGCGGCTAGGCATCACTATTTGCTTGTCATGTCATAAGTTGTGATGGACACTCACTGCCAACATAATATGGGACCTATAGGGTGACACACATATGTCTTGACCTAGAAGAGGAGTCACTACAAAAAAACATGAATTAGCTACAATTTCTCTAACTACATGTGTTCCATTAGTAGTCAATAACTACTATTCTTTATATTTTAAAAAAAGGTAAGTAATAGAAATATAGTTAATGGTAATTCTTACAAAATTGACTACAAATCTCATTTGAACTCATATAACCTTCCTCTCGATGCCCGTTGTAAATAACTATTTTATTTTTTAGGGGTGATTGTGAAACTTATTGCCCTCCTACTTTCAAATCAGAAATACATATATGTATCTTTATGTATACATTCTAAAAAATAGTATCCATCTAACTTTTCACTCATTTTTTTTGGGTGGCGCCAACATTCCTTCCCCTCATCCACCTGCGCGCCCTGGCCGAGCCTCTTCTCTCTCGTGCGTGCATGATCAATCTCCCATAACTGGTCTCCTCTCGATCGCTTTCCTAACTGGTCTTCGCATGACTATGGTCTGTCTCCGCACTCTCCGCAAGCTGCACTCCCTCGATCACCCTCCCTCCGCTCTGGCTGCGCTCCCCTAGCCACAGACACTCCTTCACCCACTATGTTCTCCCAACCGCAGGATGTCCAGGGAAGGCTTCTGGGTGAGGAACCCCCAATCGGCATCAACGTCCACGGAAAGCTTTTGGCGGGCGACTGTTTCTTCCTAATCGGCCAGCCACTTTGAGTTCACTTGGTCCCAGATCCATAACTCTATGGCTATCCGTGAAGATTCATCATAGCCACATCCAACAATCTATCTTCGGAACCACTCGCAAGGTCCCCCTTCCACTCCCATTGTCTCCGCTCACAAATGCAGGTTTGTTCCCTGACTTGCGGTCCTTCTCACAGCTATATTTTCTTGTGCTAGGGCATCTTCTTCAACTATTGGCTCTACTCCAACCTCCTGCGGCTTCCTCCCTCTCACAGAAGTCATCCAATAGTGGTTGTATATCTCTTGATTAGCTCAAAGGATCAACTTAAGGGCACAACTACTCTTCCTCCTCGCGGTTAGATTCATTTTCCTTCTCCAAACTTTGACAAGGTTTGTGTACTTTATGGCATATCTATATATTGTTGGAGGGAATCATGAACAAATATATAACCAATGGTCCGAATATACATACCAACCATTATTTTTTTATGATATCATAAGTTTGAACTGCATCAAGTGATACATGACTGAGTGTTACATCCATAACCTAAAACATTACAGTAGAAATAGTGAACAACTCAATCTCCTACTCAATAACTGTCCAATAGATAATTACCATAACTTCTTGTTAGACTCCATCCATTCCATATGATGTCTTTATGCTATTTGACATACATTGCGCATGTATTGAAACTTGGCACACTGCTTAAATGCAGCAATACATGCTAGGTAATTTTTTTGTATATTAGCTATATAGTTCTATATACATTAAATTGTCTCTTTATTATTTAGATATTTGATATAGGAACAAAAAATGTTAGGTATGTATACATTTCTATCTAGGAAGCACGAACACTTCCCAGAGGTTTTTGTGTCCATGTCCGACACGTGTCCAACCCGGACACGTCTTGGACACACATGGACACGCGGCAGACACTCCTCCAATGTGTCCATATTCATATTTTATGTATTTGCAAACTGGACATGGCGTAGACACATCTAGGATGCTTAGTGGACATGGGAAACCCAACCCACATAAGATCTAACTAAAAAGAAAAGAGAATATAATATCTGACCATGTAGACTCCTCAACCAAACTCCAACTCCTCACCAAAACCCTCATCCCTTCCCTCGAGAGGTGACCAACAAGACTCATCCTCTAATTGTTGTTGTTCCTATAGACAACTCCTCACCAAAACCCTCATCCCTTCCCTCGAGAGGTGACCAACAAGAATCACCCTCTAATTGTTGTTGTTCCTGTAGAGAATGTATGAAATTGCTTCTGGCTGTAGTTGATGCAAGTAGCAGCTAGGTCCTGAAATTGCTGCAAGCAGCAACCATAAAGAGATGGAGTTGTTACAAGCAGCTTTTGCATTAGCAACCAGTAGGAGCTAAAGCCACCACAAGAAGAAGCCTTTTGCGACAGCCATTTGTAGTAGGAGTTGCAAACAACTAGAACAACCATTAGAAGCAACTCCCTTCCCTTTCAAGGAACTCGTTCCCTCTTCTTCCTATTGATTTTGTTATCAATTTTCCTTTCTCCTCTTCTTCCTACTTTGTTTGTCCTCTAATGTGTCCACTCCTCAACCCACCTCTTCTTACTACTCTATCAAAACCTCTCCTTCCCTCCTTTTCTTCCTACTAACATGCAGTCATGTTTCTCTTTTGTCTCTTCCCTCTACGCTCCACTCCAACATGACTACAAAATGTGCTATCCTCTTGCTTCACCACCATCATCACCACCCATACACACCTCCCCTCTATCACTACTACTTCCCCTCTTCCCTATAGTGCACACCCCCATTAGTATTGGAACATTTGGATCATTGTGTGTAATTAAGTTCTAATGATTTTCTTGTATTTCATTTCATCATTCTCGGATGGTATAATAATTTAATAAATCATTTTGTATGCTAAATTTTGTAGCATCAACAATATGAAGTAGATATCATGGTGATATTTGTTTCTGCTTGTTGCTAAGAATAATGGATATTCTTATGTTCACAAATAAATTATATACATGTGTCTATAACTATATATATATATGTAAATATACAAAGAATAAGGTAGTTCTATAGTACAGTTTGTTGATAAACTTACAAGACAATCACTAGGGTGCATGACTAAAGCCATTGCACTGATGAGAGAATACATAATTCATTTCATTTGACTACATTTAAAAATTACTTGTAAGGTTTTTATATTTTTACAGTCTGGAAAAAAATACTCAAGGGCACTTCAACATTAATAAAGGAGATGACCACCAGAAGACATGGCAAATTAACTAGTAGACAGATTGTAAGTGGACATGGAAACAACAACCACTAAGTTACTGCCATGGTGGAAGTAATTAGAGTGACTACCAGCATGGTGAGATATAGAGAATGAGTGTAGCAAGAGGAATGCATGTGCTTGGTGGTATGTATAGACTCCAAAGGATGTTGGACACAATGCATGGATCAATTATGGTGCTAGCCTGTTAGGTGTTACTGTATTTTTTATATTTTTGATTTATTTCTTTATGAGATGACTATGTGGAAATGCTAAATTTTATACCCAATTAATTATGTAGATGCAAAATTTAGAAGGTATAGTTAGACCCTTTATTCTCTAGTTTTGATATTTCAAGCTAAAGAAGATTGGCTCATTATGGGGTGACAAGGCACATATGTTACTTGGAATCTATTGTTGATTCTATTCTCAATATGGATCTGGGTACTAGAGGGTTAGTCAATCCTTTTAATGAAAGTAGTGTGGCCCATTCACAATGTGACATGGTCATATTAATTAGCTAAGTATTGAAGACACTTGGTCCCTTATACCAAAAAAAAGCTAAGTTTCACTTCTAAGTTGACTGATTTGCTCAAAGTGATACAATATAAGGCCTCTTAGTGATTCATAGAAGATGGGAACTTCATAAAATTTTCTCCACTATGGAAGGATTCAAGGGTGATGTCAGAGAAGGAATCGGTTCTCTTAAGACACCATACTTGTGAGCCTACACGTTGACCCTTTTTGTGGAGTTGTTATTTGAAGAGATCATTGGATATGTGTCAAACTCTATTGCATGCATGGTCCTTGTTTTTGGCATAACGAGACAGTGGGTCCTACTATAGTGGGAACTGTACTAGTCCCTTGATAAGTACAAGTCATTTGGAGGATGTGATGTGTTACAACCCCAATTTTTGGGTTCTTTTGGAGAGAAATGTAATTTCTCCTATTAAAGATATTTGAACAAATCATGATATAATTTGTTTTGAATAAATAGATTTCATATACAATATCCTTGTTGATTGTTTTGTGGGCTTTATTGGCTATTGGGCCCAATAACAAGGAAAAGACAAAAGAAACTCCATTATTAAATGAGTAAATAAGAAAATGAGGAAAAGAAAGATGTCGAAACCTCTAGAAGATAAAGGAATGATACCCAAAGTTGGATTATATAACTCTTGGGTTCCTTAGGTTCCAAGGAGTCCAAAGTTGCAAAGAAAATGCAACAAGAAAAGAAAAGATCAATTAAATATTTCTTTATTAAGAAAGAAATTGAAAACAATGATAAAATGTGGGAAATAAGTGGAAAGAGGTATGATTGAGTTATCTTTGGTGGATTTTAGTATGCATAAGGTTTTTAATGTTAAAAGGAATTCTGATAAGTAAAATTAAAAGAGAAATAAAAAGAAATCCTTGCAAAAGAATATTTTAAAAAAGAAATACTATTTGCTATAAGGAAGTGATTTTTTGTGGCGAATGGATTAAAAGCCAAGCACAAAGAAGATAAGAGAGATAATTTTTGAATTCCTGATATTTAAGGAATATGGATTATTAAGAAGATAATTAAGAGAGAGAGATTACTTCTTAATTAAGGAAAATAGGTTTCCTACTGGGAAAGGGGCTTGTTTCCTTGTGGATTGGATGGAACAAGTTTGGTATGTAAAGGGTATCTCAATTAAATGAATACAACTTGAGGGAGATTCTGATGACTTTCCATAGAATGATGATAATTGGCTTAAGGAATATATTAAAGAATTACAATATGGTTGTACCTTCTTGTAACCTTTGGGTCGATACCTTTTATCCTAAGAAAATGAACAAGGGATATAATTTAAGTCCTTGCCTTGTTATTCTTTGGCAATCATGTATGGAAATACCTTCCCATCTTGGGTATATGTGACTCACGTTGGATTTCATTCGAGAATATATGAGGAAGGTTTCCTCTTCTAGACCATCGAGTCTTTCTCTCTCCCATCTGTTAGTGTTTAAGAAAGGAACTTGGCTCTCCCTATTACCCTCATTGGGACACCTAGGGTTGCTACTAGAGCAAGTATATATATATATATAAGAAAGGAACTTGGCTCTCCCTATTACCCTCATTGGGACCACGACATCAAGATATGTGTCTATCATTATCGCGATGGGTGTCACAATTGGGAGAAGCCAAAAACATAAAAGAGAACACGTCATGACCACGATGATCAGAACGACTGTCGCGGGCACAATGTTTGCATAACTAAAAACTAGGTTCCCTGAGTTAGTTGAAAATGTTTGTGTGTAGCAACCACGATTGCATGTCATTACCGAAACGTATACTCAGAGTCAGGGAAATGAGATTGAATGAAAAATGGATTGGTGAAAGATGTGGAGGATCAAACATTATGACCATTTAGATGGACCAAATATGATTGAGATTGCATAGATAGTGCATCACGATTGAGGGGTTGGATTTTTGAAATGTCGCAGTAGGGACGATTGTCACAATTGTGACAAATGTTGCAGTTTGGGCCAACCACCATGATCAAGACAAATGCCTCAGTCGGGATGATCATTGCGATCGTTACAAATGTTGTGGTTCTGACGCCAGAAAAAATAAAAGAAAAACAAGGTGCTCCGTGATCCAGATGACTGCCTCGACTGAGACTGGGATGCCAGATGGAGAGATGAAGGAATAGGTGGAGAGGGTGGAGATAACTTTTTGTGCTAAAACAATAGTGAATCAGAACAGTAGATAGTGACCACGGCCACAATGTGAGAAGTCGTAGGGTAAAAATCTGGGTTATAGGAAGATGACGAACGAAGATGACGATAGGAGAAAATTGATTTGTGCCTCAAGAAGAACAGAGCACAAAGGTGTGAACCTATTAAAATGATACATCAAAGAGCGAGAAATGAGCATGCTACCTTCCCAGATTCAGAGAGGAAGAGAATAGAGGTAGCAAGGGAGAACGGTGAAGTCGGCGGCGGCGATAGAGTGTGTTCGTCGCTTAAGAGGGCTTCCACGGATGTCTTTCAGTGATTTAGCCTTTATCACATTCACTCCACAACTCATTTGTGCTGCCTTGTTAGGGTTCTTCTGAGTGCAACACACGAGAAAGGGAGAGAGTAAAAGGAAAACCACTATTGCAAAAACCTTTCTCTTTTATATTTGACGGGTGTCGCAACCGGGAGAAATGTAGCGACCGTGATGGGTATTGCAGTCCAGACATGTGTTTCAGGCATGATGTTAAACTTAAAAAAGCAACAGTGTCGACCGCGATAGGTGTCATGAACAAGACACTAAAAAGTGTTTCGATAATTATAAGAATTTTTTAAGAGCAAACATTCAGATTTTGAACTAAGAAACCTCATTGACATCATTAAAGCAATTGAGGATAAAATAAAGAAGATGGGAATTTAGAATTTACCATTTATTTTATAGCAATTAAAGGCTACATAGAGATACAAAGCTAAGAGTTAACAATTTACACAAGTTAGAGTGGATGAAACATAAGAAAAGTTTGTAATATGAAAGAAAGCAGTAAACTCTTCGGTTGCCTCCTAAGAAGTGCTAATTTAAAGTCATTAACTTGAATCTCATTCTTTGCTTCTCATGGTTCTTCAGTTGACACTAGTGGTGGCTCTTCTAAATTCATTTATGTCCTTTTGATAAAAGCTTCATCTTCATAGTATCTCTTGACTTTGTGCCCATTCACCTTAAACATACCAGTTTTTTCACTGGTGATCTCCATTACCCCATATGGGTAGATCTTGACGAGAGAGAATGGACCAGATCATCTAGATCTGAGTTTCCCTTAGAAAAGCTTATTTCTTGAATGGACCAGATCATCTAGATCTGAGTTTCCCTGGGGAAAGCCTGGTTCTTGAATTGAACAACAAAACCATATCTCCTTTAGAAACATCCTTGTGCTTTATGTGGGCATCATGCCACACCTTTGTTCTTTTCTTATAGATGTGGATGTTCTCATAGGCATGTTGCCTCAGTTCATCAAGCTCGTGAAGTTGTAGATACCATTTCTTTCATGTTCAGTCTAGATCCATATTTCAGAATTTGATGGCCCAAAAGGCCTTGTTCTCTAGTCCAATAGGCATATGGGATGACTTTCCATATATCAATTGGTAGGGGGTAGTACCTATCGACATTTCATAAGTAGTTTTAGATGCCCACAAGGAATCATCTAATTTCATAGACCAATCCTTACAGGTCCTGCCAATGATTTTCTCTAATATTTTCTTAACCTGTCAGTTTGAAACTTTAACCTATCCTGGCGTCTGGGGTGGTATGGTTTGGCTACCCTATACTTGACCTGTATTTCTTCAACAGTGATTCAAACTATTTTTCTGCAAAATGGGACCCCCATCACTAATGATGGTGTGTAACACCCCAAATCTACGAAAAATGGTCTTTTCAAATAGTCTCACAACTACTTTAGAGTCACAAGTGGGAGTTCTTGTAGCTTCAACCCACTGCGTCCAGAATGTACTTATTTCCTCTAAAAGGAGGGAAGGGTCCCATATAATCCACTACCCAGACATCAATGATCTCCACTTCCACCCAGTTAGACATAGGCATCTCATTTCTTTTTTGTAATATTTCTGGCCAGTTGACATTCGTTACATCCTTGAAAAGTGTCATACAATAGAAGCATGACTATCAGACCTTAGTTGTTGTCATTTTGCCTCGACAGTGACCTCCATCAGGTGAAAATGGAATTCCTTGAGGATTTGAAGCACCTCTTATTCTGGTACACAATGCCGATATAAGTTGTCAGAATATTTCTTAAACAACAAGGGGTAATTTGAACAATAATTCTTCAGTCCAAAGAAAAGTTTCTTCCTCTAATTATAGGCTATCTCGTGGAGCAATTGCTCGCAATCTAGGTAATTATAGATGTTATTGAACTAAGGAAGATGTGGTTCAACTGACTTGGCTATCATCAAGGCGTCATCTATGTAGTTTTCATTTACTGGTATCTGATTTTCTTTAGTGAATACTATTCTAGACAAGTGTTCTACCACCATGTTCTCCATTCCTTTCTTGTCAATGATTTTTTGGCTGAACGCTTGTAGGAACAAAGCCCATCGCAACAGTCTCAATTTTGTTTCCTTTTTCTGCATGAGATACTTGATGGGTATGTGGTTTGTGTAACCTTCTCCTTTGATCCTATTAAGTAGGATCTAATCTTGTCAAAAGCAAATAGTATTGCTAGTATTTCTTTCTCGGTTGTGGTGTAGTTTACATGGGCTTCATCGTGAGTTCTACTAGCATAGTACATCACATGGTGCTTCTTATCTTTTCTTATCCTAGGAAAGCTCTGATGACGTAATCGTTGGCATCACACATGGTTTAAAAGGCAATCCCCAATCAAGTGCTTGAAGTTTTGGGGTTGTGGTAAGAGCATTGTTTAGTAAATTGAATCCTTCAAGGCATTTATCAGAGAAATTGAAAGCTAAATCATTAACATTAAGGTTTTACAAAGGCTTCACAACCTTTGAGAAATATTTGATAAATCTTCTATAGTAACCAGTATGCCCTAGAAAACTCCTCACTCCTGTGATGGATTTTGGTGGTGGTAACTTTGATGTAGCTTCTATCTTGCTCTTATACACTTCCATTCCTTTCTCAGAGATTTTGTGCCCTAGCACTATGCCTTTTGTTACCATGAAATGGTATTTTTCCCAATTAAGCACAATCTGCTTCTCCTTGCATCTTTTTTTGACCTTTGACAAGTTTTTAAGACATCTTTCAAAGTTGGGTTCATATACTAAGAAGTCATCTATGAATACCTCGATTATGTCTTCTAGAAAATTTGAGAATAGGCATATCATGCACCTTTGAAAAGTAGCAGGCATATTACATAATCTCAAAGGCATTCTTCTGAAGGCGTACATCCATAGACACATGTGGAATTAGTATTTTCTTGATCATCAGGGTGGATAGGGACTTGATAAAATCCACAATATCCATCGAGAAAATAGGAATAGGATTGTCCTTCGATCCTTTCTAGAACATGGTCAACAAAAGGTAGGGGAAAGTGGTCTTTCCTCTTGGATTTATTGAGCTTGCAGTATTCGATAGACATTTTGTAACGACCCCACCCCTCAACAAACCCCATTTAAGGAAGGCTAACATGATGGTGTCGTTATCCCAAAACAAGATCAATGGTTTTGCAAATAATCAAAAATAATTAAAAAATTCTATCAGAGACTAAGCTTAATGTAGGATACAAATTTACTTTTCACATACCTTAAAAAATAGGAGATTGGAACTTTGCCCAATGTAGAGTTCTATCTAACCAAATCCTCCTTTCTTTAATAAGATTTATTCTTCAAATATTACTTTACGGTTTGTCTAGTTTCAAGTATTCCTAAAACGTGGACAAACAAAATGTCGTTCAGTATAAAGAATATACTGGTATGTGGTGGCAACCAATATCTCACACATATTTCATAACAACCTATTTACGTCAAATAGTTGTTAACAATCCAAGATTACATTTTCAATATAACTTCCTAACCACTTTTACTCATCCTCTGGGATACCCTCTCTTAGGGTTTATTCCTTGCAAGGGACTTTAGGCTACCTTCTCCATCCTGAGCTTGGTACCTTATGGGTCACCTCTCTAGGTGCCCTATGGTCTTTGCTATGGGGAATGACCACCTTTGACCTTCACTCCAAGGCTTGGTCCTCTTAAATATTACTTCTAGAGATGGTATGTAGGTTTGAGAAAGTCATATACATATTTACATGGTGATACTCATAGTTACATTATAGATTGTAGAAAATAAAGTCATCCAAGCCGTTGTTTTTACGCAATATATGAAACCTCAAGAATCATCGTGAAACTAAAGTGAGTAATCCTAAAATAATCACACACTTGATTTTGATATCTCAAAAATCAAGCAAAGTATCCATCCCAACCAGGTAGTCCAATCAACCAATCAATCAAATCACACAAGAAAATCTAAATCCTAAAAAGCATGGATTACCAAATCATTACATAATCATCATAAACTCTTTTATTGAGTTGGGAATCCCTTCTAGTGTTTCTAGATTGAATTAAAGTTTCCTTACAATTTCTTAGATCTAGTTCTCAATCTTTACCTTCGTAGGTCAACAAAGCCTAAAACAACATTTCTACGCATGAAAACCCTAATTACTCAAATTATCCACATTAAGGGTCTCTAATTTCAAATTGACTTTAGAACATTGTATCTTTGTCTTATTCATGGATTTTCACAATTAAAACCATTAAAAGTTATATTCACTTAAATTAGGGTTTTTATGCCCATTATTGTACTTTCATATACACCAAACCCAAAATCAAGCCAATTATGCAAAATGATTTTTTTGTAGATCTAAATCTTCCATTTACTAACACCATGTTAATATTGGCTTAGATTATCCAAAGAACATCATTAAATCAACTAATCATCAAAACGTAGGGTTTTTCATTAATAACACCATTGAAGGTGACAACTTTATATACGTTTCGAATTCAAGAAGTATTAGGCTTCAGTTGTATTTTATTGGATTCCTCATATTTTTCTGAGCAAGATTCATATACTATTTATCCTCATACGATATTCCTATAATTACTTATGATTTTAGAAAGTTCATCATTGATTGACTAATGGGAACTTGCCACCTGAGAAAAGCATCTCGGGTCCCTCTCTTGCAAACTTAGATGGACCCGGCCAACTGGCTCTCACAACCTAGGCAGAAGATAGCTTTTATGGTCGAGCCCACTCACGAATAAAAACAAGACGAAAGTACATGTTTAGCCCTTATTTGATCGATGACGCGTCAGGGCAGAGTGGTAATTGACCACAAGGTTGTCTTCAACCTTTGTTTACATGGCCTCAGGTGTGAGTGGTCAACTCACTCATTGACTACGAGTTTTTAATCTCCTTTACACTGTGAAAGAGTCCCAACACCTCTCCCGCCTTGCGCCAAACTCAGCTATCCCCTCAATTGCTCAGCTGGTGCTCAGGAGTGTTGGGTCAAGGAGATGGCTATCACATGTATCTGGCAAAGAGGACAAGCAGTGAGGGATGACACCTTGAGTCAAATTGGACATTGCAAGAGATGCACAAGGTTGTGGGTGATCTGACAGAGGAGTGGGTGGATTTGTCGGGGCATCCACCCTCTTTTTATAAGTGAGGGTATCCATCATAGAGAATCCCCCTCCAATTGGATTGGGGATATTGTGATCTCTCCTCAAGAGTCCATCAATGTCAAGATCATCTGATGCGGGATAGACTCCCGAACCTGATGGATAAGTTTCCAACAATCCTTGCGCATCAGAGATCAAACTACATCAAAAGGAGAATTCTCCGATTTCCTTCTTGGGTTGGGATCTAGATGAAGACCCAATGTTGTCAGATCATGAGATTCGCGATCCAGATCGTGAGATATAGGATCCAGATTGTCTACGTTATAAGTAATCCAAATCATTATTTCTAATTAAATCGTGATATTTAATACATTCAAAAGATTATTCTTTCACTTTCGTAATCTTATAAAATCCATAACTCCTTATTCTTTTAACCTTTTTCATCCAAATTTGAAGGGAAACATTGTATTAATGTTATCTTCTCGTGTACCATGTTTGAGTTCCAAACTCAAAAGGATAAATGACTTTTCTTCATATGAAAGTTAATACTTATTAAAGCCTAGTTTATTCATATCTCCTCTCTCATTCACTTAATTTCTTTATTTGGTTTCATTTTATCACAAGAAACCATTTGGATCCGAAATCTAATCCATGATGATCTATCATACAACTTTCCAGAGAATTCCACATATTTCACATCATTATCTTAATTACTTTTCCTTTTTATACATTATCTGATTTCATTCGACTTTTCTTTCCTTTTTATCATATTGGAGTCATTAACTAATAAGGATCCACAAAATTATACATTTATATGAAATATTATCAAAGAAATCCACTCATAACACATAAATCATACAATTTCATAATCATATATTTTATTGGAGAAATTGCATTTCAAACCATATAAGCCCAAAAATTGGGGTTCTAACATCCTTCCCCTCTTATAGTAATTTTCCCTCAAAATTCTTATAAGAGGGGAAGGAGTTTACAACCCAAATTTTTGGGCTTATATGGTTTGAAATGTAATTTCTTCAACAAAATGTATGATTATGGGAATTTATGATTTATGTGTAATGAGTGGTTCCATCAAACATACAAACAATTTCGGATAAGACTTCTGCACGTCCATCATCAACTCCCATGTGGCTTCATCCTCTCCATGGTGCTTCCAAAGAACCTTTATCATCTTTTATTCTTTAGTCATGATCTCTCTCTCACCTTGGTATCTTGTACCCTCATAGGTGACTCAAGGTAAGTTAGCCTCCCTTGGAGTTCAATAGGTTCATTGCTCAACACATGGCTCAGGTAAATCACATAATGTTCTATATCAGATGCATGGAACACATCATACATCGTATTATCCTGAGGCGGTATGGCTAAACAAAAGCAACTCCAACAATCCATTCCAAAACCTCAAATGGGCCCAAGCATTATGTACTCAACCTTATTCTAATAGTTATATCTCAAAGGGGTTGTATTTTCAAACACATGCTCACCCATAGTGAATTGCAAGTCAGTCAGCTTCACATCAGTACGCGGCTCCTGCCAATCTTGGGCTTTCTTCAGCCATTACTCGATCAAAGTGACTTCATTTGTATACATTTTGGTTTCTCTAACCTTCACAAGGTCTTCTCACTGACATCACCCTAGTGAAGCGATAACCGACACGACCTCCCTTAAAGAGCTTCATACATCCTGATACTGGCTTTGGTGGCTGTCATAACAAGCAAACTCTGTTAGCGATAGGAACTACTCCCATGAATCCACCCTAAATGAGCACCCATACTCTCATCATACCTTCTAAAGTCTAGATCATATTCTCCTGAATGTCCATCAGTCAGTGAGGGTGATATGTTGAACTAAACTTCAATCTAATATTGAGTTCTTCATGCACTTGCTTCCACAACATGGAAGTGAACTTAAGGCCATGCTCAAGAATATTCGAACCCGAAACACTTTGTAGTCAATCCATCTCTCAAATATATAGCTCAACTAGATCTGTAACATTGGAAGTGGCCCCTAAGGCAAAGACATGTACTGACATGGTAAGGCGATCTAACAAAACCCATATTGCATCATGACCTCTCTCGGTCAAGGGGAGACTCACTATTATGTCTATGGTGATTTGCCCCCATTCTTCTTGAGAACTCCCAACCATCTATAGCACTCCATTGGGTTACTAGTGTTCATCCTTCACCCTCTGACATGTATTGCCACTGACTACATATGCCTTTATATCCTTCTTCATTCTAGGCCTCTATGGTACCACTGCAAACTTTAACCATCTTAGTAATACCAAGGTGTACAATGTAATTAGAATCATGAGCTTCTTGCACAACATGATTCTTAAAGAGAGAATCTGAAAACACTCTAGTAGTATATTTCACCACCTACTCCTCCTGAGAGGTGCATCTATGGTTCCCCTAACAAACCTTTCATCTCATCAAGCTCTAGGCTAATCGGGCAACCACAAACTCAACCCACGAGTCTAGTTGTATCTGGATGTTAGACTCATGGGTCTAGTCGTCCAACGATCATAGGGTCCACCTAGCAACCACTTCTAGTCTCTCCACTGGCTAAAAACGCTTGTTGTAAACCTGAGCTATTTTCAGCTGAGAACATCTTGTTACCACCTTAGCTTCCTTGTGTGCTAGGTGATGGTGAAGACCTAAACCTTCATATACCTTACTCATCATCTTTGTCTTAGGTTTATGTCTATTCGAGTCAAGAAAACTTTGAGATCTTGCTTCCACCATCTCGATTATCAAACCCAAAGTTGTAACTCATAGATTCCAAACTACTCTAGGTAGGTACGTCCTCATACTACCTTTGTTCTCCTTATGCTTTCAAATCACCTATCCAATATATTCCCTAATGGGTGTGGTACTTCCTTCAATCCTCCATTACCATACAAAGCTTTCAACTTAAGTATTAACCTCTCATATCATTTTTATCCTTAGTATGACATGCACTTTGTCCTATCTCTCACACCCATAACAAAATGAAATAAGCATTTTGCTGTAGTCCAAATACAAAGTTCATCCTATTCCAAGAATAGAGATGGTGTAGCACACATCACAATTAAACTTTCCAGTCTAAGTTGAAACATACTTCACATGTCTCCACACCATGAATATCTCAATTATATGTTTACATCCACAGAAAGGATGTTAACCAAACACTTTTGGGTCTTCATATTACTCATATATCTATATTCCTTAGTTGTTTCCTCAAGGTCTTTAGGGTTTCGATACTTTTAGGGAGATCTTACCCTTATGCATGTAGGGAGTGCCTCTCACATTTACCCCTTAGGCCCCATTAACTTATTAAGGTGGCCAACCACCTAACCAATGGGCCTTGGGCATAGATGTTTCCTCCAGACCCTACGGTCTTGTGCATCCAGGGAAAAGACAACTCCGACTCCCATCAGTATTATCCCTCCTTGACCTTAGTATTGACTTAGGATTTTATCATAGCACATCTCAATCTCAAATCCTCACCCAAATCTCCATCATCTCTCTAGGCACTCATGGTTAAACTTGCATCCCTTCATAGAAATCATGGCGACCTACCTAACTCTGACTGGCCCCATACATATTAGCCCTATGGTAACATATCATCATGCCCCTTAGAGATGGTCACACATGGGTCTATATATTCATGCTCATACTATGTGCTCTTACACTTAGATCATCAAGCTCATACAAACGACCTCTTTAGGTTACCTCAAACCTAATCAAAAGTTGGTGCTCACCCCAACATGAAGGGTCCCTTTCTAGGATGGGAGAATACTATTAGTTGATAGTAACAAAGGTAACAAAAAGTTCTTACCTAAAAGGTTTAAATCATGATGTATATGCTTAGACCTATCATGCTACTTATTCTCATGGCTAGCAAGAAGACAACCTATTAAACCATTCTAAGTTCCTTGGTATGTCATACTTGTTCATTATTCCTCAAAGTTGGACCAATATCATAGATGCATATGTGGTTTATCAAACATATATCTCATCTCAAGCGGGGTTTCCTTTTGCTCTAATACATGGGAAGGGGTTCCATGCTTCATTCCTATAAACTCAATTAGCCTCGTGAGCATCATGTGCACTAGGTATTGCTACTTTTCCTCTTTGGTAAAGGAACCCAAGGTTCACCTCTTATGCATCAATTATCTAAACTGCATGCTCAACTGCTCAAACATGAACCAAACCTATACAAGATATGGAAAATACATCCTAATACTCTTCTATGTGAACAACCCTTAGAGTCCTACACAAGGACAACCAACTGGGTGCGATGAATCACAGCTTGGTACCATAGGATACCTCTTCAAAGTCTATGGAACTCTCTCTATCCTACATTCACAAGATAGGCACCCATATCATCTATATGTTTGTTTGGGAAGCCTCTTTCTCTTTTCTAGTGTTTGGTTCCTCTAGAGGTATCCAAGGCATGACAACCTCTTTGGATCATGAATGGAGCAACTCCACACATCTATTTAGGGTCATCCATTCGAGGCCACATCATACCAAACCTTCTTGTGATTCCACATGTCTCAGAGTCTAGGCCTCTAACCTTCTTCATCATAGTGTCTCCCTCTATCTAGAGCTAACCATATAACTAGTCCTACCACTGGAGGTTCTCTCTCAGAAGATGGGTCAAGCTCTTAAGGATACACGTCTATCCCTACCTGGGTGAAACATACTATCAAACTTATGTCTAGACAAGATCATCCAAAGCTCTGCTTGCCTATCTCATAAACTATCAGGAACAACCCTTCTGGGTTAGGTCTAAAACCTTCATCTAGCCTTGATGCCACACACTTCTATGTAGGTTATGCCTCCTTTGTGCTCATATATGACCGTTAGGGTTCCTATACGGTCACCACCAACCTTCTCTAGGAGGGAGCTATCACTCACCCTTAACATGCACGACCCACCCAAGGTCGGGTCACCAAAAGGCACTAGTGGTCAAACAGCCACACATAGTCTATGATTCTCATGCATACCCAAAGCATCTATGTAAACCATGCCTGTATAACCCATGTACTTGCATGCATGGAAAACTAAGTTATCTAACTCATCATTTTCTCTCTTTCTCTATCCACCACTTAAGGATTTGGGTTGAGCATCATCCTAAGAGGATGCATCAGGTCTCTTCCCCTTCCTGGAGGCTTCTTCCTCCAAGGATGTCCCTCTCCTCATCTTCCTACAAGATGGTCTAAACTTGGCATTCTCCTAAGGGGTATCCAAGTGCATAGCAACATGGCCATACAAGCTTAGCATGTAACTAACTTCAAACTAAGTTTCATCATTTAGACATATGTCCATGAGTTCTTTCTTACATGTTTTTTATTATTTAGTGGAGGATTCCCTAATCCTTATTATTCTTAACCCCAAAAATCAGGATGGGGATGGAGAGAGAGAAACCCTAAGCACTTAGAATTATTCAGTGAAATGGGGTAGATATTGGAAGAAGTTACATGAGAGAAGATGTAGATGTATCTTATTTTGAGTCAAAACCTCCAATTTCGGCTAGGAAATCACACAGATTTTGAGGTTCCTTGTAGACTGACTAGTGGGGCAGAGGAAAATATTACTATCCCTTGGATTGTAATCCTTTTCTAGACACCTCTATCTTTGTACAATCCTCTAATAACTCCATTAGGCTCTAAAGAATTTGTAAAATTTAATAATTATTAGATATTAAATGGAAAATCATGCTCTGATACCAATTGTAACGACCCCACCCATCAACAAACCCCATTTAAGGAAGGCTAAGAAGCTAGTTCCGTTATACCAAAATAGGATCGATGGTTTTGTAAATAATAAAAAATAATTAATAAATTCTAATAGAGACTAAGTTTAAAGTTGGATAAAATTTTCTTTTCACATACCTTCCAAAAATAGGAGATTGGAACTTCACCCAATGTAGTGTTCTATATAACTAAATCCTCCTTTCTTTAATTAGATTTTATTCTTCAAATATCACTTTACTGTTTGTCCTTTTTCAAGTATTCCTAAAATGCCGACAAACAAAATGTCAGTCAGTATAAAGAATATACTGGTATGTGGTGGCAACCAATATCTCTCACATATTTCATAACAACCTAATTACATTAAATAGTTGTTAACAATCCATGATTATGTTTTCAATATAACTTCCCAACCTCTTTTACACATCCTCTGGGAAACCCTCTTTTAGGGTTTAGTCCTTGCAAAGGAGTTTAGGCTACCTTCTCCATCCTTATCTTGGTACCTTATGGGTCACCTCTCTGGGTTCTTAGTAGTGTTCCCTATGGGCCTTCACCCCCTTTGACCTTCCCTACATGGCTTGGTCCTCTCAAATCTTACATCCAGATATGGTAAGTAGGTTCGGGCAGGTCATATATATATTTACATGGTGATACTCATAGTAACATTATAGATTGTAGAAAATAAATTCATCCAAGCAGTTATTTTCTTGCAATCAATGTGACCTCGGGAATCTCCGTGAAACCAAAGTGAGTGACCATAAAATAACCACATACCAAATTTGGAGATCTCAAAGAATCAAGCAAAGTATCCAATCCAACTAGGTAGTCCAATCAACCAATCTATCAAATCACACACGCAAATTTGAATCCTAAAAAGCATGGATTACCTAATCATTACATACTCAACATAAACTCTTTTATTGAGTTGGGAATCCCTTCTAGTGTTTCTAGGTTGAATTAAAGTTTCTTATAGTTTCTTAGATCTATTTCTCAATCTTTACATTCTGAGGTCAACAAACCCTAAAACAACTTTTCTATGCATCAAAACCCTAATTACTCAAATTATCCACATTAAGGGTCTCTAATCTCAAATTGACTTTAGAACATTGTATCTTTGTCTTATTCATGGATTTTCACAATTAAAACCATTAAAAGGTATATTCACCTAAATTAGGGTTTGTATGCCCATTAATTCACTTTCATATACACAAAACCCTAAATCAAGCCAATTATGCACAAAGGTTGTCTTTTTAGATCTAAATCTTCCTTTTATTAACAACATGTTAATATTGTCTTCGATTATCAAAAGAACATCATTAAATCCACTAATCATCAAAACTTAGGGTTTTTCATTAATAACACCATTGAAGGTGACAACTTTATATACTTTTCGAATTTCAAGAAGAATTAGGCTTCAGTTGTATTTTTATTGGATTCCTCATATTTTTTTGAGAAACATCCATATACTATTTGTCCTCATACAATACTCCTATAATTACTTATGATTTTAGAAAGTTAATCATTTATTGACGAATGGGAGCTTGCCACCTGGAAAAGGCATCCTGGGTCCCACCCTTGCAAACTTAGATGGACCCAGCCAACTGGCTAACAACACCTAGGCAGAAGATAGCTTTCATGGTTGAGCCTGCTCACGAATAAAAATAGGATGAAAGTACATGTTTAGCCCTTACCTGATCGAAGACACATTGGGGCAGAGTGGAAATTGACCACAAGGTTATCTTCAACCTTCTTCCATGCACGCCTTAGGAGTGAGGGGTCAACTCCCTCATTGAATCTGAGTTTCTAACCTCCTTCACACTGTGGAAGAGCACCAACACGTCTGCCGCCTTCCTCCGAACTCAACTATCCCCTCAAATACTCAGCCAGTGCTCGGGAGTGGTGGATCGTGGAGACAGCTATCATAAGTATTCAACAATGAGGACAAGTAGTGAGGGACGATCCCTTGAGGTGAATTAGATGTTATGAGAGATGCACAAAGTTACGAGTGATCTTACAAAGGTGTTGGTGAATTTGTCGGGGCATCCACCCTCCTTTTATAGGTGAGGTTGTGCATCACAGAGAACCCCCCTCCAACTGGATTGGGGAAATCATGATCTCTCCTCAAGATACCCTCAATGTCAAGATCATTCGATGCATGAAACACTCCCGAACTTGATGGACAAGTTTCCAACAATCCTCGTGCATCAGAGATCGAACTAGATCAAAAGGAAACTTCTCTAGTTTCTTCTTGGGATGGGATCTAGACGATGACCCATTTCCATCGGATCAAGAGATCTAAAATCCATATCATGAGATCTAGGGTCCAAATGATCTACATTATATTAAATGTGAATCTTTATTCCCAATTAAATCGTGACATTTTATACATTCAAAATATTATCATTTCACTTTAAGATTCTTATAAAATCCATAACTCCTTATTCGTTTATCCTTTTTCATCCAAATTTTAAGTAAAACCTTGTATTAAAATTATCTACTCATGTACTAAGCTTGAGTTCCAAACTCAAAAGGATAAAGGACATTATTTCATATGCAAGTTAACATTTATTACAGCCTAGCTTAATCATATTTCCTCTCTCTTTCACTTTTATTTCTTTATTTGGTTTCCTTTTATCTTACAAAATCATTTCGATCTGAAATCTAATCCATAATGATCAATCATACAACTTTCTAGAGAATTACACATATTTCTCATCATTATCTAAATTTCTTTTCCTTTTTATGTATTATTTGATTTCATTCAACTTTTCTTTCTTTTTTATCATATTGGACTTACTAACTCATTAGGATCCACGAAATCATACATTTATAAGAAATGTTATCAAAGAAATCCACTCATTACACATAAATCATACAATATCATAATTATACATTTTATTGGAGAAATTTCATTTTGTACCATATAAGCCCAAAAATTGGGGCTGTAACACATTCTAACCCGGTAACCATCCGAGTGGATACTTCATCCCCATTTTCCCTTCACTACAGTCATTCCTTCCAGGGGCATATATATATTCAAATAGATGCAAGTATATACATGTTGGGTGAACCTTAGTGGCTACTCCCAACTCAAGTTAGGTGTTTAGCCACACATATTAACAAACAACATAACAACATTACAAAAGTGTAGATACATCTAGAATAACAAAGAGGGGGAAGGTACAATGTGAGAAAGAAAATAGATCTAGAGAAAGGAGAAGGTGATACACCAACTGTACTTCTTCAGATCTAGATCTAGTATAGGTGTGTAAGATGGTGACTCCTTCTCTCGATGAAGAGGATGGAAAATCTTCTCTCTCCTCCAACTTTCTTCTTCTGAGGTCTAAGACAAATGAAGGTGGATGAGAATGGCTCTATAGTTTGGGAGAACTTCATTCCTCTTAATGATATGATGCTTCCTTTTGTGTAGAGTGAGCGACCTATTTATAGGGGTTTCCCACCGACTTAACGCCATGTCACGGTTGCAACGCATGTCTCGACCAAGAAAATCACCGCGATCACAACCTTCAGCAGATGAAGTAACATTTTTCTCGATCACGGTGAGGACGTATCAATATGATTGTGACTCCATCTAAAGTCGCCACACGTTCATGGTCATGACTGGTGTCTTGAGTGTGACTTGTGTCATGATTCCTTCTTCTATCTAGGTTGTGACCCCGTATCAGTTGTGGCATCTTCTCTTAGTCAACATCCTACATTGTAGCCATGATAGATCAACTGGCCGCGACTAGTGTCGCGGATGTGACTCATTACTGGTTTGCATGGATTAGGAAAGAGTATTGATTTAGATCCAAATATTGTTCAAAGATATTAAAAAATATGGAAAAATCCATAAAAAGGGATGTTAATGTAGAAAGTAAATAGGTGAAAGTTTTTTCTCAAAATGAGGTGTTTTCATAACTCCATTCAGCTGTGTTGTTTCATATTCAGTTCTTGTTTTGAGAAGATGTATTACAGGTTCCTGTGATCTGTGAAGATCTGTCACTTCTCACCAAATAAGTAATGTCTCTAGATTTTAATAGCATGAACAACTACTACTAACTCCATATCGTGTAGAAGATAGTTCTCCTCATGCTTCTTCAACTGTTATGATGTGAAGAGATCAAATTCTTATCTTTCATCAACATGCAACACAGACCATTCTTTGAGGCACCACAAAAGACAATGTAGCCTTTTCCTTGCTCTGGCAGCACTAGCACTGGTGCACTGTTCAACTTTTCCTTTAAAAGCTTGGAAGCACATTGACACTTGTCATCCTAGACAAACGAAACACCATTCCTTGTTAACTTTGTTAGGGTGAACAACACGACACTATAGTTCTTGATGAATATGTGGTAGTATCCTGCCAAACTAGAAACTACAAACTTCTATGGGTGTCTTCGGTTACTCCCACTCTGTTACAAACTCTACCTTCTTAAGGGTCCACACGAATGCCTCAGTAGATATCACGTATCGAAGAAAAGCCACCTTCTTTAGCCAAAACTCACATATGTTGAACTTCACATACAATTGGTGGTGTCTCAACTGAGTCAACGCCTGGCCAAAATGTTGCTTGTGATGTTGGTTATCTCAGTTGTATATAAAGACATCTATGAATACCACCACAAACTGATCAATATAAGGTCTGGACACCTTGTTCATCAAGTCCATGAACATTTTTGGTGCATTGGTTAGCAGACATGACCACAAACTCATAGTGACCATACCTCATCCTAAAAGCTAATTTTGGTTTGTCATACGCCTTGATCCATATCTAGTAATATACATACATCAGGTCTATCTTTGAGAAAATTGTGGAAATTTGCAACTGGTCAAACTGATCATCAATCTGCGGTAAGAGATACCTGGTCTTTATCGTTTCTTTGTTCAACTATTTGTAATCGACACATAGCCTCATGGATCCATCCTTCTTCTTGACAAACAAAATGCGAGCACCCCACAATGACATACTCGGCCTGATAAAACCTTTTTCAAACAGATCTTGCAATTGTTTCTTTAATTGTGACATCTCATTTGGTGCCATTCTATATAGTGTCTGAGCTATCAACAGGTACGAGGAAGTATATTGGTCTCAAAATCAATCTCTTCGACTAAGGGAAAACCTGGAAACTTATCTATAACCATGTCTTCAAACTCATAGACAATTGGCACCTCATAGATACTCGGACTCCTCACCTTGGTATCCACCATATGCACCAAGAACGCATGACATCCCTGCCTCATCAACTTCTCTACCACTATTGTTGACACCAAAAAGGTTGGAAGAATTTTCCTATCCCCTTGGAAGATCCACGTCTCATCTCCATTGGGAATGTCGCCACCATGGAATTATAATCTAAGACCACCCAATTTTTCTCTAATGTATCCTTTCAAATGATCACAAAGAATGCATGCATGTCAAGTGGTATGAGATACACTTGAATGTTGCTTCTTGAAAAAGAAAGGACTCATGCGGAGCACACGTCTTGCAACTCAGCAGAACTAACCAAAGGGGTTTCTAATCTAACACGTCTACAACTAACAGGTAAGGAATAACTAGAAATCACTTCTATAGTGATGAAAGAGTGTGTTTCACCTGGATCAACCAAAACACATATAAAGCAAGAAGACAAATTAGAATGAAATAACTCCATATGACATGTCATGACTTGTGGGTTAACCACTCCTTCCTGATGACTCGTCGTGTAGAATCGAGTCGATTCTTATTATCGTACCCTTCCTCTGCTAGCTTACCCAGAAGTACCATCTTGTGATGCATGTCCATGCCCTCTGGCACTTCCACTGTTGAATTGTTGTCACTATTGTGACTCGTGTTGTCTCTGTCTCGGTTGTTGGGTAACTTCATAATCCTTTATCAGGCTAGACCACTTCATATATCCAAACTTTCCACACTTCTAGCAATTTTGCACTTATATTACGACATCGACGACCATTTCACCGAAACTGATGCAACACTATGGGCTCCTGCTGATGAAAAATTATGGCCTCTACCATTTCTTGGCGACCAGTTAGACTGATTCACCGACCACTATTGTGATGGAGGTGTTGAAAACCTAGGGTTATTGAAGCCTCCAGATGATTTTCCTTGATACTATGTAGGTGTGACATCCCTGAATTTTCTAAAACTTAATCTAACGTGTGACATCCAAATAGAAATCTCACCTTAGTGAGAATCCCAATTTAAACACCCCACACTAGGCTAAGAAGAAGAAAATCAAGGGAGTTAGAAGGAAATACAGTAGCACATGAATAATAATAAAACCATACACACATGTTCACCATTCAACATATAATTACAACATGAATTGTTACAACATTTGATATTACATATTGAACAACAAACTATACATAAACATGTACTACCACTAAACTACATGATCTTAAGACAACAGTTCCACCTGTACATCAGCTCGCCACACAACTCTCAACTATCCTGGATCTTCAAGACCATAACCACAACCTAAACAAAAGATTACATGTGGTACACATCAGCACAATATTCAAGAATATTGTACTGAGTACGCCTATGTGTCTTTTATATACCTCTCATCATATCTTGGCAATAAGATAAAACTTATATACTTGGCAGTAACAAAATAATATAAGAAAAGCATATACTTGCACAAAGATATTCATTAGAAAAAGAGAACACATATTTTAATCACATTTGCATCATATATCTTGTACATCTTCCCCTAGGGCTTTTATGTTTTTAAGCCTTATGATCTACCCCCGAGGATTTTGTGATCATTGTACATGTGATCAACCCACTAGGAGTTTGTGATCACTTTAATGCACTGTACTACCAAATAGTTTAGTGCTATCATATGATGGATCAGATATTTTATGTTTCATGTGTTCATAGCAATAAGTATGGAAATTCAAGCAACATATCATACAAGACAATCATTTCAATCAATACTATATGCCAAGTATTTACCGCCATATAACACAAGCATAATGTATAATAAGCCAAGCAAGAGGTAATGGCGTACCTTAATCAAGAAACAAACATAATCCATATTCTTGATGTCATCTATATCTTGGTCAACTCCTGATTCAGACAAGATCATATATCCCATTAGGTTCTCATCATCTTAACCCTACTCGTGTCCATTTTAGGATTTAGCTATCACTAGGATATGTGCATCATTACTTGCATTCTTGTCTTAGATTTATCTTACTGATTTCATTTTCCAGATTATGGTTCATTATCTGAACATTAGGTTTCAAATCCTTTTTGTACACATATTAACCCTAGTTTATATACATTATTCAAATTAGGGTTTCAACGCATGCATTAAGGGTCATCTTCATATAACATGAATTTTGTGCATAAAACTGATCGCATACTTGCATATCATCTTCCATTTACTGATATGAGGGTATTCTATAAATTTCATCATTTATTTAGAATGCATGCATTTATTGCATTTTCTTTAGGGTTATTAGCCTGAATTAGTCATATGGAGAAAATTACATGATTTCATACATCAACATGACCATAAGTGACATCATATGCATTATAAACATGATTATTGACTTATTGACATTTTTCCATAATTTTATATCATCATTTGATATTTTTTTTTGGTGAACCATGTGTGACTCCTTCTTTATTAAACCAACTGAGAAAAGTCTCTTTACAATGCTAGATAGCTAACGACTTTACAAAGGGAAACAAAACAAAACAGAACTAAAAGCTATTTGTACATACTATTAACATCACGAGAACACATAGCCCAAACCCCTTTGGGATCACAGGACTTATGCGAAAAGATTCGCCTATTCCTTTCATTCCAAATGCCGTAGACAAGGAAAAAAGCAGCAATTCTAGCTTCCTTCTTCAGCGAGATGAGATCAGTAAGATCAGAGGGCACACAGCCAAACTCCAAGCTGAACTGAGACCAAAGATCAGTAAGATCAGAGTAATAAATATCATCATTTGATATTTATTACTCATGAACTAAGAATTACACATCTTACATGATATCACTACTGTTAAAGCATTAAATGGATGGTATTATCATTCTATTGTGTTTTACTCATTTTTTTGAGAATTTTGGTATATTATATATATTTTTATGATAAACGTACTAATTTCTATGAATTATCAAAGATCTTATGATTTACTAAAAGATTACCTTTTTGTGGACAATGCCATGCTGACACGTGGCTCATGTGGCTTTCTTTGTACGAGTGTCACACTCATTTCCTAGACTCACCTAGTTTCATTTGGAGCTGGCCGGTCCACTCTTGGCCTTCTGGTTCATGGCTCTAGACCTGGTTCACCCGTCCCCTCTTCTCCTCATGATAGTCGTGATCTCAGGGTGAGTCGTGTAGGGCGGCTCCCCTTTCCCACACGACACCAATGCTGGTTGGCCACCAGTGTATGATCAACAAGAGAGTTCCTTCTCCGGCCCTAGAATCTTCTACTTTGTTCACAGCCAGAAGACTCAACATTACCTTCATGTTCCAGCATTAGATCTCCCTCACTGGGTCTACCTGAGGTCTCCGTCCTCTAGGTCATGCCGTCACCATGGGGGAGGTCTGCAGTGTGAGGTAGAGGGATCTCCGATTGGCTTGTCTACATCAAAATCCATATTCTAATGCATCACCCCTTCTTGGTGCTCCTCTGCTTCTCCTTTCTCCTACCAGGGATTCATGATGCCACAAAGCTTAGTCTTGATGCCACAGATCTCCGTCTTGCACATCACGTCGCCAGCCCATCTGAAGCCTGCATATTTCCTCCTTCGATGACCTGGAGTCAGCCACTGTCCCCATCTGTCAAGTCGTTCATCTTGTTCACAAATCAGGGCTCTTCCCAAAGCTTCACCTTTCTCCCTTTGTGGCGGATCCTCACGGCTGGAAACCTCACCGCCGCCAACAGGGACTGCTGCATTGAGGAAATGAGGAAATGTCTTCAACTCCTCCTAGCCCGAAGCCTTGTCCACACTATAGGAGCAGTGGATCATTAGTAGCAGGCAGAGAGTCTTTCTCCATTGAAAGCTTCTTCTACGGTCATCTTCTATCTCATCCTTCTACTACAAACCCTACTGGGTGGTCACAGATGTGGGGGCTTGTTCTCTGTGCACTCAACTTCAAAACACTTGAGTGAGGGGTCAACCGCTTCCACTCGTCGTGGTGAGACTAATCAATTTTCAGTTAGGTTTTCCCCTCTTTCCCATGTCCTCCACACCACCATGTCATGGATGGTCATTATGGATTCAACTGCTATGAAGAAGATTGCTTCTCAAACCATTTGATCTGGAAGATCCCAAGGGCCGAAAAAGACCCACACAACCAATTCGTGTCTCACTAAAGTCTAGGTTGCATAACACTATATATCCAGATCTGAGCTAAAAGCAAACATGTACCTTGGTCCATTATGCTCAAAACTACACATGATTTAATTATATTCAAACCTAAATAACTTCATCTAGGAACTTCCAAACCTCATGAAACTTTGACCATAACTTTATTATCATCCAAGCTACCTCCCATCCAACTTTGGTTCCAAAACTCAATAATATGACCAATCAATTAAATTACTTAAATAGGCATAAACTTTTGGATCTTAATAATGATATCAACATTAATTAACACCTACACTTTACCAAAGCACTTGTAACACTTATAATTAATGCATCATGTATGAAATCCCTTATGTCATTGGGACATTTAGGATCTCAAAAGTCAACTCCATTACTTCGTACACACCTTAAAAGAAAATGTCATCCTTGAAATTAAGCGAAAGATCCAGTCCATCACAATAGGCCTCTTCTTTGACCTTCATCTCATGTTTCTCCACCACTGATTGCTTTATCCTCCAGACTGATTCCATAAACATGGTGAACTTCTCTCTAATATATATATGACACTAGAGTCATCAACTCTCTACTCAAACCTTTCTTAAAACATGTGACGTCCCCGGATTTTCTAAAACTTAATCTGATGTGTGACGTCCAAATTGAAACCCCCACCTCAGCGAGAATCCCAATTTGAACATCCCACACTAGGCTAAGAAGAAGAAAATCGAGGGAGTCAGAAGGAACATACATCAGTAGCACATGTACATGAACAATAATAAATCCACAACACATGTTCACCATTCAACATATAATTACAACATGAATTGTTACAACATTTGATATTACATATTGAACAGCAAACTTAAACATATACATGTACTACTACTAAATTACAGGATCTTAAGACAACAGGTCCACCTGTACATCAGCTCGCCACACAACTCACAACTATCCTGGATCTTCAAGAGCATAACCACAACCTAAACAAAAGATTACATGCGGTACACGTCAGCACAATATTTCATGAATATTGTACTGAGTACGTCTACGTGTCTTTTATGTACCTCTCATCATATCTTGGCAATAAGATAAAACTAATACTTGGCAGTTATAAAGAAATATAAGAAAAGCGTATACTTGCACAAAGATATTCATTAACAAAAGAGAACACATATTTTAAGCTTATTTTCCATTATATATCAAGGCCTTTATGATCACTACCAAAGAGTTAGATCATTTGTACAAGGTGACCACTACCAAAGAGTTAGGTCAGACCACTACCAAAGAGTTAGGTCATATGTACAATGTGACCACTACCAAAGAGTTAGGTCACTTCCAAGCACACTACCAAAGAGTTAGTGCTTTCATATAATGGAACAGATATATTATGTTTGATGTGTTCATAGCAATAAGTATGGAAAATCAGGAAACATATCATACAAGAACAATCATTTCATCCAATACCATATGCCAAGTATTTTACTACTCATATAACACAAGCATATTGCATAATAAGCCAAGTAAGAGGTAATGGCGTACCTTCCAAAGAGGCATACTAATCACATACCACTGATGTCAACTATAAGCTTGGTCAAACCTGATTAAGACAAGATCACATATCACCATCAGGTTCTCATCATCATACATCTCATCTTAACCCTAAACGTGTTCATGTTAGGGTTTGCTTATCTCATTAGGATATATACATTATTACTTGTCTTATCTTCATCCTTATGTGGGATTTATGTTACTGATATTATGTTCCAGATTAGGATACATAATCTAAATATCAGGTTCCATATCATTATTTATACATATTAACCCTAAGTTACATGTATTACTCAAATTAGGGTTTCATTACATGTATTATGGGTCATCTTCATATGACATGGATTTTGTGCATATAACGGATCTCAGATATACAGCTTAGCTTCAGATTACTGATATAAGCCTACTCTGTAAATTCCATCATTTATTGAGCATGTGTGCATTTATTACATTTTATTTAGGGTTATAAGCCCTAATTAGACATATAAATCAAATTACATGATTTCGTACATCAACATGATCATCCTTGACATCAGGTGCATTACAGATATGATTTGTCACTTACTGGTATTTTCTCATAATTTTATATCATTGTTTGCTAATTATTATCCATTAAACAAGCATCACACATATTACATAATATTGCTGATATACGTGCATAAAAAGGCTGATATGATGGTTTCATATTATTCTACACATTTTTCTGAACATTTTGGTATATTATATGTATTTTTCTGAGCATCGGGCTATTTTCTATGAATTAAACAAGATCTGGACATTATCTGGATTTCTTACCTTTTTGGGCCAATCCCGTCACGCCACGTGGCCACTAGGGTTTCAAGGTTGACACCGAGCCGGCCGGTTCATCACTGGACCCGGTTGGCCTTCTTTCCTCTCGATCGCGAGCTCCTCAACCAGAGTCCACAGCGGGACTCTGTTCTTTGCGAGTCACCCGTGCCGCCACTGGGTTGGCTCTGGCGAGTTTGCAAGCTCCCCAAGATGCTCCTCGCCAATCCCTATGGCCTCCAGTAGCTCCGTCCATGACCTCCAGCAACTCCCACAGTAGCTCGCATCCTAGGGTTTGGTTGCAGATCCCCTCCTCCATAGGGCGCCGCCGTAAAGCTCCTCTCCCACGCGAGAGTCCAGCCGTCGACGCCGACGTTCGTCTCTTGGCGCCGTTGTGCGGTTGTCCGTCAACCTCGTCCTCGTGACCTCGTGCCCGCCAGTGCTCCAGTGCACGAGACTTCCGCTACCTCTGCCTAATCGCCGCCACTACGGTGATGTTCTTCTCCATGGTCTGCGTGATCTCAACCTCTCGCCTGAAGAGCATGCGCCCACCGCAAGCCTACGCTATTCCTCGCATCGTGTGAACAGGAACTTGATCAGACGGTCTCATGTGTTCTCGTGTGGGGCGTCACTGCACCACGGTGGACTGCAACCGATATTCCGTCACTGTCGAGGGCTACAGGGCAGTGCGGATCTCCTTCTCCAGATCAGTGAGACAGTGCAGTCTCTACTCTATGCTTCCTTCCTATCGGTATGGTAGACACCCGTCACACAACCAGCTTCATCCCCCTGATAGCAGGTTAAGCCATGGTGGGGAGTAGATATGGGGTCTGGTCTATCTTCCCCAAAGGAAGGGTCAGAGTGATCCCCTTGCTTTGACTCACCCGTCTAGCCCCTCACAACTACTCCTCACCCACGATCAGGGAGCACTACACCATCGTGGTTGTCACCCATGAACATGCCTTAACAACGTGGTACAACACACTACCACCACCGTCTGCTTCTTGTGTGTGGCTGGGATGACTCCCGAGCAAAGTTGGATATGTATTACATCAAATCTGGGGCACGTGACATTTCCAGTAAATCAGATGCTTAGGCTAAAAAAATCCAAACTTTGCAATAAAAAACACCAATATACACATTATTTCATTATTTCCAAACCTAAATAACTTCTTCTACGAGTCTCCAATTGCCACCAAAATATGACCATAGCTTCCTCACTACTCATGGTACCTTGTACATGAATTTGGTGTCAAAACTCAATTATTAGACCATTCAATTAAATTCATCAAAAAGGCATACAAAGATAGGTCTTAATCATGACATCAACCTCGCCTCAACACACTTACTTTATCAAAAGCTTGGAATTCTCAATATTATTCAACCTTATGATTTCACCTATGTAATTGGATGATCAAGGACTCCAAAAGTCCACTCCATCACATCCTACACACCTTAAAAGATATTCCGTCCTTGGAATTAAGCCAGAAAACCCACTTTGTCACATCATATACATCTTAAAAGAACTTTCGTCCTCGAAAGTAAACCATACTCATACTTCGAGGGAAAACCTTATCTTGATCTCATCCACATGTAGCAACCACACTATGTGCAACATATCCAAAAAGGTTACCTAGAACCATGTATCCAAGGCACTTATTAGGGGGTTTTACAACCATCTTGGTGCACAAACACTCCATCGGGATTGAAACAAGGTTTTAGAAACTCAGTTTATATCATGACATATTTCATACGTTAGGGTTGCATCCTTATCTTAACCCATGCATTAGGGTTCCATCATCATATGAATGTGTTCTAAAGGAGTTAACTAAAGATTAACTCATTATATCAAGGTGTCATCGACATTTTGTTTAGCTCATTGTTAGAACATGTTCATCATTAACATATACCTTTTAGGAGGGAGTTAACTATAATTAACTCACTTTATCCATCTAGATCATATCAAGGTGTTATAATCATTATGTTGTGCTAATTATTAGACAGTATTTTCCATCTTTGTTAAGCACCAAGATTAACACCTTGTGCAACGTGTTTCATTCATATGATCTTGTTTTATTGCTCATGACAAGTTTATGACATTTATTAATGAATTCATCACAAGATTAACCAACACTATCAAATTATCATCATTATCATGTAAATGGTTAACCATTCATGCATTGATATCTATCAAGCCATCTCAAGGTTTTCATCATATCATGTCTATATATATCATGTCTCCAGATTAAATCACATCTTTATATTTATTACATCTTGGTTGTGCTAAACAAACTTATGTGAGCGGCTTGTTAAGCATATAACAAAGGTTTAGCTAGCCCAAAGTTCTTCTGACCCATATCATGAGGGCAGTTCCATGCTCAGTCTCTCTGAGCTCACTCAACTCTATGAGTATCTCATATGTACATACTTTATCCTCTCTCCTTGGTTTAGGGTTTTAGATTTCCTCATTGGCACTCGTGATAGCTTTACAAGCTCTAGCCACATAAGCACAAACCAACACATGCTATGACATCCTCTTCATAGGTATCTACCTATGAAACATGCTTACCCAAAACTCTCTTATATACACCACTAGATTCCTATGTGGGAAACACCAACCCGAGCATGAGGCTTCACAGAAACTAACATAGCTACCTCCTCTAGGGTCTTGGGCTCTCTCTCCCTCACCCAGATGGCAGGCACTCATCTTCATGTTCACAAATGCACATATATCCAGCCTCTCTCTGACTCTAGGGTTTGGTCCTCCCAAGGACATCTAGGGTTCAAGATATCTATAGAAATCCTGCATAGAGCAACACAACTCAGTCACTCAGGAGTAGTCTAGTTTAGGACATATCACATCTGTCATAATTCTCTTATCTTGGAGTTTAGGTTCTCTGACCTTCTCCCAATGGGTCTCACTCTCTCTAGAGTTAACCCCGAAACTGGTCCCAACACTAGAGGTCCTCCTTTGTAAAAGAGCTTGAGGCTCATGCTGACTCACAACTTTGTCTCATCTTAACATATCTTATCTCATAAAAGCATATTTTCTTGCATCATCAAAACTTATCTCAAATCCTCAAAACTAAACTTACATCCTCAAAGACAAACATAGATCATCACAAACTATCTTATATCATCTATATAAGACTTAGATCATATCATAACTTATTTCATCTACTCCATCTATCACATATTCCCAACAAGGTTCTAGACATCTAATCTAGAACTACTCTCTCTTCTAGACTGATGTCATTCACTTTCACTTAGGTTGCATGACCACCTCCTACTCGTACATGTGTGGGGACACATTTTTGTAATACATATATATAATAAAATATTATATAGTTTTTCTCCGATAAAACAAGCGTCAGAGAAAACTATCGAGGTTCGATCCGTTTGGATTCAAAAACCAAATCCAGAAACGAGTGTCCCACACATAGTAGAGAGTCCAGTGTCATGAAAACTAGTAAAAAGGGTGAGAACATGGTGTAGACTAGTGTAGCTACTCTAGACAACGAGCGCCATATGTCTAGGGTTTCTCTTCCTTTTATGCACGCCATTTCCAAATAGTGCAACGTCCCATACCGTTGTACTATAAGGAAAGAACGACATCTAAGGACTTGCTATTCAACAAGCACCAGTCTAGGCCTAGTTCTCAGACATCTAGGTGCTAACCTAGAGGCTAGGTCAGATCTAGTCTCTAAAGACAACAAATCTAACCCTAAAAGATTATTAAGTTCAAGGTTTTTCAGTTTTTAGTTGCATAGTGAGCAAATGTCTGGCTTTGCTATTGTTCATGCTCTGATACCACCTGTGACGTCCCCGGATTTTCTAAAACTTAATTTGATGTGTGACGTCCAAATTGAAACCCCCACCTCAGCGAGAATCCCAATTTGAACATCCCACACTAGGCTAAGAAGAAGAAAATCGAGGGAGTCAGAAGGAACATACATCAGTAGCACATGTACATGAACAATAATAAATCCACAACACATGTTCACCATTTAACATATAATTACATAATGAATTGTTACAACATTTGATATTACATATTGAACAACAAACTTAAACATATACATGTACTACTACTAAACTACAGGATCTTAAGACAACAGGTCCACCTGTACATCAGCTCGCCACACAACTCACAACTATCCTGGATCTTCAAGAGCATAACCACAACCTAAACAAAAGATTACATGCGGTACACGTCAGCACAATATTTCATGAATATTGTACTGAGTACGTCTACGTGTCTTTTATGTACCTCTCATCATATCTTGGCAATAAGATAAAACTAATACTTGGCAGTTATAAAGAAATATAAGAAAAGCGTATACTTGCACAAAGATATTCATTAACAAAAGAGAACACATATTTTAAGCTTATTTTCCATTATATATCAAGGCCTTTATGATCACTACCAAAGAGTTAGATCATTTGTACAAGGTGACCACTACCAAAGAGTTAGGTCAGACCACTACCAAAGAGTTAGGTCATATGTACAATGTGACCACTACCAAAGAGTTAGGTCACTTCCAAGCACACTACCAAAGAGTTAGTGCTTTCATATAATGGAACAGATATATTATGTTTGATGTGTTCATAGCAATAAGTATGGAAAATCAGGAAACATATCATACAAGAACAATCATTTCATCCAATACCATATGCCAAGTATTTTACTACTCATATAACACAAGCATATTGCATAATAAGCCAAGTAAGAGGTAATGGCGTACCTTCCAAAGAGGCATACTAATCACATACCACTGATGTCAACTATAAGCTTGGTCAAACCTGATTAAGACAAGATCACATATCACCATCAGGTTCTCATCATCATACATCTCATCTTAACCCTAAACGTGTTCATGTTAGGGTTTGCTTATCTCATTAGGATATATACATTATTACTTGTCTTATCTTCATCCTTATGTGGGATTTATGTTACTGATATTATGTTCCAGATTAGGATACATAATCTAAATATCAGGTTCCATATCATTATTTATACATATTAACCCTAAGTTACATGTATTACTCAAATTAGGGTTTCATTACATGTATTATGGGTCATCTTCATATGACATGGATTTTGTGCATATAACGGATCTCAGATATACAGCTTAGCTTCAGATTACTGATATAAGCCTACTCTGTAAATTCCATCATTTATTGAGCATGTGTGCATTTATTACATTTTATTTAGGGTTATAAGCCCTAATTAGACATATAAATCAAATTACATGATTTCGTACATCAACATGATCATCCTTGACATCAGGTGCATTACAGATATGATTTGTCACTTACTGGTATTTTCTCATAATTTTATATCATTGTTTGCTAATTATTATCCATTAAACAAGCATCACACATATTACATAATATTGCTGATATACGTGCATAAAAAGGCTGATATGATGGTTTCATATTATTCTACACATTTTTCTGAACATTTTGGTATATTATATGTATTTTTCTGAGCATCGGGCTATTTTCTATTAATTAAACAAGATCTGGACATTATCTGGATTTCTTACCTTTTTGGGCCAATCCCGTCACGCCACGTGGCCACTAGGGTTTCAAGGTTGACACCGAGCCGGCCGGTTCATCACTGGACCCGGTTGGCCTTCTTTCCTCTCGATCGCGAGCTCCTCAACCAGAGTCCACAGCGGGACTCTGTTCTTTGCGAGTCACCCGTGCCGCCACTGGGTTGGCTCTGGCGAGTTTGCAAGCTCCCCAAGATGCTCCTCGCCAATCCCTATGGCCTCCAGTAGCTCCGTCCATGACCTCCAGCAACTCCCACAGTAGCTCGCATCCTAGGGTTTGGTTGCAGATCCCCTCCTCCATAGGGCGCCGCCGTAAAGCTCCTCTCCCACGCGAGAGTCCAGCCGTCGACGCCGACGTTCGTCTCTTGGCGCCGTTGTGCGGTTGTCCGTCAACCTCGTCCTCGTGACCTCGTGCCCGCCAGTGCTCCAGTGCACGAGACTTCCGCTACCTCTGCCTAATCGCCGCCACTACGGTGATGTTCTTCTCCATGGTCTGCGTGATCTCAACCTCTCGCCTGAAGAGCATGCGCCCACCGCAAGCCTACGCTATTCCTCGCATCGTGTGAACAGGAACTTGATCAGACGGTCTCATGTGTTCTCGTGTGGGGCGTCACTGCACCACGGTGGACTGCAACCGATATTCCGTCACTGTCGAGGGCTACAGGGCAGTGCGGATCTCCTTCTCCAGATCAGTGAGACAGTGCAGTCTCTACTCTATGCTTCCTTCCTATCGGTATGGTAGACACCCGTCACACAACCAGCTTCATCCCCCTGATAGCAGGTTAAGCCATGGTGGGGAGTAGATATGGGGTCTGGTCTGTCTTCCCCAAAGGAAGGGTCAGTGTGATCCCCTTGCTTTGACTCACCCGTCTAGCCCCTCACAACTACTCCTCACCCACGATCAGGGAGCACTACACCATCGTGGTTGTCACCCATGAACATGCCTTAACAACGTGGTACAACACACTACCACCACCGTCTGCTTCTTGTGTGTGGCTGGGATGACTCCCGAGCAAAGTTGGATATGTATTACATCAAATCTGGGGCGCGTGACATTTCCAGTAAATCAGAAGCTTAGGCTAAAAAAATCCAAACTTTGCAATCAAAAACACCAATATACACATTATTTCATTATTTCCAAACCTAAATAACTTCTTCTACGAGTCTCCAATTGCCACCAAAATATGACCATAGCTTCCTCACTACTCATGGTACCTTGTACATGAATTTGGTGTCAAAACTCAATTATTAGACCATTCAAATAAATTCATCAAAAAGGCATACAAAGATAGGTCTTAATCATGACATCAACCTCGCCTCAACACACTTACTTTATCAAAAGCTTGGAATTCTCAATATTATTCAACCTTATGATTTCACCTATGTAATTGGATGATCAAGGACTCCAAAAGTCCACTCCATCACATCCTACACACCTTAAAAGATATTCCGTCCTCAGAATTAAGCCAGAAAACCCACTTTGTCACAAAACACATCCCTCCTTGTTAGTAGTAGTTGTATGTGGACAAAACCTCAAAAGTACCATGAACTTTGCCTCATACTTGTTGACCATCATAGATCAATGTCATATCTTCAAAAATTGTTTGGTATTCTCATCCAGGTAGGTCTTCTGAAAGTAACAGCTCATGAACTCCCGTCAGAACTCTTTTCAACTGATCACGATGCCAATCCTTTTCTCCTCAATGGCCCACTAATGGATGGCACTCCCCTTCAATAGATACAATACATGCTTCTCTTTATCATCTACGAGGATATTGAAGATCTTGAAGGCCTTGTCCATCTTTGTTAACCACAAATCTGCATCTGTTTGGTCTTCTGTACCTGCATACTCAACTGCCCCTACATGCCTCGACCTTTCTAAGGTCTTCCTAGAACCCAAAAATTCCACATTGGGGACCATTTTTCTCTCTTGGGGAACATGCATCATGTCCTCCATATGTATCATTGTAGTTATAAGATGTCCAAACATGTTCAGGAAAACGGTATTGGCCACCACTGTCTGGTCAAACTAGGGAGTCTCAGGAACAACATCCACCCTATCATACCTCCTAGCACCACCACCTGGTGCAACAACACTACACTTAGTAGAATGTTCTTCATGTTCTCCAGTCATCTTTTCTTCTCTTCTTCTTCTGCATAAGTAGAATTTACCATAAAACATATTGGAGGACATTGGAACAGACACAAACCCTAGTCCTATGTCCATGTAGACTCAGCAAACCCAAAGCTCTAATACTAACCGAACTGTGACGTCCCAATGCACCACACAATGAGATTACTCAAAACACTGGGCAAAATTATTAGTTCCTACTAGATTACCATAAAACAAGGTAAATTTAAATGAATATCACATATCCACATCAAGTGGAAACATTTGCATATAAGTCAACCACATGTGTTACATATCTCATTCCAAATGATCATTACATGATATTGTTCACTAGCTCACTAGCCATGACCAGTTACATACGATAACTTGTACATATACATACACACCATAGTTTTACAACAATTGCATATAACAAAAGACCTCCTATTGATACACAAACCACAAAACCACCCCAAAAACCATCAACTACATGTAAAAACAAATGTAGTGACCATACACACATGTTCATGTCGACCCAAACCATCAAGGCATAGTGTTGTGACCACAACACATATAGGTGTAGCGACTACAACACCCGAAGCTACTTGTAGTGAATGAAACAAACAATTGGGTAGCAACCCATCCACTAAAACAAGGGTATTGACTGACATAGCACATATGAGTAGCAACCATGATGATTGGGGTTAGCTTTGCACCACCCGCAACACATCACCAGGTGAAAATTAGCCAACTCACACCAAGGTACTTTGTTCGAAGCAAAACACATAAAAAACCATGCAAGTAGCGACCAAAAGCTAAGAACTCCAAGATGTAATGACCACATCTAGGGTTTGGGTTTTTTGCTCCTGCAACAACCCACATGTGTAGAAGCCACAAACCCTAAGAGGAGTTTAGAGACCCAAAGGTCAAGCTACTATAAGGAACAAAAAACCACCACCAAAGTAGAAGATTAACATCAAGGAAACTCATCGTCATCAAGGTGAAAAATTCCATGCCTAGATAATCACCAAAACCCTAAAACATGAACCATCAAAATAACCATGAATGAACCTTGCTTAATAAAGATAAAATACACGTTCATAAATGCAAAAAAATACTAAAAATCATGCTACTCCAAGATACTCGAACCATGTGCATATTGATAGAAATCAATAATCAACAACAAGAGAAAACCCTCCATTCCATAATTACCACAAAATCTGGTACCAAGATTGGGGTTTAGGAGAAAGAGCAACCTACTTAGGAATACTAAAAATTTATAAACCCTAGATGGTGATAAATTCGTCTAGCACATTAGCATTATGTTTTAGATATTAAATGAGTAGCATGCAAGCAATATTGTGGTGCAAATAATAGAAGAGGAAAAGAGTTACATAACCCGCTTTGTATAGAGGATCAAGATCCAATATCACGATCTCTAAGAGAGAAGATGAAACTCCAACTAAGACCAACACCTCAACCAAAAGATTACCTCAAAAGAGAAGAAAACCATGGTCAAAGGATAGCTCAAGAAATATGGTCAAAACCCTAGGTCGAACAAGAAGAAGAGAGAAGAGAGAAGAAACTTCATCTTGTACATATGTATCACCATGATCAAACCATAGTCTCCGAGCTTTATGAAGAGAAGATATTCAATAATGTCCACCATGGTTGGACCATAGTCTCATGGATGATAAGGAAGAAGAAGATAGAGTTGAGATCAAAATAAAACATGAACAAGGAGAGATAACAACTTACCAAGAATAAAGATTGCCAAGAATCACAACAAAGAAGATGATCAATCTCAAGATCACCACTTGCATGGATGATAAGCCTCCAAACCACCTAGATCCACACCCTACAGATCCATCAAGCTCCAAGGTTGGACAACCAAGGAGGGATAAGTAAAGTGATCTAATATGATTGCTTGCATGAAGAGAAGAGGGGTTATATACTGAAGTTGGAGCAAGGTAAGGTGGTCATGAGGTGTCAACGTAAGAGAGAACATAGAAGGACACTTGTCCACCAAGAAAGCATCCGTGCAACTACTAAACACTTGCATGCATCGAAGTTTGATATAACCTAGGTGGGGTAGCGACAACTTAGGTCACTAACAACCATTTTTGTAGTCATGAAAAACTAAGGTAGTCCATGTAGCGACAACTATACTAGGTCACGAAAGAAAACTAGGTCAAAACACACCAGTACAAGACAAACTCCTTCGAACAAACCACCTCTATGTCATCAAGGTAAAACAAACACACTTAGGGCATGTGTTGCAGTCTCAACACACATCCAAGAGTGATGTTGCAGTCGCAACACACCAAACACTAGCAAGGTCGATACACATCAACAAGGTAAACCCTAGAAAACCCTAGCATCACCACATAATGCCTCCCCATCAACCAAGGTCCAACAAGGCAGACCATAAAATCATTGTATCACTCAATATGCTAAAGATCTAAGGGCACACTCCAGATGTGACAAATTGCAAGATATCCCTAAACATGGGTAAATTGCAACTTGGTCCAAAATAAGGATACATGGCTCAATCATCAACCAAACATGACCAAACTGAAAACATACATATATTACATGTTATAAAAGCATCTCAAAATATCAGATTAAGGTTTAAGCATCTCATTAAATAAAGAAAACACACTCAATCACTAAGCTAGGTCAGGCCCTTACATGCTACATATGAACGTCATTTAACTCCTCCTTAGACTCTAGAGTCTTGACAATAGATCGAATTCCATCATTTGCCAAAACATTAACATCAATGATGAATATCTATCGATGTGAGCAAAAATGTGGTGTCAACAGTATGTCCCTCTCATGGAAAGGCCAAGATAAGAGTGAGAAACATAGACTTGAGTTAAGCCTGACCCCTAATTTTGGTCATGGAAGGATGAAAAGATTGGTCTCGTCAAGGATGTTTTGACAAACCTTATGGAGGGTGAAAGATTAGTATTATGTATTCTACTTCTAAAGATGAATGAATGAGGAAAAGATTGAGAATACTTCTCTAGAGTGAGGGAAGCTTATCACTCAGGCAATTTCTAATGTCTAACCAATCATTAAATCCCGTAGAGTTCTAATGATCCTAAAGAGGTTTATCAGCAATAATAGTGCCTCTCTATTACTTCAGTTCTTAAACTAGTACACGTCTGATTCATCTATGAATTCGTGCCTGAGTGAGAAAAAGGTGAATGTGAAAAAGTGAATGTAAGTGTGGTTTGTCAAAGAGATATTAAGATCAAGAATCTGTGATCGTTGAGAATGAGTGGAAACTACTTTGCTTGAAAATTGAACTTGGAGGAAATAAGTAGTCACGCTCTTCATACACATCTGTAGTTCTTAGTTTTTTTTATTGGACCAATTTAGAGTTCGGACCAAAACTCTTAAAAGGCATAATTTAAGGATTTTTCCTATTGGGATAGGGCTTGGATCGTCAAGATTGATGAATGTATTTCAGATATATTTTTTAGATTTACAATGACCTTCATGGCCAATGAATGTATCAATTAGTTGTTTGATTGATTGAGGCATCTGAGACTGAAATAATATTATATGTCTTGATTATTCTCTAGTGAAAGGTAGGCTCAATAATGTGTTCCATTATTAGTTTGCCATTCTTCCTCTAGAGCAATGATGACCCTCATTTTTCTAATTCTTGATCCTCAAAATCAAATATTTGAGCGATAATTTAGGGTCGTGGGGAAGGGTAAACAACTCAACTCCTCTCTGAGTCATGATACATTAATGTTGAAGGATGTGCACATGAAAGCAGGCCAGTAACCCAGGTCACGTTTTAAGATTGTCAAAAGGGTTTGCACTGAAAGGCAATATAGATTTTGATTAAAGGTTATGATTAGGGATCCCAAAAAGATAGGGAAAAAGTAAAAAGTGGGTTGAGGAACCTGTTCAAGAAAAGGATCATGGTCTATTTTAAGGAGTTAGTGAAGGATCCAAATAGATTAGAAATGGAGATTTGTGCTAATTTAGTTTTAGGTCATGATATGGGACCCTAGTAGATTGAAATTGGTGATTTTGCATTTGGTCCACTTTTAGGTCATAGTCCAGGACCATGTATTTGAAAAGGTAATTTAAGATTTTGGTCAATATTAGGTCATAGCCCAGCAGCCTTGTGATCATATATAGATATAGTGACTATTTTGAGAGAAGAATAATTTTTTTGTTTTTTACTTAGAATATGCATTTTCCGGATTTTACCATTTTTTGGTATTTATATTTTTTGTGATTTTTATAGTGTTCTAATTTTTCACCGCAATCCATCGACCTATTCATAATATTTGCATAATTTTTTTGTCTTTCAAAAAGAGGTGAATTAGAGGAGGGTCGAGCACCCTTCCCATTTCTTCTCCACTCACACAAGTAGTGGCAACGTCGATCAACTCAGCGCATTTTAGGGCAACAATAGCACTAAGAGGAGAAAGAGGGAGAGACAAAAAATCATCGTGATCTCTTAGCTTTGAGCTTGCTAATGGGGGTGTCCCTCTAGGCTTCCTGACGACAATTCTAGAAGTAGTTTCACGATGGTGGAGGAACTTTGAGTGGCCTTCTTTGGTGACATTTCTACGTAGATTTTAGCTACATAATCTCAATGAAGGTATAGATTTCACCATTGCATTTTAGTTTGGCCATTTTAGCCCTTAATGGAAAATTTTGTATTTTGAGTTCCCCACATTCTTCGTAGTCTGGAGCTTGAAGATGAACTGGATGTGCATTTTGTTTTGTGATCTAGTTGATTTTGTTACTTTATTGTTGTCTTAGTCATCCGTTGTAAGATTGAGCTGATTTGAGATGTTGTAGAAACCTCTTAATATTGTCGTCATCATTGTGTAGATGGTTGGTTGTGACTGGAATGACTCGATCCCCTTGTAGATGAGTAATATGCTTGCAATGGCATAAGGATTGAGATTTACCCAAGGTATATGTACTTGCCTTCTAGAATGCACTTTCATCTACTCTATGAATTGTGGGCTCCGATCTCCAAACCATGGATTAATCCCGATTTAAACACATGCGGAAGCATTCGGTAAACAGCGGAAGACGAAAATCACGGGAAAATAAAACTTTTCGAGATTAGAGCTTGAAACCACAAACCTTTTCCATAGAAAAAGGATTTAACTGTTTACAACTCAGACCAATTACTTCTTGAGTAATTACATGCAACATGCTTACAAAATTTTCTCAAGAATGAACCACAAAACATTTCAGGACCTGAGGGTACAGAGGACATCTAGGACTTTACTCTAACTACACCATGAAGCAGACTAGATCTCCACCTGAGATAGTTACTGCTCCTGATGCTGCTGTTGCTGGGATTGTTCACCTGAGTTCTTATTCCTCCGTCTTCGACGACCACCTAAAAAGTAGAAGTCTACGGGGTGAGACAATTATACACAATTGCCCCAGCGAGAGTTATAACTCTCCATTAGGCTTTATAAGCAAGGCAGGAATAACTAAAGCATCAAGAGCCTTCAAGATATTCACTAGCAGTTCTATGATAAGCAGAGTTCAATCAATATTAACAATATGAGAACCTCCATGCTATTCAAGATAACATCAATCAATAACTCGTAGCTAACTTTAACAGATATGCTACGCTGTTGATTACGTTTTTCAAACATTATTGTTATGCCCTGTGGAGATGAGGTATACCACTCATACTCCAACTGATCACTGAGAAGTCGCATCAGTATCATACATAGGTCATTAAGAGAGCCGGATTCTTATGACCTCACCTTCCTCAGTCAGTTAGAGGATTGATTGTTTGACATCTGGCGGGATGTCTATGTAATAGCTCACCAGGGTACTCTGGTCCTTCGCTATTTTTAGAGTTACAGTGGCATTCTGTACTCTCTTCGCTATCGGAAGATTTCTTGTTTATCTTTCACCGATACGGGGTTTATGTCTTTAAGGGAATGTAGAGATACAGCTCACCTTTAAAACTTTGGGGTGGGGTCTGATGGACTACTAGAATCTACATCATCCACTCACCCTTTCTGTTATAGTGAAGGTATGACGGACTACGAGAATCTACATCAAATACCTACACTAGGATGTCAGGTTCTACACATCCATGTACCCCACATACTCAACAGTATGTGCTCCAGGAGTTCCCTTAGGAAAACCTGTTTCACCATCATTTAGACAACTGACAATGATGGATCTATGATCAGGGCTCTACATTTCACTTGATTAGTTAGGTACATTCAGTATTCCAATCATCATACAGTAACACAGCTATATATGAGAATACAAAATGTAGCAGGCCTAACTTATCACAATTATCAGATATTCATCTTCAAGTCATCTGTCAAGCATGACCTTGATAACATTTATGGCTCTTACAGCCCATAAATCGCAAAGGATGTCACTTAATAGTGTATCAAGATGGTTCACTATTCATAAAGCATAAGACATGCTTTCAATGAATATAACATGGTATTCCATACCTGGGTGTGACCATCATCTCATAACAACCTGCATGGTTAATTCAACAGATAATTGTAAATAATTTAGTAAATAGGGATACATTCCCAATTAGGGTTTTACTTGGATTCACCCTCAACTAGTGTTTCACATGGAATCACCCTCAAATAGGGTTCCACATGGGATCACCCACAACTAGGGTTCCACATGGGATCACCTTCAATTAGGGTTCCACTTAATAAACCTTACAATCAGGGTTTACTATTCATCTTTCATGTCATCGCCCTAAAATTAGGGTTTACTATTCACTCCATGGTGAATTGTACTCATTACATCATCATGTAAGAGAAACATCATCATTAAGACTCTTAATTATCATTAAGATCCATTAGATATCATCATTAGGGTTTCCATGACCTCACATAGGTGGGTCATTCCCTAATCATGCACCTTCATGTGTAAAAGAAGTATCTTACTAGAGATTCCTCCTAAAAAGGGCACTTTCTCTCTCTAGGATACTTTCTCTCTCTAGAAACACTTTCTCTTTCCTCTCTCTAGTAGATGGTGGCAACACCACTCTAGATTAGGTTGAGACAAGTCTCCATTGACTGATATGAGCCAAAGCATCAACATCATGTGATTAGGGTTTGATTAGATTAGGGTTTTACCCCTTTAGACCCCTTGAGGGTATTTTGGTAATTTGCCACATGATCACCATCATGGGTTAACTCACTAATCACATAGTCCCTTAATGACTTAGGTTACCATTAGGGTTTAGATGGAGTCATCATTAAGCCATTGGCACCATCAAATGGTTAAGCATAAATCACCACAAATCTCTAAGTGGTTTCCAATTTTCAAACGATCTCAACCATCCAAACGGTCTTGAGACCGTTTGATCCTCAAACGGTCTTGAGAACGTTTGGTCTCAAACGGTCTTGAGACCGTTTGGAGGTGAGGACCGTTTGGGAAGTTTGACTTCCAAACCGTTTGGAGCCTCAAACGGTTTGAGGTCGTTTGGACCAAACGACCTTGAGGTCGTTTGAGCTCAAACGGTCTTGAGGTCGTTTGAGCCCAAACGGTCTTGAGGTCGTTTGAGCCCAAACGGTCTTGAGACCGTTTGGTCTCAAACGGTCTTGAGACCGTTTGGGTCCAAACGGTCTTGAGACCGTTTGGCCCAAATGGCTCAAACCGTTTGGACCTCCAAAAGGGTTCAAAGATCACCAATGTTTATGGATAAGTGTGTTGAAGCCCTCAATTGGTTAAAGCTATGCTAACCACTTATAAATTGAGTCAATTAGGGTTAGCCCTAACCTTTTAGACATCCAATTGACCCTTAATTGCAACCCAATTAGGGTTCAACCGTTCTCAATTAGGGTTTCAAATTGATTGGTCATCAATGTTCAACAGTGTGAATCAATTCAAGGTTGAACCTATCAATTGACCTCCAATTGGCTCAAACTTGGCCCAAACGGTCTTGAGGTCGTTTGGACATCACCCAAACGGTCTTGAGACCGTTTGCCCAAATTTTGACCAAGATCCAAACCGTTTTGACTCAGGTTGAAGTCCAATTAGGTCAAAATCAGCACTTTTCAATCAATGCATCAATTTCCTACAATTGGACCCTCAAACCACTAGATTAACTCAACCCTAGACCTTCAAACGGTCTTGGGTCGTGCCCAAACGGTCTTGAGACCGTTTGGAGGAATCCCCAAACGGTCTTGAGACCGTTTGGGTCCTTCAACCCAAAACTCAACAAGATCTATGTGTTAAATCAGCACTTTTTCACCCGATTAGGGTTCCATGTTGAAGTGCCTTCAACTCCCAATTGGTTAAGAATTAGGCTTTGATTCTTTGCAGAGATGAAATTCAACCTGTTGGGAACAGACCCTCAAACGGTCGTCCCTTGGTCAACGCCCTCAAACGGTCTTGAGACCGTTTCAATCCAAACGGTCTTGCAAGACCGTTTGAGAGCAAACGGTTTGAAACCGTTTGAACCCAAACGGTTTGCAACCGTTTGGACCAAAAGGATCCAAGACCGTTTGGAAAAGCAGCATAGGGAATCACGCCCCTCATCTTCAACCTCTTGCAAGGTCGGTTTCTCCACTGGTTCAATTGCAATCGTGCAAAGAAGAAGGGAGATAGAAGAAGATATACTAGCAAATTTGCAAGAAACAAAGCATGATTATAAAGCACAAGTTCAGAGTTATAAAACCCGCCTCCAGTTTGATCCTAAAGCTCCAAGACTCTGAGGTCCAAGCTCTAATGGCGTCCTTGAGCTTCCACAACTCGATCAGGGATGAAAACTCCAAGGAATCGAAGCTTTGGTTGGCTAGAACAAGAAGACTAGTTAAGCTAACCATGAAACCAACCCTAGAAAGTGAAAACCACCATGAATTCGAGCTAGACATGAGGTTTCTTACCTAGAGCAAGCTACTTCGTCTCCCTGTTCTCCAGAGCAAGTCCTTGGCCGTTTGAGAAAGAAAGGAAGTGAATGGAACAGGGAAGGATCGTTTGCTCGTTTGCAAAAGAAAGGCTTTTATAGTTTTAGGCTATTTTCTAACATAAGGACCTTTTAAAGCCAAAATTCGCACCTAGGTCCCTCCTTGCTCAAGGGCACGTCCAAGCCCATCTAACCTTATGCAAATCTTAGGAAAACTCAAGATCTAAGGGTATAGGAATCCAACCTTCAACTAGGGTACATACATGTTAGGGTTTTGTACCCATTTTAGGTGATTTCTACCACAAAGATCATTTTTCTTATCTGATTAGTGAATGATGTAACTCTTTCATCATTTCTACTCTAAATGATGAAAAGAGTCATAAAAGATGTTCTAGATGGTGAAATTACAAGTTGGACCCCTCAATTTGGGTAAATTGCAATTTACCCCAAATTAGGGTTTCTGAGCTTGGGGATTGCTTTCACAGCTGCACCTTGGTGCCCAAGCTTGCGAAATCCCTCAAACCTCATCATAGACATCCCCATGATGTCTTAACATCAAAGGAACATCTTATCTTGTGAATTTTGCAAGTTCAACCCTTAAACTGGGTAATTTGCACATAGGTCCCTGCATACAACATAATGCAACAACTTTATGCAAAAGGAGCAAAATATGAAAGTGAATGTCCCTGAGGGACTTAATTACATGCCAGGGAGTGTTCACAAGTATAATAATTACATATTAAGCAAAACTTCCAGGGTTAGGTCATAACCCAGGTCACGGGTGTTACACAATTCTTTACCCCTCAAAAGGATTTCGTCCCCGAAATCGATAAAGCATATTATAAGAAAAGAGTAGGATATTTTCTTCTCATCTCATCTTCTAGTTCCCAAGTGGCTTCTTCAACACCACGATGGTTCCAGAGGACTTTTACAAGGCTTATATCCTTCTTCTTTAACTTTTTGGTTCTGTTATCGAGGATTGATACTGGTCCCTCCTCATATGTTATATCTTCATTCAACTCTACTTCCATAGGCTGTAGAACTGATTCAGTATCTGGGTGACATTTCCTCAGCATGGAAATGTGAAACACAGGGTGCAGCTTCTGTAACTCCTGGGGTAACTCTAGTCTATAGGCTACCTTTCCAACTCTTTCAACAATTGGATAAGGTCCCATAAATCTAGGAGCTAACTTCCCTTTCTTCCCAAAACGAAGGACTCCTTTCCAAGGTGAGACCTTGAGATACACTCTGTCTCCAACTTGGAATTCTAAGGGTCTACGACGTTTATCGGCATACGACTTCTGTCTATCTTGTGCAGTCTTCAGCTGTTGTTGTATAACTTTAATCTTTTCTGTAGTTTGCTGCACAAGATCAGGGCCTAACAACTGGTGTTCACCAGTTTCATACCAACACAAGGGTGATCTACAACGTCTACCATACAAGGCTTCATATGGTGCCATATCAATGCTATGCTGATAGCTATTGTTATAGGCAACCTCTATCAAGCTTAGGTGTAGATCCCAACTCCCGGTAAACTGGAGAGCACATGCTCTCAACAGATCTTCTAAGGTCTGTATAGTCCATTCTGACTGTCCATCAGTCTGAGGATGAAAGGCTGTACTAAACCTTAGCTTGGTGCCTAGGGCTCTGTGTAACTGTTCCCAAAAGCGACTTGTAAACTGGGGACCTCTGTCAGAAACTATAGTGACAGGGACTCCGTGCAAACGTACTATCTCTTGAACATATATCTGGGATAACCTCTCAGCAGAAAAGGTTGTTTTGACAGGTAAGAAATGGGCTGTCTTTGTCAACCTATCAACAACTACCCAAATGGAATCATGTCCTTTGTTTGTCCTGGGTAGGCCAACAACAAAGTCCATGGTCACATGATCCCACTTCCACTGTGGTATGGGTAAGGGTTGCATTGTTCCTGCAGGTTTCTGGTGTTCAGCCTTAACCTGCTGACACACAGGACACCTCAGAACAAACTCAGCTACATTCTTCTTCATCCCAGGCCACCAATACATATCCTTCAAGTTCCGATACATCTTGGTGCTCCCTGGATGCATAGCATACATTGAAGAATGAGCTTCTTCCAGGACTAACTTCCTCAGGTTATCCATATCTGGCACTATCATTCTTCCATGATAGCATGCCACCTGGTCATCTGACTCATGAAAACCTTCTCGTTTCTCATCACCAAACTCAGATCTAATCTGCTGTACAAAAGCATCTACTTGTTGAGCCTCCTTTATCTGCTCTCTCAGGGTAGGTTTAATCTGCATCTCAGCTAACAGACCAGCTAACAATGATGCCTTCAACTGCACGTTGTCTTGTCTTAAAGAGATAAGCATATCTCTTCTAGAGCATACTAAAGAACTTAGTTGTGCCCTATTCATGGTTGATGTTGCTGATTTCCTACTCAAGGCATCAGCAACCACATTGGCTTTGCCTGGATGGTAATCAATTGTACAATCGTAGTCCTTGATTAACTCCATCCAATGACGTTGCCTCATATTGAGCTCATGCTGAGTGAAGATATACTTAAGGTTCTTGTGGTCTGTGAAAATCTGAAACGTTTCTCCGTAGAGATAATGTCTCCAGATTTTCAAAGCATGAACCACAGCAGCTAACTCTAGATCGTGTGTTGGATAATTTTCCTCGTGTTTCTTAAGCTGTCGGGAAGCAAACGAAATCACTTGGTTATCCTGCATCAACACACATCCAAGTCCATTCTTGGAGGCATCACAAAAGATTACGTATTCCTTTCCTTGCTCAGGCAACACAAGCACAGGTGCACTTGTCAACCTCTCCTTCAACAGCTGAAAAGACTGTTGACACTTATCACTCCAAGTAAAAGGAACATCCTTCCGGGTTAACTTGGTCAAAGGTAAGGCTATAGAACTGAAATTCTTAATAAACCTTCGATAATAACCAGCTAACCCCAAGAAACTTCTAATCTCCGTCGGTGTCTTCGGTTGTTCCCACTGCAATACAGACTCTATCTTTGCAGGGTCAACACGAATCCCCGAGGCGGATACCACATGTCCAAGGAAGGATACTTCGGATAACCAGAACTCACACTTGCTAAACTTAGCATATAGCTTATGTTCTCTTAGCAAGGTCAAAGTCTGGCGAAGGTGCTGCTCATGCTGCTGAGCATCCTTACTAAAAATCAGTATGTCATCTATGAAGACGACAACACACTGATCAAGAAAAGGTCGAAAGACTCTATTCATGAGTTCCATGAATGCAGCCGGTGCATTGGTTAATCCAAACGACATAACTGTGAACTCATAGTGACCATATCTCATCCTAAAAGCAGACTTGGATATGTCACTATCCTTAATGCGGATCTGATGATATCCGGACCTTAAGTCTATCTTGGAAAAGATGGTTGCACCACACAACTGGTCGAAAAGATCATCAATCCTTGGCAAAGGATATTTATTCTTTATTGTTACTTTGTTGAGTTGTCGGTAATCAATGCACAACCGCATCGATCCATCTTTCTTTTTAACAAACAAGACCGGAGCACCCCAAGATGAGGTACTCGGTCGGATGAAACCCTTCTCAAGTAACTCTTGAAGTTGTTTCTTGAGTTCTGCCATCTCAGCAGGCGCCATCCTATATGGAGTCTGGGCTATGGGTTTCGTATCTGGGACCAAATTGATCTCAAAATCAATTTCCCGGGGTGGTGGTATACCAGGAAGTTCTTCGGGAAACACATCCTCGAATTCCCTGACTATCGGAACTTCAGCAGGGTTGGAACTTTCCTTGGTAACATCAACTACATGGGCTAAGAATGCATAGCATCCTTGCCTCATCAACTTATCAGCAACCATAGCTGATACAAGACAAGTGAGCATGATCTTTCTTTCACCTTGAAAGATCCATGTGTTGCTTTCATCAGCAAACGCTGCCAGCTTGGACTCACAATCCAAGACAACTCGATACCTTTCCAAGGTATCCATCCCTAGGATTATATCAAATACTTGCATGTCAAGCGGTATAAGATCCACTTGAATGCGATGCTTAGAAAAGGAAAGTACGCAAGGAGAGCATACTTCCTGCAGAACAGCAGACCCACTCAACGGGGTTTCCAACAATAACTTATCTGCCCTATGACTAGTTGTCAAATTGCAGTTACGAATCACTCTTCGAGTGATGAAAGAGTGCGTAGCACCCGGGTCAATCAAAACAGATACTACACAAGATTTAGACATATCAGAATATAAAAGTTCCATCTGACCTGTCACCACTTGTGGATTGACCACTGCCTCTGGTGGGTTCATAGCATAGAACCTCGCCGTAGCCTGTTGCTGAGGTGGTGCTGATGATCCAGCTTGAGACGCTTGCCCGCGTCCTTGTCCTGTTCCTTGAGATTGTCCTCCTTGTGATCCGTGTTGTCCTTGTCTCGGAGGCTGTGTCACACTGACGGGTCTAGATCGGCAGTCCTTCCTCAAATGTCCCACCTTTCCACAGTTGTAACATCTTCTCTCTTGTGGTCCGGTGACAGACATTGAGGCAGAACTCTGTGTCTCCCGAGGCGGTTGTCCTCTTCCTCTACCTCTACTAGGAGACCACGGAGTCTGAGAACTAGATCTAGATGGTGGAGGGTTAGGTGCAGAGGATCTAGGCTGCTTAGAGTCCCTAGATGAAGAACCCTGGAACTGTGGATATCTTTTCTGAGTCTGCCTCTTCTCAACCACAGATCTCTCTATCCTTCGGACTGACTCAACGAAGGTAGAGAATCTTTCGCGGTTCTCTAAGGTAGACACAGGGGTAGACATATCAGCATTCAACCCCCTCTCAAACCTTCTGATTCTCTCTTCCTCTGTGGCAGCCATATGCGGACAATACCGCAATAGCTCCATGAACTTAGCTTCATACTCGCTAATGTTCATCATTCCTTGTCTCATTCTCTCAAACTGAGAGATCTTCTCATCTAGGAAAGTCTTTGGGAAGTATCTATTAACAAACTCCCGCCGAAAATCTTCCCACGAGATCTCTACTCCAGGCCTCTTCTGCTCTTCCATGGTCCACCAGTGACCAGCACTTCCTTTGAGAAGATAGACAGCATGTCTAACCTTCTCAACTTCAGGGATGTTGAGGATTCGGAAAGCCTTCTCTAACTCAGTCAACCACAGATCTGCATCTGCGGGGTCAGCAGTCCCGTGGTACTCGGTAGCTCCGACACGACGTAGTCGCTTGAACGTCTTCCCGATACCTTGCCCTTCTGACTGGACAGGTGCCCTAGGTGCAGGCATAGGCAACCTGTCGGTTATATGTGTCATGGCAGTCATGAACTGCCCGAACATCATCTGGGCTGCTGGATTACCCATGTCAGCTGGGTCAAACTGGGGTGGCTCTCTGGGTTGTTCTGGTACAGGTTGCTCCACCTCTGGTACTCTTGCACCACCTTGAGGTGCACTGGCACTGCTCTCTTCCACATACTCATCATGTGGCTCAGACATCTTAAGTATCTTCTTCTCCTGAGGAGTAGAAGATTCTATTAGATAAGGAAGGAATACTAAAGATAGACTCGACTTCCTATGTCCTATGCCTCTGTAGACTCAGCAAACCTAGAGCTCTGATACCACTTAATTGTGGGCTCCGATCTCCAAACCATGGATTAATCCCGATTTAAACACATGCGGAAGCATTCGGTAAACAGCGGAAGACGAAAATCACGGGAAAATAAAACTTTTCGAGATTAGAGCTTGAAACCACAAACCTTTTCCATAGAAAAAGGATTTAACTGTTTACAACTCAGACCAATTACTTCTTGAGTAATTACATGCAACATGCTTACAAAATTTTCTCAAGAATGAACCACAAAACATTTCAGGACCTGAGGGTACAGAGGACATCTAGGACTTTACTCTAACTACACCATGAAGCAGACTAGATCTCCACCTGAGATAGTTACTGCTCCTGATGCTGCTGTTGCTGGGATTGTTCACCTGAGTTCTTATTCCTCCGTCTTCGACGACCACCTAAAAAGTAGAAGTCTACGGGGTGAGACAATTATACACAATTGCCCCAGCGAGAGTTATAACTCTCCATTAGGCTTTATAAGCAAGGCAAGAATAACTAAAGCATCAAGAGCCTTCAAGATATTCACTAGCAGTTCTATGATAAGCAGAGTTCAATCAATATTAACAATATGAGAACCTCCATGCTATTCAAGATAACATCAATCAATAACTCGTAGCTAACTTTAACAGATATGCTACGCTGTTGATTACGTTTTTCAAACATTATTGTTATGCCCTGTGGAGATGAGGTATACCACTCATACTCCAACTGATCACAGAGAAGTCGCATCAGTATCATACATAGGTCATTAAGAGAGCCGGATTCTTATGACCTCACCTTCCTCAGTCAGTTAGAGGATTGATTGTTTGACATCTGGCGGGATGTCTATGTAATAGCTCACCAGGGTACTCTGGTCCTTCGCTATTTTTAGAGTTACAGTGGCATTCTGTACTCTCTTCGCTATCGGAAGATTTCTTGTTTATCTTTCACCGATACGGGGTTTATGTCTTTAAGGGAGTGTAGAGATACAGCTCACCTTTAAAACTTTGGGGTGGGGTCTGATGGACTACTAGAATCTACATCATCCACTCACCCTTTCTGTTATAGTGAAGGTATGACGGACTACGAGAATCTACATCAAATACCTACACTAGGATGTCAGGTTCTACACATCCATGTACCCCACATACTCAACAGTATGTGCTCCAGGAGTTCCCTTAGGAAAACCTGTTTCACCATCATTTAGACAACTGACAATGATGGATCTATGATCAGGGCTCTACATTTCACTTGATTAGTTAGGTACATTCAGTATTCCAATCATCATACAGTAACACAGCTATATATGAGAATACAAAATGTAGCAGGCCTAACTTATCACAATTATCAGATATTCATCTTCAAGTCATCTGTCAAGCATGACCTTGATAACATTTATGGCTCTTACAGCCCATAAATCGCAAAGGATGTCACTTAATAGTGTATCAAGATGGTTCACTATTCATAAAGCATAAGACATGCTTTCAATGAATATAACATGGTATTCCATACCTGGGTGTGACCATCATCTCATAACAACCTACATGGTTAATTCAACAGATAATTGTAAATAATTTAGTAAATAGGGATACATTCCCAATTAGGGTTTCACTTGGATTCACCCTCAACTAGTGTTTCACATGGAATCACCCTCAAATAGGGTTCCACATGGGATCACCCACAACTAGGGTTCCACATGGGATCACCTTCAATTAGGGTTCCACTTAATAAACCTTACAATCAGGGTTTACTATTCATCTTTCATGTCATCGCCCTAAAATTAGGGTTTACTATTCACTCCATGGTGAATTGTACTCATTACATCATCATGTAAGAGAAACATCATCATTAAGACTCTTAATTATCATTAAGATCCATTAGATATCATCATTAGGGTTTCCATGACCTCACATAGGTGGGTCATTCCCTAATCATGCACCTTCATGTGTAAAAGAAGTATCTTACTAGAGATTCCTCCTAAAAAGGGCACTTTCTCTCTCTAGGATACTTTCTCTCTCTAGAAACACTTTCTCTTTCCTCTCTCTAGTAGATGGTGGCAACACCACTCTAGATTAGGTTGAGACAAGTCTCCATTGACTGATATGAGCCAAAGCATCAACATCATGTGATTAGGGTTTGATTAGATTAGGGTTTTACCCCTTTAGACCCCTCGAGGGTATTTTGGTAATTTGCCACATGATCACCATCATGGGTTAACTCACTAATCACATAGTCCCTTAATGACTTAGGTTACCATTAGGGTTTAGATGGAGTCATCATTAAGCCATTGGCACCATCAAATGGTTAAGCATAAATCACCACAAATCTCTAAGTGGTTTCCAATTTTCAAACGATCTCAACCATCCAAACGGTCTTGAGACCGTTTGATCCTCAAACGGTCTTGAGACCGTTTGGTCTCAAACGGTCTTGAGACCGTTTGGAGGTGAGGACCGTTTGGGAAGTTTGACTTCCAAACCGTTTGGAGCCTCAAACGGTTTGAGGTCGTTTGGACCAAACGACCTTGAGGTCGTTTGAGCTCAAACGGTCTTGAGGTCGTTTGAGCCCAAACGGTCTTGAGGTCGTTTGAGCCCAAACGGTCTTGAGACCGTTTGGTCTCAAACGGTCTTGAGACCGTTTGGCCCAAATGGCTCAAACCGTTTGGACCTCCAAAAGGGTTCAAAGATCACCAATGTTTATGGATAAGTGTGTTGAAGCCCTCAATTGGTTAAAGCTATGCTAACCACTTATAAATTGAGTCAATTAGGGTTAGACCTAACCTTTTAGACATCCAATTGACCCTCAATTGCAACCCAATTAGGGTTCAACCGTTCTCAATTAGGGTTTCAAATTGATTGGTCATCAATGTTCAACAGTGTGAATCAATTCAAGGTTGAACCTATCAATTGACCTCCAATTGGCTCAAACTTGGCCCAAACGGTCTTGAGGTCGTTTGGACATCACCCAAACGGTCTTGAGACCATTTACCCAAAGTTTGACCAAGATCCAAACCGTTTTGACTCAGGTTGAAGTCCAATTAGGTCAAAATCAGCACTTTTCAATCAATGCATCAATTTCCTACAATTGGACCCTCAAACCACTAGATTAACTCAACCCTAGACCTTCAAACGGTCTTGGGTCGTGCCCAAACGGTCTTGAGACCGTTTGGAGGAATCCCCAAATGGTCTTGAGACCGTTTGGGTCCTTCAACCCAAAACTCAACAAGATCTATGTGTTAAATCAGCACTTTTTCACCCGATTAGGGTTCCATGTTGAAGTGCCTTCAACTCCCAATTGGTTAAGAATTAGGCTTTGATTCTTTGCAGAGATGAAATTCAACCTGTTGGGAACAGACCCTCAAATGGTCGTCCCTTGGTCAACGCCCTCAAACGGTCTTGAGACCGTTTCAATCCAAACGGTCTTGCAAGACCGTTTGAGAGCAAACGGTTTGAAACCGTTTGAACCCAAACGGTTTGCAACCGTTTGGACCAAAAGGATCCAAGACCGTTTGGAAAAGCAGCATAGGGAATCACGCCCCTCATCTTCAACCTCTTGCAAGGTCGGTTTCTCCACTGGTTCAATTGCAATCGTGCAAAGAAGAAGGGAGATAGAAGGAGATATACTAGCAAATTTGCAAGAAACAAAGCATGATTATAAAGCACAAGTTCAGAGTTATAAAACCCGCCTCCAGTTTGATCCTAAAGCTCCAAGACTCTGAGGTCCAAGCTCTAATGGCGTCCTTGAGCTTCCACAACTCGATCAGGGATGAAAACTCCAAGGAATCGAAGCTTTGGTTGGCTAGAACAAGAAGACTAGTTAAGCTAACCATGAAACCAACCCTAGAAAGTGAAAACCACCATGAATTCGAGCTAGACATGAGGTTTCTTACCTAGAGCAAGCTACTTCGTCTCCCTGTTCTCCAGAGCAAGTCCTTGGCCATTTGAGAAAGAAAGGAAGTGAATGGAACAGGGAAGGATCGTTTGCTCGTTTGCAAAAGAAAGGTTTTTATAGTTTTAGGCTATTTTCTAACATAAGGACCTTTTAAAGCCAAAATTTGCACCTAGGTCCCTCCTTGCTCAAGGGCACGTCCAAGCCCATCTAACCTTATGCAAATCTTAGGAAAACTCAAGATCTAAGGGTATAGGAATCCAACCTTCAACTAGGGTACATACATGTTAGGGTTTTGTACCCATTTTAGGTGATTTCTACCACAAAGATCATTTTTCTTATCTGATTAGTGAATGATGTAACTCTTTCATCATTTCTACTCTAAATGATGAAAAGAGTCATAAAAGATGTTCTAGATGGTGAAATTACAAGTTGGACCCCTCAATTTGGGTAAATTGCAATTTACCCCAAATTAGGGTTTCTGAGCTTGGGGATTGCTTTCACAGCTGCACCTTGGTGCCCAAGCTTGGGAAATCCCTCAAACCTCATCATAGACATCCCCATGATGTCTTAACATCAAAGGAACATCTTATCTTGTGAATTTTGCAAGTTCAACCCTTAAACTGGGTAATTTGCACATAGGTCCCTGCATACAACATAATGCTACAACTTTATGCAAAAGGAGCAAAATATGAAAGTGAATGTCCCTGAGGGACTTAATTACATGCCAGGGAGTGTTCACAAGTATAATAATTACATATTAAGCAAAACTTCCAGGGTTAGGTCATAACCCAGGTCAGGGGTGTTACATGAATAATGTGATTGAAGTCTTATTTGAGCAGATGTCATGGTGGTGCGAGCATGATCGAGGGTGAACTTCTCCTTGCTAAGAGATTCATCTATCATCTGAGCATGATGTAAAAGAATCGGCATCACTGATGATGTCGAATGGGCGATGAAGGATAACTAGGAAACTTTTCTCCATGTTATTTTCTTTCTTATTTCATGGGCTTGAATAATGATTTTCATAGTTTAGCAGTGATTCTGGCTCTGTCTTCCACCTTATTCCTTTACGGTCTCAGATTGTTGAGTGTATATTGGGGAACCCATTGGAATGAGATGGGGTATTTGTATTAGATCTCGGTGGCTGATAAGGTGGAGTTATTGTAGAGGAGTGGCTTTGGTAGCATTAGTTGGTGCAGGACCATAGATAGGCCCTACCTCCTTTGTCTGATTGACCACTTTTTCTTGGAGACCATTACTTATCATTTTTTTTAGTGAGATGGACATCATCTTGAGTGAGTTTGTTCAGATTACCATTTTAGGGTGTATTAGTACTCCCATTAGTTCCTTACCTAATCGACAAGAGTGGAGTTACTACTACCTAGATTATCTTCTTGGAGTGAACCCCAAATATATTTGTTGGAAAATATGGGAACAGAATATAACAAAGGGCATAATTTTTTTATCTATTAGAATTCCCATAACAAAAAGATCACGTCAACTACTATGCAATAGGAAGGATGGTTTAACAAGTTATACCTGGTCCTAGAGTAATTTGAGTCTTAACAACTTACTTCAATGCACTGTCAACTACTTTCTCTTGGACGGTGGTTGTGCAACTTGAGGTCTTCACCATGAATAACAAAAAGAACAGCTTTTGTAATGACTCCTTCGGTCTTGCCATAGACTGCAGACTAACTTCTCTCTCCTAGTAGTATCCAAAGAATTCCTTCCTCTAGAATAGTCCACACGGATCAACTAGAACTCCTATCATTCAGCTAGAGAAGATAATAAGGAGTTTTCCCTCCCGTTGGTGTACTTGTCACCAACTTGCTCACCCACAACAATTATTCTCAATTGTTCTCTCCCATCGGTATCCCTCCCTTGTATGGGTACAACTTATTTGGGCTCTCTCAGTTACCACAACTAGAGAGGACAAAAATTACCAGAGAAACTGATTTTCAGTTGTGTTTTTATGCACTGGGAAGCCTCTAGTACCCCTCTATTTATAGTTGGGGTTAGGGCCAGGGTTCCCAGAATATACAGGATTGTGTAGGAATGGAAGGAGCAGGAAGATCTTGAATTTATGCAACATGTGACTGCCAAAACACCCATCTAGTGATCTAGATGGTTGTCTAGTCACTCAAGACAGTCATCTCATACTGCGAGATGACCGTCTGGAAGTTTCTCAATTGCACACAAATTTGGCAATTTGATTCCAATTAATGTTAGACATTAATATCTTACACCACTAGTAATGTGTAGCTGAAACTAGTTTATGAAACTTCTAGAATGTTTGTTGGGACCCAAATGAGCTATCTCACACATGCAAGATGCCCGTTTTCTCACCCAAATGATGGTTTGGTGAGTAGAGTCGAGTGGATCAGTTCACACCTAAATTAGGGTAGAACTTAGCCAATTTGAACTCTGATCAGCCTGACAACCGAAACATCAATCTGAACACTTGAGACACCCATATGGCATTTCCAAATGATCCTCTCAACACTTGATATGGTTATTTGGTAGTTCATTTAGCCAATGCATTGTGTGAATTGAATACCTAAACACTATAGTAATCAATCCTATTATCATTCAAGATTAAACTTGTCTTCTAGAATAGTTCCTATGTGTGTCACCCTATAGTTCCCATATCATGTTGGAAGTGAATGCCCATAACTAGCTTATGAAAATACAAGAAAGGAGTGGTGCCTAGTCGCACATTAGTGCTACTGTGACGACCCCAATTTCTACATACTTTCCTTAGTGACATATACATATATGCGTGCACTCATATCTATAAATGTCAAAAGGGAAAATAATAGTAATCAAGATAGCCAACGGAAAACAGAGATAAGCCAAGATTAAGTTCACATCATAGCAAAAAGCCACACAACATTTCATTCAACAATGTAAGATAAAGTCATACATATTGATACTGGAGAAAGAAGAAGAATAAGTCTATGATTATTACATTGGATCTCAATCATCCTCAACATAATCTAGGAAAAGAAATATACTAATCATCTAGCAAGAAAAAGATAAGAGGACTCGGTCTATCTACTAAATCCTCCACGCTTATTATTTGTGCCTTCAGGTACTTTGAATATGCATTGCACTTTAATCATCAATTATTCCTTGTACCTAGAAAATACGAGAAACAAAACATCAACAAAGTTGGTACGTGGAATTAAAGCTATACTATGCTGGTATATGAAATACTCAAAATTTGAGAAAAGAATGAAAACATTATTTAGAGGCCGAAAATTAGAAAATCCCAAGTTTTATCCTTATTTAGAATGAATATGCATTACTATGGTGGACTTAGCACAAACATAAATATTGGGCCCTATCCCTGCGTACCTTGTACCATTAGGGATCTCCCTGCGTACCTTGTACCATTAGGGAGGTGCTAGACAACATTAATACTTTCCCTCTCTAAATAGGGAGATTAATGAGCACCACTAGTAACTACATTTCACTTATATTCAATTATATTCTTTCATGTTCAAGGCGATAAATCAGCAATTAATCATATATCCACATCCATCAATGTATATCAATTTCATGCAAACAATTACTCATACTTAACATCCAGCAAAAACTAGTCATATAATTATATCCACGTACCTTTAATTCTCAGATCTGGATTCCACAAGTCCTAAATTAGGAGAAGATAATAAATCACCCTGAAAAGTAAACAAAACCCTAAGTTACTATGGATTCTCATTATTCCTCATTAGGGCTTCTTATTAGGGTTTAGGTCATTTAGAGGGGTCACTTAGGATATATATATAGGATTCCGAGTTGGGGTCTGAGATTAGAGTCGTCCAGGTTATAAAAGGGCATTTCAGTTATTAGGGTTTCCATAAATTGTACATAGTAATCATGATGAGGTGAGAAAACTAGAAATTAAGGTTCTTCTCCCTTATTACATCAACTATCTTCCTTGGGTAGGATTTCGAGTAACATTATGACCAAGATCATAGTTAGGGTTTAAATATTCCCAAGACAGAAATAAAATTATCCAAGGCAATTAATGGTTGGTATAAAATCGTATAAGGTGTATAATAAGAAAAGCAGAATCTGGAAATTAGGGTTTTTCTCCTTTATTGAAACAACTATACTTCTGAGATAAGATTTCGAGTGACAAGATGATTAGAACCCTAATTAGGGTTTAATCTACTCTCAAAGTATATTGGAAGTCAGTTATGACCATTATTACATGATATACAATTATTAAGGGGGTCATTAGGACTTGTAGGCTATATATTCGAAAAGGGCTCAGATCCAGGTCTTGTTTATACTATACTTAGATAGATCTCATTTTTCTGATGAAAATAACATATAATTTCGATATATTCCGACATTCCTAGCAATTTCTTGGATTTTTCGAAGATAAGGCTATTATTACAAAATTAAATGGATTTGACACTTACTTGGCAGACCAGGATTGGTCGGTCTCAATCCTCGCTGGGACTACAGAGTCGTCAACTACCCAGCACTCCCGGCTGTTTCTTTTCTTCTTCCCTGGCGCGCGAGCAGGTGCCTGGAGTAGCTCTGACTCCGGCTAAGCGTGGAAAGAGGCTCGTCCTAGGTGGCAGGAGAGTACCTTTGACTTCGCGGCGATGGCCCGAGCCCAAACCGACGCCTTCGAGTGTTGTGGCTCCCTGAGGGGCTCTGAGCCACCGCGGCAAGGAGGGGTCACCTGTGAGATGTTGGTAGGAGCGAACACGGTGTTGCAGGGGGTTGGAGGTGGCCGACCTGCACCTCTGGATTGAGGTGAAGGCGATGACGGGGAGTATCTGGTGGGACGAAGTCTGTGGTGGTGTCGTTGAGGTAGGGCAGCGACGGAGGGACAGTGGGTTGGCGGCAGTCCTTGGGGATCAGGTGCCTCGAAGTAAGTCTTGCGGGAGTCTAAGGGGGTACAGTGGAGCTGCTGGAGGCCTTAAATAGGTTCTTGAGGCGAGGGAAGTAAAGCCCTAAAAGGGGCCGCCGCCGCTAGGAGGAAGGTGAGGAAGCAGAGTTTGTTCTCCCAGATCTGCGCGTGAGGAGCTTAAAGTCAGGGTTTGTTAGCTTCGTCTTCGGGAGTGGAACCAGTCCTCCAACAATCTCGCGAGGTTGTTGTGGATGCTGGGCGCGCGGGGTATCCTTGTGCTCATTGTTCCGTTGGGTTCCAATCCGCAGGAAGCGGAAGGTAGGAGACAGTGTCCGGCCCCTTGGATCCCTGGGTGGATCCGCGTCCACCTGATCGGACGGCCAAGATGAAACCCAACTAGGGGCCGCGCCCAAGCAAAGAAAGAGTGGGCCGCGTGATAGAAAATCTAATTAAAACACAAACTTTAGTCCTAGGCTAGTTTAGGTGATATAATACACAAATTTCAAAAGTAAATTACTCTAAATTGGTAGCTCCAATTGAAATGAGATTTTTGGCATAGTGTTATAATGTTATGATTTATTTATGGTGCAAATTTAGAGTCCCAATTCGATTATTGACTAGGTCAATTTACTAAAGTCATAATACTTATATTATTGACTTTATATATATCATTATTGATGATCTTAGGTGAAATTAATGATCCATTTATTCAAATTAGTGAGAGAGGTGATTGAGGGCATAAATGGAACAATTAAAATTATAAGGGAGAGGAAATAAATAATAAATGTGTAAAAACTCACTCTTTCACATTCTCCCCTCCTTTTTAAGAATTTTGTCCCCAAAATTTAAGCAGCCTGAAAAAGATATGGATACTTCTTCTCGACCTCGGTCTTCAGCTCCCAGGTGGCATTCGTTTCATCATGGTGGCTCCAGAGAACTTTCACCATTTCAATATGGCGATTATTGCGAAGCTCCTTTGACTTGAAGTCGAGAATTCTGATCAGGGACTCAACATATGACAGATCATCCTTCAATTCAAGAGGCTCATGATTCAAGATATGACTGGGGTCCTTGACATAGGGCTTCAGATTAGATACATGGAACACATTATGCATGGCACTATACTGAGGTGGTAAAGCAAGACGATAGGCACATTCACCAACCCTTTCCAGAATCTCGAAGGGTCCAACATAATGAGGACTGAGCTTTCCTTTGTTCTTGGCCAAAGCTCGAATAGGTCGGATTTTCAGAAATACATGGTCACCCTCCTTGAACTGACATTCTTGACGATGAGCATCTGCATAAGACTTTTGTCTATCCTGTGCCCGCTTCATTCTCTGCCTAATCAGTGCAACCTTATCAGAATACAACTGCATCTCCTCGGATTTCATCAGGGTACGCTCTCCGACATCATCCCAGTGTAAAGGTGATCTGCATGGTCGACCATATAGAGCTTCATAGGGAGGCATCCCAATGCTTGCCTGATAGCTATTATTATAGGCAAACTCAGCTAAAGGTAAGTAATAGTCCCATGAGCCTTCCCAATCAAGAACACAAGCTCGCAGAAGATCCTCTAGGATTTGTACTGTACGCTCTGACTGCCCGTCTGTTTGCAGATGGTAGGCTGTACTAAAGTTCAACTTGGTGCCCAATTCCTCTTGAACCTGCTTCCACAGCTTTGAAGTGAACTTTGGGTCCCTGTCTGAGACAATAGATGATGGTACTCCATGTAGGCGTACTATCTCCCGTATGTAGAGATCTGCCAACTCAGAAACCTTTGCAGTAGTCTTCACAGGAAGAAAATGAGCTGATTTGGTGAGACGATCCACTATGACCCATGCAGCGTCGTATCCCTTCCCGGTCCTGGGTAATCCCACCACGAAATCCATGGTGATGTGTTCCCATTTCCATTTCGGAATCTCGAGGGGTTGTAGTAGACCGCCTGGTCTCTGATGTTCGGCCTTAATCCTTTGACATGTCAAACACCTGGACACGAAATTGGCAATATCGCGCTTCATGCCCCTCCACCAAAACTGACGTTGTAGGTCTTTGTACATTTTTGTTGTGCCTGGATGAATTGTGTACTTGGACCCATGTGCCTCATTTAGGATTGATGTCTTTATAGCTGACTGCTCAGGAACCCATATACGATTCTTGTAACGGAGACCACCATCAAGACCCATGGACAGATGTGTTTGCGGCTTTGACAGAAGGGAAGAGAGCTCTGCAAGATCAGGACTAGCCTTTTATGCCTCAAGAAGTTCGAAATGCAGGTTGGACGTGATGGAAATGTTATTAACATGCACACGATCAGACAGAAACTGCGGCTTCCAGCCCACTAGATCCTTCATGTTCCTCCATTCGGGGACAGAAAGAGATGCACATACTGCCCTTTCTCTACTAAGGGCATCAGCGACTACATTTGCCTTACCCGGATGGTAGGCAATAGTGAAATTGTAGTCCTTTAGGTATTCGATCCATCGGCGTTGATGCAGATTCAATTCCTTCTGAGTCAGGATGTACTTCAGGCTTTTGTGATCGGTGAAGATGTCGAACGTTGCCCCGTACAGGTAGTGCCTCCAGATCTTGAGGGCATGAATGATTGCAGCTAATTCCAAATCATGGGTGGGATAATTAAGTTCATTGGGTTTTAGCTGTCTAGAAGCGAAGGCCACTACTTTACCATTCTTCTACAGGACACATCCTAACCCATTCCTCGAAGCATCAGTGAATATTACAAACCCTTCATTGCCAGAGGGTAGAACAAGGACAGGAGCCGACGTCAACTTCTGCTTTAACTGCTGGAAACTGGACTCACAAGTGGCTGACCAGACGAAGTGCTCGTCTTTCCGAGTAAGCTTGGTGAGAGGAAGTGCAACTTTGGAGAAGTTTGGAATAAAACGACGATAATATCCGGCCAGTCCCAAGAAACTCCGAATTTCAGAAGGATTACGAGGAGGTTGTCAATCAAGTACAGCAGAGACTTTGGTGGGATCAACCGATATACTACTTCCAGAAATGACATGCCCAAGAAACATAACCTTATCAATCCAGAATTCACATTTTGAAAGTTTGCCATAAAACTTCTGGGTTCGAAGAATGTCAAGGACTGCTCGCAAGTGTTCCCGGTGTTTTTCCATAGAATCAGAATAGATCAAGATATCATCAATGAAGACGACCACGAATTCATCAAGATAGGGTTGGAAGACTTTGTTCATCAGATTCATAAATACACCTGGTGCGTTGGTTAACCCGAATGGCATCACCAGAAATTTGTAATGCCCATAACGAGTTCGAAAAGTAGTTTTAGAAATATCAGAATCTTTGATTTTATGTTGATGGTAGCCAGAACGGAGATCAATCTTTGAGAAGACTTTAGCAGTACGAAGCTGATCAAAGAGGTCATCAATACGAGGAAGGGGATACTTGTTTTTAATAGTGGCTTGGTTCAACATGCGATAGTCAATACACATACGCATAGAACCATCTTTCTTTTTAACAAAAAGAACAGGAGCTCCCCAGGGGGAAACACTAGGACGAATGAATCCTTTGTCGAGAAGTTCTTGCAGCTGTTTCTTCAACTCCATCAGCTCAGCAGGAGCCATCCTATACGGTGCCCTAGAAATCGGAGTGGTTCCAGGAAGAAGATCTATGGAGAACTCAATGTCTCTATTGGGAGGCAGCCCAGGAAGCTCCTCCGGAAAAACATCAGGGAAGTCACGTACCACCTCCAGACTTTCTATAGACCCGCTACTAGGACTGGTCTCTGAGACTAATGCGAGGAAGACTTTACATCCTTTAGAAATGAGCTTTTTAGCTTTAAGAGAGGAGATTATAATATTATTACAGAATCCGCTTCCCCTAGGGATTTCCACAGGATAAGAATGAGGTTGAGAGAGGACCACCGTCTTGTTTCTACAATCAATGTGAGCATGGTATGTGTAAAGCCAGTCCATACCAAGTATAACATCAAAGTCTTCCATAGTTAAGAGAATGAATTCAAAGGGCATATCATGATTTTCATATTTAAGAGAAAGTTCATTAGTTTTCTGTAAAGTTGTGAGTATTTTGCCACTCGGAGTAGACACGTCCAGAACATATCCCAAATCCCGTATTTGAAGATTTAATATGGATGCCAGAGTTCGAGAAATAAAAGTATTTGTAGATCCGGAGTCAAATAAAGCCTTAACAGGATGACCATTTAATAATACAGTGCCTACATAAGGTAATCAAATTATGAATAATTGCAGGCTTGAATAAGATATTGAATTATAAAGAATTTAGGTTACCTTCACAGAGCTGGTTTGGATTTGCCTTGGCCTCTTCTGCGTTTACTGCAAACACCCTGCCATTGCGGTGTCCTTGAGGCTGCGGAGCACCACCCGCAGGATTGCCAAAGATGGAGGGAGTGGGGCACTTGGCGACGAAATGACCCTCCTTTTTGCAGTTATAGCAGACGGGCTTGGTGTGGCGGCATACTCCACCATGGAATCGTCCACAAGTCTTGCACTTGGGATGATTTTTCCTCAGCTGGTTCTGGTAGCTTTTCTGTCCTCCTTTTCCTGAACCTCCTCGTTTCCCTGATCCCTTGTTGTTATGGCCTGGGTGGAACTTCTTAAACTTATCCTCTTCAGCTGTGGTTAACCCTAAGTATCCCATGCTAGAAGGTTTTTGCATGCCCTGCTCTCTCTCCTGCTTGAGGGCCATATCTAGGGCTTCATCTATGCTTCTGGGACGAGAGGCTATGACTAGGGTTTTTAGGTGGGCGGAAAGGCAGTCAACATAGTGTTCAGTAAGACGGTCTTCAATTCTGATGGGTGCATAACGTTCCAGAAGCCTAAACTTCCGGGTGTAATCAGCTACTGAAAGACTACCCTGCCTTAACTCCATGTACATCTTCTCCTTCCTCTTCCTCTCAGCTATGGGCATAAAACGATCTGTGAAGAGGTTTTTAAAGGCTTCCCACTCCATGTTGTCTACTTCCTCACCCCTATTCCCGCCATAGTTCTCCCACCAGATTTTTTCCCCTCCCTTAAGCATATGGGTGGCGAACTTAACCTTCTTCTCATCGGGTACTTCTAGGGTATGAAAACCATTCTCTATGGATAAAATCCAGGCTTCAGCCTTGTCCATGACCTCAGGTTGATCCTCTCCCCAAAAGGAATCAATGTTAAGCTTAATGAAATCTATCACCGTTACTTCTTTCTTCCTAGAGGAACTAGATTCAGGGGTTCCCTTTGTGGCGAGGGTTTCCATAAAATCTAGAAGGATTTTTTTCTATTCCTCCCACCTTTCCTTGGCCATAGATTCGGGATCAGGTACTTCAGAGGTTTCAGGATCTTTCCTTTTCTTAGAGGATGATTCCTCGGAGGCCTTCGAGTTGTGAGTCTTAGGAGGCATCCTGAAATTAATCGGGATACATATATATATATATTAGAATTATTACTCAACAATTATTCTCGTCATAATTATTATTATCATCATATGATATTTTATTATTCTCATTATTTAATGATTTATATTCTGAATGTTATGATTTATGGAGGATATCCTAAAATCCTTATCAGTCGATCCTTAGGACTTTCTAAATAGAGAGACTCCTTCCTAACCTTATTACAGAGGTAAGAGGGAAAGTTTAATTTATTTCAAAACATAGATGAGAGGGAGGAATTTTTCCTATAGAAGAGGTGAGAGGGAAAATCTATAGATGAGAAAATTCCTAAATTAAGGTACGCCCAAGAATAGGGGACACTTAGGATATTGGCCAGGTAGACTTATACTGCCATAAAGGTAGCCTCGTGATTGCCAAGCTAAGTGGCTCGGAGACTTTAGTCAGACCCATGGCAGATGCTATCCTAGACACCTCAACCCTTCACATCCCTAACTCAAGGACTACCCTAGACTCATAATTGGGTGAATGAAAGTCATGTGACTATGATGTGTGAACATTGGCTCTGATACCAACTGTGACGACCCCAATTTCTACATACTTTCCTTAGTGACATATACAGATATGCGTGCACTCATATCTATAAATGTCAAAAGGGAAAATAATAGAAATCAAGATAGCCAACGGAAAACAGAGATAAGCCAAGATTAAGTTCACATCATAGCAAAAATCCACACAACATTTCATTCAACAATGTAAGATAAAGTCATACATATTGATACTGGAGAAAGAAGAAGAATAAGTCTATGATTATTACATTGGATCTCAATCATCCTCAACATAATCTAGGAAAAGAAATATACTAATCATCTAGCAAGAAAAAGATAAGAGGACTCGGTCTATCTACTAAATCCTCCACGCTTATTATTTGTGCCTTCAGGTACTTTGAATATGCATTGCACTTTAATCATCAATTATTCCTTGTACCTAGAAAATACGAGAAACAAAAAATCAACAAAGTTGGTACGTGGAATTAAAGCTATACTATGCTGGTATATGAAATACTCAAAATTTGAGAAAAGAATGAAAACATTATTTAGAGGCCGAAAATCAGAAAATCCCAAGTTTTATCCTTATTTAGAATGAATATGCATTACTATGGTGGACTTAGCACAAACATAAATATTTGGCCCTATCCCTGCGTACCTTGTACCATTAGGGATCTCCCTGTGTACCTTGTACCATTAGGGAGGTGCTAGTCAACATTAATACTTTCCCTCTCTAAATAGGGAGATTAATGAGCACCACTAGTAACTACATTTCACTTATATTCAATTATATTCTTTCATGTTCAAGGCGATAAATCATCAATTAATCATATATCCACATCCATCAATGTATATCAATTTCATGCAAACAATTACTCATACTTAACATCCAGCAAAAACTAGTCATATAAATATATCCACGTACCTTTAATTCTCAGATCTGAATTCCACAAGTCCTAAATTAGGAGAAGATAATAAATCACCCTGAAAAGTAAACAAAACCCTAAGTTACTATGGATTCTCATTATTCCTCATTAGGGCTTCTTATTAGGGTTTAGGTCATTTAGAGGGGTCACTTAGGATATATATATAGGATTCTGAGTTGGGGTCTGAGATTAGAGTCGTCCAGGTTATAAAAGGGCATTTCAGTTATTAGGGTTTCCATAAATTGTACATAGTAATCATGATGAGGTGAGAAAACTAGAAATTAAGGTTCTTCTCCCTTATTACATCAACTGTCTTCCTTGGGTAGGATTTCAAGTAACATTATGACCAAGATCATAGTTAGGGTTTAAATATTCCCAAGACAGAAATAAAATTATCCAAGGCAATTAATGGTTGGTATAAAATCGTATAAGGTGTATAATAAGAAAAGCAGAATCTGGAAATTAGGGTTTTTCTCCTTTATTGAAACAACTATACTTCTGAGATAAGATTTCGAGTGACAAGATGATTAGAACCCTAATTAGGGTTTAATCTACTCTCAAAGTATATTGGAAGTCAGTTATGACCATTATTACATGATATACAATTATTAAGGGGGGTCATTAGGACTTGTAGGCTATATATTCGAAAAGGGCTCAGATCCAGGTCTTGTTTATACTATACTTAGATAGATCTCATTTTTCTGATGAAAATAACATATAATTTCGATATATTCCGACATTCCTAGCAATTTCTAGGATTTTTCGAAGATAAGGCTATTATTACAAAATTAAATGGATTTGACGCTTACTTGGCAGACCAGGATTGGTCGGTCTCAATCCTCGCTGGGACTACAGAGTCGTCAACTACCCAGCACTCCCGGCTGTTTCTTTTCTTCTTCCCTGGTGCGCGAGCAGGTGCCTGGAGTAGCTCCGACTCCGGCTAAGCGTGGAAAGAGGCTCGTCCTAGGTGACAGGAGAGTACCTTTGACTTCGCGGCGATGGCCCGAGCCCAAACCGACGCCTTCGAGTGTTGTGGCTCCCTTAGGGTCTCTGAGCCACCGCGGCAAGGAGGGGTCACCTATGAGATGTTAGTAGGAGTGAACACGGTGTTGCAGGGGGTTGGAGGTGGCCGAGCTGCACCTCTGGATTGAGGTGAAGGCGATGACGGGGAGTATCTGGTGGGACGAAGTCTGTGGTGGTGTCGTTGAGGTAGGGCAGCGACGGAGGGACGGTGGCTTGGCGGCAGTCCTTGGGGATCAGGTGCCTCGAAGTAAGTCTTGCGGGAGTCTAAGGGGGTCCAGTGGAGCTGCTGGAGGCCTTAAATAGGTTCTTGAGGCGAGGGAAGTAAAGCCCTAAAAGGGGCCGCCGCCGCTAGGAGGAAGGTGAGGAAGCAGAGTTTGTTCTCCCAGATCTGCGCGTGAGGAGCTTAAAGTCAGGGTTTGTTAGCCTCGTCTTCGGGAGTGGAACCAGTCCTCCAACAATCTCGCGAGGTTGTTGTGGATGCTGGGCGCGCGGGGTATCCCTGTGCTCATTGTTCCGTTGGGTTCCAATCCGCAGGAAGCGAAAGGTAGGAGACAGTGTCCGGCCCCTTGGATCCCTGGGTGGATCCACGTCCACCTGATCGGACGGCCAAGATGAAACCCAGCTAGGGGTCGCGCCCAAGCAAAGAAAGAGTGGGCCGCGTGACAGAAAATCTAATTAAAACAAAAACTTTAGTCCTAGGCTAGTTTAGGTGATATAATACACAAATTTCAAAAGTATATTACTCTAAATTGGTAGCTCCAATTGAAATGATATTTTTGGCATAGTGTTATAATGTTATGATTTAGTTATGGTGCAAATTTAGAGTCCCAATTCGATTATTGACTAGGTCAATTTACTAAAGTCATAATACTTATATTATTGACTTTATATATATCATTATTGATGATCTTAGGTGAAATTAATGATCCATTTATTCAAATTAGTGAGAGAGGTGATTGAGGGCATAAATGGAACAATTAAAATTATAAGGGAGAGGAACTAAATAATAAATGTGTAAAAACTCACTCTGTCACAGCTACCCATGTGAATTGAAAGTTGGAGAACAACTTCAACCTACAATATGTGTAAGGTGTTTTAGTGATTGTAAAATTCCTTTTTCTCTGATATCTTGGAAGATCTCAAGGCATGGAATTGTCCATCCTCTCAATGTTCAATCCATGTTACTTGAAGAAAGTGTAGATTGTCTTAGATAGTGACCTAAATATCATATATTGATTCACATGTGCACGCGCATCTGTTTCTTAGTCTTGTTTATCAAGTGGTCAGGATGTCAATCTCAAGTAGGAGGAACAAATCCCATTTCTATCACCCACAGTCTATCTTCATGTGTTAAAGACTCCCAATAATGACCTTTATAACAACCCATGTTTCAAGAATATGTTTGAAGATGTCAAAGTTTACCCAACGACATGTGATGAGTGCAATGATTCAAGCCTAAGAATCACAATCACCACCTTCACTATGAGAGATGACTATGACCACCAATGATGGTTTCCATGTGTCAATCTCAAGGTGGGTCTGGCCCATACACTATTCTCTAACAGGTATGTGTGTGCTTTTTTTGATATTGATATACCATGACTAATTAGTTTTTGTCATCAACTAACCCACAATCTAGTGTCATGTAGTATTGGTGTCTATTTACCTTCCACAATAACAACCATCTATGGACATAACACAAATGTACATACTCTTATCATTTTTATGATAACTTCTTCCAAGTCACGTACTTGAAGACATACATTATTGAATATTCTCATTTTTTAGACATTCATAATGTTTCCTCATTATCTCATAACTTAATGAAACTGAATGAATTGGAAGCTTGCGTTTATGAGTATAATCAAATCATTTACGGTATATGCCATGTCAATCATCACATGATTGTCTTTCAGGGCATACCTCACTAATATAATCCCACTTGAACTTAGAGCCAATCACCCACGAATCTCATTCTTAGTAATCCAAACATTTCCACCATGTTTCTATTGTGCAAGTGCTTAATCCAGTGGGTTAGGAACACATTGATATTACTCGATATATTGCATGTTTCTTATCTCTTCCCTCTGAGATGAAACCACCATACTATGGTGTCTGATATTCCTTGCCTAACAAGTAGCTATACTATGTCCACAATATCACTACTGAATCATCTATGATTGCAACATCTATAAGTTCATCATATCAAATACTTGATCCATATAGTATCCCTTTGTGTTCATAACACAAGTATACATGACTTCTATTATAGAATATAACTAATCTCTATTAGTTCACAACCCTTCCAACTAATAACATTTCTCTTTTTGAATAGAACATATTTTATTAGTGATCACATTTTGTCATTATGGAAGCTTGCATCGATGTAACTCTTTACACTCAACTCTTCCTTTTATTGCTACCCTTATTGACTATAAATCTATCCTTAAGTACTTCAAAAGTACTAATGGATATATCTAATGACATTATAATAACCCTTATTGGAATTTATTATCATCTTGTAATGTCCATTATATACAAGATTATATGTGGTAAGTAAACTTATAACATTCATTACAGATCCATCATATGGCATCTAATTCATGATATTTCCATTCTTCACAAGAATTAGAATATAAGGTTCATGAGAGACCAATATGTATTCTCTCTCATTGATTCCTTTTAGTTTTGAACTCCTTCAACACATTTCTATTGTATGTGCTCAAACTTCCATTGTGAAACATTTAATAACTATCTCTTAGGTCTCGATCCTTATCTCATAAGATGTTTCACCTTATCCTTCATTGTTGAGGGTGTTTTCCATGCGATGTCTCAATATTCACAATTCTGAGATGTTATTGCTCATCCTATGTGGAATATTTATATATGCTCCCACTAATTCTTTTGTAATCATATATCTCATATTTTATCTTGATTCAAGTCAAATTCTTTGACTATCTTGTCAAGTTAAAAGATCCCATTATGAGATGCTTTTTTCAAATCTTGATTGAACTTTGTATTTAATAGACTTTATTTGCATTCTTGATGTTATAAAACCATTTAGATTATGTCACGTACACATCCTCTGATCTTAAAATTAAGGAGTCCAATTTTTAGCTTCATATGTCAAATCTCTTAGTCTATTTTAACTACAACAACAAGATTGACAATTGGTAAAGGAATTTTTGTCACGTTCAACAACTTGAACTGATTTGAAAACCTATTTAATCAATCTTCCCTTTTATGTTGCCTATGTAGATCTTTTCCATATGACCTTGCAACAACCTTTAGGTATTACCCCTTTAGGTGACGCTATCAAGGTCATACCTTGTTATCATACATGGAGCCCATAATGGCCTTGAGCCATTACTTAGATTATGCAACTTAATAGCTTCTAGTTGATTAGTTGGCTCAACAGTTTATAACTGACCTAACTAAATGTTGAATTCACAATTCTTCAATTTTAGATGTATTCCACTAGAACTATTTTGTTTTGTGTTATATGTCAAATGTTAGATTCCAAAACATCTTGTGATTCTCTTAGTTCTCATTGAACCTCTTTGTTGACGTTGAACATTTCATGTTCTACTTATACTCCCATTCATTCTTTAGGAACTAAATTAATCTACCAAAAAAACATTTTTGTTATTGGATTGGGAATAATAGTAACATTCAACAATTGTGGTTTGTGGATAAACCTTTTCAAGAAACTACTTTCTCAGTGTAGATTTCAATCCTTTAGACATATTGAGACATTCGCAATTCATATCATATATTATGTCTTATAAACCATTCAAATGGTACATGATTTAGTGATAGGTATATATAAGAGGGTATAAGAAGATTAGATTAATTGATAATCATATCATGACTCACCATGGTATAATTCCTTCATTCTGACACATCATCATGTTCAAATGGATTTGACTTATTATACATTATCATAGTTCTTTCTTGAAGGTTGTCAAGGTATTAACGTAAAGTATTTCAACATTTGATCTCATCAATGTTTCTTAATACTTTTATAAAAGTCACACTTCATTTATAATCTATTTGAATATTTCAGGAGATTCTCATTTTATTGTGTACATATCATCATATTACCAGTAAATGAATATGAGGTATAAGTATACCATTCATTCCATAAAATCTTCATGCATCACATGCATGTGGTCTAGTGAAGGATGTCATGACATATTGTGTGTAAATAAGGCTTTGCATGTTTCCTTAGGTTATATAACCAAGGGAATCTAGATTAACATCAATATGTATTCTAGACATGCATTTTACATGTATACATCCAAGGTGACTATTGCTAATGATAGTCTTGACTCAGTAATTATAATCCTTTGATATTAACATTACAAACACTCATATAAAAATATTTAGTACAAAAACTATTTAGATGTTTGGGCGTTGTCATGTAAGATCATATATTTTGAAACTAAAACATTATTATGTTACTTTGTTTAAATAAATGTTTCTATTTGAGAGCATAATGAAATACCAGTTCAACTACCTATATTACATGCCCATTGGACTAAGATAAATTTAAATGTAGACTATGGCCTCCATAACTCTTGATCTACCTTGTTCGTCTTTGTTCTTCAATGAAGGCCTTTACTTCTTGTCAGATCCTGCATATCAAGTATGCCAGATATCTATTTGGTATCACATACTAAATTGAAGAAGTAAACAAATTTATCTTATAACGTTTATACCTAAATTGGAGTCCTCAGTGCTTTCACATTCTTTAGTTCCCCTAACTAGAGTGGGCAATTTCTTTTCCGATGATATAAAGGCTTGGGCTTATGTCTAGCTTTAGAACTCTTCTTAGATTTTCCTTTCCCTTTAGACTTCCCCTTTGTCTTGTTGATCATCATCACATACTTGGGCTTGTCTTTCTTTATTTTCATATCAGTTGTTCTCAACATGCCCAAAAACTCTATCAATGGCTTGTCAGTGTCATTCATGTTGTAGTTCATGACAAACTAAATATATGATTCTAGAAGAGACTACAAAATCACATCAATGGCCAACTATTAACCCAAGGGGAATCCCAGTACTCTAGCTAGGTTCTCCACATACCCAATGAACTTGATTACATGAGGACCTATTGGGTCACCTTTTCCCATTTACAATTGAATAGTGCCTCGGGACATAAAAATCTCTCTTGTCTTGCATGATCTTGGAACATGTTCTAGAGATTTATGCTCTCAATCACATACATGTTCTCATGTTGCCTCTACAACTCGTAGTTAATGGTTCTCATGTTGCCTCTACAACTCGTAGTTAATGGATCATATCATCAGACACTTGACATCCATGACATCTTAAATATGCTTCTTACAAGCATCCTTGTCAGCCCTTGTTGCATTTTGAGGTGGTTCCTCTGGTTATGACATTCTCAAGATATAGAGTTTCCACTCCTACATTAGAATGATTCTCAACATCCTGAACCAGTTGTGGAATTTATTCCCAATTAATTTGTCCTTCTCAAGGACCGATCACAAAAAAAGTGATTGTTGTTTGTTGCCATTTTATTCTACAAAATAATTTGTGATCTTGTCAAAATCTCAATTTTTTATTTGATTTGATTTGATTAAATTTATGTGATAATAATTAGGTCTTTAATTCATTATTGTTCTCATTATTTTATTCAAATTGACAACCCTCAAGTATCAACTCAGAAAATTGCAGCAAATCAATTTTCTAATGAGCAAGATCAAAGACAATTAAACTATGGCCCTACCAATGCCACAAAACACAGCTAATTACCAAGGTAGGCAACTTTTTCCAATTTCACCATATGCAATTCTTGATAGATAATATGCACAACTCCTTGGAATAATTATTTGTATGCTTTTGGGCCTAGACTCTCTAAGAATCGCTAGTTAAGCCTGACCCAATTGCAATACAATAATAATTTAACTTGTGAAGGCGATACCTACATTACTACTATCGCACTTCCATGAGGTAGACATCACACCATGTGAAGGCATTAGATGGTCTTCGTCGAACAAGCTTTTCATGTGTAATGCTACTAGAAAGCATCTTAGACTTAATATGTTTGATTGAGGGTTATATATCATATATACATATAATGTATCCAATCACCACATATATAGTATGTATCTTATATATGCTATATCCCACAATGTAAACATGAAACATAAAATAAAAAGTGATGGACATGGCCATGTATACTTCTGATTCCTTGAAACCATAAGGAATTACTACCACCTAGGTCAATCATCACATCACTTGTATGAACCCATTGATGGTATAGATCTGTGCATGCCAATCTGGGTAGATCAGTACAACCCTGGAACCGGTCATCTCACCTCTTGGTTGGTCAGTTGGTCATCTCACATGGTTGTCTGGCCTCCAGTCCAACCAATGTTTGGACACCTTCCAGACGGTCAGTTTGGTCCACCCGGAGGTTGACTGGCTCCATCATTTTGTCCTCCATGGTCCTCTAAACGGTCGTCTCGTCTCAAGAACTGGTCGACTCATCTGGAAATGATCATCTTCTTTGTCATTGCAAGAAAAGAAACTATCCTATTGCAAGTAAACTATTACATTGTAAAGAGAAACCTCGAGTTACATCTTAGGGGAGAAAAGGTAGGAAATAGTTAACTTTGCATTGGGAAGAGGGAGGTAGAGGTTTGATACATAGATCAAAATAAACAAGAATATAACCAAACCATCTTACTAGACACTGATATTGGGTATTGGCCATAACCACACTACACATCCACCATCAAAGCCGCTTTTAGGGTGACATGTGTAAATTTCATATGTATCATATCATATATATATTAGTTTTGGATTATGTGGTCTTTGATCGGATATGCATATGAGATAGTTTAAATATTTTTATCGCATGCAATAAATAAATGATTAAACCAAAAATCCGATCATATGGATTATCCTAAATCATAATAAATCGGTGTGTCTTGAATATCATTGTTGGGATATACATATAGAGAATATAGCAACAAAAATATAAAATTTGTCTATTTATATTCCTATATCAGCAAGATTGCATCAACTACTATGAAATTGGAAGGATGATTTAACAAGTTATACCTAGTCCTAGAGCAAGTCGAATGATAACAACTCACTTCAATTCAAATCTCAACGAGTTTCTCTTGGATGGTGGTTGTGCAACTCCTGGTCTTCACATGAACAACGAATAAAAAATATTCTATAGTGACTCTTGTGGTATCGTCGTGGACTACAAGCTAACTTTTCTCTCCTAGCAGTAGCCAAAGTACTCCTGCCTCTAGAGTAGTCTACACTGACCAACTAGAACTTCTACCATTCAACTAGAACAGACAGGAAGGAGTTGTCCCTCCCATTGGTGTACTAGTCACCAACTTGATCTTCCCCAATAATGATTCTCAGTTGTTCTCTCCCGTCACTATCCCTCCCTTGTCGAGTAGGACTTCATTGGGCTCTCTCAGTTACCACAATCAGACAAGACAACAATTATCAGAGCAACTGATTCTTCGTTGTGTTGTTGTGCACTGGGAAGCCCCCAATACCCCTCTATTTATAGGCATCGTTAGGGATAGGTTCCCAATCTGTATGATATTGGGACCAAAAGATCTTGAATTTTGCAACATGCAACCACCAAAATGGCCATTTGGTGACCCAGATAGTTGTCTGGTCATGCGAGAGGGTCGTCTGGAACTTCCCCAATCACAAACAAATTTGGCATTTTGATTCCAATTAAGGTTATGCATTATTTTCATGTACCATAAGTAATGTGCAATCAAAACTAGCTCGGGAAACTTCCAGGACGTTTGTTCGGCCCCAACCAAGCCGTCTCACACATGTGAGACCCCCGTCTCTCTCAACTAGATGGTCGTCTACTGAGTTGTGTCAAGCTGATAGGTTCACTAGAATGAACCGCTCCAATTCACACCTCAATTTGAGAAGAACCTAGCCAATTTGAACTCTAATTAGCGTGACAACCCAAACAAACATCTCAACACTTGAGATGCAAGTCAGACATGTCCAAAGATTCCAAACTGCTATTTGGTAGTTCAGTCAGCCAATCTATTGTGTGCATTGAATATCTAAACACTTTAGTAATCAATCCAATTATCATTCAAGATTAAACTCCCCTTCTAGATGAGTTCTAATGTGTGTGACACTATAGTTCCCATATCTGGTTGGAAGTGAATGTACATAACTAGATTATGACATCACTAGCAAGGGGAGGTGCCTATCCACACATCAGTTCTACCCAAGTGAAAGGAAAGTTAGAGAACAACTTCAACCTAAAATTTGTGTAAGGTATTGTAGTGATTGTGTAATTTTGTTGTCTCTGATATCCAGGATGAAATCAAGGCATGGAATCGTCATCCTCTCAACATTAAATCCATGTTGTTTGAACCAAGACAAGATTGTATGAGATAATGTGACCTCAATATCAAATATTGATTCACATGTGAATGCACTTGTGTTTCTCAATCTCACTTATCAAGTGGGCAATATATCGATCTCTAGGAGGGACAAATGTCATATCTATCACTCACAGTCTATCCCCATGTGTTTAAGTCACCCAATCATCAGCTTTATGACAACCCATGTTTTAGGAATGTGTTTGATGATGTCAGCATGTACCCAATGACATATGACGAGTGCAATGATTTTTGGTCTAAGAATCACAATCACCACTTTCACAATGAGAGATGACTATGACCACCAATGATGGTTTCTATGTGTCACTCTCAAGGTGGGTCACTCTTATACATTGTTCTCAAACATGTATATGTGTGGTTGGTTTGATATTTCCATATCATGACTAATGAGATTCTGTCATCAACCAACCCACACTCTAGTATCATGTGTTATTGGTGTCAATATACCTTTCATAGTAGCAATCAACTAGGAACATAATAAGAATGTACATACTCTTAACATTCATATGATCTCATCCTCCAAGTGACATACTTGAAGATATACGTCATTGAGTATTTTCATTCTTTATACATTCATAATATTTCATTATTATCTCATAACTGAATGAAGCAAAATGAATTGGAAGTTTGTGTTTATGAGTGTTAATCAAATACTTTATGGTATATGCCATGTTAATCATCACATGGTTGGATCTCAGGCATACCTTACAAAAAATATTGAGATGACCTTAAAGTATGAAGTCGTGTTTACTTGGTTGTGGTCCACCTTCCTTCATGAGGGTGAGCAACGAGGTGCCAATGATCCATTGTATGCAACCGTATGGGTCCATGTGTTCACTTTCATCTTGACCACTGGTTTCTTATTTACCAAAAACTATGTAAATAGAGGAGATGTCCTTTGGTTCTCCTTTCTTTTTTATTTTTATGTGGTTCCTCCATTTGACTAGGGTGGCGGTGTGTATGACAATTTGTTCATGCATTTGCCGAGATTTTTTGAGGGTGACTTCAGAGGAGAGATTGTCCATGCTATGAAAAGATGTAGAGGCTTTATAGGCATGGATGTGATAATCTTTTACCTATCTTTTCTTGTATTTGAAATAACAAGAGTAGATAATTTTCTATGATGCTTATTTATTGTAGATTTAGGGCTACAAGAATTTTTGATTACGTAGACCTGTCACTTTGAGCGGTCCATAGGGATATTTGTATGCCTCCCTTCCTACTTGTCATCATTGGGCAAGTTGTGCCACTAGAGTGCTGTATGATTAGTTGATAGGAAAATTGAAGATGATGGACATAGGTGAGGTATGTGTAGCACTATAAACTATGTACTTTATTTGAATCAATTTCCTTGATTTTCCCTAGTCTGATTCAAGATTTTCTCCAAGTTCCAGCGTGGCGAGGTGGCCAAATCTTACGCAATCATCTTTGAGGCATGGACTTTAGATGCTTGTTGAATTTAGTTTGAGACTCTACCTAGGAGCATGTTATATATGGTTGTGTGTGTTGCTTTTTAGTGGGATTGTGACTGTAACAACCCTTATGACCCTCTTCCGGGGTTAGTCCCTTTAAGACTCAAGATCTATCAGGCTACTAAGGAGCTGATATATGGGTAGACGACACACAATTAGTACCTAAGGTGGTTCTATGCATATGGTCAGCCTGTTCTCTTTTCAAGAGAGTCATATGGTCATCTCTTATGGCCTCCATGGGTGAGTGTTTGTGAGAAAACATTCCATGCTAAACTAGATTACTGAAAAACCAAAACACCGATTAAACACTAATTAATCATACTACCATAATTGTATAGAATGAAAACTAAATAATTTTGTTCAAACATTTCAAAAGATATATTTGAACAAATGTCCAGCTTCACATGTATTATTTTATGAGGTTACTTCACATGATACTAGTGGCCTCATCCACAACATGTAAACAAAAAGTGATGTCCAAATATTTACAACGTTTACAATGCTCATGGCATAAAATCAAAACCTTGAGTCTTATATTTATCTTGGGAAAGCACTATAGCACCTCTCAACTAGTCAAATAGACCATCTATCCTTGGCAACAAGTACTCATTCTTCAATGTGATTTTGTTCAACTGTGGATAGTCCATGCAAAGGATGATAGAAACATCTTTTGTCTTTACAAACAAAAATTAACACCCAAAGGGGGTGTGCTCAGTTGCATGAAACCCTTCTCCAACAAATCTTACAACTATTTTTTCAACTCCTTCATCTCATTCAATGCCATCTTATAGGGTGCCTACTCTATAGGTTGGGTACCAAGAAATCAATCTCTCTAGGGGGTGGAACACCTAGAAACTCATCGGGAGAAACATTCTCAAACTTACACACTATAGCTAAACCCTAGATACTAGGAATTGTCACCTTGGTATCCAGTACATGAGCCAATAAAGCTTTAAATCCTTGCCTCATCAACTTCTTTGTTATCACTACCGACACAAGAGATGTAGGAAGGGTATATGTACCCATAGAGCCAATCATATGATGATTGGGATGTGGCATTAAATAACTAATTTGAAAATAGTAAAGGTAATTCCATATATTATGTGTGTCTATGTCATGATATGTTGACACAAGCATAAGTAGATGTCTAAAGAATGATGTTACTCGATGATGTATGTCTTCAAGTACATGACTTAAACAATGAGATCATATGGATGCTAATAGTACATACATTCTTGTTATGTCCCTAGTCGGATATTACCATGAAAGTAAAATAGACCACAATAATACATACGAATAGAGTGTGTGTTGACTAATGACAAAATCTCATTAGTCATGATATATGATATAAAGTCACTCACGTATATACATTGTTAGAGAACAATGTATCAGATAGACCCACCTTGAGAGTGATGCATGGAGACCATGGAATGGTAGTCAGACTCATCTCTCAAAGTGATAGTGGTGAGTGTGGCTCTTAGACCTTAAGTCACTACACTAATAACATGTCGTTTTGGTATACTTTTGACATCATTAAAATAAATCCTAATATACGATTTGCCATAAAGGTGATGATTGGGTCGCTTTGACACACATGGACTTGAGTTTGAGTGATGCAAATGGGATTTTTCCCTCATATGGGAGATTGATATCTAAGGGTTGTTAATAACTGATACTGGGAAATGTATGGCCATACTAATATAGTGAAATATGTGATATGTGAACTCATATGCATCTCATATAGTCGGCTCTAGTTCAAGGAGCATGGATTGAACATAGAGAGTATGTCAATTATATGCCTCGAATTCACTCTGGATATTAGAGACAAAAGAACTAAACGATCATGGTAACACTAATCATGAGTTGTACTTTCTCCAACTTTATGAATTACTTAGGTAGCAATGATGTGTGACTAGGAACCTCTCTTTGCTTGTGATGTCATAAGTTTGTTATGGGCATTCACTGCCAACATAATTCTGAACCTATAGGGTCACACGCATAAGATACACTTGGATTAAAGGATTATTTCATGAATGATGTTTAGATTTAATGCTAAAGGTGTTTAGGTATTCAATTAAACAACATATCAACTGACTAGACTTAGAATCATCAATTCATAGTGTTGAACTGACTATTTGGAGTGTCAGTTTGATTAGAAATTGAATTGGGTGAGTTCTTCCAGCACTGGTACATGAGACAACCATCTCGTGTGAGCGAGATGACCATCTCATGTGATTGTCAGGATACGACCATCTCGCATGAGAGAGACGACCGACTCACATGAGCAAGATGACTAGTTTGTGATCACAAGATGACCATCTCTTGTGAGCGAGATGGCGGCGGAACATTGGTTGTAGCTTATCAGTGTGAAGGAACTCTTTGAGTTGTGTCATGTAGAGCACCTTAAAAAACATCTTGTGAACATGTGCTCTTTATAGAAAGATTCCCTTGAAGAGCTCCCTTGTTAGAGAACATCCTTTATTATGATACACAACGTCTGTACCTGGAAGGTTATCATTCAACACATATGACGAGACATGCACATCCCTACATGTCATTCCAGAAAGTGAGGCCATGTCCATGCATGTCATCTTACATGGGAAAGGTGGAGGGGCACCAAACTCTATTTGTTTAGTAGTTTCCCATCGTTCTCTGGCTGGTTCATTGATGAAGAATGAAGCAAGAAGCCTTTGTCATCCTCTAACGTTCCTTCTCCCGCTGCTTTGAGAAGGTGAGGAAGTAGGGGTCTGGGCCAACTTGTAAGTGATCTTGTTCACATGTGTCCCTACTTGCATTATGTTGGTGGAGGTAATTTATTTGACAGATTCTTCTAGGAGCATGTCTATCTCTAATGGCAACTCGAGGACTACTTCGTTTAATGCATCTAAAGTTACAGCCATTTTTCCATCATAAATGGCGTCATTGTGTTCGTTATATGTTGGTTCCTCAAGGAAAGTGTCACAAATATCCATGGTGATGTTCATTTCATCCAAGATTCTATTTATATCACTTATCTCACCAGTCATCAACTTCTCAAAAGTGTTGGTATCCACCCTAATAAGATATTTGTCTTGATGCTCTTCAAAGATCGCCTCGCCCTCTGTTGGGCGGGAGTTTATATCGAGCTCCTGAACTGATGTGTTCTTATTCTTCTTATCCACAACCTTTGGTTCTTTAGGTTGAGGTGGCTTCTCTTTTGCGGCTGGCTCTTCTTCTTGGGTGGGCTTTGTGTTCACACTTTCGTCTTTGGGTGCAGAGGGTGCACCCACTTTTTCGTTAGAGTTGTCATCTTTATCGAGGTTTGATGGGCTTGAGGAAGCATTTGATGGTGAGGGGTTCTTCATACGCCTAGCCATCTTTTTATTCCTCCAATTCTCTAAAACTTGGAGTTCAACTTCCATCTCTTCGCATTCATACAAGAAGCGCTTGCGTCCCTCTTTAATATCTTCCATCGCCTCTATATAGTCTTTGTACATCTAGTCCATTTAAGCTCTAATTATATCCCGCTCCCTTTGAAGATTGATCATCTCATTAACCGTCACCTTGATGGTTGCCATCATCTTAGGCTGGTTGTTGATAACCTCCTACATGAAATTGGGTACATGTGTTGTTCTTTCTTCTAGTCATAGAACCTATGTTATTAGAGCATGCATGCAAGCGTCTATTTTTGAATTTGCTTTAGAATAGCTTTGTACTTGATCCCACATGCCATCGAATCAACACCCTAGAATGTCACCAAATATCAAAAATTGTTGTCATTTATCTATCGATGTTGTCACTGCCATTGGTTTGGGAGTGCTTCTTGATCGCCTTTCAAGAGAGTGTTGTGCTATTTCTTTTCTTGTGTCGATGTTGCTTTATTTTCCTACGACACTTCATGCTGCTTGATGTTGACAAAAGGGGTTAACTGAGCTTGCCTAGCTTCTATCTCAGCCTCCATCATTGGGGTAATGATTGGTTGTACATCAAAAGTTATAGCCTCACAGGAATCACATTCCTCTACTGCTAGAGCCTCATCAACTGTGGTGGCAACCAATGGAGAAGGAGGTGCAAAGGAGAAACCCTCATTATTATTAATGGGTTTGTCCTACAAAGACATGGGATTTACAACTTTTTCTATTTTGGTGGTTACATGCTCCATCACCTTCTCTAGATGTGGTCTGCTCACGAACTTCTTTCTCTTCTCAGGCCTTTGTTGTTCTGTTTGCAACATTTGTTTGGTTTCTGGATATGCCATCATTAGTGACTCTACTTCTACACCCCCCCTAATAGTTTTGGAGTTCATCTTGTTGATTCTTCTTCATTTGGGCGCAACTTGTTGGCATCATAGTACTCCATCTCTGGGAGGGGTAGGAGGAGCTTGGAGCTGCTTGACTTATAGAAAGAACTTTTCCTCCTTCTAGGCAAGGATGCTAGCATTCACCAGGGACTTAGTGTCTATTTTTTTGTGTCACTCGGAGAATTTGTACTTCTACAGTTGCTCCTTTTTCAAATAGTATGAACTAATACATGTTATCTGCCCACCCAAGTAGAAGTCTTTGATCTTCTTGGCATCTGGTCCCACAACAACTGCCATCTTGTCTATAAAAAGCTTATCGATGTTTACTGGCTTTGAATTTAGCATGGACCAGGTCAAAAATAGTTCCCCTTTTGATACTCCCCCTCTCTGGTCTTATGTAGACAATGTTGGAAGTTATCTTCTGCACAACCCTTATAAAGAAAGATGTGATGAGTGAAGCCTTAGACTTCCTCTGGCAGTGTTCAGCCTACCCAGTCAGCATTTCTCACACTTTTTGCTTGTTGTAACATACTTGTTCTTTCTAACCGTTGGCCTATGAGTAGGTCTAATCTTCCTCTAGGGTCATGGTGAAGATGGTATTCAGTATTGCTTCAGTAATGTAATAGGTCTTGCCTCCCATCCTGGCTTCCAACTTGAACTCCCCTCCACATTCTTTGCGTTCAACCTCTCCAACAACTATGTTTTCCAATGACGACATGAATTTTGTTGTCAGGTCATTCATGGATGGAGTTTGCATAGTGTACAAGACACTAAGGTTGGCCTTGTCCAAGAACTCGGTAACCCTATTGTAGATGTCCAACTTATTGACGTCCTAGACATCTATTTACTTTGTGGGATTGAAGGTTTTAGTGCTCAACATCATCTTAAAATGAGATTGATGTGTTTGGTCCATGGGCACGAACCCTCCTAGCTCTTCTGCAGATTCTTCATCATCCAGGTCATGCACTTCTTGTGTAGATGTCTTCTTAGTCTCAGCTGAACTTAGCCAATGTTTTTTCTAATTAGTCTAACACTCCAAATGCTCATCTCAACCCTTGAAATGTTCATTTGGCACTCCAGACGGTCATCTCACTCAATTAGTTGACCGTCTGGCATTGTATCTAGTTGATGTGTTGTGTGAATAGAATACCTAAATGCTTTAGTAATTAATTCAATCATCATTCAATATTAAACTCCTCTTCTAGATCGAGACCTATGTGTGTGACCCTATAGGTCTCATATTATGTTGGCAGTGAATGTTCATAACAACTTATGACATCACAAGTAATGAGTGGTGCCTAGTCACCCATCAATGCTACCTATGTAAATGGAAAGTTGGGTAACAACTTCAACCTACAATTTATGCATGGTTTTGTAGTATTTGTATAATTCCTTTGTCACTGATATCTTGATTGAAGTTGAGACATGGAGTAGTCATTATCTCCAACATTCAATCTTGTTTCTTGAACCAAGAGCAGACTGTCTAATATATATGTAACCTCAATATCACATATTAACTCACATGTGCATGGCCATGGACTTCTCAGTCTCCCTAATAAAGAGGTCGAGGATATCATACTCATGTAGGAGGGACAAATCCCATCTCTATCAATTACACTCTATCCCCATGTGTCGTAGTTACCCAATCACCACCTTTATAATAACCCATGTTTCAAGACTATGCTTGATGATGTCAAAGTGTATCAAATGACATGTGATGAGTGTAGTGATTTAAGGTCTATGAACCACATACACCATCATGAAAATGAGAGCTTACTGTGATTACCATGGTAATGGTTTTTATGTGTCAGTCTCATGGTGGGTTTGTCCAATAAACTATTCTCTAACATGTATTTGTGTGATTGATCTGATATAGCCATATCATGACTAATGAGATTTTGTCAACAACCAACTCAAACTCTGATCTGGTGTGTCATTGTTGTCTATCAACCTTCCACAATAATGAGTGATAAGGGACATAACGATAACATATATGTGTACTCTTCACATCTGTATGATCTCATTTCCTCGAGTCACATACTTGAAGACATTCGTCATTGATTAATATTATTCTCTAGGCATTTATAATGTTACATCATTGTCTCATAACTCAATTAAACAGAATTAATTGGAAGCAATCCTTTATTTATTAATCAAATGAATTACATGTTATCTTGTTACATTCATCATATGATTGGCTCTTTGGGCATCATATGGTTGACCTAGGAAAATTTTAACCTAATATTGAATATTGAAACATGATATCCAAATATCTTGATCTTGACCCTTGATCCAAACATTGTGTTTTAGGATCTAACTCGAAGGGTCGATCTATTACTAGATGATTTGTACTCAAAATCCTCAGTGAAAGGTACGCTATTATATAACTCCTCCTTGATTGTAATGATGATACTTTTATGTATCTCTTGACTGTATACTTGGCTACCTACTTGGATGAGCTACTGTTCCCTATGATTAGTCTTCCATTTTTCTATACTATATTTTGGAAAACATGAAAACATAAATTGCATGCCCATTATGCATGCCCGTATATTGATAATGATGATGATATTGATAATGTTGATATTGAGTGAAACAACCCCCTCATTTGGAGGTGGGACTTGTACATTGGACTCCTATGTTCCTATGGTGAGAAGGAGCCTAGTGACATTCCCCATCGCATTGGGGTAATAGAGTCACACAAAATATTTAAGCATGCTTATTTGATTACAGCATAATGGGAACTCATAATAAAAATTGAATCATTGAATAACAAACATTTTGTCCAATGATATTGGTTTTGGAAATCATTTTTTATTCTTTTGAATATAAGTCCTGCCAAGTACTCTCATTTGTTATAAACCGTTTTACTTGATTTTGATAGTGTACTGTGCAATTGCATGACTTTGTCTTGATTTTCTTTATTTTAGGCAATATAAATGGAATACTAAATCATATCACTTCCGCACTTTACATACTATAATGACAAGGATAAATTTCTTATATCTCCATATTGGTTTAGTTTGTTCTTTATATCTCCAATTTTTTAGTTATTATTTCTTATTGTATATACCAGTGTCATAGATCCTATCGGGATACTCATGGACGTGCACTTCAATCCCTTTCCCACTGTCTAGGCAGTGAGATTGGGATTGGGGTAAGAACGGTTCCATGACAGTTGGTATCAGAACCTACATACTCCCATATACTTTAAGTAAATATTTTCTCAAGTCTCGTACACCCAATATACCCTAAAGTCCATAATGGTAAAAATTGAGGTGTCTAGGCTCGGGGTCCTGGCATAATTTCTCCTATCCGTCTTCACAGTGGCTGAGATCACCCCCTCTACCTGGCCTTAATTGATCCAGAACTGGACCTAAATGTTCTCTTATGAAACCCTAGAGAGTTTTCTAGCATCTCATCTCTTCTTTAAGGACTAACCTAATCCACCCTTGTAGATGAAGATAAGGTAGTCTACTCATCTCCTCATGTGGTCCTTTTCTTGTTACCTTTTACCACATGATGTTTCGATTATGGATAGCTTATGCATGGGAAAAACGAATATCACTAAATTTTGAAAGTTGATACCATGATCTGGCCTTAGTTTGAAAACTCGATTTTGATCAATTAATTTTGAAACCAAATACTCATGTATGACCCCTAATATCACGAACACTCAATATTGACTATATGCCTCCTACATTTGAGGTAAATCTTGATTTGGTGAAGTAAGGATGACTTATACCTTATACCTCATTGTTGATAAGGTCCCTATTTGATTAAGCCCATGTTGCCCTATTATTGATTAAACCTCAAACATAGTTAAGCAAACTCGTATCCTTTGTTATACACATCTTGACTATGCTATCAAGTGACTATGACTATGACTCACAAAATCATGATGTAAGACTATGATGCAAAAAGTAGTATTCCTATTGACTATTGATGCCTTTTGTATACTTGATTTTGATATGATGAACATGGACCTAAATCATGCACCTATTTCAAAATTAAATTACTACCTTGATCATGAAAGGATAGGAATGTAAATATTAACTTCACTTAGTCAAATCTTGACATTATTGCCCTATTATGATCATGAATTTTGATCTCATGACCTTATGGAATATAATTTGATCATTAATACTCTCCTTATTTGAATAAGAAGAATGGATAATGACTAATTTTTGTAATGTGCTAGATTAGGGTGGTAGTTGACTCATGAATCCCCTAACCTAGGTCACATCCCTATTATGACTACCTCTAAGTTTTCATTTGGAGTTTGGAAAGGTATCCCCTTCCACCCGATTTGGATTGGTTGGCCTAGCCTAATAGGTTAAACCCATGGTTAATACTCGATCTTGATTCTTGATTTAATAATGACCTTAATATATGACAATGTTGACTATAGATTGTGGTTTACTTCCTAGATAGACCTAGATCAAGATCTTTCATCAGTGTCAAATACCATGATAATGAAATTTTGATATGTTGCTCGAATATAGCTGGAATATTGTTGCTCAAAATTGAATATGGATGAGTGACTTATCCCCAAGGTCTAAATAGGAATCTAAACCCTAGCTTTGGAATATTTATACATATGATCAAATTTTGGATCTATGACTTTTGATTCTTAAAATATCGACCCTTGATATTGATTAATAGTATTGTGACTCACAATTATCAAATAACATTAATGATACAAATCCTATGTTCACATTATTTGGACCTTGAGATCACCCTAGATATATGACTAATGACTTCAAAATCCCAAATCTTGATTTTTTCTGAAATGATGATTATATTGACTCTCTCGATTTATGACTTAGGGTTTAGCTCTAATTAGGACTATGGTGGGACCTTCCCATTGATTTTGAGCTCAAAATAATGATATTGAAAGTATGATGTTGTCTCAAAATGTTGAAATATGAAATCTCAAATCATGGATGTATAACCCCACCTAGGCCAATGTACAATCTAGAACCCTGAGATATTGAGATTGAAAGTCACCTTGTACACTTGAACTCTATTTGTTTGACCTAATATATGATATCTCCAAATTTGTGAACAATAGGATGCTTTCCATATTTGTGACTCATATGATGACTTTGAATAATATATGCATTGACCTTGATACTCAATTGGGAGATGATAAATGATATTGATACCAATTTTGGTTATGATATGGAACATGGAAATTAAATTATGATTATTGGATTACTTGAAAATTGAGAACATGATTTTGATTTTATACTTGAGGATACCCCAATATTTGAGGAAATTACTTAGGTTGAATAATCCCAATTTTTGAGGATGTTTTTGGGTTTTGGAGATAAAATTCCTTTTTAAGGAGGGAAGGATGTGACAAAGTGGATTTTGACATTATAATGAAGTAATTACTATTTTTTCCCTCATTATACTCACTCATGGTCCGAAATTATTTTTCTTGGTTTCTAAATCAATATTGATACTCAAATTTGAAATATGGTGATCAATGTGGATTTTATACACATTATAACACCTCAAATTGGATTCATTCATTACTTTGTACAAATAAGCAAATTGATCCATCAAACATCATAGTTTGGTTGTCAAACTTTTTCTAGATGTTCTCTACATTTTTTAGCAGCTACAGTCAACATTTCATCCCATTTGTACATTCCTACGATTTACTATGATTTCTTGAAGTTGATGTATTGAAAATACCTTTATTTACCCTTTTTAATGGGCTTTTCCATGTCATATATCCATTGCAAAGGGAGGTGGTGAACCCCAGCCCTTGGATCTGAGACTTGCGAATTAGGTGCCCAATCCAATGGTTGTGGGAATGTCTTCTACCTTCCGTTGATTGGGGGGGAGAGACTGAGAACTGGTGAATGATAATATGGGCCAGCTCGCACCTCATTTCAAATTTTGATTCGAGCGAAAGACATCATCTCACTTTTTTTGTGCCCAAGGAACCCTATTTTGTCTGGGTTTTGTGCACCTTTGCACCACCAAAACAACCCTCTCTTTCTCACCTCACTCTAGCGGCCATGGATGCCACCAAGGAGTCCCCTAGCCCAAAACCTAGTCCTTAGCTTATAAAAACCCTCGCACAAGGTTGCCTACACCATCCCGCACAAAAACCCTTGATATTGCTCTCTCTTTTGGCTTCGAGAACCCCCTGATTTCCCTCCCTTATTCTCCTATTTTGTGCGGCTCGCCGCACAGCCCAATTTGGGCATGCGTCTAAACTCGACCTCTCTTCTTCAATAACCCCCACCACTACCTCCGTGGGGTCACGATGGACCTGGGTGGCACCTTGGCTGCCTCCCTTGGCCCCTCCTTCTCCCGAACAACATCCATGTCAGTAAGGTCCTACGCCGAGTTTCTGGCTCGCGCAAGTCTTGCTCAGGAGGAGATGGAGTCCCCGAACTGTGGTTCAGGGAGGAAGATCATCGGTCCATTGGACCAACCAAGTCACAAGTGAACCAGTAAATCATGTGTGAAACGGCCTATTGAAGGATCAAACCAGACCCTGATCCAAGAGAGCTGCCTCATCTATGTGGCTCAATCTGGGCCATTCATCGTGCATCTAAGGGGTGTCCTTTTTCCATACTTAAGGTATTGCTGCTTCTCTCTGTTCAAAATTCAAATAAATTGATGAATCTTGCAAAAATCATATCTCTTGATTCCTAGCTCCAAATAATTCTAATAAATAGTCTATTTTGATCAAAAAAATCCAATGAACCCATTAAAAATACATTTGAAACCTAATTCGAAACGATGCTCATTGATATCCTTATATTTGATCTCATATTTATTTAGTTTATCAAATGGCACAATAATGATGTTTAATCTTTTGAAACCCTAGATTTGGACTCTGATGATTATCTTGTAACCTAGATCTAATCTAGTTGGATCATCTACTCTTGAAAATGAATCATTAGTGATCTAGATCTATTTATTTGATTCAATCATGATTATAATGGATAATGAGTAATCTTGATATTGATCTTAATCTTGCAAAACCCTTGGTGTACTTTTGAACCATCAATTTGATCTTGAATTGCAATTATACTAAGTATCATGATGATGATCTAGAAATTTTAATTATGACTTGGATAATGACCATAAATTAGGGTTAACACATATGATCCTTGAAAACCTAAGTGGGTCATCCACACTTGAAATATTCTTGACACTTGAATAATGTTAGACATATTGATATAGTATGAATCATAAGTGGATGACCTAACCCTAAGGTTGACCTAGGAAAATGTAACCCTAATCTAGAATATTGAAACATGATATCCAAATATCTTGATCTTGACCCTTCATCCAAACATTGTGTTTTAGGATCTAACTTGAAGGGTCGACCTATTACTAGATGATCTGTACTCGAAATCCTTGGTGAAAGGTACACTATTATATAACTCCTCCTTGATTATATTGATGATACTTTTATGTATCCCTTGACTGTATACATGGCTACTTACTTGGATGAGCTATTGTTCCCTATGATTAGTCTTTCGTTTTGCTATACTATATTTTGGAAAACATGAAAACATAAATTGCATGCCCATTATGACTGCTCGTATATTGATAATGATGATGATATTGATAATGTTGATAATGTTGATATTGAGTGCAACAACCCATTCATTTGGAGGTGGTACTTGTACATTGGCCTCCTATGTTCCTATTGTGAGAAAGAGCCTAGTGACCTTCCCCATTGCGTTGGGGTAATAGAGTCACATAAAATATTTAAGCATGCTTATTTGATTACATCATAATGGAAACTCGTAATAAAAATTGAATTGTTGAATAACAAACATTTTGTCGAATGATATTGGATTTGGAAATCATTTTTTATTCTTATGAATATATGTCATGCCAAGTATACTCATTTGTTATAAACTATTTTACTTGATTTTTATAGTGTACCATGCAATTGCATGATTGTAACTTGATTTTCTTGATTTTAGGCAATACAAATGGAATACTAAATAAGATCACTTCCGCACTCTAACACTCTGATGACAAGGATAAATTGGTTATATCTCCATATTGGGTTACTTTGTTCAATATATCTCCAGTTTTTGAGTTATTATTTCTTATTGTATATGCTAGTGTGATAGGTCCTATCGGGCCACTCAGGGATGGGCGCTTCAATCCCTTTACCACTATCTAGGTAGTGAGATTGGAATTGGGGTAAGAATGGTTCCGTGACAGTTGGTATCAAAGCCTGCACACTCCCATATACTTTAAGTACATAATTTCTCAAGTCTCGTATACCCAAGAAACCCTTAAGTCCATAATGGTGAAAATTGACGTGTCTAGGCTCGGGGTGCTGGCATTGTTTTTTCCTATCCTTCTTCACGGTGGCTAAGATCTCCCGCTCTACATGGCCTTAATTGATCCAGAAGTGGACCTAAAGGTTCTCTTATGAAACCCTATAGAGTTTTCTAGCATCTAATCTCTTCTTTAAGGACTACCCTAATCCACCCATGTAGACGAAGATTAGGTAGTCTTCTCATCTCCACATGTGGTCGTTTTCTTGTTACCTTTTACCACATGATGTATCGATTATGGGTAGCTTATGCATGGGAAAAATGAATATCACTAAATTTTGAAAGTTGATACCATGATCTGACCTTAGTTTAAAAACTCGATTTTGATCAATTAATTTTGAAACCAAATACTCTAGTATGAACCCTAATATCACGAACACTCAATCTTGACTATATGCTTCCTAGGTTTGAGGTAAATCTTGATTTCATGAAGTAAGGATGACTTATAACTTATATGTCATTGTTGATAAGGTCCCTATTTGACTAAGCCCATGTTGTCCTATTATTGATTAAACCTCAAACATAGTTAAGCAGACTCGTATCCTATGTTATACACATCTTGACTATGCTATCAAGTGACTATGTCTATGACTCACAAAATCATGATGTAAGACTATGATGCAAAAATCAATAATCCTATTGATTATTGATGCCTTTTGTAAACTTGATTTTAATATGATGAACATGGACCTAAATCATGCACCTATTTCCAAATTATATTACTACCTTCATCATGAAAGGAAAGGAATGTAAATATTAACTTGACTTAGTAAAATCTTGACATTATTGCCCTATTATGATCTTGAATTTTGATCTCATGACCTTATGGAATATAATTTGATCATTAATACTCTCGCTATTTGAATAAGCACAATGGATAATGACTAATTTTGGTAAAGTGCTAGATTAAGGTGGTAGTTGACTCATGACTCCCCTAACCTAGGTTATGACTACCTCTAAGTTTTCATTTAGAGTTTGGAAAGGTATCCCCTTCCACCCGATTTGGATTGGTTGACCTAGTCTAATAGGTTAAACACATGTTTAATACTCGATCTTGATTCTTGATTTAATAACGACCTTGATATATGACAATGTTAACTATGGATTGTGGTTTAGATAGACCTAGATCTAGATCTTTCATCAGTGTCAGCGAGCATGATAATGAAATTTTGATATGTTGCTCGAATATAGCTTGAATATTGTCGCTCAAAATTGAATATGGATGAGTGATTTATCCCCAAGGTCTAAATAGGAATCTAAACCCTAGCTTTGGAATATTTATACATATGATCAAATTTTGGATCTATGACTTTTGATGCTTAAAATAGCGACCCTTGATATTGATTAATAGTATTGTGACCCATGATTATCAAATATCAATAATGATAAAAATCCTATGTTCACAATATTTGGACCTTGAGATCACCCTAGATACATGACTAATGACTTCAAAATCCCAAATCTTTAATTTTTTTTCTGAAATGATGACTATATTGTCTCTCTCGATTAATGACTTAGGGTTTTGGTCTCATTAGGACTAGGGTGGGACCTTCCCATTGATTTTGAGCTCAAAATAATGATATTGAAAGTATTATGTTGTCTCAAAATGTTGAAATATGAAATCTCAAATCATGGATGTATAACCCCACCTAGGCCAATGTAGTGTCTAGGACCCTGAGATAATGGGATTGAAAGTCACCTTGTGCACTTGAACTCTATTTGTTTGACCTAAAATATGATCTCTCCAAATTTGTGAAAAATAGGATGCTTACCATATTTGTGACTCATATGATGACTTTGAATAATATATGCATTGACCTTGATACTCAATTGCTCGATGATAAATAATATTGATCCCAATTTTGGTTATGATATGGAACATGGAAATTCAATTATGATTATTGGATTACTTGAAAATTGAGGACATGATTTTGATTTTATACTTGAGGGTACCCCAATATTTTAGGAAATTACTTAGGTTTAATAATCCTGATTTTTTAGGATGTTTTAGAGTTTTGGGGAAAAAATCCTTTTTAAGGAGGGAAGGATGTGACAAAGTGGATTTTCACATTATAATGAAGTAATTACTATTTTTTCCCTCATTATACTCACTCATGGTCCCAAATTATTTTTCTTGGTTTCTAAATCAATATTGATACTCAAATTTGAAATATGGTGATCGATGTGGATTGTATACACATTATTACACCTAAAATTGGATTCATTCATTACTTTGTACAAATAAACAAATGGATCCATCAAACATCATAGTTTGGTTCTCAAACTTTTTCTAGATGTTCTCTACATTTTTGTGAAGCTACAGTCGAAATTTTATGTCATTTGGACATTCTTACGATTTACTATGATTTCTTGAAGTTGATGTATTGAAAATACCTTTATTTTCCCTTTTTTATGGGCTTTTCCATTTCTCAAATCCATTGCAAAGGGAGGGGGTGAACCCCAACCCTTGGATCTGAGAGTCGTGGATCAGGGGCCCGATCCAATGGATGTGGGTCTGTCTTCTACCTTCCGTTGATTGCAGGGGAGAGACTTAGAGCTGGTGAATGATAATATGGGGCATCTCGCACCTCATTTCGAATTTTGATTCGAGCGAAAGACATTGTCTCACTTTTTTCGCGCCCAAGGAACCATATTTTGTCTGGTTTTGTACACCTTTTCACCGCCAAAACAACCCTCTCTCTTTCTCATCTCACTTCGGCGGCCATGGATGCTACCAAGGAGTCCCCTCGCCCTAAACCTAGTCCATAGCCTGTAAAAACCCTCGCATAAGGTCGCCTACGCCATCTCGCATGAAAACCCTTGCTCTTGCTCTCTCTTTTGGCCTCAAGCACCCCCTAATTTCCCTCCATTTTTCTCTTGTTCTATGCGGCACCGCCGCACAGCCCAGTTTGGGCATTCGTCTAAAGTCACCTCCATCCTTCAATAACCCCTACCACTACCTCTGTGGGGTCACGAAGGACCTACGGGGGCACCTTGGCTGCCTCCATCAGCCCCTCCTACTCCCGAACATCATCCATGTTGATGAGGTCCTCCTCCGAGTTTCTGGCTGGTGCGAGGCCTGCTTAGGAGGAGATAGAGTCCCCGAACCGTGGTTCAGGGAGGGAGACCATCGGTCCATTGGACCAACCAAGCCACAAGTGATCCGGTAAATCATGTCTAAACCGGCCTATTGAAGGATCAAACCAGACCCTGAACCAAGAGAGCTGCCTCATCTATGTGGCTCAATCTGGGCCATTCATCGTGCATCTAAGGGGCATCATTTTTCCATACTTTAAGGTATTTCTGCCTCTCTCTATTCAAAATTCTAATAAATGGATGAATCTTGCAAAAATCATATCTCTTGATTCCTAGCTCCAAATAATTCTAATTAATAGTCTATTTTGATCAAAAAAATCCAATGAACCCATTAAAAATACTTTTGAAACCTGATTCCAAACGATTCTCCCTGATATCCCTACATTTGATCTCTTGTTTATTTAGTTTATCAAAAGGCACAATAATGATGTTTAATCTTTTGAAATCCTAGATTTGGACTCTAATGATCTTGTAACCTAGATCTAATCTAGTTGAATCATCTACTCTTAAAAATGAATCATTAGTGATCTATATCTATTTGTTTGATTCAATCTTGATTATAATGGATAATGAGTTATCTTGATACTTATCTTAATCTTGCAAAACCCTTGGTGTACTTTTGACCCATCAATCTGATCTTGAATTGCAATTATACTAAGTATCATGATCATGATCTAGAAATTTTAATGATGACTTGGATAATGACCATAAATTAGGGTTAACACATATGATCCTAGAAAACCTAAGTGGGTCATCCACACTTGAAATATTCTTGACACTTGAATAATGTTAGACATATTTATATAGTATGAATCATAAGGGGATGAACAAACCCTAAGGTTGACCTAGGAAAATGTAACCCTAATCTCGAATATAGAAACATGATATCCAAATATCTTGATCTTGACCCTTTATCCAAACATTGTGTTTTTGGATCTAACTTGAATGGTCGACCTATTACTAGATTATCTGTACTCGAAATCCTAAGTGAAAGGTACGCTATTATATAACTCCTCCTTGATTGTAATGATGATACTTTTATGTATCTCTTGGCTGTATACTTGGCTACTTACTTGGATGAGATATTGTTCCCTGTGATTAGTCTTCCATTTTTCTATACTATATTTTGGAAAACCTGAAAACATAAAATGCATGCCCATTATGACTGCCCGTATATTGATAATGATGATGATATTGATAATGTTGATAATGTTGATATTTAGTGCAACAACCCCCTCATTTGGAGGTGGGACTTGTACGTTGGCCTCCTATGTTCCTATGGTGAGACGGAGCCTAGTGACCTTCCCCATCACATCGGGGTAATAGAGTCATACAAAACATTTAAGCATGCTTATTTGATTACAGAATAATGGGAACTCATAATAAAAATTGAATCGTTGAATAACAAACATTTTGTCGAATGATATTTGTTTTGAAATCATTTTTTATTCTTTTGAATATAAGTCCTGCCAAGTATACTCATTTGTTATAAACTGTTTTACTTGATTTTGATAGCGTACCTTGAAATTGCATGATTGTGTCTTGATTTTCTTGATTTTAGGCAATACAAATGGAATACTAAATAAGATCGCTTCCGTACGCTTCATACTCTGATGACAAGGATAAATTGGTTATATCTCCATATTGGGTTAGTTTGTTCTTTATATCTCCAGTTTTTTATTTATTATTTCTTATTGTATATGCCAATGTGATAGATCCTATCGAGCCACTCAAGGACGGGTGCTTCAATCACTTTACCACTGTCTAGGTAGTGAGATTGGGATTGGGGTAAGAACAGTTCCGTGACAATCCACCTTGCCACTAGAAAAGTCCACGGGGATCCCTTGAGAACTCTTGACATTCTGAAGAATGAATAGGAAGTAGTTGTCTCTGCCTTTGGAGTACTTGTCACCAACTTGCTCTCCCTCAATAATGATCCTCAGTTGTTCTCTCCCTTGTTATCCCTCCCTAATTAGGTTGGACTTGCTTGGGCTCTCTTGGTTGCCACAACTAGAGAGGACAACAATTATTAGAGAAACTAATTCACAATTGTCTCTATTGTGATTTGGGAAGCCCCTATTACCCCTTTATTTATAGAAGGATTATGGTTTGTGTTCCTAGTCTATACGGTAGTGGAAGGGAGTGTAAGATCTTGACTTTTGACAACATGCGACCACTGAAATGATCTTCCAGAAACCCAGACAGTCGTCTAGCACATGAGACAGTCATCTCATACTTTAAAATGGTCATTTTACAATTCCCATTCACTCACAAAATAGGCAATTCAAATCCAATTAATGCACGACATGACGTCAGCACTAATTCCTTGATGCAATCAAATTTTCCACAAACTCAGCAATCTCACTCATGTGAGACATTCGTCTCACTCACCCAGACATCCATGTGGTGAGCCGATCCAAGATGGTCAGTTCAATAGAATGAATCGGTCAGTTCACACCTCAGTTTGAGAACAACTTAGCCAATTTCAGTTTCTATCAGTCTGACACTCCAATCACCCATCTCAACCCTTGAGATGACTGTTTAGAACATCAAACGACTTTCTCACTGAGTGAGACGATCTTCTAGAAATGTATCCAGCCAATGTGTTGAGAGAATTGATTACCTAAATGCTTTAGTAATCAATCCAATAACCATTGTGTGTGACAAAGTGGAATTTTGCATAAGTTTGAATTAATTCCAATTTTTCCCTCTTTATACTCACTCATGGTCCCAATTCATTTTTCTTAGCTACATAATCAATATTGACACTCAAGTACAAAATATGGTGATCAATGTAGTTTTTTATACACTTTATAACACCTCAAATTATATTCAATCATCACTTTATCCAAAGGATCAAATTGATCCATCAAACTTTATCATTTGGTTCTCAAAATTTTTCTAGATGTTCTCTACATTTTTTGAATCTATGTTCCAAATTTCATATTATTTGGACATTTCTACGTTTTACTATGATTTCTTGAAGTTTTATGCTAAAAACCCCTTCATTTGCCTTTTTAATTGGTTTTTCCACATCAACTATCCAGGGCAAGGCATCGGGGGTGTGTTTTTGCCCTTAGATCTGCCTCCCATGGATACAAGATGGCTCTGATGGCCATTGTGTCATCTTCAACCTCCCGCTGATTGTGGGCAAGTGTTAATGCGGCCAAACAACCGATCTCCCGCTCACGACCCCAGTTTGAAAATATGAGCGGATAGAATCGCTCGTCTCGCAAATTCGAACTCGACCATACCCATTTTGACCATCTTTCATGCTCTATCCAGCCACTAAAATGAGCTCTTTGCTCTCCCCTCTCACTCTGGCAGCCATGGCAATTTTCAAATCTCGATCTAGCCTAACCCTAGCCTCAAAGCCTATAAAAGACCCCCCCAAGGGCCGCAGCAAGTTCACCTTACTCATAGCTTAGCCTTGCATGCCATATTGGCTTTGAGCACCCCTTTTTCTTGCTTTGATCCCTTGCTACTGCAAACGGCGCCGCCGCCCAGCCCTGTGGGATGTTCCTCTCTTGCACCGCAAGGCTTCTTCCTTTGGCCACCAAGAGCTTCGCGAAGTCACAACGAATCCGGGCGGCATGATCATTGCTAGCTTCGACCCCTCCTATGCTAAACCCTTTGTAGCTCCGATGATCTAGCCTACCACAGATGCCTGCTCGAGTGTGTCATCTTGAGCGGGAGGAAAGGCTCCCCAATCCACTGGACCAAGGAGGGTTTGGCCTGATCAAACCAACAATTAATCCAGCTAACCAATGCTTGAACCGAGAAACCAAAGGGAATGAACTTGTGCACTGAGCTTGGACTGGCCCTATGAGCTAGCAATGTGCAAGGACTATGTGGATAGATCTGTTCCATTGCTTGTGCATCCAATGGCCCTGGTTTTTCACAAATAAGGTATTATATCTCCTCTCTATTCAGATATTCATATAAATGTACAAATCTTGTTTTAATTGTAGAAAATACATCCTAGCTCCAAATATTATGAACAAGTAGTCAATCTTGATTAGAAAAACCCACTGAATCGATTAAAAATACTTTTGAAACCAGATTCCAAACGATATGCTCACTGATATCCCTAGATCTTAAACTCTTTCTCATCTAATTTTGTCATATAGTTCAATAATGATGTTCAATCTCTAGAAACCTTATTATCTAACTTTGATGTCTTCATTTGAGACTTTAAAAGCATACTTGACTCGTTAGTGAATCTATATCTAAACTTTTGACTGATTCAAATCTTGAATAATATATCATGCCATAAAGTGATCTTTATTCTGACTCTAGAATTTTCATATTGTGAATATAATTGTATTATATCTTGTGACCTAGCTGATCTAAACTTGAGTTCCAATGATGCTAAGTATCATGATGATGATCTAGATATTTGATGAATTGGATAATGACCATTAAGTTAGGATTAATTGGATAATGACCATTAAGTTAGGATTAACACATATGATCCTAGAAAACCTAGGTAAGTCATTCACACTCGAATATATTGTACACTTGAAATAATGTAGGACATATTAAAATATTGATTATAAGTGAATGACCCAACCCTAAGGTTGACATAGGAAAAGTGTAACCCTAATCTCGAATATTGAAACATGACATTCAGAATATCATGATCTTAACTCTTGATTCTATCTTGATGATTTAGGATTTGACTTGAAGGGTCTACCTATTATTTGTTGATTATACTCAAAATTCTTGGTGAAAGGTACACTATTATATATTTCCTCCTTGATTGTATTGAAGATACTTTTATGTCTCTCTTAGTTGTACACTTGGCTACTTACTAGGATGAGCTACTGTTCCCTATGATTAGTCTTATGTTTTTCTATACTATATTTTGAAAAACATGAAAACATAAATTGCATGCCCATTATGATTGCCTGTATATTGATAATGATGATGATATTGATAATGTTAATAATGTTGATATTGAGTGCAACAACCCCCTCATTTGGAGGTGGGACGTTTACATTGTCCTCCTATGTTCCTATCGTGAGAACGAGCCTAGTGACCTTCCTCATTGCGTTGGGATAATAGAGTCACACAAAATATATAAGCATGCTTATTTGATTACAACATAATGGGAACTCGTAATAAAAATTGAATCGTTGAATAACCAACATTTTGTCGAATGATATTGGTTTTGGAAATCATTTTTTATTCTTTTGAATACAAGTTCTGCCAAGTATACTCTTTTGTTATAAACTTCTTTACTTGATTTTGATAGCGTGTTGTGCAATTGCATGATTGTGTCTCGATTTTCTTGATTTTAGGCAATACAATTGGAATACTGAATAAGATCGGTGTCGTACTCTACATACTTGGATGACAAAGATAAACCAGATATATCTCCATATTGGGTTAGTTTGTTCTTTATATATCCAATTTTTGAGTTATTATTTCTTATTGTATATGCCAGTGTGTTAGATCCTATTGGGCCACTCAGGGACGGGCGCTTCAATCATGTTACCACTGTCTAGGCAGTGTGATTGGGATTAGGGTAAGAACGACTTCGTGGGAGTTGGTATCAGAGCTTACACACTCCTGTATATTTTAAGTAAATCATTTCTCATGTCTATTACACCCAAGAAAACCCTAAAGTCCATAATGGTGAAAATTGAGGTGTCTAGGCACGGCTTATTGGCATAATTTCTCCTATCCATCTTCACGGTGGTCGAGATCCCCCACTCTACTTGGCCTTAGTTGATCCAGAACTGGACCTAAAGGTTCTCTTGTGAAACCCTAGAGAGTCTTCTAGAATCTCATCTCTTCTTTAAGGACTATCGTATGCCACCCATTAGATGAAGATTAGGTAGTCTTCTCATCTCCTCATGTGGTCCTTTTCTTGTTACCTTTTACCACATGATCCCTTTATTATGGGTAACTTATGCATGGGAAAAATGAATATCACTAAATTTTGAAAGTTGATACCATGATCTGACCTTACTTTGAAAACTTGATTTTGATCAATTAATTTTGAAACCAAATACTCATGTATGACCCTATCACAAACACTCAATCTTGATTATATGCTTCCTAGGTTTGAGGTAAATATTAATTTGGTGAAGTAAGGATGAATTATACCTTATACCTCATTATTGATAAGGTCCCTATTTGATTAAGCCCATGTTGCCCTATTATTGATTAAACCTCAAACATAGTTAAGCAAACTTGTATCCTATTTTATACACATCTTGACTATGCTATCAAGTGACTATGTCTAGGACTCACAAAACCATGATGTAAGACTATGATACAAAAAGTAAATTCCCTATTGACTATTGATGCCTTTTGTAATCTCGATTTTGATATGATGATTATGGTCCTAGATTTTGCACTATTATGATCTAATTCCTCGAATTCCAAATTCAAATCCTTGATTTCCAAATTATACCACTACCTTGATCATGAAAGGAAAGGAATACAAAGATTAACTTGACTTTGTAAAATCTCGACATTATTGCCTCATTATGATCTTGAATTTTTGATCTCATGATCTCACGGAATATGATTTGATCATTGCTACTCTCCCTATTTGAATAAGCTCAATGGATAATGACTAATGTTGGTAATGTACTAGATTAGGGTAGTAGTTGACTCACGACTACCCTAACCTAGTTAATATCCCTATTATGACTACCTCCAAGTTTTCATTTTATTGATTATTAAGAGTTCGGAAATGTATTCCCTTTCACCCTATTTGAATTGGTTGACCTAAGCCTAATAGGTTAAACCATGGTTAATACTCGATCTTGAATATTGATAATGACCTTGATATATAACAATATTGACTATAGCTTGTGGTTGACTTCCTAGATAGACCTAGGCCTATATCATTCAAACCTTGGATACCTTCATAATGAAATCTTGATATGTTGCCCGAATATTGTTGAATATTGTTTATAGATGAGTGATCTCCCTCAAGGTTTAAATAGGAATCTAAACCCAAGCTTCAAAATTCTGGACCTATAACTTTTGATGCCTAAGATATCAACTCTTGATATTGATTAATGATTTGTGACTCATGATTATCTATCTCAATAATGATACAAATCCTATGATCACACTATTTGGACCTTGAGATATATGATTAATGACTTCAAAATCCCAAATTTTGAATTTTTTTAAATTATGACTATTTTGACCCTCTCGATTTATGACTTAGGGTTTAGCTCTCATTAGGACTAGGGTGGAACCTCCCATTGATTTGGAGCTTGAAAATCATGATATTGAAAGTATGATGTTATCTCAAAATGTTGATATATGAAATCTCAAATCATAGATGTATAACCCCACCCAGGCCAATGTAGAGGCTAGGACCCTGAGATTTTGGGATTGAAAGTCACCTTGTACACATGATTCAAAAAATCTATTTGCCTGACCTAAAATATGATCCCTCCAATTTTTTTTATCAATGGGATACTTCCCATATTTGTGGCTCAAATAATGAATTGACCTTGATACTCAATTGCTCGATGATGGAATGATATTGGTACCAAGTTAGTTATGACATGAAACATGGAATCCCAAGTATGATTATTGGACTAGTTGAATTTTGAGGACATAATTTTGATTATATAGTTGACGATACTCAATAGTTGAGGATATGATATGGTTTTTGATAATCCCAATTTTGAGGATTTTTTGAATTTTGGGGACAAAATTCCTTTTTAAGGAGGGAAGGATGTGACAAAGTGGAATTTTGCATAAGTTTTAATTAATTCCAATTTTTCCATCTTTATACTCACTCATGGTCCCAATTCATTTTTCTTGGCTACATAATCAATATTGACACTCAAGTACAAAATATGGTGATTAACGTAGTTTTTTATACACATTATAACACCTCAAATTATATTCAATCATCACTTTATCCAAAGGATCAAATTGATCCATAAAACTTTATCATTTGGTTCTCAAACTTTTTCTAGATGTTCTCTACATTTTTGTGAATCTATGTTCCAAATTTCATGTGATTTGGACATTCCTACGATTTACTATGATTTCTTGAAGGTTTATGCTAAAAACTCCATCATTTGCCGTTTTAATTTGTTTTTCCACATCAACTATCCAGGGAAAGGCATCGGGGGTGTGTTTTGGCCCTTAGATCTTCCTCCTATGGATCCAGGCTGGATCTGATGGCCATTGTGTCATCTTCAACCTCCCACTGATTGCGGGAAGGTGTTAATGTGGCAGATATCCCACTCACGACCCCAGTTTGAAAATATGAGCAGATAGAATTGCTCGTCTCGCAAATTTTAACTCAACCATGCCCATTTTGACAATCTTTCATGCTCTATCCAGCCCCTAAAATCAGCTCTTTGCTCTCCCCTCTCACTCCGGCGGCCATGGCAATTTTCAAATCTCGATCTAGCCTAACCCTAGCCCCCAAGCCTATAAAACAATCCCCAAGGTCCGCAACAAGTGCACCATGCTCAGAGATTAGCCTTGCACGCCATATCGGCTATGAGCACCCCTTTTTCTTGCTCTGATCCCTTGCTGGTGCAAATGGCACCGCCGCCCAGCCCTATGGGGTGTTCCTCCCTTACACCGTGAGGCCACTTCACTACTACAGAAATAGCATTTAGTGTCGCTTTTCTGGGCGTCGGTTATTAAGGAAAACCGACGCCTATCATATAAGGCGTCGGTTGTTTAAGCAAACCGACGTCTATATTCGAAGACCAGCCAGACACGGGTACCTCTTTGTATTAAGCGTCAGTTGTTTATAAAAAACCGACGCTTAAAGTCGCCCGCGAAATCCATTTTTCGATAAAAAAATAGTGTCATTGTCAGCGTCGGTTATATACCTAGAAAACCGACGCCTATGTGCGATGAAAATTTGCGCCGAAAATGTCACTTTCAGCGTCGGTTATCCTTGTATAACCGACGCTGAAGGTGGTTCCCACCAAACATTTTCATGAAAATATCATCCAATTGGACGTCGGTTGTTGCAAACAACCGACGCTAAAGATGTTTAGGCGTCGGTTGTTGTAAACAACCGACGCTATTTGGGAACTTCATAACCTTCGATCGCCCGACTCTTCCCCTTTCTTCTGTTTCATTGCGAGTGATTTCTCTGCTGCGGCAATTTCTCTCCGGCGATTTCTTCTCCAGTGCCATTTCTCCGGCTAGTTTCTTCTCCGGCGCCCCCTCTCCGGCGCCTCATCTCCGGCGCCCCCTCTCCGGCTAGTTTCTTCTCCGCCGCCCCTGCTGCCCGCCCCTGCTGCCCGCCCTGCTGCTCCAATCACCCTGCGCCGCCGCCACGCCTGAGAACCGGCGCCGCCGCCACGCCTGGTGCCGTCGCTCCGCGTGCCTGCCCAGTGTGTCGCTGCCTGCCCACCTGCCAGCTTCGTCCAGCGTCACCCACCGCCCTAGCTCCTTTCTTCCTGCTCACGCCCGGCGCCACCCCCTTCTTCCTGCTTCGACCACCACTGCTGGGAGCTCACATATTTGTCCACCGCCGCTAACGAAAGGTATGTAAGCTGAAATAATTGGGTACTGTTGTAATGCATCGAAGTAAATATCCTATTTCTCTTATATACTAGTAATGCATGATTAGTTTTACTGATTTCCTTACTGCTTTCAGTGATTAATGATTGGTACTACTGGTTAGTATTACTTTAGTCATTACTTTAATTCAACAATTCATAGTTTGTTATTTACAATTACTGATCTGCTTGCCGATTTTAATGATTAGAGATACTGATTAATAGTAAGTATTGATGAATACTTAGTTAATTACTGATTTGTTGATTAGATATGTATAGAAGTTCCTTATAAATATATTTTTATATACACATACATGTAATTTTGTATAAAATACATGATGTAGTGTGATCTTAATTCCTAGAGTGTACCCCTTTTGTTCTATGATGGTACCTATGACCCTAAATACATCCATAAGGGTCTATTGTATCCTAAAGAAGATTTATTTCTTCCTTCTGCCCTAATTTTTATATGGATCTTAATCTTATATCGCTTACTCATAAATAAGGAAATATCCTCCCTTATGACCACCTTGATGTGTATGTCCCATATAATCCACATGTTGGACCCTAATGATACAAATTTTTTATGTTGAAAACGAATGTATGTTTCAAGTGTTGAACCTAATGTTGGACAATGTGTTTGTTATAGGTGGTACACATTTATTATATAAGAATGACATCACATGTGTTTGTTGGCCTAGAAAGTCAACAATCATTGTTCTTTATATTACTTGTACATTGGTATAAATTAGAATGAACAATCACTAAATTATATACTATTTGTATGGAGTCCGGCTTCATTGTAGATATCTATTATTGTGTTTGTTGGCCTAGAAACCCGTCCAAGATTGACGCATTAGGAGTAAATCTTGGATAGTCCCCGGTTTGGGACTGTTCTTGAACACCTAATCTCACTTAGGATGTAAGTGTATAATGTGTATTGGGTTTTCGAGAAAATTTTGGTAGCATTTCCCCGTTTGTTCTCTAAGTACATATGTACTTAGAGAACAGCGGGGAAATGCTGCCGAAATTTTCTTGAAAACCCAATACACATTATACACTTACTAGTGAGATTAGGTGTTCAAGGATGGGATAGGTGGTACACATTTATTATATATAAGAATGACATCACATGTGTTTGTTGGCCTAGAATGTGAACAATCATTGTTTTTATATTACTTGTACATTGGTATAAATTAGAATGAACAATCACTAAATTATATACTGTTTGTATGGAGTTCAACTTCATTGTAGATATCTATTATTGTGTTTGTTGGCCTAGAAACCCGTCTAAGATTGACTCATTAGGAGTAAATCTTGGATAGTCCCCGGTTTGGGACTGTTCTTGAACACCTAATCTCACTTAGGATGTAAGTGTATAATGTATATTGGGTTTTCGAGAAAATTTCGGTAGCATTTCCCCATTTGTTCTCTAAGTACATATGTACTTAGAGAACAACGGGGAAATGCTGCCGAAATTTTCTTGAAAACCCAATACACATTATACACTTACTAGTGAGATTAGGTGTTCAAGGATGGGATAGGTGGTACACATTTATTATATATAAGAATGACATCACATGTGTTTGTTGGCCTAGAATGTGAACAATCATTGTTTTTTATATTACTTGTACATTGGTATAAATTAGAATGAACAATCACTAAATTATATACTGTTTGTATGGAGTCCGACTTCATTGTAGATATCTATTATTGTGTTTGTTGGCCTAGAAACCCGTCCAAGATTGACTCATTAGGAGTAAATCTTGGATAGTCCCCGGTTTGGGACTGTTCTTGAACACCTAATCTCACTTAGGATGTAAGTGTATAATGTGTATTGGGTTTTCGAGAAAATTTTGGTAGCATTTCCCCGTTTGTTCTCTAAGTACATATGTACTTAGAGAACAGCGGGGAAATGCTGCCGAAATTTTCTTGAAAACCCAATACACATTATACACTTACTAGTGAGATTAGGTGTTCAAGGATGGGATAGGTGGTACACATTTATTATATATAAGAATGACATCACATGTGTTTGTTGGCCTAGAATGTGAACAATCATTGTTTTTTATATTACTTGTACATTGGTATAAATTAGAATGAACAATCACTAAATTATATACTGTTTGTATGGAGTCCGACTTCATTGTAGATATCTATTATTGTGTTTGTTGGCCAAGAAACCCGTCCAAGATTGACTCATTAGGAGTAAATCTTGGATAGTCCCCGGTTTGGGACTGTTCTTGAACACCTAATCTCACTTAGGATGTAAGTGTATAATGTGTATTGGGTTTTTGAGAAAATTTTGGTAGCATTTCCCCGTTTGTTCTCTAAGTACATATGTACTTAGAGAACAGCGGGGAAATGCTGCCGAAATTTTCTTGAAAACCCAATACACATTATACACTTACTAGTGAGATTAGGTGTTCAAGGATGGGATAGGTGGTACACATTTATTATATATAAGAATGACATCAAATGTGTTTGTTGGCATTTCCCTATTTGTTCTCTAAGTACATATGTACTTAGAGAAGAGCGGGGAAATGTTGCCTAATATTTTCCTAATATATACTTGTTTCCTAATATATACTTGTTTTCTCTGATCATAGAATGGATAGATCATGGATGTCCATTCGTAATCGTTGCACCCCAGAGTTTATATCTGGTCTTGATCAGTTTATTAGATTTGCCGAGGAACATAGGAAAAAACCTACAGATAGGTTCTACTGTCCATGTAGGCATTGCGGTAACAACTTGAAAGTCAACACTGGTGAGGAAATCAAAAGTCATGTCATGTGCAACGGGATTGTACAAGGCTATACAGAATGGCACTGGCATGGAGAGATTTCAAAATCGAAACCAGTAGATGTCGATAGCAGTGCTTGGGTGGAAGAAGAAATTGCCTCCGATGACGTAAATGTGAACGAACCAGTTCCAGCAGACATCATTGATGCGATGCTAGATAGTTGTAGGGTAGAGCACACCGATTCACCTCCTATCTTTACAAACATTGTGCATGATGCTGAGATACCGTTATACACAGGCTGTGCTAAGTTTACAAAGCTTAGCGCTGTGTTGAGATTGTATAAGTTGAAAGCTAACAATAGATGGAGCGACAAAAGCTTCACTTCATTGTCGACTTTGTTGAAAGAAATGCTTCCTAAAGGAAACGAGCTTCCAATCTCAACATACCAGGTAAAGAAAATGTTGTACCCAATGGGAATGGAGGCCAAGAAGATACACGCATGCCCGAATGAATGTGTATTATTTCAAAAGGACTATGTAGATTTGAAAGATTGTCCAAAATGTGGTGCGTCACGGTATAAATTGACGACTTCGGGGGAGTCCAAAACTGGTTCTCCTGCCAAGGTGTTGTGGTATCTACCTATAATATCACAGTTTCAACGCTTGTTTGAAAATCCGAAAGATGCCAAGAATTTGAGGTGGCATGCAGATGATCAGAAAAATAATGATGGGATCCTACGACATGCGTCTGATTCCCCACAGTGGAAGAAGATTGCTCTATTGTACCCTGAATTTGGTGAAGAAGATAGGAATCTAAGACTTGGGCTTTGTACAGATGGGATGAATCCGTACGGGACATTGAGCAGCCAACATAGCACTTGGCCAGTCATGCTTGTTATATACAATCTTCCTCCCTGGATGTGTATGATAAATAAGTACGTTATGTTGTCATTGTTGATATCGGGCCCTAAACAACCCGGAAATGATATCGATGTTTATCTTGAATCTTTGATTGATGACTTAAAGAAACTTTGGGCTGAAGGTGTGATGACCTATGATGCTTCAGCAAGAGAGACATTTTGTTTGCACGCTATGTTGTTTTGCACTATTAATGACTTTCCAGCATATGGGAATTTGTCTGGATATAGTGTCAAAGGAGCTAAAGCGTGTCCTATATGTGAAGAAAACACTGATTCAATAAGACTAAAACATGGCGGCCAGACTGTATATCTTGGTCATCGAAGGTTTCTTTCAAAATTCCATCCGTATCGTAGGAAGCGCAAAGCATTCAATGGATGGAATGATGAACGGAGTGCACCTAAACCTATACCAGGGGATGTTGTTTATGAAAGAGTAAAAGACATTGTCAATGAATTTGGTAAGAAATCACAATGTAGTATGGCCACACGGAGTGACAATTCTTCATTCAAGAAGAAGTCAATATTTTGGGATCTTCCTTATTGGAGTTCTTTGACAGTCAGGAATTGTATCGATGTAATGCACGTTGAGAAAAATGTCTGTGATAGCATCATTGGTACTCTATTAAATATACCAGGTAAGACTAAAGATGGGATAAAAGCTAGACTGGACCTACGTGAAATGGGAATAAGGTCAGAATTAACAGAATTACGTGAAATGGGTAATAAAAGAACATACTTACCTCCCGCTTGTTACACGTTGTCTAAAAAGGAGAAGAAAACTTTTTGTGAATGCTTGGTAAATGTTAAGGTGCCACATGGTTACTCATCCAACATCCATAGATTGGTATCAATGAAAGATCTGAAGTTGATAGGTCTTAAATCTCATGATTGTCACACTCTAATGCAACAAATATTGCCCGTGGAAATTCGATCTATATTGCCGAAGCATGTAAGGTTTGCAATTACCATACTTTGTTTCTTTTTCAACAGTCTATGAAGCAAAGTTATGCGAAACAAATATTCTATATCGATGATCCTGCGAATGATAAATGGTCGGTTGTTCTTCATGGTAAAAGACAGTTCATTGAAGATCCTATAGATGAAGAAGAGTACTATGATAAGTATGATGACTCCAGTCCATTCTCAGTTGGGTTGCCCACTCCACAAAATATTGAAGCTAATGATGACTTATATGTGCGCGAAGATCACAATGAAGGATTGTTAATTGATAAAAGATCACAATTTTAGAGACATGTATGTTAATACAAATGTTAAATGTTTGCCTTTTTCTAGTTAATACAAATGCTAAATGTTTGCCTTTTTCTAGTTAATACAAATGCTAAATGTCTGCCTTTTTCTAGTTAATACAAATGCTAAATGTTTGCCTTTTAAATGACATTTTCAGATGGATGACCATGATGAGCATGATGTCCATGATGAGCATGAAGTCCATGATGAGCATGTTGTCCATGACGAGCATGGCGAGGATACTAATGTAAGTTCTAAAAACATATCAGGTAATTCTATAAAATTCATTATCTTCTAGTTATGTCATATATCCTATATTTCTATATAGGGCTAATTTAGTGTGTTTATTTTTGTCAAATTTTAGGTTGATGCACATGTACCCACTGAAGCACTGGAGCAACTTGATGCGCAGCACCAAACACTTAACAAGAAAAGGGCATCACTCTGTTGAAGAAGTTATTAGTGCTAAGTGGTAGTGGATCCAAATTGGTGGTGGAGTTTGATAATGGAGGAAATCCAATTGGAGTGAACCGCAATAATTTTGTAAACTATCTTGGGTGTACCACTCGGAGCCATTGTGGTGTTAAGTATGATAATTGGCATAAAGTTCCTCAAGGGAAAAAAGACTTGATATGGAAGGATTTATGCGTGAGTTATTATTATTTGCATATTCTATTTTGTAGATTACAAATTCTATTATTTGCAATTCTATTTTGGATACTAGTTAATAACATTTCTATTTTACATAATCTGTTTGCATTGGATGAGAAGTTGCATCGTAAAAATGTGATGCAATGCGCTGGAAAGATGCTTAGGAATTATAGGACAAATCTGAACAGAGAATACATAAAAGAGGGTAATAAGAAGAAGAAGTCAGCCCTTGAACAATGGAACTTCTTGGACAAAGAAGATTGGGACAATTTTGTTGCTTCAAGAAAATATGAAGAATTCAAGGTATTAGGCGTCACTCCCAATTTAATTAATATACATTGTATTCACCTATTCAAAATTAACATTTAGTGCTACTAACCAAATCATTAATGTGCATACTAACTAGGCCCTCAGTGACGCACAAAAAGCAAGGCGTGCACTGAATGTGCATGACCACACTATGGGTCCAAAAGGCTATGCAAGCGTTCGCCAAAGACTACAGGCGGAGTCTGCGGCTACTCAGGAGTCTGCTCCTACTCAGGAGTCTGCCACACCCATGCCTCACCATGATATCTGGATAGCTGGCAGGCAAAACAAGAAGGGTGAAATAAAGAAGCCTGTAACTGCTGAGGCGGCTGCAAAAATGGTAAAATACAACTCTTAGAGAAATCGTTTGAATATTGATTATTTGTGGTGTTAACTTACCAATTTCTTTTTATGGTGATTAGCGGGAGCTGCACGAGCAGAGGAAACAAGGCACATTCATCCCTCAGGGCACAAGGGATGAATTGACAGTTGCTCTGGGTAACCCAGAGCATCCTGGACGTGTTAGAGGTGCCGGCGCTGGTGTTGGCATCAAAGCATTCTTTGGGCCATCCCAGCGCAAACCCAGAGCGGGACTTTCTCAAGAAGAGGTAACCTATTCTTTTTTTAGAATGTTACTGCAAAAGGAAATTCATTAATAAGAAGTTAATGTTTCTTTTATCCATGTATAGGAGAATAAGAGAGTTGAGGATTTAGTTGCTAAGAAGGTCAACGATGTAGTTGCTGAGAAGGTCAAGGAAGAATTTCTGCTGTGGCAGACATCTCAGGCTTCCAATACGCCTATGGTGACCCACTCTTCTCCTGATGCACAGACTGCGAGTAATCCTGGAGACCCATCGCCTAGCACGTCTGTTGTAAGTATTGTTTATGACATTGTAGTTAGTCTTTTCAAGTTGTTATGTTTTCAAGATGATATGTATATATGTATAATATTCTTTACGTAAATTTGTAGGCATTGAAGCCATGCCGCTTAAGAATGAAAGACTACGTTGTTGCAGAGGCGCAGGCTTACCCATCCCTTCCTGGGGCAATGTTTCACGGGACTCCAATGCCACAGGGCTACGTTCGTGTGACCCCGATACGTGTGTTACCCGATTGGAGAGAAGCTACATTGCCATATCCCCACCCGGATATTGATAGACTTGCTGATGCAGAAGGCCGGGTGATATTGTGGCCCAAAGCAGATTTCATGTACACGACTGAAATTGTAAGATAAATTTACATTGATTTAGACTGTTAATGTGTATATATGACGTCAACTGATCTGAAATTATATGTATAGGTTAAAAAGAAGACACCAGGAGCACCTAGGCCTCCACTTCCACTTCCCGCATTACCCGATTGGGTTCCAACTGACCTAACATACCCGTTAGGTCCTGCTTGTAGGGGAATGGCATGTTGGCTACGGGCACATAATGTACATTGCCCTATAATTATTTCTTTAGATGCAGATTATGCAGGTCAATCATATGATAGCTCTTTATTTATACAAGATATTATTGAGTTGTTTATGTATGATTGGCTGAATACATCAATCATAGAGACATGGATAAGGTGAGATCTTGTTTATACATCCATATACCTTGTGTAAGATCCAGTGATCTGGTTTCTTATATATTAATGCATACGCCTATATGTTTTGCAGCTACTTAGTCGAAGATCATTGCAAACAATTTGCATTTGATCATTTGGGATTTTTGATTCCATCATTGATTAGTTTGGTAGCTAAAGACCCTGATAATGTTCAACAACACTGTATAGATGCTTTTACAATTTTTGGTCAGCAAAAGAAGACGATAATAATAGCTCCATTCAATGTCAAGTAAGTTTACTTTATTTATAATTTGGACTTAAGAAAATTCCATTTTTATTTTGCATTTTGAGTTATTAATTGTTAACTTCTTACCTCTAGCGGTAGACATTGGGAGTTACTAGTTATTGTCCCCAGGACATTCACTGTTTATTATCTAGATCCTGCGGGGAGTACATTGAACCCTAAAATTGGACACGTAATGAGAATGCCATTATTCTGGTGAGAAATATTTCATTTTTATATCCGTTAACATCTTTTATTACATTACTATTTACTTATGCAATTTACTGTGTTATATTAACATGTAGGGGTTTAGATGCATTCAAAAAGGCTGGAGGAAAGGTCCCAAGGAAAAAGAACCAGCCAATAAATTGGGAGAACGTACAAGTAAGTTCCCGACTCCCCAACTCCAATGTATATATCATTGATGTGAATTGTGCTTAGTTGTATTATTTTGTATGTTTCAATTTATAGTGTGCTACACAAGACAATGGCTGGGCATGCGCATACTATGTGATGCGATTTATGCAGATGATTATCAAACATGCCGCATTGGACATCGATAGCATACATGAGGTATTATATATAGTCTCATTAGTTAGTATGAAATATATCAATCTTATTTTTATATTATTACTTATATATATACATCATTCTCTTTGCAGGTGTTTAAAACTGACCACACTATAGGTAAACGCTTAAAAAATATACATGCTCCATATACGATGGAAGCATTAAATGAAGTAAGAGAAGAATGGGCAAAAGCCATACAAGCAGTGGCAACTGTAAGATATAATTGGGATGTTGATAGCGATAATGAATGATACTTTGTAAATGAATATTTCTGAATGTTAATACATTTATTTGAATGTTTCTATATGTGTGAATGTGAGAATTGAATTGATGTCTGAATGTATGTACTTGTATGAAATTTTCCTTGTGACTTTTGCAGGTTTGCGGCCTGTTTGTAGGCTGATATCAATGGATGTCGTAAACCTGCAGTTCAGAAAACTGAACTGCAGGTTCTCATCCTGCTGACCAGCCACAGCAGGCCTGCAAACTGATATGAAAAAAATATATATATAAATAGGCGTCGGTTATTTATAGAAAACCGTCAGCAAAGACCTACAGCGTCGGTTATGTATAGATAATCGACGCCTGATGTGGCCAAAGCAGTCCTGGAAATGGCGTCGGATATTCGTATCGAACCGACGCCTATTTAAACAACCAGGCGTCGGTCTTTTGGTATATAACCGACGCCAAAAGGGTTCGCGCCACAGAAAACGGCGTCATCTAGGACACTTTATGCGCCGGTTATCTACTAAAAGACCGACGCTACATGGAATATAGGCGTCGGTCTTTTAGTAAATCACCGACGCAGAAAGTGCCCTAGATGACGCCGTTTTCTGTGGCGCGAACCCTTTTGGCGTCGGTTATCTACTAAAAGACCGACGCCTATAGGTTAAATAGGCGTCGGTTAAAAAACCGACGCCGAAGTGTTCAACCTTTAGCCACCACGAGATTCGTGAAGTCACAACGAATCCGGGCGGCATGATCGCTGCTAGTTTTGGCCCCTCCTCCGCTAAAACCTTTGCATCTCCGATGATCTAGCCTACCACAGACTCCTACTCGAGGCGAGGTCTTGAGCGGGAGGGAAGGCTCCCCGAACCGCTGGACCAAGGAGGGTTTGACCCTATCAAACCAATAATTAATCCAGCTAACTGGTGCTTGAACCGAGAAACCAAAGGGAATGAACTCGTGAACTGAGCTTGGACTGTCCCTATGAGCTAGCAATGTGCGAGGACTATGTGGATAGATCTGGGCCATTGCTTGCACATCCAATGGCCCTGGTTTTTCAAAAATAAGGTATTATATCTCCTCTCTATTCAGAAATTCATATAAATGTACAGATCTTGTTTTAATTGTAGAAAATACATCCTAGATCCAAATATTATGAACAAGTAGTCAATCTAGATCAAAAAAACCCAGTGAATCAATTAAAAATACCTTTGAAACCTGATCCCAAACGATGCTCACTGATATCCCTATATCTTAAACTCTTGCTCATCTAATTTTGTCATATAGTTCAATAATGATGTTCAATCTCTAGAAACCTTATTGTTTGACTCTGATGTCTCTATTTGAGACTTTAAAAGCATACTTGACTCGTTAGTGAATCTATATCTAAACTTTTGACTTATTCAAATATTGAATAATATTTCATGCCATAAAGTGATCATGATTCTGACTCTAGAATTGTCATATTGTGAATATTGGTGTATTATATCTTGTAACCTACCTGATCTAAACTTGAGTTCTAATGATGCTAAGTATCGTGACGATGATCTAGAAATTTGATGATGACTTGGATAATGACCATTAAGTTAGGGTTAACACATATGATCCTAGAAAACCTAGGTAAGTCATTCACACTTGAATATATGGTACAGTTGAAATAATGTTGGACATATTGAAATATTGATTATAAGTGAATGACCCAACCCTAAGGCTGACATAGGAAAAGTGTAACCCTAATCTCAAATATTGAAACATGACATTCAGAACATCATAATCTTAACCCTTGATCCTATCTTGATGATTTAGGATCTGACTCGAAGGGTCTACCTATTATTTGTTGATTATACTTGAAATCCTCGATGAAAGGTACGCTATTATATAACTCCTCCTTGATTGTATTGAAGATACTTTAATGTATCTCTTGATTGTACACTTGCCTACTTAATTGGATGAGCTATTGTTCCCTTTGATTAGTCTTCTATTTTTCTATACTATATTTTGAAAAACATGAAAACATAAATTGCATGCCCATTATGACTACCGGTATATTGATAATGATGATGATATTGATAATGTTGATAATATTGATATTCAGTGCAACAACCCCCTCATTTGGAGGTGGGATGTGTACATTGGCCTCCTATGTTCCTATGGTGAGAAGGAACCTAGTGACCTTCCTCATCGCGTTGGGGTAATAGAGTCACACAAAATATATAAGCATGCTTATTTGAGTACAGTATAATGGGAACTCATAATAAAAATTGAATCGTTGAATAACAAACATTTTTTCGAATGATATTGGATTTGGAAATCATTTGTTATTCTTTGGAATATAAGTCCTACCAATTATACTCTTTTGTTATAAACCACTTTACTTGATTTTGGTAGCGTACCGTGCAATTGCATGATTGTGTCTCAATTTTCTTGATTTTAGGCAATACAAATGGAATACTAAATAAGATCGCTCCCGCATTCTACATACTCAGATGACAAAGATAAATCAGATATATCTCCATATTGGGTTAGTTTGTTCTTTATAGATCATGTTTTCAAGTTATTATTTCTTAGTGTATATGCCAGTGTGTTAGATCCTATCGGGCCACTCAGGGACAGGCGCTTCCATCCTTTTACCACGGTCTAGGTAGTGGGATTGGGATTGGGGTAAGAACAGTTTCGTGATAGTGTGTGACCCTATATGTCCCATATTACATTGGTAGTGAATGTTAATAACAACTTATGACATCACAAACAATGAGCGGTGCCTAGTCATAAAACAAAGCTACCCAAGTAAATGTAAAGTTGGGGAACAACTTTGACCTACATTCTGTATATGGTGTTGATGTGTTTGTATAACTCCTTTTTCACTGATATCCAGATTGAACTCGAGGCATGTTGTAGTCATCCTCTTCAAAATTCAATCTTGTTTCTTGAACCAAGAGAAAACTGTCTGAGATATATGTAAGATCAATATCACATATTGGCTCATATGTGCATGGCCATGCATTTCTCAGTCTCGCTAATCAAGACGCCTAGGATATCATAATCCTATAGGAGGGAAAAATTTCATCTCTATAACACACAATCTATCCTCATGTGTCACTATCACCCAATCATCACCTTTATAACAGCCCATGTTTCAGGACTATGTTTGATGATGTCAAAGCATACCGAACGACATGTGATGAGTGCAATGATTTCATGTATAAGAACCACAAACACCACCATTACAATGAGAGTTGACTATGACTACCATAGTAATGGTTTCCATGTGTCAGTCTCATGGTGGCTCTGTATGATACATTGTCCTCTAACATGTATTTATGTGCTTCGTTTGATATAGCCATGCCATGGCTAATGAGATTATGTCATCAACCAACTTACACTAATAATCTTGTGTGTCATTGTTGTCTATCTATTTTCAACAAAAACAACTGATCATGGACATAATGAGAATATATATATGTACTCTTAACATCTGTATGATTTCATATCCTCAAGTCATGTATTTGAAGACATTCATTATTGAGTAATATTATTCTCTAGACACTTATATTGTTACATCATTATCTCACAACTGAATTAAATAGAATAAATTGGAAGCTTGCCTTTATTTATTAATCAAATCAATTACAAGTTATGACATTAAAATCATCATATGATTGCTTCTTAGGAAATACATACCAAAACTTCCCATTCTTGGGCTTTGTCACCTTCTAAATTCTCAATTTTCTAGAGTTGGTATGAGGGTTCAAGAAAGTTATAAGCATATTATGTGCTAGCTATAGTGACTTTATAATTTGTATGAAATAAATAAACATGCAAGCATTTATTTCCAATCTATGTGGAAAAATCCATGAAATTCACATGAAACTATAGAGATTATTATTAGGCATAGACAAATACCTGTTCTAGAAGTAACTTGATATCTAAGCAAGTGAAATCAGTAATAACCAAACAAGCAACCAAGCAATAATCTCGATAGCTAAAGAATAAGAACCATGTATCATTATTCTATTCAAATTTATTACTAAGACTGAGTTGGGTCTCAATTTAGGGTTTTATTAGGACTTTGTCTTCCTAAACCCTAATTATCACATTTCATGTCCTTTGGGTTGACAAACCCTAATTCTAACATTATTGGCACTTTTAGTCCTAAGGAAACCCTAATTATTCAAATCATCGGTTGTAAATTTGAAATAAGTTCCAAGTTTCTCTTTTATCCATGAAATAAATGTTTTATTATCAACATCAATTGAACCCATTCAGATCATCAAAACCTAAAACTTATGGTTCTTTTGCATTTAACACATTAAAGGTGTTAACTTTAGCTACTTTTTGAAATAAAAATGTTGGCTTTGATCATATTTTTATTGGAATGCTCGTAATTTTTCTGAGTAAAATTCATACATTATTTTCCATTATTTGATTATCCTATTAATTATTAGGATTTTACAAATGAAAACATTTTTGGCCAATCGCAGGCTGCCACCTAGGTAGAGCACCCTAGTCCTAGCCTTACTAACTCATCTTGGCTGACCAGCCGTTGTGCGCCACCTAGGTTAGGAACTTGCATGGCTTGCTTAGTGGGTGAAATAAAAATGTAGCAAAAGGGCGAGAATGCCCTTATCTCATCAAATCTCACGCGAGGTCAGAGAGGTACTTCTACACCCACTCATCTTCTACCTTTGCCTCGATCCTCTTCAGAGCAGGTTGGTCAAATGTTGAGTTGACTTTAGCAAGGAGCCCAGCAAAGCACAAACAAAGATCACCCCAACCTTCTCCACACTCCCGCAAACCTACCATCATTGTCAATTTCTCCATCGTGGGTCGAAGCCGTTGGGAGGACAAAGAAGTATTTTGGTAGGGAAACATACATGGTCCAGGGTGTAGGTTGAGATCAACAAGGAAATTGAAGGAGTAGAAATGCTCGGGAAGCTCGACTATGAGTTTGGGATCCACCAATGACTCCGTTGAGGGTCCAAGGACCTCTTTTTATAGTCAAGGGTCCACCATGGCTGATGTGTGATTATTTTGGAGATCCCCAAACTAGGTAAAACCTAGGCCAGGCTGATGCATAGTGATTTCCCGAGTTTGATGGTGTGATTTCCATACTTTTTTGTGCATTAAGTTGTTAGGAATTTGTCTTGGAAAGCCAACAGGTTGGTTTTCTTGCTTCCAAATCTGACCGGGGTTGGTGTCACCACCATTGAATCTCAGACTCAACAGTCCACAATCTGTGTGTGCCGAATAAAAGCCAAAAAATATAAATTCTAGTAGGAATATATATCATGACATTAAATGTCATTCCATATTGTTTAGGGATTTTTCTAAAATTCATATATCTCATAGTATCCATCCTTTTAATATGTACATTAATGGAAAGTCTTAAATGACTTTATCTAGTCGTGAGTGAATATTGGGACCAAAATTTGAAAATAAAGATGCATTTTCTTAAACATGCAAGTATTCACTTTGTAAGCATTATTTCAAACATTAAAACACATCCTTTTATCTTTCTTTCTTTTCTATTTTCTTTGTTTTAATTACTTTTCTTATTAGGAACCATTTCACACCAAAATCTTACTCTTAGTGGTCATCCATACCACGTTCTAGAAAATTCTACATAATTCTCACAAGTACATTTAGTTATTAACAATTATCCTTTGCCTTTTTCTTATTATTGGATTTTTCTTTTATTTCCTTCTCCCAGTATCTCATTATTGGATTAAAAAAATAGCAGAAACCACAGAATTCACCACAAAGGAGAATTTTCGAAAGAAAGCAATACTATTAAAACAATTCACAAAAATATTTTCAATATGCCATTCTATTCAAATAATTGTATTTCAACCAAGTAAAGTACAAGTGAAAAACTAGGTTATAACACAATTGGTGCATGTACATGTGAAATAGTGTTCATTTTCTCTTTCCTCCACTTTTGGATTTATAAATTTAAATAATTTGTTTTGATTTTATTTATATGGAAATAAGTGATCACTCTCATTATTCTCACCCCTCATTTTTAGTTACACATAGAATGTAATGGTAATTTAGTTAATAACAAACTTTTGATAAACAATTAAAACTAAACAATTATACATTCTCGTTTTATTCCCCAACATCAAAAATAAATAATAAAAACATAGTAAAAGATAATAAAGGAAACTCACAAATAAGGGATAATTAGTTTGACAACAAATTTGGATTCTCGTAATTAACAAAATAAAAGGTGTTTCGCTTGTAGTCATCTTTTAATACATTGAAGTTAAGATAATGGCCAATGTTATAGGATAAAAGATATTTAAAATTTAAAATTCCTTTAGACCAAAAAGTTCTAGACCCTAAAACATATAAAAGGGACCCCCGTGATCCTAGCATACCAAATAAAAACACACTAGCCTATATTCTTGCAAACGACATCCAAGTGTTGCCTCAATACTTGATCAAAAGGGTTTCTTCCAGCCTTCTATCAAGGTTATTAGATCTCCCTTGACATAGGAAGAGAAGTAGGATCAAGGTAAGTGGTCCATGCCAATCAGATATGAATAATACTTACTTTTATGTATGTATGTATGGATCCTATGAAGTAATACATATTATTTAAATTGTTTATAGCCAGTGAATCTATAATGTACTAAATATCATGTTTTATGTTCATATTATTTTATCACCTTTATGAATATTAAAGATAAGGTCACAAATGAGACGTAAAAAAAAGTTAAGAGCTTTTAAGAGAAGGATAATGGTAAAATATAACTTATATAAGATCCTCACTAAGAGGCTCCTCAGAGCAAAACTAAGGTAAGTAGAAGAGGCACAAAGACGCATAAGAGAAGAGGCACTAAGATGCTTAAGAGGCACTTCGATGCATAAGAGAAGAGGCACTTACCGTTGTATTTATGCAAGGTTGGGCGAGTGATACCCATAGGTAAGGAGAAATCTTAGTGCATTTACATGCACTTGGGCTCTTTCAAATTTATATTGGGACCCTACAATAACACATCCACTTAAACCAAAATTTATCCCCCACAAGCACACATGACCATATAGTAGTATAGGTGAGTGGCGAGTAAAGGGGTCGATCCATAGGGACAAAGGGGGCACTAGATCTAAGTTAGTGTGGGCCATGTTCCTATAGTGGAAAGTAGAGTCTTTAGGGTTTGAACTTGATTTGTGTTGATTACACTAATGATGCACGACATTGAAAGCAAGAATGGAAATAAGACAAGCAGAAACCATAGGTTAACCCTTAACAAGAAATTCTAATTAGCAAAGATAACAACTACTTAAGTAAGAGAACTACACAAAGGCTAAGTTATACTAGTGAGGCAAGTTAAGCACTTGAGAAATTAATAACCTTGGTTATCCCTAACTAGAAAGATTAACACTACAAATCTCAAAAGAGCACTAACTGCTCAAACATGGATTAATTACCAAGAACTAAGAAAATGAATAAGAAGCAATTAAATAAATTAACTAAATTAGCATGAACAAGATAAGAGAGAAAATGGGTTTTAAGCAAGGTTATAGAGCGGTGTGTTGTTTGGGATATTAGTTGGGGGAATATATTAATAAAGGCCTACTCATCATTCTATATTTCCACTCATCATTCTAGATTGCCAAACCAAACAATTAATCAAATGCAATGAGATCACCCTAGACTATTGCTTGGACATGGATAGAATAGAATGTGTGTGTGACACTAAACCCCTACACCCCCATCTAGCCGTATGAGGATCAATTGGTCCAAGGTCTAGGTGGGAGATCAGCTGGATTAAACTTGTAACGCTCGGGCCCACTACCCAAGGCTCTAGTAGAGTTTCAGGAATGACGACTGGCCCCACATACCACCACTAGCCTTAACTGCGCGTCTTAATTCACTCACGCGCAAGCTAGGATCAACTTCCCGACTGGTCACCCATCCTAGTACTACTCCAAGATGAGCACGCTTAACTATGGAGTTCTTTAGATATGGGTTCCCGGAAAAGGAGGTGCACCTTGGTGATATGGGTAGTCCAATCCTTTCTTTTAAGATCATGTTATCTGAGGCCTCAAATCCTGGGATGTTACAATCTCCCCCACTTAGACTCTCGACGTCCTCGTCAAGGCTCAACTATATGGCCTCATAATCTGACCCCATTTCAGTGCAGACCCACAATAGCCCATGGACACCCAACTCCCGATTACAGAATATCAGCGCAAGGGTGGCTATGTCAACCATGGACAACCCTTTCCTACATGCTTGGACCGTACGGCTCAAGACTGGCATGCCACATGCCCATGCGGGCCCCACCTACTGGAGGGGTTATGGATCTGATAGCATTTGTAACACTCGGGCCCACTGCCCAAGGCTCTAGTAGAGTTTCAGGAATGATGACTGGCCCCACCGACCACCACTAGCCTTAACTGTGTGTCTTAAGTCACTCACGCGCAAGCTAGGATCAACTTCCCGACTGGTCACCCATCCTAGTACTACTCCAAGCTGAGAACGCTTAACTATGGAGTTCTTTAGAGATGGGTTCCTGGAAAAGGAGGTGCACCTTGGTGATATGGGTAGTCCAATCATTCCTTTTAAGATCATGTTATACGAGGCCTTAAATCCTAGGATGTTACAAAACTAGTCTACGTTTCTAGGGTAAATGTTATTAGGTTAAGTGAGAGCCAATGGTAGGAAGAAGAAGTAGAGATGTGGGTCTTTCACATCATGTTAGTCACCATTTAGCATGTCCAAAACTCTAGGCAATTACACTAATCACTTTTATACTAGATACTTAGATATAAACTTAGTTGTTGGAGAAGAGATTCGTATGTAGGAAGATATGGTACTAAATAGGGATCCCCTAGTTGGACCTACGAGAAATTCCTAAGATAGCCATATACAATTCATTTTCCACATGTATCTAGGTGTTTTAAAGCACCAAACAACAAACAAATCATGTTTAGAAGCCTAAATCACAAGAAGAATAATGGAAAATAAGATATAATTATAATTCAATCATCATAGAGTGAAAACATAGAGTTTTACTAGATAAATTCCCCAAACATGGTATCAAAGTAACATTATAAACCCAAACAGACCACCCCAAGGGGCTTAGTTACACAAGATCCAAGAAAGAGTAAAAGAGGAGGTAGAAGAAGAGGGAAAAGCCATCATCTCATGAAAGATCTTCTACTTCTTCACTTCTAGCAGCAAGCACTCAAAGTCCTCCCTCCTTTTGGTAGTAAAACAACATATTATGGGTGGTGGAAGTGGTTGAAACCCTAAAAAATAGGGTTTTGGGGTAGAGGAATGTCAAAATGAAGTGGGTTATTGATAGGGGTAGGTTAGAGCTCTTGCACGCTATGGTGGGTGTAATTAATGCTAACCTTTGTGATAGAACTGCTACTCTAGTATATATAGGTTGTAGGGAAGCTCTAGGGTAAGAGGGGGCAATATTGGAAATGCAAAAAATAATATGTAGTGTTTGGGTAATCACCACGGCCATGGTGGATGGAGGCCATCTCAGTCGTAGTAGAGTTAAATGGGAAAGTTGAAGGTGGCTAAAGTGAATGTAGAAATTGGGGTCTTGAAGGCTTGGTGGCCACATCTATGGTGGGTTCAACGTTTGTATTGGGTGCCACGCCCATGTTGGTTGAGTGGTGGCATAGGTGTGGCGTGAAGCATGATTGTGGTGGTGGAAAAGGTACAATTGTTCTACTGGGGGTCATTGTTGTTGATGTTAAGTGCCATAGGCATGGCATGCTCCACGATTGAGGTGGATTAGAAGAGCCACGACCGTGATGATGGCCATGACTGTGTTGATTGGAAACTTGACCTTTGTATAAGTTGTTTGCCACGGTCATGGCTGTAAAAATAGGGGAGGTCATTCTGATTTCCAATTCCTTGTTGATGGTCACATCTATGGTGGCGGCTTTGTTGTATCTTTCACTTCTCATGTAATTTGGGTGTTTTGGCCAACGACCGTAAACAAATACCACAACCCTTTTTGATGGCCCAACTACTCGTCTTTTGTCTTAGCTCCTTTAAATGGTTGCTTTTTACCCTAGACCAAATGTTTCCTATTTAAGGGATAGTTAAGGAATATTTTGGTCCAATCTCGGGCTATAGAAACCCAAGGATCCTCTCCTTCTCTCCCCTTTACATCCAATGCATGTACAAAAACCCTAAAAAACACACAAAAAACAACCATAAGTGCATTTAATGTGAAATAACGTATTGGGGGAGTAACTTGCATTCTAACAATGTTTAGATGTGATTGAGATGAAAAAAGAAACAAGATGAAGCCCAAAATTAGGGTTGCATCAACTATCAATGAACTGATCGTTTTCTTATGGGTGCTGTCTTAGTAATGCAAATTAAATTCTTGAATCTCTGATGTGATGTTGAACCAATGAAGGCTTAGCACCTCTCTCTTCCATAAATGATTGAAATGGTGAATGGATAACCCATAATGTTAGGGTAACTCTTTTATGACATAACTACTATAATTGATGCACATTTATGTTAAGTCTCAAAATGAAATTCATTTTGACATGTTGAATCTTGTGAAAATCTCATATCATAATGACGTGCTCATGGGAGAATAAATGTTGTTTTGGTCTTAAAGGGATTGTGGGTTATGTTATGCCCTAGTGGAGGTATAATGATCTTCATGTTTTGGAAATGGTCTAGTAACATATGATGATGTGATAAGTAATATGTCTCATGCGTTTTATATCTTTTGAAATTATTATGAACCCCGATTTTTTTGGAAACCTTTTAGGGTTTTTATGCAACTTGATTGATGCAGTCTAAAATTACCAAATTGACTTAAGTAATCAAGTGAAACCATAATCATGTAGTGCCATGTTTCATAGAACTATTCAAGTGTTAGGGCTTGTTGGATTGTAAAACAAGTATTCAATAAGGGAAACTCTGAGTTGTATATTATTGAATATATGCAGGTACGGGGAGGGTATATCCTTGTCCACCTGATCCCAAGGTTTTGGAGAATAGTTGAGTCCGCACCTCAGATGAATGAATGTGTATATGTGATGTGATTGAAGACAATTTTGGTTGCACCTCGAGTGATAGGGTTGTATATCTTGGTTTCTATTGTCATGGCTTGTGTACCAAGGGTGGACTAGGTTGGTTGCAACTCGACTAATATGTAACTGCAGTGGACTCATGCTACCCAAGGGGAGGAGATCATAGCGTTCTGACTCATGTAGGTCTTGTACGGAACTGATTGTGACTTCATAGTGGTCAGTTGGAATTTTGAGTGGTATTCCTCATACTCTACATTGCCTAATAAAATGTTTAATGCATTCATGTATCATATTTGTAAGGGTTAATTTACAATTCACATTGGTTGATGTAACACCTGGGCCCACTTCCCTAAGCTCTAGTAGTGTTTCAGGAATGATGACTGGTCCCACAGACCACCACTAGCCTTACTTGTGCACTTTGTCCTCACTCACAAACAAGCCATGATCAGCTTCCTGACTGGTCACCCATCCTAGTATTACTCCAAGTTGACCCCGCTTAACTATGGAGTTCTTTAGTGATGGGCTCTTGGAAATGGAGGTGCACCTTGGTGATATTGTTAGTCCAATCATTCCTTTTAAGATCATTTTATTTGAGGCCTGAAATCAAGGGATGTTACAATTGATAACCCTTTCCTTGTTTCATATAACATTTAGTTTATGTATAATATGATAACATAAATCGATTGTACTATGATGTTGCCTATATCAGTTCTTCTAACAATTAGATTATTCTTTCAAATTTTTAATACTATCTACTAGCATGTCTAATTACATAACTTGTTATAAGCTATAAACATTTTTTAAAATTATATATCTCGTTGGGACATGGGTCTCACCTTGTGGGTCACCACATCTCTTTTGATGATCGTCAACAACGTCATCATACCCGTTGTAGCGAGGAGGAGTAGTTTTGAGCCCAGTAGAAGAAGAAGGTTGGCTAGTTGTTAGTGTGTCCTAGAGTCATTCTTGTACTCTTAGGTCTGGGTGGGGAATTTTTATAGATGATGTATACCAACTCAAGTTTTTGGCAATATGTTGATATTTGTACATGATGTATATATCAGGACAATGCTTTCATATATAGGTAATGTTGAGGCCACTGGACAAATGTAAAGATACATGGAATTTTTTGTGCTTTTATTCAAGATATTGAACCTATATGAAAATGTTTGTGGACATGTTAAAAAGTGTAATTTGATTTAAATTATTCACATGTTTAGTGATATGATTAATTTGTGATCGACCGTGTTTTGGTTTTGAGTAATCTCATTTACCGTGGAGAGGGGCCATAAATCGAATGATTTGCATGGTGTGGTCTAGCATCCAGTTTGTGATAACAAATAAATTATTATTAATAATTTGACATTTTTATAGTGAGAGTACTATGCATAAAACATAAGAAGGACTAATAACATATATTGGGGCTCAAGGAGGTGGGAAAAGCCCAAGCTTGTAAGGTTTCTTGCACTAATTTTCAGGATTCAGATTCACACTTAGCTGTCAAACCAGATGACAAAGAATTTTTATAATATTGACAACATTTTCTAGATAATTTCATATGTTGAATTATTTCTTGAAGAAAAAGAGTTGTAAATCCTTCATATATAAACCATATATGCCTAGGTGGTGGCCTCTTATACTCGGGAGCCTAGCTTCCTTGGTGGCTCTGGCATTCCATTGCTAATTAATTTTATTACACATTTTAGATTATGTATATATAGACTAGATATGTTTGTGCTTATAATTTACAAAGTAAATCAATATTGGTTCTCTAAACTTCATAAATCCAAACTTTATGTGGATTTTCCTTAAAATGATATAAAATATGAAAAACTTGATCAAAATTGTCACAACCATACCAACATTGACCTAGTTTGACCCAAATCAAGAACATATAACTTGTGCTTGCCCTCAATGACTAATTATACTTAAAACATACTTATATTATGTTATTTTGACAAAAAAGTGACCTGACATATGCTAAAATAGCCCTAGTTACCTTACCAATCCACTTATAGCCTAGGCACCCAAACTTGATAAGTATGATATAAATAGGAACAAATGTTCTAGGACTTATGATGTAAATGTTTTGGTCTTTCCTTCATGAGGCCACATGTCTAGTGCTTTAGATAACTAAATGGTGTGCCTTTTACATGTGGAAACTATAGAAAAGTGGAAAGAACACTCTACTAACATCATTTCGATCTGTTGTACTCTTATGAAATTAGATGTAGTGTTCCATTTTGTTGATCTATTGTTGTTCATTTAGTTGTTAGCATTCCCATAAGATTTTAATTCAATTTATTGGTAAGACAATCATCATGGTATGCGCTACTTCCAATCATGTGTAAGAATCTATATAGAAATTACTATGCATCATGATTTCCCAATGTTACTCAATGAATAATGCATTGTATCATGTTAGAAATGTATATCAAGAAGGAGAAAAGTTACCAATGTTCCAATAGATAAAAAAGTTTCAAATTGGTAGAAAGGAAACTAAACAGGATTATAACTATAGGTAGGAGGAACCTAAAGTGTTTGAAGTCCATCAGGAAGAAAAATAAGATCAATAGTGGGAATGACCAGGAAACTAAAGATTTGAACGAAACATCAACAAAGAACATAAAGGTCAATTTCCTACCCTCGAACCAAAGAAACCAACATCTTCATGCATATAAGAATAGGGAAACGTATGCCATAGTGTCCTAAACATTTTTATCTTTTTAAGGTAAAAAAAAAATTTCTAGATTCACGATATACAATTACAATAATATATTTTTAAGGTAAAAAAAATCAACTTTCTGATTTCACAATATAGGATTATAATAACATACTAGGATAGAGTATAATAGCTAACCTTTAGTAAGAAGTTTCTAGCTTTAGAACACTATCTTGATTGAAAATAAGATCCCATATTAGACTATATACTTTCTTCCATCAATCCTATTCATTCCAATTTAAAATTCTAAATAAGATTAGTTCCTATATAAGAAGCCCAACCTAGTCTAGATAATACATCATAGCCTTTGTAAGATTTCAATATGATGGAGATCATTTAAATATGCATGCCTTCATTGATGGAGTATTAGTTAAGATCACACTTAACCAAACTTAGGGGATCATCATTGAAAATTGGATGAAAAACAACTCCAAAATCAAATATAAAAAAGATCATGAGGACAAAATTTGAATGAAAATATACCATATAAGATATGAGGAGGCTTCAAGAAAACTAAAATGACTGAACTAATTATCTAAAATGAATCAAAGTAAATCAAATGAACTCCGATCAAGTTTGTATTTGTCTAGTCCACCACTACAAAACATGACCACTAGATTGTATTAGTGCCCCTTCCCTAATAGGGGAAAAACAACAACATTGCTCGTTCATCTAGAGTTTGTTGGGTTTTGATGATTGACAATTGATATAAGGTTTGCACTCAAAGTAAATGGATTATGCATGTAAAAAGAATCTTACTTTGGGTAGTCTATACAAATCTATAAGCAAAATATCAGAGTATAGAAAATGTTGCTTGTATGGATTTGATATACAATCTAAAAGCATATTACACTAAAATTGCATGTCATGGATCTTATTCACAAAATTCCAAGTCATTGGGTGATCTTACGCTAACAACCTAGATCATTTTCTAAAAGTATATTGATATAACATCCTAGAAGAATCACAAATATTGAAACTTATGCATTGCAAAAGAATTGTGATTAAATAGTTATAATCTGGCACAAGAAACAACTTTTGTATCAGTCAAACATATAACAAGTAACTCATTGTGTCATTTCACTCAAAATAACTCGTGGAATGTGTATTATGATGATAAGTACATTCTCATTGTAAAAAGTAGATCAAGTAGGATTCTCAACTTGAGTTGTACATAAGTATTCACCATAATGAGGATGTGTTGAGCTTTGTCTAGGATGTCCCGAGATGCAAACCTAAACAACAAGGAAATCTTAGTATTTACCATAGGGGACTGAAATTCCAACTAGTAGAAACATTAAGAATTGATGAAGAACCCTTTTTGCCTCTCAAGATGTGAGCACTACAGTGTTATCACCTCTTTCCACCAACTCAACCAAAATATGATGCTCTGACAGCCAAGCCCTAAGAAGAGAATCAAGTAGAAAATCACCACTTATATCATTCATTTTAATACTGAAAAATTACATCAGAGAAGAGCCATCCAAAGACATATTAATAGGGGTTTTTGGGAACTAGAGAATCACATGGAGAGAGTGGGAGCCTCCACAGACCCAACATGTAAAGAAAAAACATTATGTCAAACTTATAAAATATAGTGTTGGCTTCCTCATGAAAACTTCCTCAAACCAATATAATAAATTAGCAACATCAACATTGACTAGAAGAGGAGGATAAAGGACTTTTAAAAGCAATATACAATGGATTTTTTATCATACTATCAATTATTCTCATACCCACACAACTAATTTTTGTTCACAAAGGGGGACAGGGGAATCATGTCTAGAAAAATAAATATAGAGAAAAAAAGTATGAATATTAGCATGTTCTTCCTTCATATCCTAATCCACCATCATAACCACATGATAGAATGCATAGGTATTAAGATAATTAACACTCCAATTCCTATAAGAAAAAGTAATATAGCATTAGATTCATTTCGTCAATAAAAATAGTTAAAAGGAAATTATGATACGAGTATATATTGGCCATAAACAACAACAATTCACAAAACATCATCAATTCCTAAACTTACCTCATAAATAATTTGAGGTATCATCCTTTGAAATGGAAGAAGAGGTACAACCATATCATCTTCACTAAAGTCGAGTGTTCATAACTTTTTTTATGGTTGACTATCCTATCTTGTAGATTTTCCCCATTTTGCAAACATTTTTGTGTGTCACACTTTCCATCTTCAACTTTTACAAGAGCTTACTCTTGAACTTTAAAAGCTTTGTTTTTATCGTTCAATGCTTGGTATTTTTCTTTAAGTTCATCAAGTAAATCATTTTTTAGTTTGTATGGTCCTCTAACATCTCTTGGATTTACACCTCCACCATAACAAGATATGTATTTCTTTGTACTTGATTCTCCATGAACTTTTTCCACAACCTTAAGGATACAAAGGGATGGCTCCGCTTGTTGGATGGCTATGAATTTTTCCAAAATCAACAATTTATATCTTGGTAACTAATAGATAAAAAAATCTTTTTTTTCTTATAAAATGAACTTGGAATGACTCCATAGTAGGCAAGGTAAGAAACTTTTTATGTCTTTCAAAGTACATTATTCCATTGTTAGGTGGGTTCCTATCTTTTCCTCCCTATAGTTGAACCAACAAATTATATGCATATCTAACTTAAAAATATCACATAGAAAGAAAAAATATATATAAAACCTTTTTTCTATCATATTTTCTAAGCATCATGCTAACAATGTGATAAAGTAACTCATCATTCAACCTTATCTTTTTTTGAGTTTCTTTTACTTGATGCCTACATTTGATATAGTGTGCATATTGACAGAAGAAGAAAATTAAAACTATAATTAAACTAACCTGAATTGATGTAAAGTTATTTTTATTAAAAAGGTTACCATAAGTTTTTTCACTACAAAAAATCTCTTTCACGTGCCATTTCCAATCACTATCAACTTCAATTGCCATAGGTTTCTTTGATAGTTGTTGTTGCATGATAAATCCCTTTAATGTTTGATGCATTAATGCCCTCCACATTACCCATAATTCTTTCAAATATTTTAAAGTGTGAGCTTTATGTTCATACACGTGTTTGGTTGAGAATTTGTCCTAATACAGGTCAAATAACACAACAATACTAATGCATCATGGATATTTAACCATTGATAATAAAAATAATGTTAAGAAGAATTATCATGGTTGCATCCAAATGTGATCTTTTTGCATGTTTGTGACTTCATTCAAGCATGTACTTTTATTGGACAAATATTTCGATCATGAATAATCCTGCCCAAATGTCTACTCCACACCTTAATATTTTTTTCGACATAGTAATTTTGATAAATGTGATATCTATCATGGCACCTTCTCTTACTCTAGCCACTATTCAACATTTTTTGCATCCCCAATGGCTAACTACCTTTTAGTGGTATTGGATATAATTAATAATAAAAATTAAGATTCATTAAGATAGTATTGTAAATATATGTAGAACATGTACATTAATAAAACACATAACACAACAAACACAAATCCTTTCATGTACTACAAAACAAAATATAAACATTAAATGGTATATGTAGAAAATGGCCGAAAACAACAACTAGTCAAAGGTATTTATGAACAAAAGAAAGTTATTATACACATTGAAATCTCTGATGGCATGAGACGATATCAGTTTGGTCTCCATGTACTCTTGTGGTTCAGTATGAACTTCTTGAAGATATGTAGAATTAGTTTCAATATGTGGGGAAGGAGCATTTTTTGTTGCAGGAGCTTCACAGACTTGTGGTGAAGAAACACTTTTAGTTGGTGAAGGATTATTTTGTTTGGCATCGAAGCCTACGTAGGTTGAACCAAAATATTTCTTTTCTTTGAAGTTATGTGGTTGAAAACTGAGAAATGATTATCACTTGACTGACTGACACCATGCTTCTTCCTCCTGCATTCAACAAGTGACTCCTAATTTGTAATCCGTGATTGTTTCCTTTCCCAATTACATTCAGTTGTTGTGGCAAGATGAACTTATTAGTATTGGACTTATCCATTACAACATTCTCATTTCTTGATGTACTTGCATCCAACCTACTACATCACCATCAAGTTTAGTTGCAAATATAATTGCTTACATGAATCAATATTAATAAAAATATAATTGCATAGGATGTGAGAAATAAGAATTGTGTTGACACCATAATATATATTACAAGTAGACAATCATTTCTTGATATGTTTGTGACCACTTCATACATCACCATAATGACTGGTTGAAAATAAAAATGCCTTCACAAATAAAATAAATGACAACTTTATGCATAATCAAATGGAAAAAAAACATTTGACACTCAAAACATTGTAATGTGATATGAAATACATAAGTTCGATTGATATAAATGTTACAAGTTTACAAGAACTTAAAGGAGAAAAACTTTTATCACCTTGATTTTCATAGGTTTGGGTGGAAATGTAATTTCTCCATTAAAGATATATGATTATGAAAATTGTGTTATTTAAGCTCTTTATGTGGAATTCCTTGCTAAATGTCTTTTGCATGCATGTCTTCATGGGCCTTGTTGAATAATAAGCCCATTATGGTTAAAAGAAAATAAAAATGAAAAAGAAATCTATTAGTAAAGGAAATTCAAATATGAATAAGGAATAATGTGGAATCATCTAGAAGGCTATGAGTTTTTTCAGCATGAGTGGAATTCGAATCCCAAAGATTTCTAGAGATATAAGGAATCCAAATAAAATAAAAAGTGAAAGAAAGAGAAAATATGAATAAACTCAACTTTAATGTATATTAACTTGTATGTGAAGAATGTTCCTCTTTCTTTTCGATTTTGGGACTCAAACATGGGATATGAGTTGATAATGCTAATATAAGACTTTCCCCAAAAATTTGGATGGAAAAGGATAAATAAGGAAAGAGATATGGTTTTTACAAGATTTCCTAATGTTATTGGATAATCCTTTAATCATATCAAATGTCATAATGTGAATGTGATTAAAATTCATATATTTAAAAACTCAGGAAACACAGAACGTTGGATCTGAGATCCAATGGATCAGGATCGATACGAGTCATGAGTAGACACCTGCAACCTTTGAACAGTCTGAGTGAGTTTCAATTTTAGTGTAGTCACGAGAGAAGAGATGTGCGGAGCTGGGATTAGTCCCATTGACTCCAGGAGACTTTCTTGAGTCCAACAACACATAGATTTGAGTAGTTTCATGATGAAAATAGAGAATCCCTAATCTCAAGGAATCGATGATGTACCCTATATATAGGGGGGATGCTCTGTGACACCAGCACATCTACAAAATAATCTCATGAGTTCGAAAGAGTGAAGGGAGCGTTTGGATGTCGTCAATTGGAAGAATCATCTCGACCTTCATCACCATCTCAGAGCAATTCTGGCGAGGGTTTTGCAAGTTTTGTTCTAGAAAAGGCATGGAGCAAGCAAAGAATTGTCAATGCCTTCGAGTTTCACGGAGAGAAATGGAGCTATCTGTGATGTTGGTTCGCACACAGAGGCCCTAGAGCTTGAGGTCAACCGAGGAGTTGATCGTCCTCTCACTATGAGGAGTCAGACTGAGGTAGAAGATGAACACTTCACCCTCAAGTTGATGTTGTCTAGGTAAAGGCATTTTAGTCCTTTTGTTATGTTCTAACTAGAGCGGGCAGGACCGTGTTGCCCTACTGAGATGGCAAGCTCCCATTAGCTAGAAAACAATTAATTAGTAAAATTCATATCTAATTAACAGTAGATCGTATGAGAACATGTAATATAAAAAAAAGGATCAAAAATTTATGTAGAATGCAACAAAAATGATTTTAGATCCTAAATCTGATCGCAGTTAGAAAAGTGGTTAAAGTTGCAAACCTTAATGCTTTATAATGAGGAGAAACCCTAATTTGATGATTATATGAAATTGAGATGAGTAATATGGATAATCTATGGGACATATTAACCTATTGTATTAAAAATATGTGTTGATGTCTATGTAGATGATCCATGTGCTTGATAACCTAATTTAGGGTTTTGATATGTTAATATTCATTAATGGGCTTAGAAACCCTAACCTAGGTGTTGATGGTTTCTAATGTGATATATTTCGAAATTCATTGTATTAAAGTAATACTTGAATGATCTTAAGTATATTATGTGAGGGGAAGATGTTAATATGATTAATTTGGATGATTAGGGTTTTGCACCTAGATCTACTGTTTAGGGTTTTGTGGATTTAATAGAGGAATGTTGTAAATAGATCTAAAGGAACCCTAATGAAACCCTCATTTGGATTAGAAACCATAGAAAGTAATTCCAAGTTAATTAAGTAGATTTTTGATGAGCGTGTAGTAAATATGTTGTAAATTCTTTTTAGGATTTTGTGCTTTTATGTGGTTGGCTTTCTTAGTTGGTTGGACTGCCTAATTTATTGGATTGTGCTTATTTCTTGTGAAATCTCCTAATCAGGTATGTGGTTAATTATGAGTACAATCTTTTAGTTTCTCATTGGTTTCATGACATTTTATCAATTGCAATGGAAATAAAATGTTCGATGCTTTTATTTCTGGAATCTTTAAAGTGAATATGACTATCACAAATTAAGTATATATATATATGTGATTGTCCCAAACCTACATACCATCTATGGATATATGATGCGAGACCAAGCCCTAGAGGGAAGGTTTGAAGTGGTCAAGCCCCGGAGGGAAGACAACTGGGCAGCTAGAGAGGTGACCCCAGGAACCAATCTCAGGATGGAGAAGGTAGCCTTAATGTCCTTTGAAAGGACTAAACCCTAAGAGATGGTATACCAGATTATGAGTAAAAGTGGGTGGGAAGTCACATTGAAAATGTAATTTTGCATTGTTAACAATTGCTTTATATGATTAGGAAATTAAAGCTTATGTGCAATATTTTGTTTGTCACCACATACCAATATATTCATTTATAATGACTGACATTTTATTTTTTGGTATTTTAGTAAATATCTGAAATTAAACAAATAGTAAAGTGGAACCTGTGAAGATGAAAGTTAAAATTATAAAGGAGGAGTTAGGAAGATATAATTCTACTACGGGTAGAAGTTCTAATTACCTATTTTTGAAGGTATGTTAAAAGTACATTTTTATTTCAATTTTTAGTTTAGTCTTTGGTAGAATTTATTAATTATTTTTTATTATTTACAAAACCATTGATCATGTCTTTGGGATAACGTCTCTGACTTCTTAGTCTTCCTTAATTGGGGGTTACCGCGAAGCAAGGTCATTACAATTGGTATCAGAGCATGGTCTTCCATTTAATCACTAATAATTATTAAATTTTACAAACTCTTTAGAACCCAAGGGAGTTATTAGAGGATTTTCTAATGATGGAGGTGTCTAGAAAAGGATCATGATCCGAGGGCTGGCAATACTTTCCTATGTCCCACTAGTCGGTCTACGAGGACTCTTGGATATTGTGTGACTGCCTAGCCAACATTGGAGGTTTTGACTCAAAGTACGATACCTCTAGGAATCTCTCATCTGTCTTCTTCCCTTCTCAATCCTAATTCATGTAAGATTCTAAGTGTGTAGGGTTTCTCTCTCTTCACACACCTCCTGTGGTCGAGATAAGTGTAATAAGGATTAAGGAATCCTCCACCAAATAATAAAAAATGCATGCAAGTAAGAGGACACAAATATAAGTTTAAATCATATATAATTATATATATACGAATATATATATATATGCATGCATATATATATATACTTTTCTACCATACTGAACACCACTACTCGCCTCCGTCCCTCCTCTATTGTAAATATGTTAGACTCTTGACTAATTTAACGCCACCTTCCCTAGTAGAGTTATGCTTGTAAAAATAATCATCTTCGTCCTACCAGTATACTTATAATTCCAAACTCTTTTCAATGCCCCTATCTAATCCCTTGGCTGTTTTAATTAATTTTTTTTTACCTTTTCACCTAGATTCCACAATGTGGTGGGCCTCTCTTTCTCTCTCCAAGAACCTCTAGTTTGTGTGCCAATGTTATACTCGCCTCATCATTAGTTTAGGATATACAATTGTCGATTCTTTTGGTCTATGTTTGCCTTAACTGGGACCAGGACATACAGTCGTCGATTCATCTGGTATATGTCTACTTCAACTGGAGTCAATTATCATATATTTCTTATCTCTTAGTTATCACCATTAGTTTATTTTTCTTGTGATTCTCTACAAATGTATAATTTGTAGACAACATCCATCTGCGTTGTATGTATTAATGAACCATCTTGTTGGCAAGCAAGCAAATAGTGGCACAATCTGCCAGTTGTAAGAGGGTCCTTCCTCACATTTTGCACCATCCTACGCATCTGGTTCTCTATGACAAGAGGTGTGATCTTCCTCTAGGCCAACGTCTGGCTCAACTACATGGAGGACGATGAAGAAATGGTTGATCGCCCACAATTATGTTGGGTAACTCCTTGACTAAAATGTAAAGTATAACTTTTGTGAGGAATTGTTGAAGGGGATTTAAAAAAATTTGAATTTGATCTTCTTCCATGACCAATCACTATTTTTTTTATCTTTTCAACTATTACTCATCTATGTCTTGCTTTAAAGTGAAACTTGATATTTCTATTGTGGTAAATATATGGCTTGTTTATTTCTGTAATATGGGTTTATGCAACATCTATAGCACGTACGCATCACTTGCTTCTGGCTCATACAAATCCCCTACAATAGTCTATGATTTTATATAATGCTTTTGGTCTATGATACGTGTTGGGTCTTAATTCCATGTTGATCTTATATAAGTTGGTCGTTTATTCCCTAATTTTGCAGTGTCATGACAGACTCACAACTAGATCGAAGTGCATTGGTCTTCACTAATATCTACCCCATCTATGATGAGGGAGAACTTGTTGTCGATATCAATAGTGTCCTCAAAATACAGAGTTCTACCGATCATAGCATGAAACTCAGTCAACATCACATCTTATAGATGGGCCACAAGTACATTGGTGGCTAATAAGATCTACTCCAATTTGGACGTGGAGGACATGTTGTCGACATGGAGACTACGACTAGGTTCTTCAGGTCGTGGATCATTATGTTCGATGAAACTCAGTTGAGATATACAATGTCAATTTGGTACCATACACGTTGTCACTGTTAATACCTGTTTGTGCACAAAACATGGAGATGACCATCAGGACCTGTAGGTTGTAGATTAATTATCGCCAAGATGTATATGCCCATTGTCTACAAGGAGACTACATTTTGATCGCTGACACATAGAGTGTAGAAAAATCTATCAATGAAATTGTTCGGCTCCTGTTGTTTGCAAGAAACTTCTGAGAAACTGTGCAATTGGGCATACAAGCACAATGCATCAACCAATTTCTCAATGATTTACCATCAAGCTATATAGTGAAATTAGCATCATATTAGAGAAAGAAACGTCTAGACATAGATTATAGTTTTAGCGGCCGTAATATCACAGTGATCAACACAGTTGGAATGTTTAATGGGTTACTTCTATTGTGTAGCCATGATGGTTATTCCTTAGAACAATGCATGCTCCCTTCCTTCACTTCGACCATCGCGTTTAAAAGACACCACATCTGTCTAATGTACATTGCAAATGTCGATTTATTTCAAGCTATCATGACAATCTCTCTATGGTCTGCGCAAACCTTGGTCACAAATTGCACGATTGAAGGCTTCTCTAATTTCATGCCCAGTCATCAGTAGTTACTATCAAATCCCAGAAATATCCATGCCCCTTCCTTCGATTGCCTATAGAAGCCACAACTTTTAACTGACCATTCTTTATATCATAAAGTAACTACCACACAACTAATTGGATTCATCCTTAATTTAAAATCTTTCTATTAATGGAAGGGGAGGGCATGTATTGTACGATTTGTTGTGAGTAACTACCCCCAGGCTTATCAGACTGCTTATCTTGTAGATCAAGTAAAACAACTACATACCATGATCCTTCCGTGGCTCTCTAGCTTACGCATCTTGCTAATCAGTTACAACTACAACAACCACATATTGTTACCATGTTACATGTTATTAAGTTGTCATGGATTTGTTAGTAGCATGTGATATTTGTTACCATTGTGATCATGGACCATCAACCACAGATGCATGACTATTGCCATCACTTTTGCAAGTAAGATATTGAACATTCAAACTTCAAATTTAGTCTGGACATTAGTGTGACTGCTACTCTATTTTTTTCTTGAATTTATATTGATTATGGTGTTTTATTAGGCTAATTCAAGTAATTTAATCATGGCTACTTCAGAGAAATGTATTATGAGTGTCTTGGTGATAATATTTTCTCCTCTTGATAGTGACCAAGCATGAAATACAACATATTTTTGGTTGTAGCACAAGTTGTGGGTTCCAAATCCACTATGGCATATGGAGAGAAGGTTTATATACCAGCAATTAAAGGCCCTTCATCACGGTTGCGATGGCATTGGACATTTCATATTCATATCATTATCTGTAAATCTTCATTTTTGACAACCTTTTATGCGTCTCCAGTTTATATGACTCCTACATATTGGTTATGATGATATTATAGGTTGTAAAAAAACATAAATAATATATGTTTGAAAATGTTTAAAACAAAAAATTATTGAACAAAAAACTAATTTTCACTAGTGATTAGACTATAGATATTTAAAACTACTATGATTTTTTTCAATTTATTCCATGTATTTAGATATGATTACAAAGCTCGCATGTCATGGAGACTCGACATATGTCAATAATGTATATCATCATAGAAAATTTTCACTTGGATAATTTACTTACTTTGGTATAATCTATAATAATACAACCAACTTGAAATATATGAAAAAAAGAAGCATAAAATATTTCAATTCAATGTGTCAAAAACTTTCCATTGTTATAGTATATTTGTACAAAAATATGATTTGTTCAATGGTTTATGAATTATTAAATAGGCATTTATACCAACTATAAGAATACTTTCTCCTATAAATAAAATATACACATGTTTTTTTGTCCTTATTTTGATGATTTATGTTGATGTACTATGCAAAACATTTGGTTATCAATGCATATTTGTTGGATCCTCTTAGATTTAAATTTATTTTAAGTCAAAATCCCCTTAAAATATTTTATTATAAATATGGCACACAAGGCAATAGATATTATCACTAAGCCTCCATGTATACCTATTTATGATGAGGAAATTGATTTTATTAAACAATATTTTGTTTCCTAATGAGTACGATAGATAATTAAAGAGGTGGTCACAATATCATGCAATCATTCTTCATAGGATCTCTCTTGCACATTGTTATATGTAAGAAATACTATTTTTTAGGATGAAGTATTTTTGTATGTTTGCATTAACAATTTGTAATATTAGATGATGAATCTATTATCATTTTTAGTAAATCTAATATCTAACACACAAACTAATTGCATGATTGTTCCACAACTTAAAAACTGTAAATGTCTATTACATCAAACTCTTTGAACATAGTTTAGTTTGTATTTATATATTGTAAAATTTAAATGGAGCGTTAATGTGAGATACCAGTGGAATGATCGGCTGGACAGAGGCAGGGGCTTCTTCATTTCCCCCACGTCCTTCCTTGTGTGTTAGATATACAAAGCGAGTGCACCGGAAAAGAGAGATTTAAGATATATATATCGAACAATAATGCAAAATTGGTCTATGTCATTCAATACAAAACATGGAACATTATTTAGTTTCTTATCTAATTATATGGATTTAGATTGCTAACTTGTCAAATTGTTGATTGTGAAAATTTTTTGGGCAAAATTCTTATATGGAGAAGAGGATGTTATAACCTCAATTTTCATAGGTTTGGGTGGAAATTTAATTTCTCCATTAAGTATATATGATCATGAAAATTGTGTTATTTAATCTCTTTGTGTGGATTTCCTTGCAAAATGTCTTTTGCATGCATGTCTTTGTGGGCCTTGTTGAATAGTAAGCCCAATATGGTTAAAAGAGAATAAAGATGAAAGAAAAATCTATTAATAAAGGAAATTGAAATATGAATAAGGAATAATGTAGAATCATCTAGAAGGCTATGAGTTTGTTCATCATGATGGGATTTTGAATCCCTAAGATTTCTTGTGATACAAGGAATCCAAATAAAGAAAACAAAAGTGATAGAAAAAGAAAATATTAATAAACTCAGCTTTAATGTATAATAACTTGTATGTGAAGAAAACCCCTCATTCCTTTCGAGTTTGGGACTCAAACTTGGGATATTAGTAGATAATGATAATATAAGACTTTCCCCAAAATTTGGATGGAAAAGGATAAATGAGGAGTGAGATATGGTTTTTACAAGATTTCCTAAAGTGATTAGATAATCCTCTAATCGTATTAAATGTCCCAATGTAAATGGGATTAAAAATGTGTATATTTCAGAACTCAGGTTTGGCAGACTGTTTGATCTGAGATCCAATGGCTCAGGCCCAATCTGAGGCATGAGTAGAGACATGCAACCTTTGAAAAATCTGAGTGATTTTCGATTTCGGTGTAGTCACGAGAGAAGACATGTGCGGAGCTGGGATTAGTCCCATTGACTCCAGGAGACATTCCTAAATGCAACCACCCCTGGATTCATGGAGTTTTGTGATGAAACAAGAGAATCCCCATTCTCAGAGGATCGATGACCTACCCTATATATAGGGGGATAATCCTCTGTGACACCACAACATCTACAAACTAATCTCGTGAGTTCGAAAGAGTACATAGAGTGTTTGGTTGTCGTCAATTGGAAGAATCATCTCTACCTTCACCTCCGTCTCAGAGAAACTCTGACGAGGGTACTGTAGGTGTCGTTCTAGTGAAGTCTTGGAGTGAGTGAATAATTAACGAGGTCTTCAAGTTTGGTGGAGCGGGACGAAGCTATCTATGTTGTTGGCTTGCGCACAGAGGCCCTAGAGCATGAGGTCAACTGATAAGTTGACCATCCTCTCACTGTGAGGAGTTAGACTGAGGTAGAAGACGTTAAAGTGCAAAATCCCCAGTTCACCCTCAAGTCGATGTTATCTAGGAAAGGGCGTTTTAGTCCTTTCGTTATGTTTTAATTGGTGCGGGCAGGATCGGGCTTCCCTAATGAGATAGTAGGCTCCCATTGGCTAGAAAATAATTAATTAGTAAAATTTGTATCTAATTAATGGTAGATCACATGAGAACATGTAATATATGAAAATTGATCAAACAATTATGTAATATGCAATAAAAATTGGTTTAGAGCCTTAATCTAATTGTAGTTCGAAAATTGGTTAAAGTTGCTAACATTAATGCTTTATAATGAGGAGAAACCCTAATTTTATGGTTATATGAAATTGAGATGAGTAATATGGATAATCTATGGAGCATATTAACCAATTGTTAATAAAAAGATGTGTTGATGTCTAAGTAGATGATCCATGTGCTTAATAACCTAATTTAGGGTTTTGATATGTTAATATGCATTAATGGGCTTGGAAACCCTAGCCTAGGTGTTGATGTTTTCTAATGTGATATATTTTGAAATTCATTGTATGAAAGTAATACTAGGATGATCTTAAGCCTATTAGGTGATGGAAATATGTTAATATGATTAAGTTGGATAATTAGGGTTTTGCACCTAGATCTACCATTTTAGGGTTTTTTTATTTAGTAGGGAAGTTGTAAATAGATCTAAAGGAACCCTAATGAATCCCTAATTCATATTAGAAACCCTAGAAAGTAATTCCAAGGAGTAGATTCTATATGAGTGTGTAGTAAATAGGTTGTAAATGCTTTTCAGGATTATGTGCTTTTATGTGGTTTGCTTGCTTGCTTGGTTGGACTGCCTGGTTTATTGGACTATGCTTATTTCTTTTGAAATCTCCTAATCAGGTATGTGGTTAATTATGAGTACACACTTTTAGTTTCTTGATGGTTTCACAAAGTTTTATCGATTGCAAGGGAAATAAATTGTTGGATGCTTTAATATCTACAATCTTTAAATTGAATATGACTATCACAGTTTAAGCATATATATGTGATTGTCACGAACCTACATACCATCTCTGGATGTATGATGTGAGACCAAGCCCCAGAGGAAAAGTCTGAAGTGGTCAAGCCCCTGAGGGAAGACCACTAAGACTCTAGAGAGGTGACCCCAAGTACCAAGCTTAGGATGGAGAAGGTTGCCTTAATGTCCCTTGCAAGGACTAAACTCTAAGAGAGGGTATCCCATAATATGAGAGAAAGCAGTTGTGAAGTCACACTAAAAACGTAATTTTGCATTGTTAATAGTTAATTGATATGATTAGGTTGTTAGAGCTTATGCGCAATATTTTGCTGGCCACCACATACCAGTATATTCATTTATACTGACCGACGATTTGTTTGTCGATGTTTTAGTAAATATTTGAAATTGGACAAACAATAAAGTGGAACATGTGAAGATTAAAGTTAAAATAAAAAAGGAGGATTTAGGTAGGTAGAATTCTACTACGGGTAGAAGTTCTAGTTACCTATTTTTGAAGGTATGTTAAAAGTAAATTTTTATTCCAATTTTTTGTTTAGTCTTTGGAAGAATTTTTTAATTATTATTGATTATTTGCAAAACCATTGATCCTATTTTTGGGATAACGTCTCTGACTTCTTGGTCTTCCTTAATTGGGGGTTACTGGGAAGTGAGGTCGTTACAAAAACAATCTAACTAATATTATCAAATAAGAATTTGATCATCTTGTGCATTATCACTATCAACAACTGGGTTAGATTTGTCCCAGGGATTGATATATGTCACAATATGCCACTCCTTATTAATCTATTTTCATAAAAGACTTGAGATGCTTGAGTTTCTAGTACAAATGGTTCATAAGTTTTCCAAATACACTTGTAGTCAAAATTTGTGAATCTATACTAATCTATCCTTAGACCTTTAACAACATCAAACCAATCTCATAGAAATAATACCACTCACTTACTGCCTAAATATCACAATTCTATAACTGTAGTCAGTTGTGAATAATAATCTTTGCTATTTCCACTACCATCATTACCAACCACAAAGATCCTACTACATTATGACCTTGATCTTTCATCTTGAGAATTAGTGTGGAACCGATAACCATTGACAACATAGCCATAGAAACATGTCACGCATTTTGGTGGACCATGTGATAATGAAAGTAACTATTCTTTCTTCTTGATGGTATCATTTTCATGTTGATCTCCAATCTAAAAAGATAGTAAGTAGAAAAAATTCAAACTAGCGCATATGCATTCCATATTGAACAAAGTAGAAAAATTTTCTATAACCATTCTATGAAATATTCATTTAAATCCTTAACAAATATTTTCTCTGAATCAACTCATATTATCTACATATATTAAAAAAGGTAAGTGGTAAAGTTAGTAAATAAAACGTAAAATCTATCAACTAATGATTCACATTAGGATTTCAAGAATAACATACTTAATGAATGACTTAACTTCCTCATAGTTCTTTAGGATGTATATATGAGATTTCGCCTACTCAATTGCATCAAGTCCTATTGTTGTTCGACATCATAATCATCTTCATTTGTTTAAAAAAATAGATATTGTTGCAAATTTGTTGATGTAATTATCACAATTTTTATCAGTGCAGAATGCAAATATCTTGAACAAAGATTCATGACATCTTTAACTATACAACCTTCTGCTATGGAAACCTTTAGACAACATCTGTTATGAGTATAACAATTTAATGTGTACAAATGTCTCTCTATTGGATACATCCAATAATCATAAATGGACCCACATAAAATAGACTCATATAAAAAATCAACAGGAAAATGTAGTGTCACATAAAAATATGATGGTAGAAAAATATACTCCAACTACAAAGTGTAATTGGAATTTGAGCTTCAATTTCCTCAATATCTCAGATATTTGACCATTTATTTCCCAAAACCTTGAAGAAAACAACATCTCAATTAGTGGTTCATATACATACATTAGAAGAAGGCCATGTAATGTAAGAGGGAGTATGTGATGTAATAGAACATGATTCTTATAACTCTCCAATCTAAAAATTTTGTTTTCTTTAAGGTTCGCATAGTGTGAAATATTTGAAGAAAAACCATCATGTACCTATATATCCTTCAAAAAGCATAGAAACACTACTTTACTTCTAGAGATAATGTCAATGATGCATCAGGCATCCCTATTTTCCTTCCAATTATTGTTGGGTCAAACTCTTGTCTAATATTCATTATTTGCAATTCAAGATGAGACTTATAATTCTCCTTCGTCTTATTCTTCACATTCATAAGATTTTTGAGAATACTATCATAGTTTCTTTTCTAAATGTGCATCACATCTAAAGCACATCGTAGCAATATATCTTTCTAGTATGGAAGCTTAAAGGAATGCTTTACTTTTTCTAATTATCCCCTGCTCTTATGAGATACCATTTTTGAACATTTGCGAAGAACATACCATTCCATAATTTTCACTTGAATCAGGAGATCATCATGGATTAGTGGTGTAAATGGGTGCCATTATCAATAGTGCCATCAAATTCATAATTTTTTCTTTCTCCATCGATGATTCAAATTCAAATAATGCATATGTCCCATGAAGCATTCATTTATGCCATTATCCAGTCCAACCAAATGATTACCCTTATGGAAAAATAGATAAGCAAGATTTTACTTGTACTCCATCCAGATTAAATCCCACATGCTGCAAAATCATTGATGGTCCACAAAAAAACTGTAGGAAGATTAACATTTTGATGTGGAGTTGCATCAAATATCGTTATATCATTATTCTAGAGCTCCAATATTTCATCTATTAGAGGTTGCAAATAAACATCAATACAATTACCTTGTCAATCAGGTCCTAGAATCAACATGGACAAAATGATATTGGTTTGCTTCATGCACATCCAAGGATGCAAATTGTACAAAAAAAATGATGGACCAAGTGATATACGATGACCTAGAATTGTTGAATGGTTGAAAACAATCACTAGAAAGGCCAAGTATGACATTCCTCAACGTTGTAGAAAAAGTACAATGAGCCTCATCAAACTTCTTCCATGGCATGGAATCAGTCAGATGATGCAAATCCTCATCATCTTCCTTATCGTGATGCCACCTCCTTAGTGATGATTTTTTGAGGACATAAATATATTTTAAAGGAGAGGCTTTAGTGGAAAGTAAAAAAATATCTTTACAAGTACTTTCTTGTCATTTTATTTCAGTTCTTTTCCTCATTGTGCTTTTCATACTTCCATCTTGAAGTATTGAAAATTTTGATTTTCCTTCCAAAACAACATACAATCATTCATGCATTTGTCTATCTTGTCATAAGAGAAATTGAGATCTTTAATTATCTTCTTTTCTTTATGATGATATCTAGTTAAGGTTGAATCAACTAGAAATATTTCATATTTTTATAATTCAAGTAGCATTGTGAAAGAATGATTACTCCATTTTACAAAGCTCATGAGATGAATGAACTTTACCAAGGCAGATAATTTTGACCCCTTGTATCCCTTATAGAGAGGTTTCTTGAGGTCATCCAACAACCTCAAAAAACCTCTTTTGCTTTGGTGTTAGGTTCCTATTCATGATGATCATGTTTTTAGTATCCCATTTATCCATCATTCCTCTCAATATTATGTGAACTAGGGTGCATTTTCTTTGAGAATATCTAGCATCTCATCATTTTCTTCATTATCCCCTTCATTATTACTGACAAAACTATCTGAATCAAACTCACTTTCATGTCCTGTCTCATCGTGATGATACCAAATGGTTAAATCCACAATACACCATAAACCATCAAGTGTGTTTTCACCACATCATCTGGGATAGAAACAATATTGACACAACAAACACACAAACATCTAATTTTATTTGTACCAATTTTTTGACATGCATAGACGAGAAAATGTCAACACCAATTTAATATGTTTGATCATCAATTCTATCATAAACATGTTTGATCCATTCCTTATCTAGTTTCATTTTCTACAAAGAAGAATTCATGTTATTCTTTACATGTAATATAATATAAAATTTTTATTGGTGTTCAATTTAAGATCTTTTCACCTTGTTGGTTCCCTTTATAGAAAAAGATGCACAAGTATACCACATACTCCAATCATTTTGATGTCTAATATTCAATTCTCTATCACATGGGTTATTCAATACCTCGTATACCTAGGAGGAAGTTAGGATGGGATATTGATAGTTACTTGTATAGTAAATTTCAAAGGAAAAGGCAGAGTCAAAAACCCATGTGCAGATTGCTTATATAACAAAAAAAATTATATTTAAATATGAAAGAAATGATTCCTTCTCACCATGACACACATGTCAAGATGATTGGTACACGCTAGTAACAAAATATAATTTCTATCAAAAATGCACTCACTAGATTGGAGAAAGTTGTGCACTCCTAAGAGAAATGGAGGTTTAGAATTCAGGGATTCAGGGATTTAAATGAGGTTGTCCTCATCAAATAGGCTTAGAGTCTTTTTCCAAGAATTGAATCAATCCTTTCCAAGGTTATCAAAGATAGATGCCACAACTAGGTAGATTCTATAAATTTTTAAAGATATTATGACCCTAGTTATAAGTGACAAAGAATCTAGGTTTCTAAGGCTCTTATGATGGAAGGAATGAGATGGATGATAGTGAAGGAAGGAACGTGGAAATCTAGGTACATGGATGACTATAGAGGGTGTTTACATTCTTGTGGGCTTGAGGTGGAACTAAATGAAAAAAGAGTGGGTGATTATATAATTGAATCTATCAATGTCTAGAATCATATGAATCTATTGGAACATGTTATGAACTATGGGGATATCACTGTTAGTATGAAGGATACACTAGCACACAAATAGGTTAGAGTGCTCTATTGGTACCCTATTTGAGAATGTTGCAAATCCATGAAGTTAACTTATTTTATGGGGGCTTTAAGCCATTCTACTAGACATGGTGTTGTAAATAAAAACTTCTTTTACTCAGGTCTAAACAATGATGAAACAAAAGCCCTCCCCCCCCCCCCACAAAGATCTAGAAACTTTCGGTGGCATGGTTGCCAGTTTCCCACTAGAGAAAATTTGTAGTGGATATATATATATTTTGAATGATACTTTTTAGGTATGTGGTCTTACTGCTAACATGTGTGACATTATGCTCGAATGTCTTAATGATTTAGGTGTGTGGAGCTTCTCTTTTGTAAAGACATCCATATTTGATGCTCCTATTGAATTGTAGTTAAATTGTTGTAGTTGGTTAGTCTTTCAAAGTAGTCATGAAGTGATAAAAATAGTACTTACATCTTCTTGACATTGTAGAAATGCAAAAAAAAGGTACTGTTTACTATGAAGAGAATCAATATGTTGATCACCTTTTAGAATATGGGTGCATTAGGTGGTAGGCCATGTTGATTACATACCTTTGGGTCTAAAGCCCAATTTAGCAAGAAACACCAGTACATGTTGTTGGCATGCACCACCTAAAGGTTTGACCAAATACTAATGTAGATGTTCTCCACAACAATACAGGTCTAGGTAAAATCATCAAGAGCAATGTAACTCATAACTGTGAAAAACCTACTTTGATCTTTAGAAGGTACCCAAGAATAGGCACATAAGGTTCTCCAGTCATCCCAATTGCATATTGAAAAGTACATATATGTCCAAGGTTTCAAACTTGGCAAAAATAAAATTCAAAGTATGAGAAAGAAAAAAAAGAAATAGAGAATTCCAACATGCCCAACTAGCAAAGAACAACATTACTTGTCAATCAACGAGCAAAATTACCAACTTGACATAAACAAATGAATTTCTGATAGGTAGCCAATAATTTATTTATATTTAAGCCATTTAGATGCACAACAAGACAACATGATCTCTTACCCATAGGTATACCTTGTTTCAAAACATGCACACCTCCTTGCTCAATATCACATTGTTCAGCTAACTACAACTCACTTTGATAAGGAAAAGAGGTCCTCAACCTTCACATAACACAAATAGCATATGTAGTTCATGTCTCAACAATGCAATCTTTTGATTGTGTGTAATGAAGATCTTCAATATCCTCATTGTCCTTTTTGTGTGAGATTTGATGTCAAGCATTTATTTTTGTTGGCTCTATGGTAATAGAAGATGAAAACTAAAATGTTTGTCATGAATTCAGGAAGGGATCTAGGTGTACCATTGGTTTGTGATGAGGGGAAGATATTGTCTATGCATCATGTGTAAATAACATATAAGAGACATATGAGATATTTTGCAACCCCAATTCCTATATACTTTCCATGATGACATTCCCTCGATATGTGTGCACTCGTATCAATGAGATGTCAGGAGGGAAAATACAAGGAATTATGGTTAGTACCTAAATGTTAGGCATATCATGTCCACAAACATCATATTATTGACACAAAAAACCGTCATCCATATTAAAGAATAATAGTCATGTTTACATTATTTGAATGGAAGAAAGATTAGTTATGAGAGAGAAAAAAGTAAATAGGACATAGTGCATCCTATAGATTAACTAAGGAATGGAAAATGAATTCAAAACTAACTAGAAGGAATAGGAAGTAACATTCATTTACTCTAATATCCTCCAATGAGCTTTATTACATGCATTCTAGTAAATTGATCGCAATAATTGTTCTTTGCACGTAGAAAGTATGTGAAACGGTCGAATCAACACAAATTGTTTTGTATGTGGGTGAAGGATTCATACATATTAACTTACATATTTGAAATATTTGAATAAAGAAGAAAATAAAAAGAAAACATTATTTAGTGCGAGAATAAAGTAAACCATTTCTTTTAAGTATGTCTTTGATGTAGTTGTACTACTAAGTGTGTCAGCACCTACAATACTTTTATTTTGACCCCTCCCCACCCCTAGGGCAATGGGGATCCACTGACCTTAGTTTTAGAAGAGGGAGAGAATGTATACATCACTCAATAGCTACAACCCATCCCGATATTTATGTTATTAATGTTAGTGAGGGCATAATATAATAGTAGGCATCCAAGAAATATACAAAAATAGAACATCCAATATTTCATACTTAATGCACATAGTAAAACTAGCCATATACTTATAATCCCACATATCTAATTTATCACATCTGGATTCCAAAGGATCTTGAGAATGAAGTGAATGATCACCCTAAAAGGAAATTGAGGGTACATTACTACTACAAGTCCATATAACCCACGACTAGGGTTTTGGTTATAACGGGTTCTTTTACCATTAGACCAGAGATTTTTGTTTAGTCCATCTCATTTTAGGTTCATGAGATCATATATAGGGTTGGGGTCACACTTGAATCATAAATACCTTTTATATTTTAGGGAGGATTATTTAAAATTCGGGTTTCCATAAGGATTCGGTCATCATTAATTACCTCTTTAGGGTTCATATGATCTAACAATATGAGAACTGGATCTAGGGATTGGAGTCAAAATTGACTAAAATTAGATCATTTTTATTATTTCTAGTTAAGAAAAGGTAACTAGATAATTAAATATGCTTTATTCTATGATATTTGGAACACGGATCAGATTTAGGTCATGATAGTAGTTTTATAGGGTTCCTTGCATTTTTCTTAGTAAAATGGTATGTAAGTTTTCTATTATCTAATATTCCTAGAATTTACTATGATTTTTCAAAGATAAATATATTTTTATTAAATAAATTGATGAGGAGGGAAATAATAGTTAACGTGGATGATTTGGATTGGTCCAGGTCAGACCTAGGTTGCGAGAGTCTTATGACCTTTCCTTGATGACCCTTGACTCCTTTGTTGAGTTGTCATTCTAGGGTTGGATCCCTAGAATGAGTTGACTCCATGTGGGCCTCTCCTCCTCAGCTCCTTCTCCTTCTTCATTGTTGTTGGCTTGAGCAGCCTCGACGATCTCCAATGAGGACCCTACCAATGAGGAGTGGTGTTGGCATCTGGACGAAGGTGCCCACACCTTCGTGAGGCAGCTCTAGACAAGGGCATCTGTGTTACACAACGTGGCTCCCTCTGGAGATCCTATCCTATGGGAGGATGGAGAAGGTCACGGTTGAGAGGGGTTCAGGGAGGAGGAGCTTTAGAGATCATAGGAAGAGGGTGTCTCTAAGCCTTGAGGAGATGCCACAAAGGTGGAGGGTGCTCAATTGAGATGCTAAGGTGGGAACCAAAATTTTTGAGGTCAGGTAGATGTGTAGGGGAAGGTCACATCATGTAGAGGGTATTGGCTAGCTCACAACCAATTGACTATACGAGATGACTAAAGGAGGTTGGGTAGAAGTATTGGCGTCCTTAAATAGGCAAAAGGTGGTTAAGATTGTGAATGCCCTAACTTGGGTGCACTGCTAGGTGAGAGCATTGAAGAAGGAGGGGTTCGTTCTCATAGATCTGAGGACGAGGGAAGTCAAGGTTTAAGTTTTGAGGTTGTTTCAACTAGAGGAATATATCCTCCAGGTTATGAGGTCTGACTTGGTCTAGGTGGTTAGGACTAGGGAAAGGAATATTTCGGCTTTGGGTGTCACCAACCATCTGCAGATATTGGGCTTAAAGGCGACTTGCTGATCGTCAGATCATTTTTGGGGTGGAAAAGATCTAAAGGGCTGTGTGACATTTGAATGTCACACCTAGATAAATAATCGACTGACTTTGGTCCTAGATTCATAATGATTGAAATATTGTGTCTCATTTCAAATGCTTATAATCCTCAATTGGTACATCCAATCACTAAGAATTTTTTGTGGGACTCTATGATGAGATAATCTAACTATGGTAGAAAGTTGAGATTCAAATTTGAATGTTGACCATTATGATTTGACTAGGTACTTTAATTCACATTATTTACCCTAATGTCCATTTAGGGTTTGCATATTTTAAAAATTGTGTATCAATACGATCATAATAATAAAGGGAGGTGATTGGGAGTATTTTAGGAAATAAGTTTGAGTTAATTATCAATCTCATTACATTTTTAACAGTGAGAAAATAATAATATAAAAACTCATTTTATCACATTATCCCCTCCTTTTAAGAATTATGTCCCCAAAATTCAAGAATATTGAAAGAGATGTGAATAATTATGCTCGATCTCAGACTTGAGCTCCCAGGTGGTATCAGTTTGATCATAGTGGCTCCAGAGAACTTTCACCATATTTATGTGTTGAATATTGTGAATTTCCTTTGTCTTAGAATCAACAATTCTAACTAGGGATTCAGCATATGATAGATCATCTTTTAACTCTAGAGGTTCATGATTCAGAATGTCACTAGGATCTTTGACATAAGGTTTCCAATTAGTTACATGAAACACATTGTTAATTGCACTATACTGAGGAAGAAGAGCAACATGCCATGTGAATTCACCAACCTTTCCATGATCTGAAAGGGTCCCATGAAGTGAGGATTGAGTTTCCCTTTGTTCTTAGCTAAGCCTCGGATAGGTCTCATCTTCAGAAAAACATGATCACCTTCTTTGAACTGACATTCATGTTTGTGACACCTGCATAAGATTTTTGCATGTCATGTGCCCACTTCATTCTCTGCCTTATCAGTGGAACCTTGTCTTTTATAAAGTTGTATCTCCTCACATTTCATTAAGGTGTGCTCCCTGATGTCATCCTGGTGTAGTAGAGATTTGCACGGTGTGCCACAAAGAGTTGTGTATGGATGCATCCCAATACTTACCTGATAGCTATTATTATATGTGAACTTGACTACAGGAAAATAATGGTCCTGTGAGCCTTCCTAATCAAGGACAAGCATGTAGAAGGTATTTCAGAATATGAATTGTACGCTTAGACTGGCCATTGATTTGAGGATGATATGTGGTGTTGAATTTGAATTTCGTGGCTAGTTCATCTTTAACATATTTCCACAACTTTGAAGTGAAATTTTGATCCCTATATGTATCAATGGACTCTAGAACTCCATTTAGACGTACTATCACTCGTATATAGCGGTCAACAAGCTTGGAAACTTTTGTTTTCATCTTTACATGTAGGAAGTGAGCTGATTTTGATAGATGATCCACTATAACCCATGCAACATCATATCCCTTACTAGTCCTGGGTAGATCCACCACAAAATCCATCATGATGTGTTCCCATTCTCATTATGGTATTTCAATGAGTCATAGTGGACCACATATTCTTTGGTGTTTTGCCTTGATTCTTTGGCATGTTAGACATCTGGACATGAATTCGACAATATCACACTTCATGCCCCTCCACCAGAAAAGTCTTTGCTGGTCTTTTTATATTCTAGTTGTGCCAGGATGAGAAGTGTATTTTGACCCATGTGCCTCACTGAGAATCTTTGTCTTCACAGATGATTATTCAGGAACCCACATATGATTCTTATATCGAAGACCACCATCGAGCCAAGAGAGAAGACAACTCTCTCAAGGTAAGGACTATCCTTTTGTGCCTTAAGAAGTTCACACTATAGACCAGGAATGACAGAAATATTGTTGATGTGGACATGATCATGCAGAAGCTACAACTTCCAATCCACCAAATTCTCCATATTCCTTAACTCAGGAACAGATTGAGATGCACATATGACCCTTTTTCAGCTAAGGGCATCAATGACTACATTTGCCTTACCCGGATGGTAGGAAATGGTGAAATTGTAGTCTTTTAGATATTCGATCCACTGATGTTGATGCAAGATTAGGTCTTTCTGAGGAAGGATGTACTTTACAACTTTGTGGTCAGTGAAGATATAAATTTTTGCCCCATATAAGAAGTTCCTCTAGATTTTTAGAGCATGTACTATTGCAGCTAATTCCAAATAATGGGTGGGATAATTAAGTTCATTTGTTTTTAGATGTATGGATGCAAAAGTCACTACCTTCCCATTTTGCTTCAGGACCAAACCTAGATGATTCTTTAAAGCATTAGTGACTTTTAGAAACCCTTCATTGCCATAAGGTAAAATCAATACAGGCATTGATGTCAGTTTCTACTTTAGCTCCTAGAAACTAGACTCACAAGAAGATGACCATATAAAATGTTCATCCTTCCAAGTAAGATTAATAAAAGGAAGTGCAACTTTAGATAAATTGGGGATGAAATGATGATAATATCCAACTAGACCCAAAAAACTTTGGATTTCAAAAGGATTCTGAGGAGGTTACCATTTGATAAAATCTGACACTTTTACAGGATCAACAATATATTACCCCAAGAATTGACGTTTCTAAGGATCATGAATTTTCCAATCCAGAATTCACATTTAGAATGTTTTTCATAGAACTTCTAATCTTGAATGACCTCAAGAACTTACTTGAAGTGTTCATGATGTTTCTCCATAGAATTGGAATCGATCAGAATATCGTCAATGAAAATGACCACAAACGCGTGAAGATAGGGTTGGAGACTTTGTTCATCAGGATCATGAATATGCCAGGTACGTTGGTGAACACAAATGGAATCACTAGAAATTTGTAATACCTGTAATGAGTTTGGAATGAAGTTTTAGAAATACCACTATCTTTGATTTTGAGCTGGTAATAGCTGGAACGAATGTCAATTTTGAAGAAAACCTTAGCAGTGTGAAGCTGATAAAAGAGTTCATCAACGTGGAGAAGGGGGTACTTATTTTTAATAATGGATTGGTTCAACATGTGGTAGTAAATACACATGCACATAGAGTTGTCTTTCTTCTTTACGAAGAGAACAAAAGCACCCCAAGGGGAAACACTAGGAGGGATGAAGCTTTTATCAAGAATTTTTTGTACCTCTCTAGGAACAATTCTATATGGGGCCTTAGAAATCAGATTGGTTCCAAAAAATATCTATAGAGAACTCAATGTCTCTGTTGGGAGACAACCCAGGAAACTCCTTTGGAAATAAGTCAAGAAAATCATTTGCCAACTCTAGACTTTCTACGGGTCTGATACTAGGATAGGTCTCTAAGACTAATGCGAGGAAGACTTTACAATCTATAGAAATAATATTTTTAGTTTTACGAGAGAATATTATAATATTATAATATAATCCACTTCCCGTAGGGATCACCATAGGATTAGAATGAGGTCGAGAAAGGAATACCATCTTCTCCCTATAGTTAATATGTGAATAATACTAGTATAACCAATCCATACCAAGTATAATATCAAAATCATCCATAGTCAAGAGGATGAAATCGAAGGGATATCATGATTTCCGAATTGTATGGGTAGGACATCAGTTTTCTGTAATGTAGTGAATATTTTTTCCACTAGGAGTAGACACATCAAGAATATATCCCAAATATTTTATATGAAAATGTAACATAGATTCCAGATTTTGTGATATGAAGGTATTTGTAGATCCATAATCAAACAAGGTTTTTACATGATGATCATTCAGAAATACAATTCCTACACAGAATAATTTGTCATGAATATTTGAAGGCATTGAATGGGATATTTAGATAATTGAAAGGGAATTAAGGTTACCTTCAACCAACCAGTTTGGATTTTGCCTTAGCCTCTTCTATATTTATGGCCAACACATTGGCATTGCGGTGCCCCTGAGGAGATGGAGTACCTTTTGGAGAGTTGCTAAATACAAACAAAGTAGGGAACTTGGAAATGAAGTGGCCCTACTTCTTGCAGTTGAAGCAAACTATCTTGGCATAGAGACAAGGTCCATCATGTCCTCGTCCATAATCTTGTCTTCAGCTAATTCTGGTTATTTCCTTGGCCTTCTTTACATGAACTTCCTTTTCCTAATCCCTTGTAATGGCTAGGGTGAAACTTCCTAGACTTATCTTCATTAGTGGTGTTTAACCCAATGTATTCCATGCCTGAACATTTCTGCACCCCTTGATCCCTTTCCATCTTGAGGGCCATATATACGGCTTCATCAAAGTTCTTGGGATGGGAGGTGATGAGTAGGGTTTTCAGGTTGGAAGGCATATTGTTACACCCTGATCTCACAATTACCACTAATCATGAGATTAGGGTATGAATTGAGGATTTAACGTAATACAAAGATCACCCATAACTTTTCTTATTTTTTAAACTCTTTGATTTCTCGCATTGAACCACATAAACTAACTTTACAAGAGAATTAAACATTTATTTCTCTAATATAATCTCAACATTAATGATACACATCCATACATTCATTATGTTTCTCACACTTCCATGTACATACGACATGACAATCATTTGCATTCTCTCCTATTAAGGAAACAAACATACAAAACATCATTTACAACTCTCTCTCAAATCTATACACGGACCTAGAGTGAAAGGGACCGACTGAACTTAACTATACTCAGACTTAACTCTTGTGGCAGATCTACTTTAATGCAATGATATCTTCTTCAAGTCCATGTGACATAACAGTAGAAAGCTTTAGAGAGTCTAATAATTGACAATCATAAATATGGCAGGATACTCTAAATATCTATAAGAGTGAATCAATATATGAAATGCTTGATTGATCATAAATAGAACTAATAATTTAGAAACATACAAAGAATAATTGAATAACTATACACACTTGTTTGACCTCTCATTCATTTTATTATGCCATGATCATATGTAGTATACTCTACATATGAAGACTCGTAGTGCACTACGATCACACCGTACAAGACTTAACGGACACACCTGGGAAATGCTAAGTATGACTACTCTCTTGGTCTACAATAGGTAAATGGCTCTCTGGCCTAAACTAGACTCCTCCTCTAACCTGAGCACACAGGAGGAGAGTCAAGTCACCTCTTGGCTTTTCTGTACTCTAGTGCCACTAGGACTTCTGGTTGATGTTGGGAACTACAAACTATAATTTAAGGAGACTTCCACTAGGGATTCATCCCCCGTGTCACCTGATAGCACGTTCTGACCCCGTATACTGGACACTGCTAGGGTTAGGTCATTTCACCCCTAAGGCATAGACCTCACATAGGGGTTCTATGGTGTCCAGGGCTCCTAAGTCTATTATTTTATTATTCCTAGAAAGCTCTTTCTACATTGTATCCTTCTCTTACTTATACTTGACTTTGGTATCTCTATGGTGTCACATCTGCTTATTTGAAGTTATAATACAACATGTATATCATTCTAAACTTGGCAGAGCAGTATATTCAAAACACTATAATATACTGAGTAATCAACATACTGTACATGCAGGTAGACTAAAATTTTTAAATGAATAAATTTCATGTCCACTTGGCACATACATACTAGAATCGTGCATATCAACCCAAATCTTGAGTTCTGCATCTCATAACTCAATTAAGAGTTAATTACTTATCATGACAATAATTATTAATAATAACTGAGAACATTGATATCACAATACTTGATTCATTGAACACCCTACCCTTAGGGTTTCATTTAGTCACCACAAATGCTACAAAGAAAGGTGTAATACATCTATCACGTACTTTTTCAATCTTTAAAACACATGATACTTGGGATCTCAATCCCTTATCACATTACTGGGAATTCTCATCCCTTCACATCATTATCATGATTATTAGATCTGGGTATTCAAACCCTTAGATCATCACATAGCATTGTTACCTCTGTAACAGGTAACCATTACCTCTAGGTCCTTAGACCAAGGTATTCATTTCACTGGTTGTACAAGTATTCTCATGGCTCACAAGGCCATCACGCAACTTGTCACCTTTCACTAGGAAAAAATTTATTCACATGGCTCCCATAAGGATTTCATGCGACATAAACATTCATTGATTAAAGATTACTATCAACAAATCATATAAAATCAATATATGTATGAAACCTTGAAACTGAGTTGAATTTGTCTTTCCATTCCATTCACTAGGATATCATGCATCAATAATAACATTGAATAAATAAATTCTATCATATCAAGACAATCCCTTCAAATGAATTTCACGATATCTATTCGCAAATATTCAACTTTCCTCACATCTAGGGTTTCACCCTCTTTACTGAGATATCAAACAAACACTATTCACTTTGAATGAAATCCAAGATAGTATCTGACATATATGTACTATGAATTTAGATAAACAATCATTCATAACCAAGGGGATCTAGATAAGCAATTTTCTCTATTTACTTATACAGCAAATTTCAGTCATAGATAAATTCCCTATATTTCATTTTAATCTTATAACCTCTGTGAATATTTAGGGAATTCTCATTAGGATGTATTGTATACATTTCTAATATGATTTTATCATCTGAACTTCATCCAAACAGATGAAGAATCCATTTCATATCATTTTGCAATAACTTAGAACAAATAGACAATTCAGGGTTTGTAGTCGCATACTAGGAATTAAAGATTATGGATGAATTAACCGATTTTCATGTGATATACTGTTTAAAGGAAGTTACAACTCACCCTAAGGTGTAAAAACACCTTTAAAACATAGCTCATCCCTTAAAATCTTGATCTCATATCAAATCCCTAGCAATTCACCCAATTCTTCTTCCTTTCAACTCGAAAACCCTAAAAATGAGGGATTATGAAGAAAGAGTGACAAAAGGGGAATTTTTGATACCATTTTGGATCAAATCAGAGGAGGGGCGTAATGTTGACATGTGAGAGAAGATTCACCATGAAACTATATACAAAGAAGTTAAACTTACATGATTTCATCATTCCTCGGACCGCAAAACCCTAGGTCAACATCTCCATCAATTTCTCCTCTCAAACCCTAACTCTCTCTCTTTCTCTAGGATTTCATTTCTATGGATTGAATCACGAATTATGATAGCTCCTTGTGTGTTAGGTTGATGACACAAATTTTTCGTGCGTAGAACGCAAGTGTACACGTCTATGTAATATAGGCCTTTGTGAGGCCCGAGTCGAACTCAGGGACACTGAATTATCGGAGACTACTACTAACTACTCGCAATCAGCTAGACCGGCTAAAATGAGTTTGAGAGTTGTTGTAAAAATAAAAGAAAATAAAATAAAACAAAGAAATCGATTAAAGGTTTAATTTAATCAATTCAAATGCAAATCTTTAGGATTGTGGTTTCACCGCGGGTTTTCATTGTATGAATTTCCATATAATAATTCAAGTTCATCTCTCAATCTGGGTTGTGTCCTGTAGTCATAATTGCCCACTGTCATGGTACAATTCACTACCTATGTCTAGGTCGGTTCCACCGTCGCAGTAACCTATACCCTAAACTAGGTGCATTAAAAACGACCTCTGGGTTTCCACCATTAATCTTACATCACCTTGTTTAAGGGATTTGTTAATTAATGTGATATTCGTCTCTTTTCAACCATTAATTCTTCTTTCAAAGTAATTAAGGGCATTAGATTATTATTATGGTGGTCAATCATAACAATATAATTGAGAAAACAAATTCATGCCACGTATTTAAGAGATAAATAATGAATTACTTTGATAAAAATGTCATACAATGCTTCCCCGGGCTACTCCCGGTCCTAAAGATAAAGGGGATTAGCCCCGCATGTTCATCTCAAAGCAAAACATGGTTGAGAAAAGGGGAAACATGGAGAAAAACGTGAATAAGTAATGAAACCCCTTGAATGGAGAAGATCCAAGTGTTCCTCAGTGTAAAATGCGCGATCTACAGCCTTTCGGCGGTGGAAAACATCTTCTTTGGCTTCCGGAATGGCTGGGGCGTGCTTCTGGGCTCCGTTCTTCTCTCCACACCTTCTCGGGACGTGTGCAGCGGCTAATGACGTGATGGATTGCTCTTGGCCGCCGTCATTATGTATAATCACCGAGTTAAGTTGCAAAAATATCACATCCATCAGATTTCGATAAATCTGAAACCAACTTGCATCTGACGGTCTCGATACCATCGACTTGGGTCGATGGTATCGACCCTGCGCGATATCAGCCAGTCTTCTTTTCTTTTCATCATCGTGACTGATGCTAACTCGATACCATCGAAGAGGGTCGATGGTATCAACTCTCATAGGCGTCGCTTTTGTCTTTTTCCGTCGTTGAAGCTCCTCGTGTCGATAGTATCGACTTCAGGGTCGATAGTATCGACTATCTTCTAGCCAGCAACCTGATGGTACGTCGCTACCATCGACTTCTCCGTCGATGGTATCGACTCTGTGTTGCTCCTTACGGATGGCAACCTGTGGTTGTGTCGATGGTATCGACAGCTGTCGATAGTATCGACACCTACAAATATTCATTTTTCCTGAAATTGCAACACAAAACCACAGAAGTCGAAATAAAACATATTATTGTAATCATTTATGCTCAAAATACCAAAATAAGGGAGATTTGACCCTGAGAAGGATCATAGACCAAAGTAAATGAATCATGCAATATTAACTACCAAAATGACCAATAAATGCATAAAACACAAGTGAAATATGTCTATAAATGCGACTCAAAATCATCGCATCAAACTCTCCTAAGCTTGAACATTGCTCGCCCTCGAGCAACAAAACCTTAGAATTGAATTGTGAGGGTCAACTAAAGAACAGGTCATCACAACAAACATCACCACATGATCCCCACCGGGCATTCACAAACCGGCCCTTACTAACCACGGAATGATAATTACCCTAAAGGTGACAATAATCATCCATAAAAGATATCTACCTCAAAATTGATGAACATTGTCATATAAGGCAGTTAACATAATGAAATTCTCCGGTTCAAGCTCGGTGCATCTTGTGATCTCCTATTCTACGTTGCTCGCTCTAACTACCTTCTACATGGAAGCAGTTCTCCTGATATTGACATGTGAGGAGAAAATCATAGTGGCCTACCAATTTGAGCAACGGGTGGATGAAATGGGTGGCTCATGGAAGAAATGGAAGCATTATATGGTTCTAACATGCACAAAGCAAAAAATGACCTAAATGATGCATATGCAAGTGTAAATGCCCTAATGCCTGCATTTTGGGTAGAATGATGCATGCACTATCATTCCGTCTCAAGGTGAGATGGAATATCTAAGAGAACTACATCATGTAACCATTCTTCTTAATATGTAGGTGAGAACATGTTTCTTTCTCCCTCTCATTACTACTTACTTCTCAATTCTCTTTTTTTTTCAAAACTTTTTTTCTTTTTTTTCATTCTTTTTTTTTAGCTGACAACAAATTGTGTGTCGAGTGCACTTATTATTTCATAACGTATACAATTGAAGCATTCAGAAGGTATGGAACAAGTTCATCACCCTTAATGTTCATAAGATACAAGACGCATGATGTCCTCTATGCACAAAAATGTGAATGCAGCTACAAAATGATGATTATGCAACTAAATGACATGCACTTTAAGATGATGTGCATGTATAACTAATAATTTTTTTCTTTTCATGCAAAATATACTAAAGTAGTTGCAATGCAAGATCTATTTACATGGAATGCAATCAAGGAGATTAAAACCGTAATGTACTTCCAATTCTTATGGTGGAATATGAAAAACAATGAGGTGGCTAGATCACAAGACTAATTGACTGAACCTTTGAAAATTATTATGTGTCCCTCCTTATTGACCTGTGTGGTAGTTAAGTGGTTTCTCTCTCTCTTATTTCAAATTAAGGTCTCATTATCATTTGGTCAGTTTAGGCTCAAACAACCAATTTCGTCCACTTTTCATGAATCAAAGGCATGCATAGTTGTGAGTTCCTATATTAGAGTTGACAAACCCAATCATTTTCTTAAGTTATGTGCTCAAAGTTGAAAACTAAAGGATAGAGCGGTTCCAACTCCCCCCCTAAGATTGAATTTGACTACGGCCTCATCGTCAAAAACAACCTTAAAAGGTGGAACAGAGATACTGATCATTCTTCCAGAGGAGGCGGGTACTACGGGGTCGTGGGGTCCCAAGACGGGTACTGCCCATGAAAGCTCATATCATACAGGGGCATGGGTGGAGGTTGTGGATACCCCCCAAAGTAATTTTGGCTCCAGTAATGATCATAGAAGGGCTGCTGCTGCATCTCCATCCTATGCAACCTGTCATGCATGAACTGTTGGTTGTCGAGGATGAGACGCTCATTCTCAAAAATGGCCCTCTGGTTGTCTAATAGTCGGTTCGTCGTATCCTGAATACCGGCGTATGTCGTTGTATGCTACTGCTATGTCTGATGAATATCTTGCAGCATTGCTTACATCCCTTGCATGGAATAAGCATCCTCGCTTTGTTGCGAGGGTTGTGGTAGCGAAGGCTGCGAAGAAGAAGATGCACCCAGATGCATGCGTGGACGCTTCCTAGGTGCCACTCATGCCCGAAGAGGAGTGAAAACCTCCTCTTCCTCTTCATTCTCATCTTCATCATTGTCGTTGTCGTCGTTGCCGCCATCCTCATCTGAATCAGCAATGGCTATGATTGGCCATCGGAAATGTTGCGCACCCTCAATGTGGAAGACGGGGTCTGGAACTGAACACTCTTGATATGCTTGGTTGACATGGCAGTATGCAAATGCCAAGCCATCACGAAGAAGGATGAGGCTGGAGCGGTGCAGATGTTGCAGGTTTACCTTGCTCCTGTTGGAGAGAGGAGTAAGCTGGGCGAAATTTAACCCAAGATAGTGGGCCAGCAGTGTGTTGAGCCCTCCAAAGTGAATTGGCGCCTTCTGCGTGCTCCTCTTTACAGCCAACACGCGTGTTAAGAAAAATGTGCCCCAATTACACTCTTGGTGCTTCAACAGCTTGTGTAGGAAAAACAAATATGTCTCTTGAAACTTGCTGAGAGACAGGTCACCACTAGCAAACAACGTGGTGCAGAGCATGCGGTGAAGAACCCACACAAACGGATGCTCGAAATCTGCTACCGCCGCATTGTGGTAGCTAATGGATTTGCCCGGAGGCGCAGTCACTAGCTCGGAAAAGATAGCATCATAGTTTGTCCTGTTATCGGGCCGCCGGTACTGATCTCGCCCATGATTCCAGTTGTAGATAGAGTTGAACTGCTTGAGCGTGAGAGTGTAATCATTATTGTACAGTCGGAAAGAAACACGGCCTTTGATCCATTCCCGATCAGTAGCGATAACGTCATTTGGCACGATTCAGATATCCAGTGACGCCATGAACTCTGCCACGAGCTCCTTGTATGTCGGCCATTCTCCGAAGAATGGCTGGCCATCGGTGTGGAATTCCATCTCATCGGGCCTCCTGCCCATATGTCTTGCTTGTCCCTTAAGAACGTAGGGAAGATTAGCCTCGAACCCCAGATTGCGGATCATCTCTCGGTCAACGTAGCGGGTTGGCTCAATCTTCCTTTTCATGATCTCCTCATAGATCTTCCGAACCTCCGCAGAAGGATGAACGATCCGCAGACGTGGAATAGAAGCATTTGGTGGAGGAACGAACTCCGGGATCTCCATTGGATTTACCCAGGAAGAGGATGTGATGGCAACATGCACCATTGTCGAGCAAGAAGAAGGATTAGAAGATGGAGCTCGGAGAAGGTCGGAGAAGACAATCTCCGCTCGATGAAGGCTCGGTGAATAATGTGCGTCGTCGATGCTCGTAGCCGGGCTCCGATTGCTCACAAAGATGCACGACACAAGTGGAGAAGGATTGCTCTGAAGTTGCGACGTCATATAACAACAATCCATCACTTATATAACCGTGGCATGCACTGTTGTATGCCCGTCAATACCATCGACATGAGTCGATGGTATCGACTCATGTAGGACAATCTGTCTGCCGCTGGTATTGACGGTCGTCGATGGCTTGATGTGGGGGCCCTGATCGATGATGTGTTGATACTATTGACAGGTGTCGATGGTATCGACCCGTCCCACAGATCGACTCTCTCGATGCAGCGATCGCCATTGATTTCCTCTCGTGGATCGGTGACGTTTCGCGTCGATACTATCGATGCAAGTCGATAGTATCGACTTCTGGTTAGGGCAACACCCTCGCGAGGCCCGGCCGTCGCCTTCTGCCCGTAACTTGGTCGATACCATCGACAGGCCTATCGATGGTATCGACTTCACTAAGACAATTTGCGTCTGAATATCTCCAGAGATCTTGATAGTATCCACATGCATGTCGATACTATCGACCTCAACTTTGTGATCAACCTATTGGTGTGTCGATTCCATCGATGAGGCCGTCGATAGTATCGACGCAGAGTGATTTCTGCAGCCGCCAACTTGTACCCAGCTCGATACCATCGATACAAGTGTTAATGGTATCGACTCTTCCTCAGTCCTGCACATTCAACAAACGATCAAGGTATCTTCTTTACACTAAAAAAAAATCGAATCAAACCAACGTGCAAATGTGAAAGAAACTAAACTAAGCTACTGATGGCTGGGCTGCCTCCCAACAAGCGCCCTTATTTAACGTCTTAGGCTAGACGACATTAAGCTCCTCATGCATCTGGAAGTTCAATGAGTTTGACCTCATTCACTTTCCTCGTGTAATCTTCACCGAAGTACAATTTCAATCGTTGTCCATTGACCAAGAACGTTGTCTCGCCATCATGCACCATGATTGCGCCATGTGGCCTGACCTCCTCTACGGTGAACGGTCCACTCCATCAGGATTTCAATTTCGCGGGATGCATCTTCAACCTGGACTTGAACAAAAGTACATGATCTCCTTTCTTGAAGACTCGTATCTGAATATGGTGACCATGAATCAACTTTGTTCACTCCTTGTAGATCCGTGAGCTTTCATATGCATTCATCCGCAGCTCGTCAAGTTCATTGAGCTCAAGCAACCTTTTCTTTCCCGCTTCATCATAGATCAAATTCAGCTTCCTAAGCGCCCAATGCGCTTTATGCTCCAATTCCACCGGCAAATGGCAGGCCCGACCGCAAGCCAACCTAAAAGGCGTAGTGCCTATAGGTGTCTTAAACGCCGTCCTGTACGCCCACAAAGCATCTGTTAGCAGGGTGCTCCAGTTTTTCTCGTGGAAGCCACAGTACGCTCCAAGATCTTCTTAATCTCCCGATTGGAGACCTCCACTTGCCCCTATGTCTGCGGGTAGTACGGGGTACCAATGTTGTGCTTTACCCCATACTTTTTCAACAGTGTTGCGAACTTTTGATTTTGGAAATGTGTACCTCCATCACTAATGATCATTCTTGGTACACCAAACCTGCAGAAAATGTATTCTTTGACAAACCTGCACACTACAGCAACATCATTAGTCCTAGTGGGTATTGCTTCTACCCACTTCGACACATAATCAACAGCTAAAAGAATGTACAAGTTAGAATTTGAGGACACAAAGGGTCCCATAAAATCAATACCCCACAAGTCGAGCACCACAACCTCTTGAAATACATTGAGAGGCATCTCTTGTCTTTTTGAAATGTTACCTACCCATTGGCAACAATCACATTGCCGCACAAAATCATAAGCATCCCTGAACAAAGTAGGCCAGTACAATCCACTTTCAAGTACTTTGGTAGAAGTCCGAGAACTTTCATGGTGGCCACCCGTCGGTAGTGTATGGCAATGACAAAGAACACTTTCGTATTCCACCTCTGGTACACACCTGCGCAAGACACCATCCATGCACTGCTTCAATAGAATAAGGTCATCCCAGAAATAATAACGCAAAGAATGGAAAAATTTCTTCTTCTCTTGGTAGGTCCAGTCATCCGGGATAATTTTGCAGGCAAGATAATTAACAATGTAAGAAAACCAAGGATCTTTCGATTTTATAGATAAAAGTTGTTCATCAGGAAATGTCTCGGTAATGGGTATATGTAAATCCTTCTCATCCACCCTTTCCAACCTACACAAATGGTCCGCGACCACATTTTCAATGCCTGCCTTATCTTTGATTTCAATATCAAATTCTTGTAAGAGTAAGATCCACCTAATCAATCTAGGTTTGGCATCCTTTTTCTCCATTAAGTACTTAATGGAGGCGTGGTCCGTCCATACCACAACTTTTGATCCAACAAGATATTGCCGAAAATTTTCAAAAGCAAAAACAATGGCGAGAAGTTATTTTTTGGTTGTCGTGTATATCAGTTGAGCTTCATTTAAGGTTTTGGATTCATAGAAAATCACAGCGGGTTTATTGTCCATACGTTGCCCCAAAACAGCCCCAACTGTGAAATCAGATGCATCACACATTAATTCAAATGGCTTGGTCCAGTCCAGTGTTTGCACAACCGGTGCGGAAATCAGTTTTTCTTTAAGCACGTTGAATACATGTAAACACTTGTCATTGAAATCAAACACATCATCCTTTTCCAACAACTCAGATAATGGTTTGGTGATTTTAGCAAAATCTTTTATAAATTGGCGATAAAAACCGGCGTGACCTAGAAAACTCCGAACCCCTTTAACCGAATTCGGTGGGGGCAATTTGGAAATAACATCGATCTTAACCGGGTCTACCTCCAACCCTTTTCTAGAAACTTTATGTCCAAGCACGATCCCTTCGCCTACCATCATGTGGCATTTCTCCCAATTGAGGACCAAATGTGTGTCCTCACAACGTTGCAAAACCTTGTCCAGATTGTATAAACACTCGTCAAAGGACGCCCCATAGACAGAGAAATCGTCCATAAAAACCTCCAAACAACATTCAATCATATCAGAAAAGATGGCAAGCATGCAACGCTGAAAGGTTGTCGGTGTGTTACACAACCCAAATGGCATACGGCGGTATGCAAATGTTTCGTAAGGACAAGTGAAGGTGGACTTCTCTTGGTCCTTAGGATCAATGGAAATCTGATTGTACCCCGAATAACCATCAAGAAAACAAAAATGCGATCGGCCGGCTAAACGCTCCAAAATCTGATCAATGAATGGAAGAGGGAAATGATCCTTAAGCGTAGCATCATTCAATCTACGGTAGTCTATACATACACACCACTCAGTTACCAAGCGGGTCGTGATAGGTTCATTTAACAGATTATGTGTGACAGTAATTCCCCCCTTTTTAGGGACTACCTATGTAGGACTCACCCACGTCGAGTCGGATATAGCATAGATGATACCTACAGAAAGGATCTGGATCACCTCCTTCTTGCCGACCTCCATCATGCTAGGATTTAGTCGACGTTGTGGCTGAATCACCGGCTTGGCTCCCTCCTCGAGCCGAATCTTGTGCTGGCACAATGTAGGGGAGATCCCCTTGATGTCTGCGACCGACGACCCGAATGCACCTCGGTGGTTCTTCAACACAATCAACAGCTGGTTTTCCTCCTCGGCACTCAGATATGCCGAAATAATCACAAGCAGCTTCTCTTCCTCAGCTAGAAATGTGTACTTCAAGTGCGGTGGCAATGACTTCAATTCCAAATTTGGCGGGCTGATTAAGGATGACTGAAGCGGTGGTGGGATTTTGCCAAGGTCTTCATAGTACTTAGCATAAAAACATGGAAGCACCTGAAGCATCTTGTCACACTTTTGTAGTGACTTGCTTCTCATCCAATCATGTGTTATATTGACCAAGCAAGCTTCAAGTGGTAATTTTGGATATGAATTGAAGACCGAACTCACTATGGCCTCATCTTCAGTAGAGGGCGGAATGTCCTCCTCTTCATCATTAGGAAAACCCACAGCTTTGCTAAGGGACACAACCTTGGTCTGCTCCATGATGTCAACTGCCAATGTCCCTTTCTCCACCTTAATCATTACATGAGCCATATCTAAAAATGGCTTCCCTAGACAAAGTGAGATATTGTGATCAAAATGCTTCGCCATGCGACATTGCTCCTTAGCTTTATATGATGTGGTGCTAGAAGGCATGACCATCTCGAACTGATCATCGGCGATACCCAAGGTCAATCCACCTCTCCCCATCTCAAGTATCATGTCAGCTGTAGCTTGGAAGGATTGCCCAAGTAGTAACTCATTGCCTTGTTCATCTTGCATCTCCATTACAAAAAAGTCTGCTAGAAATACAAACCGATCTACTTTCACCAACACATCTTCACAAATACCATAAGGCTTCACCACTGAATTGTTTGTCAACTGAATTGTCATATTGCTTGGCCTTGATTCTTTTAATCCCAATTTCTTAAATGTAGAGAGAGGCATCAAGTTTATGCTTGCCCCAGAATCACACAATGCTTCTCTGAATTTCACCTTACCAATGTAACATGAAATGTTGAAGCAGCCTGGATCCTGCCTCTTAGGTGGCAATGTGCCCATGATGAAGGCACTAACCTGCTCCTTGAGAACTACAACCTCCGTATCAGGGATCTTCCTCTTCTTAGTAATGATGTCTTTCAAAAACTTGCCGTAAGAGGGAATTTTCTCTATTTCCTCTAATAATGGGATGTTGACTGAGAGCTTTCTGAAACTGTCCAAAAACTTCTTGAACTGGGCATCCACCTTCTTTGCTTTCACACTATTCGGATATGGGACCGGGACAGCCTGTGCCCTTTGATGCGGCGGCACATATGGTGTCCTTTTCTGTGTCTCCTCCTCAACAACTGTGGGGTCTGTGGTGACATCCTCTACTATATCCTCAATTGGATCTGTGACTGAAATTGGCACTTCCTCAGTGGCTTCACCTTTGGTTTCTGACTGGGGTTTTCTTGGTTCATCGGCCCTGGGGTTTAAAATCTTCTTTCCACTCCTTAGCAAGATTTCCTTCGCCTGTTGGTTTCCTCCTGGAATGTTTGTGTTACCCGGAAAACCTTGTTGCGCTGGCTTCTTAAGATTGGCTATCTCTGCTGCCATTTGTGCCATAGATGTTTCTATCATCCTCATCTGAGCCTCATGGCTCTGCAATGTCTGCCCAAACTGATTCATGAATTCCCCCTGTTGCTTGATCTGCTGGCCAAAAGTGGTCATTAATTCTTGGTTCTGCTTTGTCACTTGGTTGAGCAACTCCGTGCTCTTATCCTCTGCCACCGGCTGGGGTTTTGCATCGGGGTCCTGCAAAAAGTTATTTGAATCTTTCCAAGTAAATTTCTTGTCCTTCCTCCATGAGTAATTGTTATTTCTATAACCCTGCTGTTGGCGCATGAATTTGACTTGGGCTTCATCCTCGGATTCAATATCTTCTTTCGCAAGCAGTTTCTTTGCTAGAAGGTCCATCTTCTCATTCAGCTCTTTGATGGCCTTTGACTCCCCCGCAACTCGAACGTGCTCAACGGTGTCTCTGTCGCCCCAGGATTGCTTCTTGGCTATATTTTTCAGAATTTCCCAACACCTCGTGTCTGTGTTGTTCAAAAAGAATCTTGAGCCTGTGAAATCTAAGTTACTTCTATCATGCTCGGAGAGAGAAAAATAGAAGATTTTGACATGTGTCTCCTTGTCAAGCCCGTGATGCGGGCACCTCCTAAGCATGATCTGAAACCTTTCCCAGGTCTCAGAGTAGGTCTCTCCTGCCTTCTGGGTGAAATTGTGGATTTTCCTGATCATGTCATTAGTCTTCTTGGGCGGGAAGAACCTTTCAAAGAATACCTCCACCATGTGGTTCCACGATTCCACATATTCATCGTCAAGATTGTGCAACCATTCTCGTGCATTTCCTGCCAGAGAACTCGGGAACAACTTCAGGTAGAGCGTCTCCTGTGGAAATCTGTCAATTTTAATCATGTCACAATTCTCCACGAATTGGCTTATATGAGTGAATGGGTCTTCATTCTTTAGCCCATGGAACGCATTTGACTTGACCAAGTTGATTAATGCAAGATCAATCTTGTAAGTCGGAATGTTGAACGCTTGCTTCTTTATTGGCCCCTTTGACGCAGATGAAGAAGAAGCCTTGATCTTCTCCCATATTGTTTGTTCCTATGCCATTTCTTCTTGTTAGGATTCTGAATCTGTTTCTTCCAAGTGGTCTTGATTGTAATCCTCCTCGTCGTCAGGTCCTTGTAGTGGAACCTCTGGAGCCTGTTGCGTGTAGTCGGTGCTACGTGTCTGCACCATGGGCATGTACCTACAAAATGGTAAATTGAGTTCAGTACCTTGCTAGACAACTACAAAATGTGAAAGATAAGCTATGAATTTCAAAAGTGAAAATAAAATTATAAAATAAAAATGTGACCTAGAGTGTTCGCTTGCAGCACTCGTAGTATCGACAATTGTCGTGTCCCCGACAACGGTGCCAAAAACTTGACACGAATTTTCCGTGCGTAGAACGCAAGTGTACGCGTCAATGTAATATAGGCCTTTGTGAGGCCCAAGTCGATCTCAAGGACACAGAATTATCAGAGACTACTACTAACTACTCGCAATCAGCTAGACTGGCTAAAAAGAGTTTGAGAGTTGTTGTAAAAATAAAATAAAATAAAATAAAACAAAGCAATCGATTACAGGTTTAATTTAATCAATTCAAATGGAGATCTTTAGGATTGCGGTTTCACCGCGGGTTTTCATTGTATGAATTTCCATATAATAACTCAAGTTCATCTCTCAATCCGGGTAGTGGCATGTAGTCAGATCTGCCCACTGTCATGGTACAATTCACTACCTATGTCTAGGTCGGTTCCACCGTCGTAGTAACATATACCCTAAACTAGGTGCATTAAAAATGACCTCTGGGTTTCCACCATTAATCTTACATCATCTTGTTCAAGGGATTTGTTAATTAATGTGATATTCTTCTCTTTTCAACCATTCATTCTTCTTTCAAAGTAATTAAGGGCATTAGATTATTATTATGGTGATCAAACATAACAATATAATTGAGAAAATGAATTCATGCCACGGATTTAAGAGATAAATAATGAATTACTATGATAAAAATGTCATACAATGCTTCCTCGGGCTACTCTCGGTCCTAAAGATAAAGGGGATTAGCCCCGCATGTTCATCTCAAAGCAAAACATGGTTGAGAAAAGGTGAAACATGGAGAAAAACGTGAATAAGTAATGAAACCCCTTGAACGGAGGAGATCCAAGCATTCCTCGGCGTAAAATGTGTGATCTACAACCTTTCGGCGGTAGAAAACGTCTTCTTCGACTTCCGGAACGGCTAGGGCGTGCTTCTGGGCTCTGTTCTTCTCTCCACACCTTCTCGGGATGTGTGCAGCAGCTAATGATGTGATGTATTTCTCTTGGCCACCGTTATTAGGTATAATCATCGAGTTAGGTTGAACAAATATCACAGCCATCGGATTTAGATCAATCTGAAACCAACTTGCATCTGACGTGTCGATACCATCGACTCAGGTTGATGGTATCGACCCTGCGCGATATCGGCCAGTCTTCTTTTCATTTCTTCGTCGCGACTGATGCTAACTCGATACCATCGAAGAGGGTCGATGGTATCGACTCTCTTAGGCGTCACTTTTGTCTTTTTCCATCACTGAAGCTCCTCGCGTCGATAGTATCGACTTCAGGGTTGATAGTATCGACTGTCTTCTCGCCAGAAACCTGATGGTACGTCGCTACCATCGACTTCTCAGTCGATGGTATCGACTATGTGCTGCTCCTTACGGCTGGCAACCTTTGGTTGTATCGATGGTATCGACAGCTGTCGATAGTATCGACACGTGTATATATTCGTTTTTCCTAAAATTGCAACACAAAACCACATAAGCCGAAATAAAACATGTTATTGTAATCATTTATGCTCAAAATAGCAAAATAAGGGAGATTTTACCCTGAGATGGATCATAGACCAAAGTAAATGAATCATGCAATATTAACCACCAAAATGACCAATAAATGCATAAAACACAAGTGAAATATGTCTATAAATGTGACTCCAAATCATCACATCAGTTGACCATATAGAGCAATTGAGCTTCTTGGGACAATTGCACTCTGTCCCCTTACTATACTTTTTCTTATTTCAGCAATTTTTTTGTCATAAAAAGGTTTATGTAAATTCGTGTATTTTAGAGATCAAAACTCCTCCAAAAATAATGATAATTTATCATGTTGTGTATAATTGAATTATAAAGCTTCAATTAAAATTTGAAATCATTCCAAGCTTTCATTAAATAATTAAAAATCGAATAGTTCATTATTATCCAAAATTTGGCAGAAATGTCATTTATTGTAATTCGTCTACTGACAAGGTCAAAACGCATCCAAAAATTATGAAAATTTTACATATTCTTTAAGATTGATTTTCAGATCTCCAATTAAAATATCAGATCATTTTGATTTACCAATAAATAATTAAAATCAAACAATATACTGCTGAACAACATTCTCTAAGTATTTTCAGTTGAAATATATCTCGACCGAGAATGACTTTTAAAGAGCATCCCAAAATTCTGAAATTTTTCACAGAAATGCAATATTGAGTTATACATATTATATCAAAATTTCAATTAAATCAAAATTACATAGAAAATATGATAAATTATTTACCGTACTACTATCTTGATCAAATTCCATACTCATGTACCATCAAAACCCTAATTTCAGCCAACTAGGGTTTATATTTCTCAAACCCTAATTTCTCAAACAATAGAACACTTAACATTCTTATTAGGTTTAAAACATCATAATTGAATTATCATCATTGATTAGATTTAAGAATGATCAATCCAATTAAGCATATAATCATCCAGGTAAGCCCTAGTTCACCAATTAAGCTCAGATACGGTCATAACAATTCTCCCTCCCCCCTTTAAAAGGTTTCGTCCCCGAAACCTAAACGTGCAAGAAAAGTACTTTCAAGGTTTATTTTATGCTTCTTAAATATTACATGTCATTATATTCTTGTATTTCATACTTGAATGTAGTTTTCAACATTAAGTCCTTTATTTCTTTTCTAATCACAACATGTTAAATCATGACTGATCAATGATAACAAATGAATTCTCTATGTCACAATGAATCATAGGATAGAGAGAGAAACAACCATTTCAATATTTTCGTACTCTTGATGTGTTACCTCAACATTGATAATCTGATCCTACTATCTCAATTCATACAACTCAATATGTACTATTGTTATGTATTACCTCTAAATCATAAAAGAGAGTTCACCATGTTGTTTTGAATTTTTACCATTATGCTACTCAAATAGCAAAATAGTCTTGACTTGGAAGACTTGATTCAACAAAAATTGTACAATACTACTCATGGCAACTCCATTTGATCATGGATGCATAAGATGAAGCATTACCATTACATTCCATACTATTCTCAAGTATGAGCCCACACATAATTCAAGGTGTAACCATCAGGTTATAGCATACTAGGGTTTCAACAATAGTAACAAAGTACTCCATGATTGTATTAGTCATTCAAGGACTATTCATACCCAATTACCATCACTTAATTATATTAAAGCTAGGTATAAAAATCTATACCTCATTAGGATTACATATCAATACAATATGGTTATCATCCCTTCTATTCATATGAGTGAATAGGTAAGACTACCTTATTCAGGGTAACCCTCCATTTGTTTTATCATCATTTGAACCATATCACCATACAACAATTGTACAATACTAATATGGATTATCAATATGAATGACTACAACTATCAGACACCTAAAATTAAGATATTGCTTATACATGTACACTAAAATCATACATAGAACCAATTTACATCCCTTAATATACCTTCATCAAATTATACTTCTAAAAAAAATTCACATATTACTAAAAGACATTGTTTTCTCTTATCTCTCTTCTCATTCATTACTACTTACTTTTTTCTACTTATCCTTCTCATTTTAATCATGTAGATTAAACATCCCTAAAATTAAAAATACACGCTAAGAATAGATTATTCATCATTCTTGATATCACTGCAAGAATTGGTTTTAGATTACACTTTGTTCATCTTGCACTTCTTTTATTCAAAACACACTTGTTACATTTCAAATTTATTTCTTACCCCTTGCTCTGAATAATTTTCATATTGTTCATCAACCTTTCAGATTAGCTAGGATTACTATTAGTGCTAGTTTACTTCTCATAGTGCAAATCGCATGATCTTGTTTTATAGAGATGCTAGTATTTAAGGTCAAATCACGAGTGAAAACCCTTGAACTACTACAACTCTAAACATTCTAGGGTTTGGTCCTTATCAGTAGCATGACGTTGTTGTGTGTAACTTTGCTCCCTTAATTTGAAAGTCAAACTTTGGATCTCACAAGTTTTACTAAAGTCTTCCTTATCTTATAAATTGAATTTCCTTTCTCTTACTTGGCCATTCAGATAGATTACATTCTCAAATTACCCTGCTAGGGTTTCATAATCATATTGTATGTCACTAGATGCCTCTACCATGGTGGTTATGCATCAGATATGATTCATTTTCTTATCACTTCATTCCCACATTACTTTCATTAAGTAAGATATGAAAGAGAAGATGATTTTTAGACTTAGAATTCTTATCTTCAAACATTCATTAATACATTTCTCATATGTAGGTTTAATTAATTATCAACAAGGATACTTGACTAATTAGCACTTTCTTGAATCTCGCAACCTCTTTCTTTTATAATCTATATTACTCCACCATGTTTCAAACCTTTTCATTACTTTCCATAATCCCCTTACCATATACTTCTATTCCACATATCATCTTTAACTTCTAGTTTTCTCTTATGATCATATTGCTTCTTTTAGGTGTATGATCATATATACCACGTTGCACATATTTCTTTTTATCCTTCTGCTAATGTAAAGTTGAAATTATAAATCCATAATCTCTCTACTAGTTTCAACACATGTTTAATACATTACATATCCTTCATTTTAAATGAAACGGGTCATGCATGGGTCAAACTTAGTATCTCTTTTAATCAAGTTTTTACCTCTTGAATATATTCTACCTTTGTATGACTTATTCATTGGTTAAGCTACACTTTTGTTCTTCTTTTAGAAATTAGTTTGTTTTTCTATAGAGACTTAGAATCCAAAGTCAGTAGGATGAACGTATTAACTTCACAATAAAGGTATACATTCCATGCTCTCAATTATATCATAACCCTCATTCCTTAATCAAGCTCATTATTTCCAACATTTCTCTTTGTTTCAACTAAGTTTCTTATCCTAGTTTTATGATTTACATGGTCATCTAGGTCTCTTCACTTTAACTTTTGTGAAGACTCTTCACTTCTATGTACTTATCGAATACTTAACTCTTTTCTTCTATTTTCCCTTTGCTTTGGAGTACATAAAAACAATGTACTCAATTATATAATCCATTCCTAATGATTGATTCTTACTATCTTGGCCCTTACATACTTTTCTCATATCTTTTCCATATTTCATATTTAGAGTTCATATAATACTAATGATTAAACTTAATCAGAATCTTATGTCGTGTTCCTTTATTCCCAATTAAGGGTTTCACATATGAGGCCCCAAAGTTGGATCTCAGACATCAGTTTCAACTGATTCTTAGCTATTCTAATATTTCCCATATGTTTCAACATCTTAGTGTATGTACATTCTCACTATGATGTGGGTCTAATTTATCGAGAGTATACTCTTATTATATTTTTAATAGGAGTCATTAGATCCTAGTGACGCATCATGCTAGTCGGACCAGGCCGAACCTGCAGTCCTGAAGCCAAAAGCTACTTAAGATTAACCAACTCCTATTAATCTCAAACATGTGGAAAGAATATCCACTTAGGAAAGTTCATTCAAAGATCATTTCTAGTCTACTTGATACAAAGAATGTAATCAATAAATTTTACAACTGCATAGTGTACAACAAATCTTAAAGACCCATATATATTTCAAAATATTGAATATCTGAATTTCAACATATAAGAGTTTTTCTACTCATCTCCAATAAAACAACAATATCAAATGAAAGTTCTATCTCATTTTATATTTATGCTCTTAATTAATGTTACTTATCTTGTTTCTAACCCTAATATTTCTAGGGTTTCTCTCTAGCCCATCCTCCCACTGTATACCTGGCCAGGGTATACATGAAAGAATAGACAGAGTAGCTTGATACTGGTTGATCAAAATACTCAGATATCGGGCCAGGATATCCAAATACTCAAATCCCCAGAGCTAACATCATAACATCTCCAATATGCCACACTTATGACTCTAACTTACTAACTTAATGGTCCCTGACGACTCAACCTAGGATATGATACCAAAGCTATTACACCCCAATATCACAATTACCACTAATCATGAGATTAGGGTATAAATTGAGGATTTAACATAATACAAAGATCACTTTTAACTTTTCTTCTTTTTCAAACTCTTTATTTTCTCACATTGAACCACATAAACTAACTTTACAAGAGAATTAAACTTTTATTTCTCTAATATAATCTCAACATTAACGATACACATCCATACATTCATTATGTTTCTCACACTTCCATATACATACGACATGAAAATCATTTGCATTCTCTCCTATAAAGGAAACAAACATACAAAACATAATTTACAACTCTCTCTCAGATCTATATAAGGACCTAGAGTGATAGGGATCGACTGAACTTAACTATACTCAGACTTAACTCTTGTGGCTGATCTACTCTGATGCAATGATATGTTACTCAAATCCATGTGATTTCCCTAAAAATTTTGAGTAGAGGGGTGAGCCTACTCGCTTAGTGAATGAGTACTTCAAAGAAATAGTCTAAAGCACTGATATAATTACAGATATACTTTTGAGCAATTGATATCAATTATACAGTAGAAAGCTTTAGAGAGTCTAACAATTGACAATCATAAATATGGCAGGATACTCTAAATATCTATAATAGTGAATCAATATATGAAATGCTTGATTGATCATAAAGAGAACTAATAATTCAGAAACATATAAAGAATAACTGAATAACTATACACACTTGTTTGACCTCTCATTCATTTTATTATGCCCTGATCGTATGCAGTGTACTCCACATATGAAGACTCGTAGTGCACTACGATCACACCATACAAGACTTAGCGGACACACCCGGGAAATGTTAAGTGTAACTACTCTTCTGGTTTGTAACAGGGAAATGGCTCTCTGGCCTAAACTGGACTCCTCCTCTAACCTGAGCACATAGGCAGAGAGTCAAGCCACCTCTTGGCTTTTCTGTACTCTAGTTCCACCAGGACTTATGGTTGATGTTGGACACGACAATCTATAATTTAAGGAGACTTACACTAGGGCTTCGTCCCCCGTGCCACTTGATAGCATGTTCTGACCCCCGTATACTGGATGCTGCCAGGGTTAGGTCGTTTCACCCCTAAGGCACATACCTCACATGGGGGTTCTACGGTGTTCAGGGCTCGTAAGTCTATTATTTTATTATTCCTAGAAAGCTCTTTCTATATTGTACCCTTCTCTTACTTATACTTGACTCTGGTATCTCTATGGTGTCGTGTCTACTTATTTGAAGTTATAATACAACATGTATATCATTCTAAACTTGGTAGAGCAGTATATTCAAAACATTGTAATATACTAAGTAATCAACATATTATGCATGCAGGCAGACTAAAATTCTTAAATAAACAGATTTCATGTCCACTTGGAACATACACACTACAATCATGCATATCAACCCAAATATTGAGTTGCACATCTCATAACTCAATTAAGAGTTAATTACTTATCATGACAAGAATTATTAATAATAACTAAGAATATTGATATCACAATACTTGATTCATTGAACACCCTACCCATAGGGTTTCATTTAATCACCCCAAATGCTACAAAGAAAGTTGTAATACATCAATCACGTACTTTTCAAATCATTAAAACACATGATACCTGGGATCTCAATCCCTTATCACATTATTGGGAATTCTCATCCCTTCACATCATTATCATGATTACTGGATCTGGGTATTCAAACCCTTAGATCAGCACATAGCATTGTTACCTCTTTAACAGGTAACCATTACCTATAGGTCCTTAGACCAAGGTATTCATTTAAATGGTTGTACAAGTATTCTCATGGCTCACAAGGCCATCACACATCTTGTCACCTCTCACTAGGCAACAACTTATTCACATGGCTCCCATAAAGATTTCATGTCACATAAACATTCATTGAATAAAGACTACTATCAACAAATCATATAAAATAAATATATGTATGAAACCTTGGAACTGAATTGAATTTGGGTTCCCATGCCATTCACTAGGATATCATGCATGAATAAAAACATTGAATAAATAAAGTCTATAATGTCAAGAAAATCCCTTCAAATGGATTTCACGATATCTATTCGCAAATATCCAACTTTCTTCGCATCTAGGGTTTCACCCTCTTTACTAAGATATCAAACAAACACTATTTACCTTGAATGAAATCCAAGATAGTATCTGACATATATGTACTATGAATTTAGATAAACAATCATTCATAACCAAGGGGATCTAGATAAGCAATTTTCTCTATTTACTTATACAGCAAATTTCAGTCATAGACAAATTCCCTAAATTTCAATTTACTCTTATAACCTCTATGAATACTTAGGGAATTCTCATTAGGATGTATTGTATACATTTATAATATTATTTTATCATTTAAACTTCATCCAAACAGAGGAAGAATGCATTTCATATCATTTTGCAACAACTTAGAACAAATAGACAATTTAGGGTTTGTAGTCACATACTAGCAATTAAAGATTATGGATGAATTTACCAATTTTCGTGAAATATATTGTTTAAAGGAAGTTCACATTCACCCTAAGGTGTGAAAACAACTTAAAAACGTAGCTCATCCCTGAAAATCTCGATCTCATATTAAATCCTTAGCAATTCACCCAATTCTTCTTCCTTTCAACTCGAAAACCCTAAAAATGAGGGATTATGAAGAAAGAGTGAGAAAAAGTGGAAGTTTTGATACGATTATGGATCAAATCCGAGTAGGGACAGAATTTTGACATGTGCTAGAAGATTCACCATGAAACTATATCCAAAGAAGTTAAACTTACATGATTTCATCATTCCTCGGACTATAAAACCCTAGGTCAGCATCTCCATCAATTTCTCCTCTCAAACCCTAACACTCTCTCTCTCTCTAGGATTTCATTTCTCTGGATTGAATCAAGAATTATGAGATCTCCTTGTGTGTTAGGTTTACCATATAGAGTAATTGAGCTGCTTGGGTCAATTGCACTTTGACCCCTTACTATACTTTTTCTTATTTTAGCAAAATTTTTCTATCATAAAAAGGTTTCTGTAAATTAGTTTATTTCAGATAACAAACCTCCTCCAAAAATTATGTAAGTTTATCAATTTTTGTATAATTAAATTATAAATCTTTAGTTAAAATTTTAGATCATTCCAAGCTTCTATTAAATAATTAAAAATCAAATAGTGCACTGCTATCTAGAATTTTGTAAAAATGTCAGTTACTGTAATTCATCTACTGATAAGGTCTAAACGTATCGAAAAATTATGAAACTTTTACATGTTGTTTATGATTGAATTTTAGATCTTTAGTTAAAATTTCATATCATTTGGATATACCAATAAATAAATAAAAATCAAAGAATATACTACTAAACAACATTCTGTCAACATGGTCGGTTGAAATATGTCTCGACTGAGAATGACTTTTAAAGAACATCCAAAAATTCCGAAATTTTTCACTAAAAAGCACGATTGAGTTATACATATTATATCCAAATTCTAATTAAATACAAATTACATATAAAATATGATAAATTATTTACCGTACTACTATCTTGATCAAATTCCATACTCATGTACCATCAAAACCCAAATTTCATCCAACTAGGGTTTATATTTCTCAAACCCAAATTTATCAAAAAATAGAACACTTAACATTCTTATTATGTTTAAAACATCATAATTGAATTATCATTATTAATTGGATTTAAGAAATGATCAATCCAATTAAGCATATAGTCATCCAGGTAAACCCTAGTTGACCAACTAAGCTCGGATACGGTCATAACACAGATAGTCAATATAGTACTCCATAAGGCGTTCCAATTGCTCTAATATCATCACATATAACCGACCAAAAAAATATCATCACATATCACATATATCACAAATCACATATATCACAAATCACATATATCACAAATCCCAAGCCATGATCTTAGGTTTATACATGGCCACAGTCACCCTCATTTGCTTAATATTAGGGTACCAAGTTGTCCCCCCATACTCAAAAATATGCACTCCAAGTTTCCTATAGGAGTTACTCATTTCACCATCCAGCATGTCTAACTCTGAAGATGGATCTATGGCTAGTGAAACTACATGATTAAGGTTTTAGCCTACATGGTAGTTGGTGTTTACTGGTCAGTGAAGGTCGGTATGAGGACCAAAGGTGGAGACTTTTTGATGTACCTTATGCACTTATGTCCTTCAGGTGACTTATCTCAATCAGATCCAAAGGTTTTGTTACTCGAGGACGAGCAAGGTTTAAGCTTAGGGGAGTTTGATGCATGGGTTTTAAGTCACTTTTACATGCCCATTTTATACTTGTTTTGTGTATTTATTAGTCAATTAATTGATCATATTTGCATACATTGTTATTGTTGGCATGTAAACTTTGTTTGCATCAAATTATGCTTATTTTATCATATTTACATGATTTCCTCGGCCTTATACACATTTTTCTACATTTTTCAGGTACTTTATGTACAATGACAAGTTGGTGCCACCGATTGTTCATACCATTCTCTACAATATCATCATTATCTTTCCAAGCCATGTAACAAGGCTCCACAACATCACTTTACATGTGATGCTTAGGTTCTCCACAATATTACATTTATGAGCTAGAAGATATTCATAAAGTGACAGCATTGTCATTTTAGCATTAAGATTATTCTTTTATTTTATGATCATATAGGGAATCTAGGTATGATCAACCATCATCATATTCATAATGCACATGTTTAAAATGAGAGGGATTATTATTTATAAGATAGTGATAACCACCAATTAATATATCAAAGTTACCATCATATTTAGGTAGATCATTTCATCATCATATAATCATATAAGGATTTTAAATCTGAATAGTCATCTTTATCTCATTTGCATTAGAGTTAAGTTAAACAAGATAAGTTTATTGAGTCTACAATAGAACTCATACATAAATCTTACTCATGTCATCCCCATTGGGTTAAAGATGCATAAGGTGAAGTATCACCATCATATTCCATATTATTCCTAAGTATGGATTCACACATAACTCAAAGTGTAACTATCAAGTTATTATTTCAACAATCATGAAAGAGTATTCCATTATCCAATTAATCATCCATGAAAGGGTAACATGACTAACCACCATCATTTATTTGCTCTAGACTTAGTTTAAATGATATAAGTTACTTTAATATTATAGTCCTCACTCATCCCCCAATTCTCACTACAATAAAAATAGTATTTAGCTACATTTTATTTCGGTACATATGCTTTTTGTGTAGTTAACACTTTTTTTAGCTATAATTTTAAAAAGTATAATAGAAAGATATGTAGCTATTAGGCAATACTATATTTAGTTTTGATGTTACCACTCTAACCTACACAATGCTTGGCGCTAATGTTTCATGCCTCTCCCCACTTTTCCAAAATGATCCATATATCCCTTTTAAATTTCATTCTCCCTTGCATTTTCTTTTCTCCTCCGACTACCCTATGCTATCGTCGGCCCTATAACCCCCTTTTATTCATCTCCTCTACTTGCAACACCTTCCTCCACGATCTTCCTTCAAATGGTGCTCCCCCCTTCCCTGTATATGTGTGGCTCCACATCTCCCTTATCATAGAACAAAGTTCTAGATCTCCATGAACAGATTGGTGGTTGGGACACATTGATATAATAAAGGTGAGGGCCACCGTTGAACTCACAGTTGGATGCACATCTAAAAACAACAAAAAATCTGGAGCTTTTCAACAACGAGTTCCATCCGATTTGGTTTATTTGGCCCACCCTGTCCTGCTATCACTCTTTTCTTTGGAGGATGTGGACGTTGACTAACTGCTGCTTGGTCAATCTCTTATGTGGACGTTGGTTGAGTGTGGAAGAAGTCAGAGTATTCATATATATGGCTAAATAGTACTCTCCTCATCAGTCTTATCATGTGGCCATGGTTAGGTGACAAGTGGTGGACAATTCAAAAGGTAGATGATGGATTGCCTTAAAGATAAGTTATCATGTTATTAGATATGCATCCGAAGCAATTCCAGCAACATGTCATTTTAGGAACATATACACTTTTCATTTCAGAAATTCTCTTAACACTACTCAGTAAGTGTTGCAATTTCATCCACTTCTCGAAATGATTTCCTGACATACATATGCCTTTTGTACTTTATTATGTACTTTTTTCAGCAGACTTCTAAAATAACATGTGTATAAATGCCCACACCGTAAGACTGACTAAAGATTGAAAATACCTCCTACCCATTTTAATGTCAAACAATAAGTTTTTTCAAAATATTTGGTTGAGTTATTATGCCTACTTAATTGGAATTCACTTGCCATTGTGCATGTACTACTCAAAAGGCATATATAATATAGTACCCTTTTTTCTATGACAATGAAGGCCCGTATTTTTTTTGGTAAACTCTGAAACTAGATGCATTGGGGTAACTGCAACACATTCAATAACGTAAGGCCTTGTAGCACCCCAAGGAAAATAGCCAGAGTCTATATGGATCTCTTTATTGAGGATTGTCAAGCCGCACAACTAGACTACTCCTTCGCCTGCAATATAGTAGCCTATTTCGTTGTTCTATATTTCAATTTAACGCAACATTTGTGTGGATGAATATTAGCACCAAGGAGGATTATAGAATTAAACCATTGCCAAAGACACAAATATTGTAGGAAGTCATAGGCAAAGGCAAAATTAAACATATAGATGTATCTGTGTTGGGAGGCAGTCAAAGTATGATCTTGACAATGGGTGCTACCTACGAAACTAGGAAAAATATACAGGTAAGTGAGATGGACTCAAATATAAAGTAATGATCATTGACAGAGAACATCATCATTTTTGTAGAGTATGAAACATGAATATGAGTTTTGAAGTGCCTTCTATATTAAATGAGATATGAAGTAATGAAATTAGAATATTGTTGTTCTATATCTCTAGATTTTTGTGTTAAATAGAAGTCTTCTTTGTTTTAGACTTGTACTTCATTAAATATATATATGTGCCTTGTGGCTTGTAGGTGTTTAATGTTGTGTGATAAAATTCTAGTATTCCCTTTCACAAGAAAAATACTGACAACACATAAAAGAAAGTAAATTTTATAGTTTTATAGCATATTGATGTTATATAGATTATTGTGGACATCTCATTTATTAATCATATGTCAAATAACTATGCATATATCATTCAGCATTAGTAATACATACACGCACATGGATGCATGTGCACACACACAGACACGGACACACACACAAACTCACATACAGACACATTCATGCATGTACACGTGCACGCTCAGACAGACATGCATGCACATACATACACATCTATGCAAAAAAAATACAAAGGAAATGATGTAGGTAATATTTAATCCACTAAATATACAATATGTCAAATAGATAATTTGGGTAAAATTAACAAAGTAGCTACATTTAGGTAATCTTATATTTACCTATACTTAAGTCGACAACAAGTATTTTCTTAAGTTTATCATAATAAAATTTGTCCTATGACATGATCTTTTTTCTTTCCACCTTGCCGATGCAATAAGAAATAAAATAAGTATTTATTAATAATGTTATTAGTATGTTATTTGTTTTTTAAGGAATGTGATGAATTATTCCACAATATAAATCAAACTATTTTGGCTTGTCAACATCTTGAAATTCTTAGTTGATACTACTATTCACATGGTATAAAAATAGTTCTGACTTTTCCATGGGTCACTTTGTCTTTGTGATTGGGTTCCACCAACCACTAAAGATTCTTTAAAGTTAGAAAAATAGGTTACATTCAAATATTCAACCACTTATAAACATAAATTACTTCCAATGTTGTTGAGACATGCCCCTTTCACCGGATTCATAATTGAACAAAACATATTATCTAGGCTACAGTAACCTTTTCCATATGTTATTACGTTCTAAATCTTCATTAGAGCATATATACTTAGTTTGACTCCAAACTAATGGGTTGTTTCTTTGAGAGGCCTTATCCTAGTCTTCAATCTATCTTGGGTTTTTTTATTCTATGAGTGAGTTTTTTTGGGGTTGTTCATTTTAAAGTTTCTAGGTTGCTTTCACTAATATAGTATGTCTCTACTTTTAGTTGTTTATATTGATGGATGTTGCTCTTATACTTTCTTAGGTTTTTGAACCCTACTTCTCTCCTCTCTGGTTACAAAGAACATTTTAAGGCCTAGTCATCTTCTCTTTGGAATATTACAAGATGCTTCCATTAATTACTTAGGTACTAATTTCCATTAGGTTTTTATCCTATCATGACTTTATAAATGACATTTTCTTAAAATCAAAACACCTTGCATTCAAAGTCCTCCAATCTACCCATTAGGATGATGCATTACAAAATTGAACAAGATGACAATACCCAACAACTTACAGTTATATCATGTCATCAAACAACCAAACTATATCTAGAAGGTTCAGTGACATGAAAATATGTTCTGATCTAACCAGTCAAATAAGCTCCATCAAAATGACCATTTTGTTTGGTGGGTATTGCTGCTTTTTTTTCTATCATCTCACTAGGTTAGTCTTCTCTCAATTTATGCTAAATCACAAACTAGTAATCTCCAGAAAACACGTACTGCCCCAATTCCTTAATGGTTTATACCTCTTAGTTTAAGCAGCTCCTAATATGCCATTATTTGCATCTTAGATAAGCATCCACATTATTGATAGAATTCAATTTATTTGGATGTTTTATTGTCTAAGATACTCCATTGCCCATAAATTTTGACATGATTGCATGGTTCTTATACTAATTTGTCTTAGTTTTTTCTTAACTAACACTCACTACGACTTTGTTGATATTTCAGGTAATCTAAAGGATTCTACATCAACC